>CM038142.1:301601821-302801821 GCA_021437245.1 Aegilops speltoides | reverse complement strand
AATGCTAAGGAAAGCATTGGCAAAAGCTCAAGACTCCATTTTTGGTTTAGTGATCCATGATCACATTGAGTCCATAGGAAAGCCAATACTATTAAAAGGGGATGAGGTTATGATGATGATCTGGTTGCTCAAAGTGCTTAGTGATCTATCTCCCAAACTATCGCAATCTTTCATTCCAACATATACTCATAAGTAATCTCGGTCCCACCGATTCCATAAACTTCACCACACCGAGATGAACCACCTCACCATATAGCCAAACCCTAGTAATTTCGGATTTTCCGATTCCAAACTCGGTCTCACGAAACTAGTGTTGCCAACCTTCAGAACATACAGAATCATATCGGTGTCACCGAGATGATAAAGTCGATCCCACCGAGAATGGCAAACCCTAGTCTTTGGAAGAATCGGACTAACCGAGATTGTATTTTCGTCCCACGAAAATCCCAACGTTCACAAGATTTGAACTTTCGGTCTCACCGAGTTGTCAACTTCGGTCCGACCGAGATTGGTCAAATGTGTGTAACGGTTGGATTTTGTGTGGAGGCTATAAATACCCTCCACCTCCTCTTCATTCGTGGAGAGAGCCATCGAAAGAACTACCATTCCTACCTTACATTTCGAGAAGAAAACTACCTACCCTTGTGTTGAGATCAAGTTGCTCCACTTCCACCATATGAAACTTGATTTCTAGCCTTCCCAAGTTGCTTTCCACTCAATCTTTTCTTCCACCACAGCCAAATCAGTGAGGAGAGTTGAGTGTTGGGGAGATTATCATTTGAAGCACAAGAGCAAGGAGTTCATCATCACCAACACCATCTATTACCTTTTGGAGGGTGGTGCCTCCTAGATTGGTTAGGTGTCGCTTGGGAGCCTCCGTCAAGATGTGGAGTTGAACCAAGAAGTTTGTAAGGGCAAGGAGATCGCCTACTTCGTGAAGATCTACCCCGAGTAAGGCTAGTCCTCCGTGGGCGTAAGCCATGATGGCATAGACAAGGTTGCTTCTTCGTGGACCCTTCGTGGGTGGAGCCCTCCGTGGACTCTCGCAGCCGTTACCCTCCGTGGGTTGAAGTCTCCATCAACGTGGATTGACGATAGCACCACCTATCGGAACCACGAGAAAAAATCTCCGTGTCTCCAAATTGCGTTTGCTCTTCTCCACCTCTATTTACTACATGTGCAATTTACTTTCCGCTGCCATTGCTCTAGAATTGCATGTGTAGGGTGATACTTGACTTGGTCATCATTGTGAACTTGCTAAAACTTGTCCTAATCAAAAGGCTAAACTTTTAAATTGTCAAGTAGTCTAATCACCCCCTCTAGACATACTTCCGATCCTACAAGTGGTATCAGAGCTTTGGTCTCCATTGGATTGGTTTCCATTGCATTGGACTCCATAAGCTTGGTTTCACAACCTAGGAGAGTATGGCGTCTAGTGAGGGTAATTTTCGTAGAGGTCCTTACTTTGATGGTTCAAATTTTGCTAGTTGGAAGCACAAAATGAAAATGCATATTCTTGGACATAACCACGCCGCATGGGGCATTATTTGTGTTGGCTTGCAAGGTGAGTTCTTGAGGAAGGAAAAGTTCCGGATCGCGGCTTACAGCGGATGAGTTGCGAATGTTACGAACAATGCTCAAGCTTCGACATTCTCTTCAATGCTTTGTGTCCCGAGGAGTTCAACAAGATCAGCCGTCTTGAGAATGCAAAAGAGATTTGGGATACTTTGGTCGAAATGCACGAAGGTACCGAGTCCGTGAAGGAATCAAAGCTAGATGTTCTTCAAGGTCAACTTGACAAGTTCAAGATGAAGGAAGGTGAAGGAGTCGCTGAAATGTACTCTAGGCTTTCTCTCATCACAAATGAGATTGCCGGCTTAGGAAGCGAAGAAATGACCGACCGATTCATCATCAAGAAGATTCTCAGAGCTTTGGATGGAAAGTATGACACCGTGTGCACTTTGATCCAAATGATGCCAAACTACAAGAATCTCAAGCCTACCAAGTCATTGGAAGAATTGTTGCTCATGAGATGACACTTAAAGACAAGGAAGAGCTTCACAACAAGTCAAGTGGTGCTTACAAAGCTACAGTTGAAGCTCCCACAACCTCAAGTGACAAGCTGGTTTCCAATGAAGAGATAAGCCTAATGGTGAAGAACTTCAACAAATTCTACAAGAGTAGAAGCAAGGAAAGAAGCTCAAAGTCTAGATCATATGATGAAAAGAGATCTTCTAGTCGTGATCGAAACTGCTACAATTGTGGAAGACCCGGACACTACTCAAATGAGTGTTCGACTCCCCACAAGAGAAGAGAAGAATCTCCAAGAACAAGAAGCTCAAGAGAAGAGTCACCTCGGAAAAAGAGAAGGAGTAGAGATGATCGTTATGAACGAAGATCCTCTCGGAGAAGCAAGGATTCGGAAAGGAAAGACAAGTCATCAAGGAGCTACACAAGAAGAAAACATCAAGCTCATGTTGGTGAATGGGTCTCCGGCTCCGACTCGACAATCACTCGAAAGAAGCTATCACTCCAACTCCGAATATAGTCAAGATGAAGGTGTTGCCGGTCTTGCTCTCGTATCCTCCAACTCCAACTCCTATGACTTGTTTGATTCACCAAATGAAGGAATTGGAAGATGCTTCATGGCTAAAGGCCCCAAGGTATCACACCTGAATTCATTGACTTTGATAGTGATGAGGATGACTTGCTTGGTGAAGATGAGCTTTTACATGACAAATCTAGTGAGCTTAGTAATGATGAACATGCTAGTAGTCTTTATAGTCGAGAAGAGTCGAATGACAATGCTATGAAGGAGATTGAGCGTCTAACTAAAGAACTAAACACTCTTAAGTTAGCTCATGAAACAACTCAAGAAGATCATAGAGAGCTCCTAAGATCTCATGAGAAGCTACGCTTGAGAAGCTCAATCTAGAGCAAGAACATGAGTTTCTAAAAGCTATCAATGACGATCTTCGAAAGAAGAGTTCTTCATATCTTGCCAAACGACTTCTCTTGTCTAATTTCTTGCCACCTATTAAAACTAAGCATGACAAGCATAAGAAAAATTCTTCATCTAGTAGTAACAATAACCATGCTAAATCAAATGTTGTTACTTCTAGTAATTCTCTTGATTCCACTAACAATGTTTCAAGCCAAGTTTCACTTGAGAAAGAAAATAGTTTATTGAAAGGGATTATAGAGAAAGGTGTCTACAAGAGCCTTGCCGGAATCAAGAACTTTGAGAAAAGTGTTCGCAAGCAAGGAAGGCACCGGAAGAATCAAGGAATTGGTTTTGAGCGAAAGTTCAATGCCGAGGGTGTTGAATGGGAAGAAGGTCAATATCCCACTCCAAAGTTTGTTTCTCAAAAGGAGAAGTATGATCCTACTTCTTCCAATGTGGAACAAGCTCAAGATGATCTTCCACCACAAGACCACAAGCTAAAAGGCAAGGACAAGCTTCAAGAGGAGATTGATGCATTCATTGAAGCACCCAAGGCCATGGTCAAGTGGGTTCCCAAGGAAACTTCAGTTCTACTTCGTCAAGCTCAACTACTACCCCAAGGATTCCCATCAAGATGATGTGGATCCCAAGAAGAAGAACTAGAGAGTTCTTGAGGTGACTCCGCCAACATACTTCACTCACATTCATTTTGGCAAGAACTTGTGCAATCAACTTCCACATCTTGCACTAGTTCATGGAGTCACAAACCCTCTTGTTGGTAAGTCAAGGGACAAGGTAATCATTGCTTTCATGGACATCATCTATTGGTGTACTTCAATCTATGTCCATGGATATCCTTGTTTGTTCCTTGTGGGACTAACCCATGTAGGTATTGAAAGTGCCCGAATCCAAAGGATTGCTCCCAACTCCTGATGATCTTCATCAACATTGAGCATCCACATCTTCAACATCTACATGAAGTCTTCTACGACAACCCAAGGTTAGTTTGACCCTTTAAAAGGGGTTCTCACATCAAGGGGGAGCTTTGCTCTAAAGATTTGAGCTAAAGCATCTTCAAATGATGTGAACACATTAATGCTTTACGTAAAAGTGGTAACCCCACTTGTGCTTAAACGATGAGTATGACCTATGATCAAATGTTCTCATTTGACTCCTAAGTCAATATACTCATATATAGATGACCTAGTCATCGACAAATTGTGTGCTAGTAGCTAGTGTTTTGTTTGTGCATGTTTGACACATATTTCATTTGCTATCTTATTGTGTGAGCATGTTGGATGCATAATTTTATCCATTCGAGGACATCCATTTGTTGCTTTGGTCTTTTGGATTTTTCCTTTTTGACCAAATGGATGGACAAGAATGCCTAAGTTCCTCCCCTAGCTATCTATGCTTTCTTGTCTCAAATTCTATTCATGCTTATATCACAAACTTTGATCAAGTCTTTTTTGGACAGACCGAGTGAGGAGCACTCGGAGCCACCGATCCGTCAAAAAGCTTAAACTCCAAAACCTTCTATGTACTTTCGGTCAAACCAATCTACTCAAATCGGACAGACCGAAATCACTTGGATTGATCTAGGTTTTCACCTCGGTGAAACCGAAGTTACAAATTCGGCGTGACCGATGTGAGTAATCGCTTGCGTTAACCATCTCGGTGCCACCGAGTTTTCCAACTCGGTCCCACCGACAGCTGAAGGGTATTTATATACCTGAGGGCAGCGCGCGTTGATTATTCCTTCAAAACGTCTCGCCCCCAAACCCTTAGCTGCCGTCGCCGTGGTCTCCGGATCGTCTCCGTCGTCGCCTGTGCGCCCTCGCCGCGGGTCTCCGTCGCCGTCAACGGTCAATCTCTCCGTGCCGTTGCCGCCGTAGAGAAACTCCACCAAGTTAGGGTGAGTTTCGATCCCTCTCGTGCTTCAACCTCTGATTCAATGCACGATTGGTTTGCCTAGCTTCTTGCCACGTTTGAAATCTTCCTATCCAGCAGATTAGTTCTTAGAACGAAATTGAGTGAAAGTTTTAGGTTAGGTTTCACCGAACACATCTCGGTGTGACCGATTCTACATTCTCGGATCGACCGATTTGGCCTCGGCCATTGCCTTTGCACCTTTCGGTCCAACGGAGTTGTGCAAATCGGTAAGACCGAAATGAGGATTTAGTGAAACCCTAGTGTTCTCGGCTAGATCGAAACCCATTTCGTCCAACCGAAAGTGGTGTGAATGGTTCTGTTTAGACACTTGGATTCACGAATTTTAGACTCGGTCGACCGAAATGCATTCTGTGAAAACTTAAAACTGAAATTTGAACTCATTCTTTTGCAAAATCTTCGCAGTTTGTGATAACTCTTCTATTCGCCTATACCTATTCTATTCACAGGTTGTCGGTCATGTCGATGCAAGTGACAGCGAACAGTCTGAATCACCGCTTGAGATTCCAGAGGCGGCACTAGTCCCAAGCCAGCAGCTTTTCGATGATGGTGAGAGGAGCACCCCAAGTGGTTTGCCTCCTGCTGCCACGGGGCGTGAAGAAGAGAAATTCGATGAAGAGGATTCGACTTTGTTCTTGAGGAAGAGATCACTTCTAAGCCTAAGAGGAAAGTGGTTGCCAAAGAGCATCAAGGGCAACAAACAAAGAAAGGCACCAAAAAAGTGAAGAAGTCCACAGTTGCTAAGAAGTGAGCATGGAAGAAGAAACCTCGAGCAAGATAAAGAAAACTTCCAAGAGGAAGAGGATAGTACATGATGAAGCCGATGATGATTCGATGAGGAAGCACCCCAGCCTCCTCGAAGCCTAAGTTGATGGGAGATGCCATCGTAAGCAGGAGCACCTACCAAATCTAAGCCATCAGCTCCAAAGAAAGGCAGCTCAAGCCAAGCCTCTGCCAAGCCCAAGAAAACAGTGAGAAACATTCCTGCTTCAGAGAAGAAGAAGGACAATGTGCCACCAGCTGAATCAGATGAAGAGGCACATGTGTTGCTGAAACTCCGTCAGAGATTGCCTGTCCACAATGATGCTCATCCTAGAGCTGAAAACATGAAGGAAAGGAAGGACAAAGGCCTCAGGCTATGGAGGCAAGTTGATCCATATGCCACAAGGAGAAGGACTGCTGTTGACTCAAGATTCCACACCAGAGAGCAGCAAGATTTCTATGAGACTGTGCTTATGGACAAGAAGCCCATTGTTGCTGACACTAGATATGTTGACTGGGAATATATTGATAGTGAAGAGCACAGAGACTACTTCCCACATGTGCATGAGAGCTTCACTGCATGTGGAGTTGCTAAGTTCGTTGGTCAGAAACTGACTGCTTGGAATGATGAGATGATCATGCAATTCTATGCCACAGCACATTTCTATCCAGATGGCAGGATTGTATGGATGACTGAAGGTCAGAAATTCTCTTCTACTGTTGAAGAGTGGGCTGCACTGCTGAATGCTCCAGTATCAAGAGATGATGATGTTGATGTCTATGGAATCCCCAAGAAAAACCATGAGTCAATGAAGAACATGTACAATGAGGTACCAGCCAAAGATGTAGAGATATGGAAGCTCGGATCAGTGTATCATCTTCAGGCAGGTCTCCCAACCACTAACACGATTATGAGGCATACCTTGATGCCCAAGTCAGGAGATCATCGCATGATAAGAGGCTATTCTATCAACATGCTGCATATTCTAGATTAGAAGGCACCTTTCAAGGTGATGGACCTGATAGTAGAGACTATCAAGAGGACAGCAGCAGACCAGAAGAGGTCATGTGGGTTTGCCCCGCACATTCAGATGCTCATCAATGCCAAGTTTGGCACGGGCACCTACTTGTTGGATAGACCCCACTTGCCACTGCAGCCTGAACATGAGGATAATGAAGTTGTGATGACAGAGGATGATCCCACATCTGTTGAAGGTCAAGCTAAGTCTGAAGCTGCCAAACAAGCCAAAGCTGAGAAGGAAGCAGCAGCAGCAGCAGCTAAACCCAAGAGCGTTGGAGAACAACTTCTTGAAGCTACCCAGAGGATTGAACTCGCTTTGCCAAAGATAGTGCAGTCTCAGGAGAGTCTTGAGAGGATAGTTGAAGACAAGTTCCATGCTCTGGATGTCAAGCTGACTGAAGTGCAAGTCACCGTCAACAAGCTTGAGGCAGATATCGAGGAAGCCAAGAGGGAGAAGGCAGAGCTCATGAAGGAGATGCAGGATGACCTTGTCGAGGATGACTATGAGCAGCCTGCTCCTGTCCCCACAAAGCCCAGATCAGCTGCTATTCGAAAGGATGACCCTGTGGCTACAAAGATCAACACCTCCCACAGCTCCATCGGTTCCAGCTCCAGCTCCAAAGTCCACTCCTCCAGCTCCACAGACTTCAGCAAGCCTTTGCAGATGCAGCTATCTCCACTCCATCAACCTGCAGGAGCCGCCAGCAGAGTCCCTAGTGACGTTTAGCTCTATACCTTTCAACTTTTGGTAACTTGTTGCCAAAGGGGAAAATGTATAGATCATAGGACTTCGAGAGAGAGTGCTCGCTTTTGCTCTTTTCGTTTGCGGTTTTCTTTGAGATACTTTTGAGCTTTCCGAGACATTTCGTGTGTTTGATACTACGTTTGCTCTACTTTGATGAGTGCTTGATCATACTATGCTTAATGTGTGCTTAATGCTTATCATATGCTATTCATATCTTGTATGATCATTTACTCATGTCTTGGTGATTGGGTGCATGCTACTCATTCTTATCATTTTGTGCGCTCCACCAAGATGTATGTGACATGGAAGAGTGACCCATGATCCTAATCGATTGTGCATTTGCATTCAAACGCAAATCTTAAATAATGCACAAATTTAGGGGGAGCTCTTGCTTATCACATACTTCTCAAAGCGATTTATATCATTCATTGATTATATCATTTGTCGAAGCTTTGATCTATATGTTGTCATCAATTACCAAAAGGGGAGATTGAAAGTGCAACTAATCCCGGGTGGTTTTGGTAATTAATAACAACATATATATCATTGAACTAATTGTTTCTTGAGAATATTTCAGAAAGTTCATGATATGGGTATGGCAATGACCGATGATGTGGACCCTCAAAATGCTAAGGAAAGCATTGGAAAAAGCTCAAGACTCCATTTTTGGTTTAGTGATCCATGATCACATTGAGTCCATAGGAAAGCCAATACTATTAAAAGGGATGAGGTTATGATGATGATCTGTTGCTCAAAGTGCTTAGTGATCTATCTCCCAAACTATCAGCAATCTTTCATTCCAACATATACTCATAAGTAATCTCGGTCCCACCGATTCCATAAACTCACCACACCGAGATGAACCACCTCACCATATAGCCAAACCCTAGTAATTTCGGATTTTCCGATTCCAAACTCGGTCTCACGAAACTAGTGTTGCCAACCTTCAGAACATACAGAATCATATCGGTGTCACCGAGATGATAAAGTCGGTCCCACCGAGAATGGCAAACCCTAGTCTTTGGAAGAATCGGACTAACCGAGATTGTATTTTCTGTCCCACCGAAAATCCCAACGTTCACAAGATTTGAACTTTCGGTCTCACCGAGTTGTCAACTTCGGTCTGACCGAGATTGGTCAAATGTGTGTAACGGTTGGATTTTGTGTGGAGGCTATAAATACCCCTCCACCTCCTCTTCATTCGTGGAGAGAGCCATCAGAAAGAACTACCATTCCTACCTTACATTTCTGAGAAGAAAACTACCTACCCTTGTGTTGAGATCAAGTTGCTCCACTTCCACCATATGAAACTTGATTTCTAGCCTTCCCAAGTTGCTTTCCACTCAATCTTTTCTTCCACCACAGCCAAATCAGTGAGGAGAGTTGAGTGTTGGGGAGATTATCATTTGAAGCACAAGAGCAAGGAGTTCATCATCACCAACACCATCTATTACCTTTTGGAGGGTGGTGCCTCCTAGATTGGTTAGGTGTCGCTTGGGAGCCTCCACAAGATGTGGAGTTGAACCAAGAAGTTTGTAAGGGCAAGGAGATCGCCTACTTCGTGAAGATCTACCCCGTAAGGCTAGTCCTCCGTGGGCGTAAGCCATGATGGCATAGACAAGGTTGCTTCTTCGTGGACCCTTCGTGGGTGGAGCCCTCCGTGGACTCTCGCAGCCGTTACCCTCCGTGGGTTGAAGTCTCCATCAACGTGGATTGACGATAGCACCACCTATCGGAACCACGAGAAAAAAATCTCCGTGTCTCCAAATTGCGTTTGCTCTTCTCCACCTCTATTTACTACATGTGCAATTTACTTTCCGCTGCCATTGCTCTAGAATTGCATGTGTAGGGTGATACTTGACTTGGTCATCATTGTGAACTTGCTAAAAACTTGTCCTAATCAAAAGGCTAAACTTTTAAATTGTCAAGTAGTCTAATCACCCCCCCTCTAGACATACTTCCGATCCTACATGGCCTCATCCTCTACTGCCACATAATCCTCATCCTTAGATTCTCAGGTTCTTTTCTTCCTTGTCCTGGTGGCAGCTTTTGGCAAATTGCTTGGGGTGCTCCTGCTGCCATCATCTGAGGAACTAGAGGGACTAGTGCCCTCACTCATGTGAACCTGCTCTTCTTTCCTGTTCTGACTATCACTTTGGTCTGACATGCTGCAAACACCGATCACGACCTGTGAATAGTTATAGATGAGATAGAGTGGATGAGCATCACAAAATGTAGAGATTTTTGCAAAAGAATGATTCAAAAACTTAGTTTAAGTTTTCCACAGAAAGCATTTCGGATCAACCGATTTTCAAACTCGGTGATACCGAAGCAGTTTTGGAACCTAAACTAGTGTACTCGGTCATATCGAGTCACAGTTCGGTGGCACCGAGACTGCTAGGGTTTCACAAAGTTCTAAAATCGGTCACACCGATTAGCAATTCTCGGTCAGACCGAGAGTTACTAGTGCAAAGGCGTTAGCCGAATCGGTGGGACCGAGTTTTTCAACTCGGTGGGTCCGAGATGGTTTTGGAGGAAACCTAACCCTAAATTTTCAAATCGAATCTATTCTAAGGATTGTTTTGACTGGATAGAGGTGTTTCAATCGTGGCAAGAGTCATAATGAACACAATGTGGTGAGAATCAGACGAGGATAGCACTATGATTGAGTTCATACCCTAGCTTGGCGATGAACTCGCTACGACGGCAACGGCGGAGATGATATCCGTTTACGGCGACGGAGACCAGCGATAGGAGGCGGCTGGCGACGAAGTCGACGATCCGGAGACCTAGTAGGCAGAGCGAGCTATGCGCGGGCGAAGGGGTTTGGAAAAAGTTTTCCAAATTTTTGCCCGTGAGAATATATAGCCCGACCTGTCGGTGTGACCGAGTGGAACGACTCGGTGGTACCGAGTTGCATAACTGTTGTCAATTACTGCAACTCGGTGTGACCGAAAAGTTCAAATCGGTTGCACCGAGATTGAAAACCTAGATCAACTTAGTGATCTCGGTATGACCGAAACAGAAGAATCGGTCAGACCGAAAAGCACAAAGAAGTTTTGGAAGTTTTAAGTCTATGATGAATCGGGGACTCCGAGTGCTCCTCACACAGAGTGGTTCGAATTTGACTTGATCAAATTTTGTGATGTAGCATGAATAGAGTTTGAGACGAGAAAAGCATAGAGAGCTAGAGAAGGTTCTTAGGCATTCTTGTCCATCCACTTGGCAAAACAGAAAAAAATGCAATCAGCCAAAACAACAAGTGGATGTCCTCGAATGAGTAAAATATGCAACCAACATGCTCACACAATAAAATGGCAAATGAAATATGTGGCAAGACATGCACAACCAATTCTAGCATCTATCAAACAATTGGCGATGAATAGGTCATCTATATATTATTATATTGACTTAGGAGTCAAATGAGAACATTTGATCATAGGTCATACTCATCGTTTAAGCTCAAGTGGGGTTACCACTTTTACATAATGCATTGATGTGTTCACATCATTAGAGTTGCTTTGACTAAATCCTTAGAGTTAAGCTCCCCCTAGATGTGAGATCCCCCCTTAGAGGGATGAACTAACCTTGGGTTTTGTCGATGAGGACTTCATGTAGGTGTTGAAGATGTGGATGCTCAATGTTGATGTAGATCATTTGGAGCAATCCTTTGGAGTGAGTTGCACTTTCAATACCTATATGGGTTAGTCCCACAAGGAACAAACAAGAATATCCATAGACATAGAGTGATGCACACACAAGATGATGTCCATGAAAACATTTGGTTACCTTGTCCCTCGCCTTACCAACATGAGGGTTTGTGACTCCTTGAACTAGTGCAAGATATGGAAGTTGAATGCACTTGTCCTTGCCATAATGATATGAGTGAAGAATGTTGGCGGAGTCACCCTCAAGAAACCTCTAGTTCTTCTTCTTCGGGATCCACATCATCTTGATGGGAATCCTTGGAGTTGTAGTTGTACTTGATGAAGTAGAACTTGACATAGTCTTGGGAACCAACTTGACCAAGGCCTTAGGTGCTTCTTCAAACGCATCAATCTCCTCTTGAAGCTTGTCCTTGCCTTTGTTCTTGTGGTCTTGTGGTGGAAGATCATCTTGTGCTTGTGTTCCCTTGAAGGAAGTAGGATCATACTTCTCTTGTTGAGGAACAAACTTCATCTTGGGGCATTGATCTTCTTCCCACCAAACTCCATTGGCATTGAACTTTCGTTCAAAACCAACACCTTGATTCTTCCGGTGCCTTCCTTGCTTGCGTACAATTTCTTCGAATTGCTTACTCCCGGCAAGGCTCTTCTATACACTGTCGGATTTCGGGTTCCGGCAGACCCTTGAGGTTCGAACACTGGGGTGCGCGCGGAGATTTCGCCCTCTACCTACCTATTCCTCGCCGGCTCGCTGAGATCTAAACTACGAGAGGAACAACACAAGAGACACAGAGTTTATACTGGTTCAGGCCACCATTGTGGTGTATTACCCTACTCCATTGTGTGGTGTGGTGGATTGCCTCTTGGGCTGATGATGAAAAATACATGGAAGAACAGCCTCGCGAGGGTCTGTTCTTGGCTGGTGCAATGAACTGCTAGGAGGAGTTCAGTCGCTCTCTCTACTGGTTTCTAGCGAGGATACACGATGCGGATGCCTCTACCCAGGGGGTGGCTAGTCCTATTTATAGGCAAAGGCCCTGGGCCTCTTCCCAAATATTGAGCGGGAAGGGCGCCAACAATTGGCCATTTTGAAGGGGAACATCAGGTACACTTATCCTGACTAAAGTTGGTCCTCGCCTGTCAAAGGCTCTGGTGGTGACGCCTGCTTGGGCTCCACAATGACTTCCTTCCTGCCGTTGGGCTGGTCTTGGTCTTGTTGCACCAAAATGGACGCCTTTGCTTGATGCTCTCGCCTGCGCTTGCTCCCTTTGCACCAAAGAGGAAAGGAGGACATCTGCTGGCTGGCGCCTGACCGGGCGCCCTTGGTCGCCATGGCTTGCGTCATGGGCACCTCGCGAGGTACCCCGCCTTGATCTCTCCGCCTCCTCGCGAGCTAGCCTGATGAGGCCGTGCCTGAGGAAGCTCCTGGTCGTCCGCCCCGCGAGGCTTGGCCCCTCGCAAGGGTCTTGAGCTTGTGTTGATGAAGATGGGTCGTGCTGGGCCCCCCTTTGAGCCACGCCACAGCCGCAGCGAGCAAGTCTGGGACCCCGTTCCTAGAACGCCGACAGAGCCCCTGGCCCAAGGCGCGCCCATACTTGGTCGAAAGCGAGGCGAAGGGCAAGTCTGGCGCCAGCTGGGCCCTAACAGCCTGCGGCCTTGGGCGCCGCGTGGCGGTTGATCGGACGTGGGCGCCTCCGCTTCCCCACGACGCCTTGGCAACTGCACGGATTCGACAAGTCCCTGCATGCAAAGCGGGTCATGATTAGCTGCGATCGTGGAGGTCGACGGTTGGCCTTCGCCGGCTATAAGTACGAAACGGCGCGTGCCCTTCCAGTCTATCTCTTCTTGCTTCTCCTTCTTCCCGGTCCTTGCTTCGTCTTGCTGCAATGGCTCCGATCCGCTGGTTCTCTGCGCCAAAGAAGGGAAAGGCTCCCCGAGAGGATCCTGACCCGCTTTCGCTGAAGAAACGGCTTGCCCTCTGCCATCGGGGTGAGGGCGCCCGCCAGGAAGTGCCGAGGCCCTGGTGTGAGCGGCCACCACCAGGCTTCCCACTTCCCTTGTATGCCCATATCGAGGGCTCTGAAGGAGTCGATGCCGACCGCCACGGGCGGCGCCGCCGTCGGTGTTGGCGGGTCACGAAGGTGTGCGTCTTTCCCCCTGGAGTCCACGCCGAAGGCTCCTCCCGAGAGTTCGTGCTTCACGCCGCCAAGCCTCCTCAGTCTTGGATTTGCCTTCCTCCTTTCTTCGCCTCCGTCATCCCGCAGGGGGAGCTCCTGGGGCTCTGGCTGCAGCACGCCGGCTGCAGCACCCTCGCGACCGGGGCAGAGGTCGCGGTCGTTGCCCCGGGCGAGGTCTTCATGACTCAAGGCTGGGGCGAATATTGCAATTATGGGATATAACAGACGGATGTCAAAATGATTCTCATGAGATGGAAATAGAACCAAGGTTGTATATATGATACGGTCCAAGGTAATTTTCTCGATCCAGAGGATGTTAGTAAATGTGCAAACTTCAAGAGATCATATAATGATCTGAAGCAAGCATAGTGGAGTTGGAATCTTCATTCTGATGAGAAAATTTGACTTTATCGAGGAAAGCAAAGATGCTTGTGTTTACAAGTAAGTGGGAGCATTTCAAAACAACTATGTGTGCATAACACATTGTTGATTGGAAATAAAATTCTTGACACAAATTAGGACCGGGTCTGCAGGACAAGGGGCGCCCTCGCGATCCACCTGGAGTACGACGGTGCTTCGGCGATGTTCTTCAAGGTCTTCGATGCGGAGGGTCGTCGGCTAGTATGCTGCCCCGGGAGAGGCGGTCGGGACCCTGCTGTGGCGAGACAGAGGCTGGCCAACCGCTCCCTTGGCAGCTCCTCAGGCGATGGAGGCGCCGGAGGATCCAGCGACTCTGCCGAGCTCTTCGCGACTCCGGAGACGAGCGACGACAGCTACGAGCCCCCAGCCTGTGCCGCTCCCGGAGCAGGGCGGGCTCGTCGGGCGTCGCCGCCCCTGATCTGGATGGGGTTGGCGCCGGTGCCTGGCGGCCCACTGTTGATGATGGCGTCTTTTGCATGGGCGCGCGTAGTTAGCGTTCCTTAGGATCTCTCCCTTGCGAGGAATCAAAAACGCGCCCCGTGGGGGCTTGTAAGGTGTTTGTAGCTCCGTTTGTCAATATGATCCTCATCGTGAAGCAGTGCGAGATGCTTATTCCATCTTAGCTTAGTTTCTTACTTCCGAACCTCGTGAGGGCTTGATGCTCTGTGCCAACAGGTCCCAGTCCCAAGGCGGCTTCAGCCGTCGCTGGTATGCCAGGTCGCAATGCCGTGGTCAAGGCCAGGAGGTGAGCGACCCGAGGTCCAGTAAGAGCCCCTGAGTCGCGATGCTCAGGAGGTCCCCCTTAGCGCTCAAGCAGCCATCATTCGGTGAGAAAGGAAAGCGACGTTGCTAACACGGGATTGCATTAGGTGCGGGGATGGTGCCGCGATAGCTAGTGTTTCCGAAGAGTGACTTATCTCAAGAATCAGGGACTGCTCCCTGGTGTATTGCCGGGTCTATGCATCGGCATGCGAGGGGTTGCTTGGCGAGGTCCTCGCGTGCTTCTCCCTTCTCGCCTTCGCTCCCCTTTCTGCTCTACGTCCTTGGGTCCCGGCCCTCGAGCGAGTCTCAGCTATCACTGGTATGCCAGGTCGTGATGTCGTGGACAAGGCCAGAGGGTGAGGGCTGGAGAGCTAGTAGGAGCCCTGAGTCGCGTTGCTCAGGTACCCCCCCCCTTTAACGTGCAAGCGGTTTGCGCGGACGAGAGTGAAGAAGGCACCGTGAGGGCCTCGCCTGACGCTGCTCCTTGAAGGGATCCTGCAGGCTCATCACAGAAAGAATGAGAGTTCGCCGTGACAATCGACAGTCAGCCGTTAGTTGCTTTGGAGAGGCGACGAGGCACGAAAGGCCTGGCGAGGTGTATTGGGGCGCCCATGGGCCAGCGCGGGACTCACGGGGCCCTACCCCAAGGTGGGTTGCGCCTGGCATTGAGCCTTATCTTGGGATGTGTTCCTACAAATTTGGTTAGATGTTGAAACTCTATGTCCTCGGGTCCCAGCCCTCGAGCTGGTCTCAGCCATCGCTGGTATGCCAGGTCGCGATGCCATGGACAAGACCAGAGGGTGAGGGCTGGAGAGCCGGTAGGAGCCCTGAGTCGCAATACTCAGGTACCCCCCCTTTAACGCGCAAGCTTCCGACATCCAGGAAGAAAAGGTGCCACGGACAAGCACCAAACGACAAGCATGATGGGTCGAAAGCATGGCCCTAAGATAAACGCAAGAAGGGTACACGCCGCTGGGTCTGACCCGAGCGACTTGGGGATGGTGCAGCCCGAGGGGGGCCCCCCAATAAAGTAAGCTAAGAACATGAAATAAAAGGGATACACGCCGCAGGGACGGACCCACGCGGCCTGGGAATAATGCAGCCCTGAGGGCACTCCCAGCTGGAAATGAAACTTGAAAGATGTCACCTGATGATGTTGAAGGCGAAGGGGTGTTGGTGTAGCAGACTCGGTGGGCTGTGGGAGCCGATCCTCACGAGCTCCCAGGCCCAGGGGCCTCGGGAGGCTCCGGAGGCGCTGGTGGCTCCTCACGGACCATCTCCATCTCCGCCAGGGCTGCGGAACGCCTAACCTCTTGAGCCTCCAGGATGGCCCTCATGAGGCGCTGGTACACGGCAGCCGCGTTCGGCAAGCCATAAGGCATGCGAACATAGCTGTGGGGCGGACCTTCGCAGCGTCCCACTTGCGAGGGCCAGAGGCGCTCCTGAGAAGCGGCTCGGTTGAGCCCTGGTATGTCGATGCAGACGCGCAGCCCACCATCCTCGCCTGGATGGGGGGCCACAGCGGGTAAACGACGGCTGCCCCTCATGACTCTTGACTCCTGTAGCTCCTGAATTGCCTTGCTGACGAACTCCTGAGGGTTTGGCCCTCCTTGTCTTGCTCCTTCTTGAGGGAAGCTTGGCTCACGCCTCAAGTGGTGCCCAAGCGCCTCCCTCGTGACCTGGCGAGGTCGGCGGCCCTCGAGAGCCCCGAGCCTGCTTGAGGAGGCGCGCCGCGCTCCTTATGCGATGGAAGGAGGTTCCCCCTGAGCAGGCGCGGGCCCTGAGGGGCCTGCCTCCTGAGGGGCCGGTCCGGACGATATCTTCTTCTTCTTGGGGGCGGCCTCGGGAAGCCTCCTGCTTCCGCGATCCGGGTCTTCCAGTGATGCGGCCTGAAAGGCTCGTTCCAAGGAGCACACTGCGTCTCTCTCTTCGCAGGGCACCGTGATGACTCCGCCGCTTCCTGGCATCTTGAGGACGTTGTAGCCGTGGTGGGTTACGGCCATGAACTTGGCCAGCGCTGGGTACCCGAGGATGGCGTTGTATGGCAGGCGAATGTGGGCGATGTCGAAGTCGATGAGCTCGGTGCGGTAGTTGTCGCGTGCCCCGAAGGTGCCAGGGAGGCGGACCTGCCCAATCAGGACCGTGGAGCCATCGGTAACTCTGGAGAAAGGCTTGGTTGGCTGAAGCTGATTGTAGGGCACTTGGAGGTTGTTGAACATTTCCACGGACAGGACGTTGAGCCCTGCCCCGCCATCGATGAGGGTCCTGGTGACTAGCACGTTGCTGATGATTGGGGAGCAAAGCATCGGGAAGACTCCGGCTGTGGTCGCGCACTTGAGCTAATCCGTTGAGCTGAACGTGATGGTGCACGCCGACCACCTGAGAGGGCGCGTGGCCTCGAGCTTGGGGAGGACTGCGTTTACTTCGCGAGCGAACTGCTTGAAGATGCGTTGAAAGGCTGGGGCTTGAGCTCCGCCCGGGATGCGGCGATCGCCGTGGTTCCCAAGCCCCCAGCCCCCTCGTCCTGATGACGGTCCTCATTTCTCCTTGGCTGCGGCGGCAGTGGAGGGAGGCTTGCGTTACCTTGCGGGCGATACTCGCGAGGCTGATCCCTCCAGGCTCCCTTGCGAGGCGGGTCCTGCCAGCGATCCTCGCGAGGTTGGTCGCGCCACCCTTGGCGAGGGTCGCGGTCTTCCCAGCGTCCTGCGTTCCTTCCTCCTCGGCCGTAGCCCCGGTCGCTGCAGTCGGGACGTCGACCAACCCTTCCTTCACGCATGGCTCGAAGCTCTTGGCATTCATTGGTGTTGTGGGTGTGGAGATCATGGTACAAGCAGTACCGACTACCCTTGGAAGATTCAGGCTGATCTCTGCCCCGCTTGGTGTCTGGTTCTGCCGCGAGCACAGCAGCCCCCTTGCACTTCACGTCCTTGGCCTTGGGCTTCTTCTCTTCTGGGTCTGCGGCAAGCAGCTCGAGGAGGGAGAGGCGCCCTTCCTCAGCCCTGGCGCACTTGGTCGCCAAGTTGAACAGCTCCAAGGAGGTGCACAGGTCTTCATGCATCGCCAGCTCCTCCTTCATCTTGACGTCGCGCACGCTGTCGGAGAAGGCTGAGATGATGGCCTCCTCGGTCACCTTGGGAATCTTGAGGCACGCGTTGTTGAAGCGCTGGATGTACTTCTGCAGGGTTTCCCCTGGTTGCTGCTTGATACGGCGCATGTGCTCACGGCGGGTGGCCGGTCGCGAGTACCCTGGAAGTTGGCGATGAAGCGGGTGCGCATCTCGTCCCAGGAGGAAATCGTGCCTGGAGCCAGGTGCGGGCCCCGTCCTTGAGCGCCATGGGAAACCAGTTCGCCACGACCTCCTCGTCTCTGTTGGCAGCCTTGATGCCCAGCTCGTAGAGCTGGAGGAACTCTGCAGGTTCAGCTGTACCGTCGTAGCGAGGAGGCAGGTCTGGCTTGAACTTGCCGGGCCACGCGACGCTGCGCAGCTCGGCGATGAAGGCGCGGCAGCCCGCCGTGGCCACGAGGGGCCTTGGGTGACGAAGAGCTTGGTCTTGCGGGCCTCCATGCGCTGCAGCTGGGAGCAACGCGGGGTCTTGACATGCTGGAGCAGGAGCGTGTTCGCGACGAGCCAGAGCAGGGAGCGCTCGGGCAGCTTCTCGAGGGCGAGGGACTTCTTGGCAGCTCTGCTCTTGCCGTGCTAGCGCTTGACGGAGCGGGTTCCGCCCAGGGGCCGCGCGCCTTCTTGAGGGGGAGGCAGCTGAGGCGCCCCCGGAGCTTCATTGCCCGCACAGTGTGGGGCGCGGTGCACCGAGAAGGACGGCGCGGGGGAGCCCCCTGCGGCGCGGACGAGCTCGGCCACTCGGTCGAGCCATTCTTCATAGACGTCGTCGATTGGGTGGTAGCGCAGGAGCTCGTTTGCCGCGATGAGCGCAGCTCGAGCCTCCATGGCCGCGCGGGGCGCGCGGGACGAAGAACCAGCTGGGGTGAGCGAGGGCGTAGCAGTGCGGCCGTCTCGCCTCTTGGATGGATGCTGGGACGATGCTTGCTGCTTGTTAGCCGCTGGCCCGGTGGCGGCATTGACGGCAGGTGACGGGGAACGATGAGGGCGCCCGCCGACGGGAGCCGTCTGGGCGACGCGGGAAGCGAGGGCGACTCGGCGCTTGGCGCGAGCCCGATGAGCGTCAGACATGGATGCGATGGTCGGAGAAGAGCAGGGCGACGGAAGACGAATTCCTGCGCACCCCTACCTGGCACGCCAAATGGCGGATTTCGGGTTCCGGCAGACCCTTGAGGTTCGAACACTGGGGTGCGCGCGGAGATTTCGCCCTCTACCTACCTATTCCTCACCGGCTCACTGAGATCTAAACTACAAGAGGAACAACACAAGAGACGCAGAGTTTATACTGGTTCAGGCCACCATTGTGGTGTAATACCCTACTCCAGTGTCTGGTGAGGTTGATTGCCTCTTGGGCTGATGATGAACAATACAAGGAAGAACAGCCTCGCTTGGGTCTGTTCTTGGCTGGTGCGATGAACTGCTAGGAGGAGTTTAGTCGCTCTCTCTACTGGTTCCTAGCAAGGATACACGATGCAGATGCCTCTACCCTAGGGGTGGCTAGTCCTATTTATAGGCAAAGGCCCTGGGCCTCTTCCCAAATATTGAGTGGGAAGGGCGCCAACAATTGGCCATTTTGAAGGGGAACAGCGAGTACACTTATCCTGACTAAAGTTGGTCCTCGCTTTGTCAAAGGCTCGTGGTGGCCTTTGCTTGGGCTCCACAATGACTTCCTTCCTGCCGTTGGGCTGGTCTTGGTCTTGTTGCAATCAAATGGATGCCTTTGCTTGATGCTCTCGCTGCGCTTGCTCCTTTGCACCAAAGAGGAAAGGAGGACATCTGCTGGCGGTGGCGCCCTGCCCAGGCGCCCTTGGTCGCATGGCTTGCGTCATGGGCACCTCGCGAGTACCCGCCTTGTTCTCTCCGCCTCCTCGCGAGCTAGCTTTGATGAGGCCGTGCTCGAGGAAGCTCTGGTCGTCCTCCCATGAGGCTTGGCCTCGCGAGGGTCTTGAGCTTGTGTTGATGAAGATGGGCCGTGTTGGGCCCCCCCTTTGAGCCACGCCGCAGGCCGCAGGCAGGCAAGTCTGGGGACCCCCGTTCCCAGAACGCCGACATACACATTTCTCTATAATTCCCTTCAATAAGCTATTTTCTTGCTCAAGTGTAACTTGGCTAAGAGAATCATTAGTGGAATCAAGAGAACTACTAGAAGCAACAATATTGGATTTGACATTATTATTGTTACAACTAGTGGAAGGATCTTTCTTGTACTTGTTACTAGACTTGACTTGAGGCATGTAAGTAGATAAGAGTAAACGCTTGGCAATGTAAGAATAACTTTTCTTATGAAGATCATCATTGATTGCCTTTAAGAACTCATGCTCTTGCTCAAGAATGAGCTTTTCAAAGCGTAACTTCTCATGAGCCCTTAAAAGTTCTTGATGATCTTCGAAGATAGTTTCATGAGCTAACTTAAGAGTGATTAGTTCTTTAGTTAGAATCTCAATCTTCTCCTTATCATTGTCATTCGTTTTATCTTGATTAGCATGATTAAGTGACGTTTCATCATAGTATTCATCACTAGAGTTGTCAACAAGTAAATCATCATCACCTAACAAGTCATCTTCATCACTATTGAAATCAACATACTCGGGGTGTGTTACCTTAGGAACTTTGGCCATGAAGCATCTTCCAATTCCTTCATTTGGTGAGTCAAATATGTCATAGGAGTTGGTTGACACAAGTGCTAGGCCGGCAACACATTCATCTTGAGTATATTCGGAGTCAGAGTGATAGCTTCTCTCAGAGTGATTGTCGGAGTCGGAGCCGGATACCCATTCACCAACATGAGCTTGATGTCTTCGTTTTGTGTAGCTCTTTGATGACTTGTCCATCCTTTCCGAATCCTTGCTTCTCCGTGAGGGTCTTCGTTCATAACGATCATCTCTACTCCTCTCTCTTGAAGGTGATTCTTCTCTTCTACTTCTTCTTTTTGGAGAATCTTCTCTTCTTTTGTAGGGTGCCGTACACTCATTGGAATAGTGTCCAGGTCTCCCACAATTGTAGCAATTGCGCTCTCGACTAGAAGATCTTTTGTCATTGTAGGACCTTGACTTAGAGCTTCTTTCTTTGCTTCTACTCTTGTATAATTTGTTTAAGTTCTTCACGATTAAGCTCAATTCTTCATTGAAGGTTTGTTTCTCACTTGATGATGTGGGGGCTTCACATGAGGCTTTGTAAGCACCACTTGACTTGTTGTGAAGTTCCTCCTTATCCTTGAGTGACATCTCATGAGCAACAATTCTTCCAATGAGTTCCGTTGGCTTGAGATCTTTGTAATTTGGCTTCATTTGGATCAATGTGCACACGGTATCATACTTTCCATCCAATACTCTTAGGATCTTCTTGATGATGAATTTGTCGGTCATCTCTTCCTTCCTAAGCTGGCAATCTCATTTGTGATAAGAGCAAGCCTAGAGTACATTTCAGCGACACCTTCACCATCCTTCATTTTGAACTTGTCAAGCTGAATTTGTAGCACATCCAACTTGGATTCCTTGATGGAGTCGGTACCTTCAGGCATATCAATAAAAGTATCCCAAATTTCCTTTGCATTCTCAAGACGGCTGATTTTGTTGAATTCTTCAGGGCACAAGCCATTGAAGAGGATATCACAAGCTTGAGCGTTGTATTGTAGCATCTTCAATTCTTCCGCACTAGCTTCACGGTTCGGCTCTCTCCCATCAAAGAATTCACCTTGCAAGACAATACACACAATAGCCCAAACGGCGGGGTTATGTCCGAGAATATGCATTTTCATCTTATGCTTCCAACTAGCAAAATTAGTACCATCAAAGTAAGGACCTCTACGGTGATAATTTCCCTCGCTAGATGCCATACTCTCCTAGGTTGTGAAACCAAGGCTATGACCACCAAAAGCTATGGAAATCAAAGCAAATGGAGACCAAAGCTCTGATACCACTTATAGGACCTTGAAGTATGTCTAGAGGGGGGGTGATTAGACTACTTGACCAATTAAAAACTTAACCTTTTCCCAATTTTAGAGTTTGGCAGATTTTAGCGATCTTTGGACAAGTCAAGCAATCTTCACACAATTCAAGCAAGCATGCAAAGAGTATATGAGCAGCGGAAATTAAAGCATGCAACTTGCAAGAATGTAAAGGGAAGGGTTTGGAGGATTCACACGCAATTGGAGACATGGATGTTTTTGTCGTGGTTCCGATAGGTGGTGCTATCGTACATCCACTTTGATGGAGACTTCAACCCACGAAGGGTAACGGTTGCGCGAATCCATGGAGGGCTCCACCCACGAAGGGTCCACGAAGAAGCAACCTTGTCTATCCCACCATGGCCATCGCCCACGAAGGACTTGCCTCACTAGCGGTAGATCTTCACGAAGTAGGCGATCTCCTTGCCCTTACAAACTCCTTGGTTCAACTCCACAATCTTCTCGGAGGCTCCCAAGTGACACCTAGCCAATCTAGGAGACACCACTCTCCAAGAAGTAACAAATGGTGCATTGATCATGAACTCCTTGCTCTTGTGCTTCAAATGATAGTCTCCCCAACACTCAACTCTCTCTCATAGGATTTGGATCTGGTGGAAAGAAGATTTGAGTGGAAAGCAACTTGGGGAAGGCTAGAGATCAAGATTCATATGGTAGGAATGGAATATCTTGGCCTCAACACATGAGTAGGTGGTTCTCTCTCAGAAATGGTAAGTTGGAAGTGTAGATTTGTTCTGATGGCTCTCTCCATGAATAAAGAGGAGGTGGAGGGGTATATATAGCCTCCACACAAAATCTAACCGTTACACACAATTTACCAAACTTGGTGGGACCGAATCAACAAACTCGGTCGGACCGATTCAGTAAACCTAGTGACCGTTAGGGTTTTCGGTGGGACCGACATGCAACTCGGTAGGACTGATATAGTTAGGGCTAGGGCATAATGTAATCTCGGTGAGACCGATTACACAAACTCGGTGAGACCGATTTTGGTAATTTGCTAACCAGAGAGTTGGTCAGGTAAACTCGGTGGGACCGATTCGCTCTTTTCGGTGAGACCGAAATGTTACGAAAGGGAAACAGGGAGTTTACATTGCAATCTCGGTGGGACCGATCGCTCACTTCGGTTAGACCGAAATGTTACGAAGGGAAACAGAGAGATTACAATCCCATCTCGGTGAGACCGAGATCCCTATCGGTGAGACCGATTTGCCTAGGGTTTGTGGCAGTGGCTATGACATTTGAACTCGGTGGCGCCGGATAGAAAGAATCGGTAGGACCTATTTTGACTTTGGGTTTAGGTCATATGTGGATGTGAGAAAGTAGTTGAGGGTTTTGGAGCATATCACTAAGCACTTGAAGCAAGAGGCTCATTAAGCAACACCTCATCCCTCCTTGATAGTATTGGCTTTTCCTATAGACTCAATGCGATCTTGGATCACTAAAATGTAAAATGAAGAGTCTTGAGCTTTTGAGCTTGAACCAATCCTTTATCCTTAGTATTTTGAGGGATCCACTTTCATCATCCATGCCATGACATTCATTGAGCTTTCCTGAAATATTTGTCTTGGAATAGCATTAGCTCAATGAGCTATATGTTGATATGAATTACCAAAACCACCCAGGGATAGTTGCACTTTCACAGTGTCCTTTCCTAGTGACAGTAGGGGCAGCAAGGCACGTATTGTATTGTTGCCATCGAGGATAAAAAGATGGGGTTTTCATCATATTGCTTGAGTTAATTGCTTTACATCATGTCATCTTGCTTAATGCGTTACTCCGTTCTTTATGAACTTAATACTCTAGATGCATGCTGGATGGCGGTCGATGTGTGGAGTAATAGTAGTAGATGCAGGCAGGAGTCGGTCTACTTGACACGGACATGATGCCTATGTTCACGATCATTACCTGAGATGTCATCATAAGTATGCGCTTTTCTATCAATTGTTCGGCAGTAATTTGTTCACCTGCCGTAATATATGCTATCTCGAGAGAAGCCACTAGTGAAACCTATGGCCCACGGGTCTCTTTTCCATATTATTGAACCTCGTTTACACTTTGCTAGTTTTCGATCTACTATTTTGCAATCTTTACTTTCCAATCTATACAACCAAAAATACCAAAAATATTTACTTTACCATTTATCTATCTCTATCAGATCTCACTTTTGAGAGTGAAGGTGAAGGGATTGACAACCTCTTTATCACGTTGGTTGCAAGTTCTTGATTGTTTGTGCAGGTGTTCGGTGACTTGTGCATCGCCTCCTACTGGACTGATACCTTGGTTCTCAAAACTGAGGGAAATACTTATACTACTTTGCTGCATCACCCTTTCCTCTTCAAGGGAAAACCAACGCAAGCTCGGAAGGTAGCAAGAAGGATTTCTGGTGCCGTTGCCGGGGAGATCTACACCAAGTCAAGCCATACCAAGTACCCATCATAGACTCTTCTCCCTTGCATTACATTATTCGCCATTCGCCTCTCGTTTTCCTCTTCCCCACTTCTAAAATGATTTTTGAAAACCTTTGCCTTTTCTTCACCCCTCTTTCGTTCGTCACTTTTCGCTTGCTTCTTGTGTGCTTGTTTGTTGGATTGATTGCTTGTCAAGATGGCTCAACATAATACTAAATTGTGTGACTTTTCCAACACCAACAACAATGATTTTATTAGCACTCCGATTGCTCCTACTACCAATGTTGAATCTTGTGAAATTAATGCCGCTTTGTTTAATCTTGTTATGAAAGATCAATTTTCTGACCTTCCTAGTGAAGATGCCGCATCCTATCTAAACAACTTTGTTGATTTGTGTGACATGAAAAAGAAGAAAGATGTGGATAATGATATTGTTAAATTTAAGCTATTTCCGTTTTCGCTTAGAGATCGTGCTAAAACTTGGTTCTCATCTTTGCCTAAAAATAGTATTGATTCATGGAACAAGTGCAAAGATGCTTTTATCTCTAAGTATATTCCTCCCGCTAAGATCATCTCCCCTAGGAATGATATTATGAATTTTAAGCAACTTGATCATGAGCATGTTGCACAAGCTTGGGAGAGGATGAAATTAATGATACGTAATTGCCCACGAGGGCACCCCTCTCTTTCAAGAGGATTCGCGGCATGTCAAGCCCTGGTAAGGTTCTTCGCTTTGCACATATGGTTTGAATTTGTGGATGATTATACAAAAAATTTATGCCGGATTAAACTTTGCTTCTAGAAATCTTTTAGATTCGGCCGCGGGAGGCACTTTTATGGAAATCACTTTAGGAGAGGCCACTAAGCTCCTAGGTAATATTATGGTTAATTATTCTCAATGGCACACCAAAAGATCCACTAGTAAGAAGGTTCATGCGATTGAAGAAATTAATGTTTTGAGTGGAAAGATGGATGACCTTATGAAATTGTTTGCTAGGAAAAGTGTTTCTTCTGATCCTAATGATATGCCTTTGTCCACTTTGATTGAGAGTAATAATGAATCTATGGATGTGAATTTTGTTGGTAGGAACAATTTTGGTAACAACGCGTATAGAGGAAATTTTAATCCTAGGCCGTTTCCTAGTAATTCCTTTGATAATTATGGTAATTCCTACAACAACTCTTATGGAAATTTTAATAAGGTGCCCTCTGGTTTTGAGAATAGTGTTAAAGAATTTATGAGTTCGCAAAAGAATTCCAATGCTTTGATTGGAGAAAAATTGCTTAAGATTGATGAGTTGGCTAGGAACGTGGATAGAATTTCTCTTGATGTTGATTCTTTGAAACTTAGATCTATTCCATGTAAGCATGATATCAATGAGTCTCTCAAAGCCATGAGAATTTTCATTGATGAGTGCAAAGAAAGAACCGCTAAGATGCATGCAAAAAAAGATTGGTTTGTAAAAGCGTGTTCTTCTAGTTTTCATGATAATAATCATGAAGATCTAATAGTGATTGATGTGACTCCTATTAAATCTTTGTTTTCCAATATGAATCTTGATAAAGATGGGACTGGAGATGAGTCAACTTCATTTAAAAGGCGTCCCAATGATTTGGAGTTTTTAGATCTAGATGCAAAAATTGATAAAAGTGGGATTGAAGAGGTCAAAACTTTAAGTAGCAATGAACCCACTATCTTGGATTTCAAGGAATTTAATTATGATAATTGTTCTTTAATAGATTGTATTTCCTTGTTGCAACTCGTGTTAAATTCTCCTCATGCTTATAATCCAAATAAAGCTTTTACTAAACATATCGTTGATGCTTTGATGCAATCTTTTGAAGAAAAGCTTGAACTAGAAGTTTCTATCCCTTGAAAACTTTATGATGAGTGGGAACCTACTATTAAGATTAAGATTAAAGATTATGAATATCATGCTTTGTGTTATTTGGGTGCTAGTGTTTCCACGATTCTAAAAACTTTGTGTGATGTGTTAGGTTTCCATGAATTTGATGATTGTTCTTTAAATTTGCATCTTGTGGATTCTACCATTAAGAAACCTATGGAAAGAATCAATGATGTTCTTATTTTTTCAAATAGGAATTATGTGCCCGTAGATTTCCTTGTTCTTGATATAGATTGCAATCCTACATGTCCTATTATTCTTGGTAGACCTTTCCTTAGAACGATTGGTGCAATTATTTATATGAAAGAAGGAAACATTAGATTCCAATTTACTTTAAGGTAGGGTATGGAACACTTTCCTAGTAATAAAATTAAATTACCTTATGAATCTATTATGAGAGCCACTTATGGATTGAATACCAAAGATGGCAATACCTAGATCTATTCGTGTTTTTATGCCTAGCTAGGGGCATTAAACGATAGCACTTGTTGGGAGGCAACCCAAATTTATTTTTGTTCTTTTTTGCACCTATTTAGTAATAAATAATTAATCTAGCCTCTGGTTATATGTGTCTTTATGTTTTAATTAGTGTTTGTGCCAAATAGAACCTTTGGGAAGACTTGGGTGAAGTCTTTGCGATCTTGCTATAAAAAACAGAAACTTTTGTGCTCACGAGAATAGCTGTCATTTTTTACATAAGAGTTATTTTAGGTTTATTCTTTTTGCATAAGATTAATAGACAAATTCCTCAAGTCCACCAATTTATTTCGGAATTTTTGGAGTTACAGAACTATTCGAAAGTTACAGATTGCTACAACCTGTTCTGTTTTTGACAGATTCTGTTTTTCGTGTGTTGTTTGCTTATCTTGATGAATCTATGAGTAGTATCGGGAGGTATGAACCATAGAGAAGTTGGAATACAGTAGGTTTAACACCAATATAAATAAAGAATGAGTTCATTAGTACCTTGAAGTGGTTTTATTTTCTTATACTAATGGAGCTCATGAGATTTTCTGTTGAAGTTTTGTGTTGTGAAGTTTTCAAGTTTTGGGTAAGGATTTGATGGATTTTGGAATAAGGAGTGGAGAGGGCCTAAGCTTGGGGATTACCAAGGCACCCCAAGGTAAAATTCAAGGACAACCAAAAGCCTAACCTTGGGGATGCCCCGGAAGGCATCCCCTCTTTCGTCTTCGTCTATCGGTAACTTTACTTGAGGCTATATTTTTATTCACCACATGATATGTGTTTTGCTTGGAGCGTCTTGTATGATTTGAGTCTTTGATTTTTAGTTTACCACAATCATCCTTGATATACACACCTTTTGGTGGAGACACGCATGAATCGTGATTTATTCTAATATTGTATGTGCTTCACTTATATCTTTTGAGCTAGACAATATTGCTCTAGTGCTTCACTTATATCTTTTTAGAGAACGGCGGTGGTTTTATTTTATAGAAATTGTTGAACTCTCATGCTTCACTTATATTATTTTGATATCTCTTAGAACAACATGGTAATTTGCTTTGGTTATAAAATTAGTCCTAATATGATGGGCACCCAAGATGGGTATAATAAAAACTTTCATATAAAGTGCGTTGAATACTATGAGAAGGTTGATTCATTATGATTGTTTTGAGATATGAAGATGGTGATATTAGAGTCATACTAGTAGAGTAGTTGTGAATTTTAGAGATACTTGTGTTAAAGTTTGTGATTCCCGTAGCATGCACGTATGGTGAACCGTTATGTGATGAAGTTGGAGCATGATTTATTTATTTATTGTCTTCCTTATGAGTGGCGATCGGGGACGAGCGATGGTCTTTTTCTACCAATCTATACCCCTAGGAGCATGCGTGTAGTACTTCGTTTCGATAACTAATAGATTTTTGCAATAAGTATGTGAGTTCTTTATGACTAATGTTGAGTCCATGGATTATATGCACTCTCACCCTTCCACCATTGCTAGCCTCTCTTGTGTCGCAACTTTCACCAATACCATACACCCACCATATACCTTCCTCAAAAAAGCCACCATACCTACCTATTATGGCATTTCCATAGCCATTTTGAGATATATTGCCATGCAACTTTCCACCGTTTCGTTTATTATGACACGCTCCAACATTGTCATATTGCTTTGCATGATCATGTAGTTGAGATCGTATTTGTCGCAAAGCCACCTTTCATAATTCATACATGTCGCTCTTGAATCATTGCACGTCCCGGTACTCCGCCAGAGGAATTCACATAGAGTATATTTTGTTCTAAGTATCGAGTTGTAATTCTTGAGGTTTAAGTAAATAAAAGTGTGATGAGCTTCATTATTAGAGCATTGTCCCAGTGAGGAAAGGATGATGGAGACTATGATTCCCCACAAGTCAGGATAAGACTCCGGATGAAAAAAAAAGGCCATA
This sequence comes from Aegilops speltoides, assembly GCA_021437245.1. NCBI lineage: Eukaryota > Viridiplantae > Streptophyta > Magnoliopsida > Poales > Poaceae > Aegilops > Aegilops speltoides. The sequence continues at coordinate 302,773,561 of CM038142.1, read as the reverse complement.
AAAAAGACAAAAGGCCCACATAAAAAAATAAAAAAGAGAGAAAAAGAGAGAAGGGGCAATGCTACTATCCTTTTTCCACACTTGTGCTTCAAAGTAGCACCATGATCTTCATGATAGAGAGTCTCATATGTTGACACTTTCATATACTAGTGGGGATTTTCATTATAGAACTTGGGTTGTATATTCCAATGATGGGCTTCCTCAAAATGCCCTAGGTCTTCGTGAGAAATCAAGTTGGATGCACACCCACTTAGTTTCTTTTGTTGAGCTTTCATACACTTATAGGTCAAGTGCATCCGTTGCATGGCAATCCCTACTCACTCACATTCACATCTATTGATGGGCATATCCATAGCCCGTCAATATGCCTAGTTGATGTGAGACTATCTTCCTTCTTTTTGTCTTCTCCACAATCACCATATTCTATTCCACCTATAGTGTTATGTCCATGGCTCACGCTCATGTATTGCGTGAAGATTGAAAAAGTTTGAGAACATCAAAAGTATGAAACAATTGCTTGGCTTGTCATCGGGGTTGTGCATGATTAAATATTTTGTGTGATGAAGATAGAGCATAGCCAGACTATATGATTTTGTAGGGATATCTTTCTTTGGCCATGTTATTTTGAGAAGACATGATTGCTTTGTTAGTATGCTTGAAGTATTATTGTTTTTATGTCAATATTAAACTTTTTTCTTGAATATCTCGGATCTGAACATTCATGCCACAATAAAGAAAATTACATTGATAAATATGTTAGGTAGCATTCCACATCAAAAATTTTGTTTTTATCATTTACCTACTCGAGGACGAGCAGGAATTAAGCTTGGGGATGCTTGATACGTCTCCAACGTATCTATAATTTTTTATTGTTCCATGCTATTATATTATCTGTTTTGGATGTTTAATGGGCTTTAATATGCTCTTTTATAATATTTTTGGGACCACCTATTAACTGAGGGCCCAATGCGAGTTTCTATTTTTTTGCCTATTTTAGAGTTTTGCAGAAAAGGAATGTCAAACGGGGTCCAAAAGGAATGAAACCTTCGCGATGATCTTCCTTGGATCGAAAGCAAACCAGAAAACTTGGAGATGAAGTCAGAGACATAACGAAGAGGCCATGAGGCAGGAGGGCGTGCCGCCCACCCTCGTGGGCCCCTCGTAGCTCCACCGACCTAGTTCTTTCGCCAATATATACTCTTATACCCTAAAAACGTCAAGGGGAGCCACGAAACCACTTTTCCACCACCGCAACCTTCTGTACCTGTGAGATCCCATCTTGGGGCCTTTTTTGGCGATCTGCCAGAGGGGGATTCGATCATTGAGGGCTTCTACATCAACACCATTACCTCTCTGATGAAGCGTGAGTAGTTTACCACAGACCTTCGGGCCCATAGTTATTAGCTAAATGGCTTCTTCTCTCTCTTTGATTCTCAATACAAAGTTCTCCTCGATGTTCTTGGAGATCTATTCGATGTAATACTCTTTGCAGTGTGTTTGCCGAGATCCGATGAATTGTGGATTTATGAACAAGATTATCTATGAATATTATTTGGTTCTTCTAAGGATTATGTTGGAAATATGCCCTAGAGGCAATAATAAATTAGTTATTATTATATTTCCTTGTTCATGATAATCGTTTATTATCCATGCTATAATTGTATTGATAGGAAACTCAGATACATGTGTGGGTACATAGACAACACCATGTCCCTCGTAAGCCTCTAGTTGACTAGCTCGTTGATCAATAGATGGTTATGGTTTCCTGACCATGGACATTGGATGTCGTTGATAACGGGATCACATCATTAGAAGAATGATGTGATGGACAAGACCCAATCCTAAGCCTAGCACAAAGATCGTAGTTTGTATGCTAAAGCTTTTCTAATGTCAAGTATCATTTCCTTAGACCATGAGATTTTGCAACTCCCGGATACCGTAGGAATGCTTTGGGTGTACCAAACGTCACAACGTAACTGGGTGGCTATAAAGGTGCACTACAGGTATCTCCGAAAGTGTATGTTGGGTTGGCACGAATCGAGACTAGGATTTGTCACTCCGTGTGACGGAGAGGTATCTCTGGTCCCACTCGGTAGGACATCATCATAATGTTCACGATGTGATCAAAGAGTTGATCGCGGGATGATGTGTTACGGAACGATTAAAGAGACTTGTCGGTAACGAGATTAAACAAGGTATCGGTATACCGACGATTGAATCTCGGGCAAGTACAATACCGCTAGACAAAGGGAATTGTATACAGGATTGATTGAGTCCTTGACATCGTGGTTCATCCGATGAGATCATCGTGGAACATGTGGGAGCCAACATGGGTATCCAGATCCCGCTGTTGGTTATTGACCGGAGAACGTCTTGGTCATGTCTACATGTCTCCCGAACCCGTAGGGTCTACACACTTAATGTTTGATGACGCTAGGGTTATAAAGGAAGATTGTATGTGGTTACCGAATGTTGTTCGGAGTCCCGGATGAGATCCCGGACGTCACGAGGAGTTCCGGAATGGTCCGGAGGTAAAGATTTATATATGGGAAGTTGTTGTTCGGGTTCCGGGAAAAGTTCGGGTTTTTCTGGTATTGTACTAGGAAGCTTCCAGAAGGTTCCGGAGGATTCCAGAGGGGTCCGGAGGTCCGGAAATTGTTCCACCACGTCCAATACAGTAGCATGGGCTGTAGGGGGCGCCCTAGCCTTAATGGGCCAGGGGCACCAGCCCCCCCAAGGCCCATGCGCATGTGAAGGGGGAAACCCTAAGGGGGAGGGCCTCCACTTGACTTGGGAGGCACTCCTCCCCCCTTGGCCGCCTCCTCAACCCTAGATGGGATCTAAGGGGGCCGGCCCCTCTTCCCCCACCTATAAATAGTGGAGGGGTGGGAGGGCAGCCGCACCCCAAGTTCTGGCGCAGCCCTCCCCCTCTCCCAAGTACTCCTCCTCTCTCGCGGTGCTTGGCGAAGCCCTGCAGGATTGCCACGCTCCTCCACCACAACCACGCCGTTGTGCTACTGCTGGATGGAGTCTTCCTCAACCTCTCCCTCTCTCCTTGCTGGATCAAGGCATGGGAGACGTCACCGGGCTGTATGTGTGTTGAACGCGGAGGTGCCGTTCGTTCGACACTAGGATCTCCGGTGATTTGGATCACGACGAGTACGAATCTTTCAACCCGTTCTCTTGAACGCTTCCGCTTAGCGATCTACAAGGGTATGTAGATGCACTCTCCTTCCTCTTGTTGCTAGAATCTCCACAGATTGATCTTGGTGTTGCGTAGAAAAGTTTGAATTTCTGCTACGTTCCCCAACAGTGGCATCATGAGCTAGGTCTATGCGTAGTTTCTATGCACGAGTAGAACACAAGTTGTTGTGGGTGTTGATTTTTGTTCAATATGCTTACCGTTACTAGTCCAATCTTGTTTCGACGGTATTGTGGTATGAAGTGACCCAGACCGACCTTACACGTACACTTACGTGAGACAGGTTCCACCGACTGATATGCAATTGTTGCATAAGGTGGCTAGCGGGTGCCAGTCTCTCCCACTTTAGTCGGATCGGATTCGATGAAAAGGGTCCTTATGAAGGGTAAATAGCAATTGACATATCATGTTGTGGTTTTTGCGTAGGTAAGAAACGTTCTTGCTAGAAACCCATAGCAACCACGTAAAACATGCAAACAACAATTAGAGGACGTTTAACTTGTTATTGCAGGGTATGCTATGTGATGTGATATGGCCAAAATATTGTGATGAATAATATATGTGATGTATGAGATTGATCATGTTCTTGTAATAGGAATCACGACTTGCATGTCGATGAGTATGAAAACCGGCAGGAGCCATAGGAGTTGTCTTAATTTATTGTATGACCTGCGTGTCAATGAACAACGCCATGTAATTACTTTACTTTATTGCTAAACCATTAGCCATAGTAGTAGAAGTAATAGTTGGCGAGACAACTTCATGGAGACACGATGATGGAGATCATGATGATGGAGATCATGGTGTCATGCCGGTGGCGATGATGATCATGGAGCCCGAAGATGGAGATCAAAGGAGAAAATGATATTGGCCATATCATGTCACTTTTGATTGCATGTGATGTTTATCATGTTTATGCATCTTATTTGCTTAGAACGATGGTAGTAAATAAGATGATCCTCATTAAAATTTCAAGAAAGTGTTCCCCTAACGTGCACCGCTGCGAAAGTTCGTCTGCTTCAAGCACCACGTGATGATCGGGTGTGATAGATTCTTACGTTCACATACAACGGGTGTAAGCCAGATTTACACACACGAAACACTTAGGTTGACTTGACGAGCCTAGTATGTACAGACATGGCCTCGGAACACAAGAGACCGAAAGGTCGAGCATGGGTCGTATAGTAGATACAATCAACATGAAGATGTTCACCGATGATGACTAGTCCGTCTCACGAGATGATCGGACACGGCCTAGTTGACTCGGATCATGTAATCACTTAGATGACTAGAGGGATGTCTATCTAAGTGGGAGTTCATAAGATGAACTTAATAATCCTGAACGTAGTCAAAAGATCTTTGCAAATTATGTCGTAAGCTCGCGCTTTAGTTCCACTGTTTAGATGTTCCTAGAGAAAATATAGTTGAAAGTTAACTGTAGAGATTGTGCGGACAATAGAAAGCTTATGTCCTTAATGCACCGCTCAGTGTGCTGAACCCCAAACATCGTCTGTGGATGTTGCAAACATCGGACATACACGTTTTGATAACTACGTGATAGTTCGGTTAAGCGGTTTAGAGTTGAGGCACCAAAGACGTTTTCAAAGCGTCATGAACATATGAGATGTTTCGAGGGCTGAAATTGGGATTTCGTGCTCGTGCCCATGTCAAGAGGTATGAGACCTTCGACGATATTCTTAGCCTGCAAACTAAGGGAGAAAAGCTCAATCGTTGAGCTTGTGCTCGATTGTCCGAAAAGCGACAATCACTTGAATCGAGTGGAGTTGATCTTCCAAAGATAGTGATGTTTCTCCAAAGTCATTGCCACCAAGCTGCTAGAGCTTCGTGATGAACTATAACATATCAGGGATAGGTATGATGATCCTTGAGGTATTCGCGATGTTTGACATCGCGGAAGTAGAAATCAAGAAGGAGCATCAATTGTTGATGGTTGGTGAAACCACTAGTTTCAAGAAGGGCAAGGGCAAGAAGGGATACTTCATGAAGCGGCAAATCAGTCTGCTGCTCTAGTGAAGAAACCCAAGGTTGAACCCAAACCCGAGACTAAGTGCTTCGTAATAAGGGGAACAACCATCGGAGCATAATTACCCTAGATACTTGGTAGATGAGAAGGTGGCAAGGTCGATAGAAGTATATTGGATATACATTATGTTAATGTGTACTTTATTGGTACTCCTAGTAGCACCGTGGTATTAGATACCGGTTCGGTTGCTAAGTGTTAGTAACTCGAAATAAAAGCTACGGAATAAACGGAGACTAGCTAAAGGTGAGCTGACGATATGTGTTGGAAGTGTTTCCAAGTTTGATGTGATCAAACATCGCACGCTCCCTCTACCATCAAGATTACTATTAAACCTGAATAATTGTCATTTGGTGTTTGCGTTGAGCATAGACATGATCGGATTATGTCTATCACGATACGATTATTCATTTAAGGAGAATAATGGTTACTCTATTTATTTGAATAATACCTTCAATGGTCTTGCACCTAAAGGAATGGTTTATTGAATCTCAATCGTAGTGATACACATTTTCATGCCAAGATATATAAGATAGTAATGATAGTACCACTTACTTGTGGCACTGCCATGTAAGTCATATTGGTATAAAATGCATGAAGAAGCTCCATGTTAATGGATCTGTGGACTCACTCGTTTTTTGAAAAAGTTTGAGACATGCGAACCACGTCTATTGGTGTATACGCATGAAGAAACTCCATGCAGATGGATCGTTTGGACTCACTTGATTTTGAATCACTTGAGATATGCAAATCATACCACATGGGCAAGATGACTGAAAAGCCTCGGTTTCAGTAAGATGGAACAAGATAGCAACTTGTTGGAAGTAACACATTTTGATGTGTGCAGTCCAATGAGTGCTGAGGCATGTAGTGAATATCGTTATGTTCTTACTTCACAGATGATTCGAGTAGATGTTGAGTATATTTACTTGATGAAACAAAAGTCTGAATTATTGAATGGTTCAAGTAATTTCAAAGTGAAGTTGAAGATCATCGTGACAAGAGGATAAAATGTCTATGATATGATCATAGAGATCAGCATCTGAGTTACGAGCTTTGGCACGCAATTAAGACATTGTGGAAATTGTTTCACAATTAATACCGCCTGGAACACCATAGTGTGATGGTGTGTCCGAACATCATAGTTGCACCCTATTGGATATGGTGCGTAGCATGATGTCTCTTGTCGAATTACCACTATCGTTCATGGGTTAGGCATTAGAGACAACCGCAATCACTTTAATAGGGCACCACGTAATTCCATTGAGATGACACCGTTTGAACTATGGTTTGGAGAAACCTAAGTTGTCGTTTCTTAAAAGTTTGGGGCTGCGACGCTTGTGTGAAAAAGTTTTAGGTTGATAAGCTGGAACCCAAAGCGGATAAAATGCATCTTCATAGGACACCCAAAACAGTTGGGTATACCTCCTAATTCAGATCCGAAAGCAATAGGGATTGTTTCTTGAATCGGGTCCTTTCTCGAGGAAAAGTTAGTCTCGAAAAGTAGAGTGGGAGGATGGTGGAGACTTGATATGGTTATTGAACCGTCACTACAACTAGTGTGTAGCAGGGCACAGGAAGTTGTTCCTGTGGCACCCACACCAATTGAAGTAGAAGCTTATGATAGTGATCATGAAACTTCGGATCAAGTCACTACCGTACCTCGTAGGGTGACAAGGATGCGTACTGCTTTAGAGTGGTACAGTAATCCTGTCTTGAAGGTCATGTTGCTAGACAACAATGAACCTACGAGCTACCGAGAAGCGATGGTGGGCCCAAATTCCGATAAATGGTTAGAAGCCATGAAATCTGAGATAGGATCCATGTATCAGACCAAAGCATGGACTTTGGTGGACTTGCCCGATGATCGGCAAGCCATTGAGATAAATGGATCTTTAAGAAGAAGACGGACGTGGACAATAATGTCACCGTCTATGAAGCTCGACTTGTGGCAAAGAGTTCTTCACAAGTTCAAGGAGTTGACTACAATGAGATTTTCTCATTCGTAACGATGCTTAAGTCCGTCGGAATCATGTTAGCATTAGCTGCATTTATGAAATCTGGCACATGGATGTCAGAACGAGTTTCCTTACCAGTTTTCGTAAGGAAAGGTTGTATGTGATACAATCAGAAAGGTTTTATCGATCCTAAGGATGCTAAAAGGTATGCTAGCTCCAGCGATCCTTCCTTGGACTAGAGTAAGCATCTCGGAGTTGGAATGTACACTTTGATGAGACAATCAAAGATTTTGGGTTTATACAAAGTTTATGAGAAACCTGTATTTCCAAAGAAGTGAGTGGGAGCACTATGGAATTTCTGATGAGTATATGTTGTTGACATATTGTTGATTAGAAATGATGTAGAATTTCTGGAAAGCATATAGGGTTATTTGAAAGTGTTTTTCAAGGGAAAACCTGGATTAAGCTGCTTGAACATTGAGCATCAAGATCTATGAGGATAGATCAAAAACGCTTAATGGTACTTCCAAATGAGCACATACATTGACATGATCTTGAAGGTGTTCAAGATGGATCAGTCAAAGAAGGAGTTCTTGCCTGAGTTTTAAGGTATGAAGTTAAGACTTAAAGCTCGACCACGGTAGAAGAGAGAGAAAGGACGAAGGTAGTCCCCTATGCAATAGACGTAGGCTCTATAGTATGCTATGTTGTGTACCGCACCGGAAGTGTGCCTTGCCATGAGTCAGTCAAGGGGTACAAGAATGATCCAGGAATGGATCATTGGACAGCGGTCAAAAATTGTCCTTGGAGTAAATAAGGACATGTTTCTCGATTATGGAGGTGATAAACAGTGCGGTGTAAAGGGTTACGTCGATGCAAGCTTTAACACCTATCCGAATGACTCTGAGTAGCAAATCGGATACGTATAGTGGAGCGACCATTTGGAATAGCTCCAAGTGGAGCGTGGAAGCAGCATTTACAATATGACCTAGAGATTTGCGAAGTACATACGGATCTGAATGTTGCAGACCCGTTGACTAAAACCTCTCTCACAAGCAAAACATGATCAAACCCCAGAACTCACTGAGTCTTAATTACATGATGATGTGAACTAGTTTAGTGACACTAGTAAACTCTTTGGATGTTGGTCACATGGCGATGTGACCTATGAGTGTTAATCACATGGCGATGTGAACTATTATTGACTCTAGTGCAAGTGGGAGACTGTTGGAAATATGCCCTAGGGGCAATAATAAATTAGTTATTATTATATTTCCTTGTTCATGATAATCGTTTATTATCCATGCTATAATTGTATTGATAGGAAACTCAGATACATGTGTGGGTACATAGACAACACCATGTCCCTAGTAAGCCTCTAGTTGACTAGCTCGTTGATCAATAGATGGTTACGGTTTTCTGACCATGGACATTGGATGTCGTTGATAACGGGATCACATCATTAGAAGAATGATGTGATGGACAAGACCCAATCCTAAGCCTAGCACAAAGATCGTAGTTCGTATGCTAAAGCTTTTCCAATGTCAAGTATCATTACCTTAGACCATGAGATTGTGCAACTCCCGGATACCGTAGAAATGCTTTGGGTGTACCAAACGTCACAACATAACTGGGTGGCTATAAAGGTGCACTACAGGTATCTCTGAAAGTGTCTGTTGGGTTGGCACGAATCGAGACTGGGATTTGTCACTCCGTGTGACGGAGAGGTATCTCTGGGCCCACTCGGTATGACATCATCATAATGTGCACGATGTGATCAAAGAGTTGATCGCGGGATGATGTGTTACGGAACGAGTAAAGAGACTTGCCGGTAACGAGATTGAACAAGGTATCGGTATACCGACGATCGAATCTCGGGCAAGTACAATACCGCTAGACAAAGGGAATTGTATACGGGATTGATTGAGTCCTTGACATCGTGGTTCATCCAATGAGATCATCGTGGAACATGTGGGAGCCAACATGGGTATCTAGATCCCGCTGTTGGTTATTGACCGGAGAACGTCTTGGTCATGTCTACATGTCTCCCGAACCCGTAGGGTCTACACACTTAAGGTTCAATGACACTAGGGTTATAAAGGAAGTTTGTATGTGGTTACCGAATGTTGTTCGGAGTCCCAGATGAGATCCCGGACGTCACGAGGAGTTCCGGAATGGTCCGAAGGTAAAGATTTATATATGGGAAGTTGTTGTTCGGGTTCCGGGAAAAGTTCGGGTTTTTCTGGTATTGTACTGGGAAGCTTCCACAAGGTTCCAGAGGATTCCGGAGGGGTCCGGAGGTCCGGAAATTGTTCCACCACGTCCAATACAGTAGCATGGGCTGTAGGGGGGCGCCCTAGCCTTAATGGGCCAGGGCACCAGCCCCCAAGGCCCATGCGCATGGGAAGGGGAAACCCTAAGGGAGGGCCTCCACTTGACTTGGGAGGCACTCCTCCCCTTGGCCGCCGCCCCCAACCCTAGATGGGATCTAAGGGGGCCGGCCCCTCTTCCCCCACCTATAAATAGTGGAGGGGTGGGAGGCAGCCGCACCCCAAGTTCTCAGCGCAGCCCTCCCTCTCCCAAGTACTCCTCCTCTCTCGCGGTGCTTGGCGAAGCCTGCAGGATGCCACGCCCTCCACCACCACCACGCCTGTGCTGCTGCTGGATGGAGTCTTCCTCAACCTCTCCCTCTCTCCCTGCTATATCAAGGCATGGGAGACGTCACCGGGCTGTACGTGTGTTGAACGTGGAGGTGCCGTCGGTTCGGCACTAGGATCTCCGGTGATTTGGATCACGACGAGTACGACTCCTTCAACCCCGTTCTCTTGAACGCTTCCGCTTAGCGATCTACAAGGGTATGTAGATGCACTCTCCTTCCTCTTGTTGCAAGAATCTCCATAGATTGATCTTGGTGTTGCGTAGAAAATTTTGAATTTCTGCTATGTTCTCCAACAGATTCTTATATGCCTGATTTGATATCTTTGCAAGTCTCTTCGAATTTTCAGTTTAGTTTGGCCTACTAGATTGATCTTTCTTGCCATGGGAGAAGTGCTTAGCTTTGGGTTCAATCTTGCGGTGTCCTTTCCCAGTGACACTAGGGGCAGTAAGGCACGTATTGTATTGTTGCCATCGAGGATAAAAAGATGGGGTTTTCATCATATTGCTTGAGTTAATTTCTCTACATCATGTCATCTTGCTTAATGTGTTACTCCGTTCTTTATGAACTTAATACTCTAGATGCATGCTGGATAGGGGTCGATGTGTGGAGTAATAGTAGTAGGTGCAGGCAGGAGTCGGTCTACTTGACACGGACGTGATGCCTATGTTCATGATCATTCCCTTAGATGTCATCATGTAGCGACCCTACCTCAAACGGTCAAGTCTCTGTGCATCAGTGTCATCCCTGGATCGGTAATGCTGACACGCACAGTACTCGAGGAATTATAACAGAGTTCCAATCAGACACTTATTACATCGAGTCCTCATAAAGAGTACGATTACACAAAAATATCATGGCTGAAGGCCATCTAAACTAAATAACTGCGGAAGCTTTGAAGGTAAATGAGTCCATCAACTCCAATGGCATAGCTGAGTGCAAAACAACGACCTATCGCACCTTATTCGTCGTCTGAGTAGTCTGCAACATGAGACATTGCAGCCATGTAGGTCAGCACATTGAATATACTGGCAGAGTTACAGTGTAAAGCAATGAAATGCAAGAACTATCTCTACATGCAATATTTGGCTGGTGGAGGTTGTAAGTTTAAGTTTTTGCATAAAGCTAGTTTTTTCCTACAACAAAGGAATAAATTTATTTAACTACTCCCAAGTTGCCCAATATTTGAGAGGGTAACCCCAACTCAAATCCCAATTAAAAGTATCATCATTAACCCAATAAGTTCATTAAGTAAAGTGATGAGATCACATCAATAGATTCAAGTACTAGATACTAAAGATGTCCATAACCGGGGACATGGCTAACCATGATTAGTTTATACACTCTGTAGAGGTTTGCGCACTTTTCCCCGCAAGACACGGCCGCATCCATGATCGGATGATCGAGACATAGTCTTTCTGAAACATTAACTCTCTACTCCGGGCCGACCGGTACACCTACTTTCCCCTACATCTGCTAGTCCACCTCTTGAAGAGGTCACGCAAATTACTCAACTATGCCAGAGCCCATAATGGCTTGTGGCTGCACACGGAAGTTTCTAGCATTAATAATCTTATGATCCCTTTGAGCCTGGGTGGCAAACCGTAGGAAAAATCACACAGGTACTCCTGGATTTCCCAAAATAGGCAACATTGGGTTCCCCAGGTGCCTCAACCAATCCACCCAGATGTATATTAAAGTTGCCACCTTAATGTTATCCATGATTAGATAACTCTCTAACTTCCATGTGTGAATCACGATCCAATCCCCGTCTACGAGCATCGCTAAGCAATAATAAGCATAACTTATATTCCCGGGGTGATCAAAAGGTATTAGGTTCCTACCTCAAGTACTACAACCAGACCACATGTTCCCAATCCTACTCATGCAAATATTTGAGGAGCAATACTAATGCATAGTAAAAACTGGGTGTAGAAGAGTATGATCAAAGTGTAACTTGCCTTGCTGACGATCTGCAAACTCTAGAGATTCGTAGTAACAAGCTTCGCACTCCGGGTAATCTAGCATAGACAAACAATAGCATACATAAGCAATCACTCAAATGAAGCATCGAGAAAAACCGAGAAAAGATCCAAATCAAACACGAAACAAGAAAACGGCTTAAACTAACAAAAGTAAACCTAACAGCATTATTATCATGTGAATTAGATCTTAACAATAGGTACATGTGATTAGCTACAATTTGCAAAAAGATGCAACTCAAACAAAGAAACGAAACTCAAAATACGAACGAAACAAGATTGTTTACTAATCTGGACTAAACTCAAATTTTACAGTACCAAAACCATGTTCAAGTTGGTTAACTGGAAAGAACAGAACGATACGAAGATTAAGGCGCTGGTTTCATCTAATTTGGATAAACGAGTAAAAAGTTATGCTAGTTCTAAGATCGGGGGCTAAATCGTGATAAAACTATTCGCAGGTAGATCCCTGGCCAAAAAATAAACTAAAAATAGAAACCTACGGTGCGAAAGTTCGCTAACAAAACTTATACGACGAAAACCGTCCTTGAAAATGAATGAACGAACGAACGTTCGTTACTTAGGAAAAACCCTAAAAAAACGATCTGACTAATCAAACCAAAGAAAAACCGAGATTGACCGGTTCGTCGGCGACGGTCAACGGCGGCGACGACTCGGTGGCGGCGTGGGCGGCGAGGCGATGGTGGCGGGCGTAACGCCCCGGATTCGTTGCGCCAGGTGTCCGCCAGTTATTCGCCGTTGTTGCCATGTCATTTGCTTGCGTGTTGCATTTTATCATGTCATCATGTGCATCTCTTGGCATACATGTTCGTCTCATGCATCCGAGCATTTTCCCCGTTGTCCGTTTTGCAATCCGACACTCATTTGCCCTCCATCATCCCTCTTTTTGTCTCTCGTTGTGAGCGGGTGTTAAACTTTCTCGGAATGGCCCGAGATTTGCCAAGCGGCCTTGGCATACCACCGGTGGACCGCCTGTCAAGTTTCGTGCCATTTGGAGGTCGTTTGGTACTCCAACGGTTAATCGGGTAACCGCAAAGCCCCCTCTCTCTTTGCAGCCCAACACCCCCTCCAAAGTGGCCAAAACCCAGCAAACTCCCCTCCATGCTCTCGGTCGTTCGATCACGATCGCGTGGCCGAAAACCGCTCCTCATTTGGACTCTCCTAGCTCCCTCTACCTATAAATATGTGTCCCTCCCGGATTTTTCGCGCAGTCCAACCCTAGCCCCGCTCCTCTCCGCGCCGCCGGACGCGTCCGCACCGCGCCGGACACGTCCAAGACGCGCCGCCTGCCAACCGCAGCTGCCACGTGGCGCCACCCGCCTGCCTCCGCCGCCCGCCCGCCCGCCCACAAGCTGGCTCAAGCATCGCATCAGCGTTACCAGCGCCCCCTGCCCGTGTCGGCCCCGCCTTGCGGAGCTCCCGCCGGCGGCATCCTCCGCCGCCGTGCCCTCCGGCGGTCTCCGAGTCCGGCCAGCGCCGCCCGCCCTCCGCGCCCCTGTCTGCCAGCTCCTCCGCGCCTGCCGCCTCCTCCGCCCGGCCCGGCAGCGCGCCGCCCGCCATGGTTGCCTCCAGCGCCGCCGTGCGCCTTGCCGGCGCGCCTCCTCGCCCGCCGCCGTCCCAGCCGCCGCCGCCGCGGATCCGGCGAGATCCGGGCTGGGGCGCCTCCTTTGACCTCCACAGCCGCCTCCTTCAACCTCCGTGGCTTCACCAGATCCGCCCGCCTCAATTTCCGTGCGAGGTTGACCTCAAAACGCCTAAGTCCGTATATTTGCACATTATCATGCCAGTTCATCGCATTGTATCTATGCATCCGTAGCTCCGTTTTGTGCGTGTAATATGTCAAATTGTTCGACTCATCGAGTACTTCATTTCATTCCATTGCATCATTTTCATTTGAGCTCATCTTGATGCCCAAATCTTTGTTGGAAGAGTGCATGTTCTTTGTGTCTAAACTGTTATAACTTGCTCATTTGTCATTTTTGCCATGATTGATGTGTGCATCCTATGAGGTTGAGCTCTACATGTGTTTTGATCTATTCCATGCCATATTTCCAGTGGTGCCATCCATGTATTTTTGTGAGTTGTGTGCTGAGTGCATCAAGCTTGTTAAGGAGGGTACTTTCTGTTACTGTTTTGCTAGGCTGAATTTGTAATTTTGTGATGGCATGTAAACCTGTTGCTACAAGTCATTCCATGCATATTCTGGAGATGTTCACTAAGGATGAGTTCTTATACATGTCTTTATCTATCCATTCATGCCCCTGGTTGCATTTATAGCCTGCTGCATCATGTTGTTATCTTGCTCCAAACTTGCTAAATAATGTTGCTGTCAGCCTATTAACATTTAGTTCAATGTTTCCATGATTGTTTGCTAGTGATCCATGCACCCTATGAACTTGACCTTGCCATGCTTAGCTTCACAAACATGCCTTCTTACTGTTGGTTCCCTTGCAATGCCATGTATTGCTCTGTGGTGAGTGGTTGAAGCTCACAAACATGCCTACTTATTGTTGTTCCTGCCATGTTTGAATCTGTAATATAACTTGCCATGTTTACATGGGTGCCATCATATTTTCTATGCCTTTTTGGCTTATGGTCAGTAAGGTACTCTTGTTCTATGCATTTAGTAGTATCATGCCATTCCTTTGTTTTCCATGATAAGTTCCTGTAACATGTCGTTTGATAACTCTAAACATTGCAACCTGATGTTATTTCCTATTAAGTCTGAAACTGTTATTATTTGCAATCTTACCATGTGTTTTGGAGCTTGTTCTAGTGATTTCTGGAGATAGCTCAGTGTTCATATTTTGTTATGCTTTACCTGTACTTCATGACCATGCCTTTTGTTATTATGTTGAGGTGCTGTAGCATGTTCTTTTGATGCTTGTAAGATGCCTAGTTACTGTTTTGGACAGATTGTTGTCATATCTTCGTTCATGTGTGTGTGTTGAACCGTTGCTCCGTTTTGAGTGTGCTCTATATGAAACTTGCTTGCTTTTGCATGTAGTTTCATATTATCATGTTGCATCCTTGTTTTGAGGTGTTTGCTTGATGTTTGTATGCATTTTGCACCAATGCCATGTTTAACTTGTTTTGCTCATATCTTCTAGGCCGTAGCTCCAAATCTAATGAACTTTATATGTAACTTGACTAGAATTTCGTGTAGATCATCTTGGTGATCTTTAACTTGCTGTTTAACTACTTGAACATAAGGTTTATTCAGATCTGGACCAATTTCGAAATATGCATATGAGGACTTACCGGAATTGTTATATGTTGTTTCCGGCCTCATTTAAACTTGCCTTGATGTGTTGTTCTTGTTTGCATCGTCTCTTGCCATGAGTAGCTTCATGTAGCTTTGTCATGCATCATGCTTGTTGTGCATCATGTCTTGTTCATGTGTGGTGTGTTTACCATGTTGTGTGCTTCTTCTCGATAGTTCCCGTTTCGTTGCGATCGTGAGGATTCGTTCGTCTACGCTTGGTTCGTCTTCGTGGCTTCATCTTCTTCATGGACTCGTTCTTCTTCCTTGCGGTATTTCAAGCAAGATGACCGCTACCCTGGATCTCACTACTATCATTGCTATGCTAGTTGATTCGTTCTATCGCTTTGCTGCGTTACCTATCATTTGCTCTTCAAGCCTTCCAAATTGCCATGAACCTCTAACCTTTGACACCCTTCCTAGCAAACAGTTGCTTGGCTATGTTACTACTTTGCTCAGCCCCTCTTATAGCGTTGCTAGTTGCAGGTGAAGTTGAAGATTGCTCCATGGTGGACAGGATTATGGTTGGGATATCACAATATCGCTTATATTATTAATGCATCTATATATTTGGTAAAGGGTGGAAGGCTCGGCCTTATGCCTGGTGTTTTGTTCCACTCTTGCCGCCCTAGTTTCCGTCATACCGGTGTTATGTTCCCGGATTTTGCGTTCCTAACGCGGTCGGGTGATTTATGGGACCCCCTGACCGTTCGCTTTGAATAAAACTCCTCCAGCAAGGCCCAACCTTGGTTTTACCATTTGCCTCACCACCACCTACTTTTCCCTTGGGAGTAATTAACCCAAGGGTCATCTTTATTATAGCCCCCGGGCGGTGCTTGTCTAAGTGTTGGTCCGAATCGAGCGACTTCTTGGGCCACCTCGGGAAACTCAAGTCTGGTTTTACTCGTAGCTTGACTTATCCGGTGTTGCCCTGAGAACGAGATATGTGCAGCTCCTATCGGGATGTCGGCGCATCGGGCGGCTTTGCTGGTCTTGTTTTACCATTGTCGAAATGTCTTGTAAACCGGGATTCCGAGACTGATTGGGTCTTCCTGGGAGAAGGAATATCCTTCGTTGATCGCGAGAGCTTATCATGGGCTAAGTTGGGACACCCTGCAGGTATAAACTTTCGAGAGCCGTGCCATGGTTATGTGGCGATGGGAATTTGTTAATGTCCGGTTGTAGATAACTTGACACCTGATTCGAATTAAAACGCATCAACCGCGTGTGTAGCCGTGATGGTCTCTTCTCGGCGGAGTCCGGGAAGTGAACACGGTTTCTGTGTTATGATTGACGTAAGTAGGAGTTCAGGATCACCTCTTGATCATTACTAGTTGACGACCGTTCCGCTTGTTTCTCTTCTCGCTCTCTTTTGCGTATGTTAGCCACCATATCATGCTTAGTCGCTGCTGCAACCTCACTACTTTACCCCTTCCTTTCCCATTAAGCTTTGCTAGTCTTGATACCCATGGTAATGGGATTGCTGAGTCCTCGTGGCTCACAGATTACTACCACAACAGTTGCAGGTACAGGTTTTGCGATGATCTTGACGCGAGAGTGAAGTTTGCTTGTTTGGAGTTCTTCTTCTGCTTCTTCTTCGATCAGGGAATAGGTTCCAGGTCGGCAGCCTGGGCTAGCAGGGTGGATATTGTTTGAGTCTCTGTTTGTGTTTCATCCGTAGTCGGATGGTGCTCTTATGTGATGTTGTATTCGTGTGGCATTGTATGCCTCTTGTATGTATCCCCATCTATTATGTAATGTTGATGTAATGATATCCACCTTGCAAAAGCGTTCCAATATGCGGGTCTATCCTTGGTGGGACCTTCGAGTTCCTTTTGGATAGGGTCGCATATTGGGCGTGACAAGTTGGTATCAGAGCCTCGACCGACCCTAGGAGCCCCCTTGATTGATCAGGTAGTTTGGCCGTTGTTGAGTCTAGAAGAAAACTGATTTCTGAGTCTAGTTATATCGGAGAGTAGGAATTCTTTTTACTCATCAGTCCCTTCGTCGTTCTGGTAAGGAATCTTGACGTAGGTGTTTTGAACTACTCCTCTTCCCCTTCAAATTTTTCTTTAGGATCACGCGGTTAGTTTTCCGATCATTGTTCCTCATCTCTTTTCATCCGGTGCATTTCTCGTCAAGTTGACTCGAACCTCTTCATCTCTGAGTTCAATCCTCAGTTGCATTATTCTCCCACCCGCCCACCCCTTTTTCATCTCGAAACCGGAGTCCCTAATCGAGTATCCATCCTACTCGTGCGAAGTCTTTGATTTATTTCCTCAATGATTTCAACCGGTGTTTTCTCTTCAAGTTATTTGTCGGTTCCCCCTTCCAGTTGCCTGTGTTTTTCCCGCCCTCCCACCCTTTTCTTCCCGGAACCTGAGTCTCTTTCGAGCATCAATTTTCATTCGTACAGAGTCTCTTCAGTCTTCCCTCAATTATTTCTACCGGTGAATTCTCGTCTCGTTCGTCATTCTTCATCTCTTTTTCTTTTCCGGTGGATTCAATTAAAGTTTTTTCGAGTGATTACATTCTTTTCCTTGGATCAAGTGTTTTCCTTGCTCGTTCGCCTCTCGCCAGTTTATCCTTCTGGAGTGCTCATGACATCTCAAGAGATTTGTCTGTGTTCGAATTGATTCGAGGTTGTCACCTCATTCTAATATTTCAATTGTTCCGGTGCATCATCTATCTGTTCTACACCCCTTTCTACAGTGTTTTTCTCTTTAGTGGGCCCTAACCCACAGGTCTTTTCCCAGGATCCTACCTGACTCTTCTAATTCTCCCGGAGTTATTCTCAAATTCTTTTCAAGTGTGACGTAAGAATGGATTTCATCAGTCAGTTGCCTTCTCCAAGATCGTTTTCAAATTCTTTTCATCTTTGGCTCAACCTTTCCTCTTTTAATTCTCCCGGAGTATCTCAACAATTCATGGTGGTTCTCATCATCATTCTCAACATTTGAAGACCGAAGAAGAGTTCCTCTTAAATCCTTACCCGTTCTTCCAAAGATGCGTAGTTCAAGTTCGATGCCATCCTCTCATAATTGTTTTCGATTGTGGGAATTCTTTTCACCCATCCAGAGCATTTCATGAGTTGTTTCCATTATTTTTCCTCCGAAGGCCATCATGTCATAATTCTTCATTCTCAGCGTGTAGCTATCGTTCTCTAAATCTTACCGGTGCATCGTTCAAATATCCTCTAATCAGTTCGCGATCCCTTCGTTATCTTGTCTCTTAATTCCCTCAAGTATCTTTGTGCTTTACTAATTCTTCCCGGCGATTCATTCTCTTTCACCAGTCTTTTCCAAATGCTAACGATGGTTCGTTCAACATTCTTTTTCCTTGATTATCATTTTAATCCATTCATTCTTTCGAATCCTACCGGAGGTTTTGTGTCATGTCTTCATCAAGTATCATTCCATCCTCTCAAGTTCATGTTCTATTCTTTCCATGTTCAGCCGGAGTGCTACCTAAATTCTTTTAGTCTTATTCCTTTCTTATCTCGTTCTAACAAGAGTGGTTTCATAGTCTATCTGATTCCGTGAGCTTTTGATTCTCGTCATTCTCGTCGTTCCTCTCTTCTTCTCGAGTGCTCTCGATTCTTTGCTTCTTCTCTTGAGTTCTTGTTTCACCTCATCCCTTTTCCCTTCCGTCTCAGTCCTAAGATCTCGGGACGAGATCTCTTGTTAGTGGAGGAGTGTTGTAACGCCCCGGATTCGTTGCGCCAGGTGTCCGCCAGTTATTCGCCGTTGTTGCCATGTCATTTGCTTGCGTGTTGCATTTTATCATGTCATCATGTGCATATCATTTGGCATACATGTTCGTCTTATGCATCCGAGCATTTTCCCCATTGTCCGTTTTGCAATCCGGCACTCCTATGCCCTCCTCGTCCCTCTTTTTGTCTCTCGTTGTGACCGGGTGTTAAACTTTCTCGGAATGGCCCGAGGTTTGCCAAGAGGCCTTGGCATACCACCGGTAGACCACCTGTCAAGTTTCGTGCCATTTGGAGGTCGTTTGGTACTCCAACGGTTAACCGGGTAACCGCAAAGCCCCCTCTCTCTTTGCAGCCCAACACCCCCACCAAAGTGGCCAAAACCCAGCAAACTCCCCTCCATGCTCTCGGTCGTTCGATCACGATCGCGTGGCCGAAAACCGCTCCTCATTTGGACTCTCCTAGCTCCCTCTACCTATAAATATGTGTCCCTCCCGGATTTTTCGCGCAGTCCAACCCTAGCCCGCTCCTCTCCCGCGCCCGGACGCGTCCACCGACTGCGGACACGTCGCCCGCCGCCGCCCGCCAACCGCAGCTTGCCACGTGGCGCGCGCGCCCGCCTCCGCCCGCCCGCCCGACGAGCGCGCTGGCCCAGGCCCAGCAGCCTTCAGCACCGCCAGCCTGCCAGTGCCCGTCTGCCCCGCCTTGCCGGAGCTCCACTGGCGGCATCCTCCGCCGCCGTGCCCTCCGGCCGGTCTCCGAGTCCGGCAGCGCCGCCCCCTCCGCGGCCCTGTCCGCCAGCTCCTCCCAGCGCCTGCCGCCTCCTCCGCCTGCCTGCTGAAGGCCGCCGCCGCCGCCGCGGTTGCCTCTGCGCCCGCCGTGCACAGCCTGCCGGCCAAGCGCCTCGCTCGCCCGCCGCCGTCCCAGCCCGCCGCCGGCCGGATCCGGCGAGATCCGGGCCGGGGCCGCCTCCTTCGACCTCCCTGGCCGCCTCCTTCATCCTCCAGCGAAGCTCCGACCAGATCCGCCCCGCCTCAATTTCCGTGCAGAGGTTGACCTCGAAAACGCCCAAGTCCCGTATATTTGCACATTATCATGCCATGTTCATCGCATTGTATCTATGCATCCGTAGCTCCGTTTTGTGCGTGTAATATGTCAAATTGTTCGCCTCATCGAGTACTTCATTTCATTCCATTGCATCATTTTCATTTGAGCTCATCTTGATGCCCGAAATGTTGTTGGAAGAGTGCATGTTGCTTTTAATCTACTGAAACTGTTATAACTTGCTCATTTGTCATTTTTACCATGATTGATGTGTGCATCCTATGAGATTGAGCTCTACATGTGTTTTGATCTATGCCATGCCATATTTCCAGTGGTTCCATCCATGTATTTTTGTGAGTTGTGTGCTGAGTGCATCAAGCTTTTTAAGGAGGGTACTTGCTGTTACTGTTTTGCTAGGCTGAATCTGTTATTTTGTGATGCCATGTAAACCTGTTGCTACAAGTCATTCCATGCATATTCTGGAGATGTTCACTGAGGATGAGTTGTTATACATGTCTTGCTCTATCCATTCATGCCCCTTGTTGCATTTATAGCCTGTTGTATCATATTGTTATCTTGCTCCAAACTTGCTAAATAATGTTGCTGTCAGCCTGTTAACATTAAGTTCAATGTTTCCATGATTGTTTGCTAGTGATCCATGCACCCTATGAACTTTATCTTGCCATGCTTAGCTTCAAAAACATGCCTTCTTACTGTTGGTTGCCTTTCCATGCCATGTATTACTATGTGGTGAGTGGTTCAAGCTCACAAACATGCCTACTTATTGTTGTTCCTGCCATGTTTGAATCTGTAATATAACTTACCATGTTTACATGGGTGCCATCATATTTTCTATGCCTTTTTGGCTCATGGTCAGTAAGGGACTCTTGTTCTATGCATTTAGGTGTATCATGACATGCCTTTGTTTGCCATGATAAGTTCCTGTAACATGTCGTTTGATAACTCTAAACATTGCAACCTGATGTTATTTCCTATTAAGTCTGAAACTGTTATTATTTGCAATCTTACCATGTGTTTTGGAGCATGTTCTAGTGATTTCTGGAGATAGCTCAGTGTTCATATTTTGTTATGCTTTACCTGTACTTCATGACCATGCCTTTTGTTATTATGTTGAGGTGCTGTAGCATGTTCTTTTGATGCTTGTAAGATGCCTAGTTGCTGTTTTGGACAGATTGTTGTCATATCTTCTTTCATGTGTGTGTGTTGAACCGTTGCTCCGTTTTGAGTGTGCTCTATATGAAACTTGCTTGCTTTTGCATGTAGTTTCATATTATCATGTTGCATCCTTATTTTGAGGTGTTTGCTTGATGTTTGTATGCATTTTGCACCAATGCCATGTTTAACTTGTTTTGCTCATATCTTCTAGGCCGTAGCTCCAAATCTAATGAACTTTATATGTAACTTGACTAGAATTTCGTGTAGATCATCTTGGTGATCTTTAACTTGCTGTTTAACTACTTGAACATAAGGTTTATTCAGATCTGGACCAATTTTGAAATATGCATATGAGGACTTACCGGAATTGTTATATGTTGTTTCCGGCCTCATTTAAACCTGCCTTGATGTGTTGTTCTTGTTTGCATCGTCTCTTGCCATGAGTAGCTTCATGTAGCTTTGTCATGCATCATGCTTGTTGTGCATCATGTCTTGTTCATGTGTGGTGTGTTTACCATGTTGTGTGCTTCTTCTCGGTAGCTCCCGTTTCGTTGCGATCGTGAGGATTCGTTCGTCTACGCTTGGTTCGTCTTCGTGGCTTCATCTTCTTCATGGACTCGTTCTTCTTCCTTGCGGGATTTCAGGCAAGATGACCGCTACCCTGGATCTCACTACTATCATTGCTATGCTAGTTGATTCGTTCTATCGCTTTGCTGCGTTACCTATCATTTGCTCTTCAAGCCTTCCAAATTGCCATGAACCTCTAACCTTTGACACCCTTCCTAGCAAACCGTTGCTTGGCTATGTTACCGCTTTGCTCAGCCCCTCTTATAGCGTTGCTAGTTGCAGGTGAAGTTGAAGATTGCTCCATGGTGGACAGGATTATGGTTGGGATATCACAATATCTCTTATATTATTAATGCATCTATATATTTGGTAAAGGGTGGAAGGCTCGGCCTTATGCCTGGTGTTTTGTTCCACTCTTGCCGCCCTAGTTTCCGTCATACCGGTGTTATGTTCCCGGATTTTGCGTTCCTAACGCGGTTGGGTGATTTATGGGACCCCCCCTGACAGTTCACTTTGAATAAAACTCCTCCAGCAAGGCCCAACCTTGGTTTTACCATTTGCCTCACCACCACCTACTTTTCCCTTGGGAGTAATTAACCCAAGGGTCATCTTTATTATAGCGCCCCCCCCCCGGGCCAGTGCTTGTCTAAGTGTTGGTCCAAACTGAGCAGCCTGCGGGGCCACCTCGGGGAAACTCAAAGTCTGGTTTTACTCGTAGCTTGACTTATCCGATGTTGCCCTGAGAACGAGATATGTGCAGCTCCTATCGGGATGTCGGCGCATCGGGCGGCTTTGCTGGTCTTGTTTTACCATTGTCGAAATGTCTTGTAAACCGGGATTCCGAGACTGATCGGGTCTTCCTGGGAGAAGGAATATCCTTCGTTGATCGCGAGAGCTTATCATGGGCTAAGTTGGGACACCCCTCTAGGGTATAAAATTTCGAGAGCCATGCCCGCGGTTATGTGGCAGATGGGAATTTGTTAATGTCCGGTTGTAGATAACTTGACACCTGATTCGAATTAAAACGCATCAACCGCGTGTGTAGCCGTGATGGTCTCTTCTCCTAGAGTCCGGAAGTGAACACGGTTTCTGTGTTATGATTGGCGTAAGTAGGAGTTCAGGATCACCTCTTGATCATTACTAGTTGACGACCGTTCCGCTTGTTTCTCTTCTCGCTCTCTTTTGCGTATGTTAGCCACCATATCATGCTTAGTCGCTGCTGCAACCTCACCACTTTACCCCTTCCTTTCCCATTAAGCTTTGCTAGTCTTGATACCCATGGTAATGGGATTGCTGAGTCCTCGTGGCTCACAGATTACTACAACAACAGTTGCAGGTACAGGTTTCGCGATGATCTTGACGCGAGAGCGAAGTTTGCTTGTTTGGAGTTCTTCTTCTGCTTCTTCTTCGATCAGGGAATAGGTTCCAGGTCGGCAGCCTGGGCTAGCAGGGTGGATATTGTTTGAGTCTCTGTTTGTGTTTCATCCGTAGTCGGATGGTGCTCTTATGTGATGTTGTATTCGTGTGGCATTGTATGCCTCTTGTATGTATCCCCATCTATTATGTAATATTGATGTAATGATATCCACCTTGCAAAAGCGTTCCAATATGCGGGTCTATCCTTGGTGGGACCTTCGAGTTCCTTTTGGATAGGGTCGCATATTGGGCGTGACAGCGAGGCGGTGGCTACACGGGGCGGCGGCAGCGCGGCGGTGGCATTGCGGCGGCGGCGGCTCGGCGCTGCTACTATTGCTGCCCGTGGTGGTTCGGCGCGGGGTGGAGGAGGCGGCGGGGTGGCGGCGCATTATAAAGGGGCTCCGGGGGGTTGCCTTGGGCGAGGGGGCGCGAGGCCGACCTGGACTCCGAGGAGTCCGGCTCCCGTACGCGGCGCGGCGAAAGCGGTGGCGACGACCTTCTGGCTGCTGGGCCGGCTGGGCTTCGCGCAGTCGGTCCGAAACTTTTTTTAAAACAATTTCGCCGTGAAGGAGAAATCCTAAATAAAAAATTCTAAAAATTCCAGAAACAATTTTTCACCGTCCAAACCTAATATTAGGACAAGATGAACATTTTTCTGGACTAATATGAAATTTTCAAAAATGCAATATTTTTCTAATTCAAATAAAATACTAATAAAATGGTAATTTGGTTTTAAAATTCTTTCTCCAATATTTCACTTAGGTTGAAGAAGTCATATTATCTTCTCTCATTTATTTTAAATGTTGGAATTAATTGGAGAGAAAAATAATAAAATCAAATTGATCCTTTCTTCAAATTTGAAATAAATTCAAATATGATTTTTTATGAAACCTCCAACTCTCTCCGTGGGTCCTTGAGTTGCTTAATATTTCTACGATCACAACAAAATGCAAGAATAAATATGATATGCATATGATGATCTATGTATAACATCCAAATTGAAAATTGGGATGTTACAAACCTACCCCCTTAAGATGAATCTCGTCCTCGAGATTCGGGTTGGTCAGCAAAAAGGTTTGGGTGGTCCTTGCGAGGATCTTCTTCTCGCTCCCAGGTGGCTTCCTCCTCGGTATGGTGGCTCCACTGAACTTTGCAAAACTTGATAACCTTGCTGCGAGTAACTCAACTGGAAAACTCAGGAATCTTGATTGGTTTCTCTTCATAGGTCAAATCACTATCTAACTGAATTGCTTCCAGTGGCATTGTATCTTTCAGACGAATATCGGCCATCTCTGCATGGCACTTCTTCAACTGGGAAACGTGAAACACATCATGAACTCCTGACAATCCTTCTGGCAATTCCAGCTTGTATGCAACTTCTCCCATGCGTTCCAAAACTCTGTATGGTCCCACAAAACGTGGTGCTAGCTTTCCCTTGACTCCAAAATGTTTCACTCCTCGAAGTGGGGACACACGAAGATATGCTCTATCTCCGACTTCGTATACTATCTCCTTGCATTTAGTATCCGCATAACTCTTCTTCCTGGACTGGGCTACCTTGAGTCTATCGCGAATCAACTTAACATTCTCTTCAGAGTCTTTGAGTAAGTCTGGTACGAACAACTGTCGATCTCCAACTTCATCCCATGATAACGGTGTCCTACACCTCCTTCCGTACATAGCTTCGAAAGGGGCCATCTTCAAACTGGCTTGATAATTGTTGTTATAAGAGAACTCTGCATATGTGATACATCTCCAATGTATCTACTTTTCCAAACACCTTTTCCCTTGTTTTGGACTCTAACTTGCATGATTTGAATGAAACTAACCCGTGCTGACGCTGTTTTCAGCAGAACTGCCATGATATTGTCTATTGTGCGAAAATGCGAAGTTCTCGGACCGACACGAAAATCCACGGAGATAAGTTTTGGAAAATATAAAAATCTTGGCGAAAGAATCAAGGCCGGGGCCACACACCCCACGAGGGTGGGGGCGCGCCCTCCCCCCTGGGCGCGCCCCCCTGTCTCGTGGGCCCCCTGACGCTCCGCCGACCTCAACTCCAACTCCATATATTCCGTTTCGCGGAGAAAAAAATCAGAGAGAAAGTTTCATCATGTTTTACGATACGGAGCCGCCGCCAAGCCCTAATCTCTCTCGGGAGGGCTGATCTGGAGTCCGTTTTGGGCTCCGAAGAGGGGGATTCATTGCCGTCGTCATCATCAACCATCCTCCATCACCAATTTCATGATGCTCACCGCCATGCGTGAGTAATTCCATCGTAGGCTTGCTGGACGGTGATGGGTTGGATGAGATTTACCATGTAATCAAGTTAGTTTTGTTAGGGTTTGATCCCTAGTATCCACTATGTTCTGAGATTGATGTTGCTATGACTTTGCTATGCTTAATGCTTGTCGCTAGGGCCTGGGTGCCATGATTTCAGATCTGAACCTATTATGTTTTCATGAATATATGTGTGTTCTTGATCCTATCTTGCAAGTCTATAGTCACCTATTATGTGTTATGATCCGACAACCCGAAGTGACAATAATCGGGATACTTCTCGGTGATGACCATAGTTTGAGGAGTTCATGTATTCACTATGTGTTAATGCTTTGTCCTGGTTCTCTATTAAAAGGAGGCCTTAATATCCCTTAGTTTCCACTAGGA
Organism: Aegilops speltoides; assembly: GCA_021437245.1. Classification (NCBI taxonomy): domain Eukaryota; kingdom Viridiplantae; phylum Streptophyta; class Magnoliopsida; order Poales; family Poaceae; genus Aegilops; species Aegilops speltoides. The sequence goes on along the minus strand of CM038142.1, from coordinate 302,747,860 downwards.
CCCCGCTGCCACGGGAGGGTAGGACAAAAGATGTCATGCAAGTTCTTTTCCATAAGCACGTATGACTATATTCGGAATACAAGCCTACATTACATAGATGAACTGGAGCTAGTTCTGTGTCACCCTATGTTATAGCTATTACATGAGGAATCGCATCTGACATAATTGTCCATCACTGATCCAATGCCTATGAGCTTTTCACATCTTGTGCTTCGCTTATTTACTTTTCCGTTGCTACTGTTACAATTCCTACAAAACTATTATCTTTACTTTTGCCACTGTTACCATTACTATCATACTACTTTGCTACTAAATACTTTGCTGTAGATACTAAGTTATCCACGTGTGGTTGAATTGACAACTTAAATGCTAATACTTAAGAATATTCTTTGGCTCCCCTTGTGTTGAATCAATAAATTTGGGTTGAATACTCTACCCTCGAAAGCTGTTGCGATCCCCTACACTTGTGGGTTATCAAGACTAATTTCTGGCGCCGTTGCCGGGGAGCATAGCTCTATTATTTGAGTCACTTGGGATTTATATCTGTTGATCACTACGAGGAACTTGAAAGACGAAAGAACCAAGATTTTGCCCTCAGCTACGAGGGGAGGTAAGGAACTGCCATCTAGCTCTGCACTAGATTCTCCTTCCGTTATTAGTAAGCTTGCGACACCTAAACCTGCTACTGCTATAAATTCTGATGTGTCGCATGTTATTGATGATGCCACTTCTTCTATGCATTATACTTATGATGAAACTACTTCTGCGCGTGATACTACTTGCCATTAGGTGAATTTCTTGATGAACAACTTGCTAGGGTTAGAGAGAATGAAATTATTGAAGATGCTATTATTGATGATAGTGATGATGAAAGTTCTCCCCTTGATTATGAATTACCTGTTGTTCCTGAGGGTTATGTTAGGAATGAGGAAGCTGCTAGAGCTATCTTTGCTTGCAAAGATAGATATGATCTTAAGAAGCTATTAGCTAAATGGAAGCAGCAATCCCTTAATGCTAGAATGAAAGCTGGCCCCGCTTTTGCTACTTCACCTATATGTGTTATTGATAAGGATTATGAATTCTCTGTTGATCCTGAGATTATTACTTTGGTTGAATCTGATCCTTTTTATGGCCTTCAATCTGAAACTGTTGTGGCACATCTTACCAACTTAAATGATATAGCCACCCTGTTTACTGATAACCCACAAGTATAGGGGATCGCAACAGCTTTCGAGGGTAGAGTATTCAACCCAAATTTATTGATTCAACATAAGGGGAGCCAAAGAATATTCTTGAGTATTAGCAGTTGAGTTGTCAATTCAACCACACCTGGATAACTTAGTATCTGGAGCAAAGTGTTTAGTAGCAAAAGTGGTATGATAATAATGGTAACGGTAGCAAAAGTAAAGATAAATGTTTTAGGGTTTTTGTAGTAGTTGTAACAGTAGCAACGGAAAAGTAAATAAGCGAAGAACAATATGTGAAAAGCTCGTATGCAATGGATCAGTGATGGATAATTATGCCGGATGTGATTCCTCATGCAATACTTATAACATAGGGTCGTATAGAACTAGCTCCAATTCATCAATGTAATGTAGGCATGTATTCCGTAAATAGTCATACGTGCTTATGGAAAAGAACTTGTATGACATCTTTTGTCCTACCCTCCCGTGGAAGCGGGGTCCTAGTGGAAACTAAGGAATATTAAGGCCTCCTTTTAATAGAGAACCGGAACAAAGCATTAGCACATAGTGAATACATGAACTCCTCAAACTACGGTCATCACCGAGAAGTATCCCGATTATTGTCACTTCGGGGTTGTCGAGTCATAACACATAATAGGTGACTATAGAATTGCAAGATAGGATCAAGAACACACATATATTCATGAAAACATAATAGGTTCAGATCTGAAATCATGGCACTCGGGCCCTAGTGACAAGCATTAAGCATAGCAAAGTCATAGCAACATCAATCTCAGAACATAGTGGATACTAGGGATCAAACCCTAACAAAACTAGCTTGATTACATGGTAAATCTCATCCAACCCATCACCGTCCAGCAAGCCTACGATGGAATTACTCATGCACGGCGGTGAGCATCACGAAATTGGTAATGGAGGATGGCTGATGATGACGACGGCGACGAATCCCCCTCTCCGGAGCCCCGAACGGACTCCAGATAATCCCTCCCGAGAGAGATTAGGGCTTGGCGGCGGCTCCATGTTGTAAAACGCGATGAAACTTTCTCCCTGATTTTTTTCTCCCCGAGACGGTATATGTGGAGTTGGAGTTGAGGTCGGGAGTTGTTCAGGGGGCCCACGAAATAGGAGGGTGCGCCCTAGGGGGGCGCCCCCCTGTCTCGTGGACAGCCCGTGGGCCCCCTGGCCTTGATTCTTTCGCCAAAAATTCTTTTTAATTCTGAAAAGTGCCTCCGTGGATTTCCAGGACATTCCGAGAACTTTTCTTTTCTACACATAAAACAACATCATGGCAGTTCTGCTGAAAACAGCGTCAGTCCGGGTTAGTTTCAATCAAATCACGCAAGTTATAGTCCAAAACAAGGGCAAAAGTGTTTGGAAAAGTAGATACGTTGGAGACGTATCATTTACTAATGATGAGAGGTCTCGCTATTATTATATCCTTAAGATATTCCCATTCTCATTAAAGGGTGATGCTAAGACTTGGTTTAATTCTGTTGATCTTGGTTGTGTGCGTAGTCCCCAGGATATGATTTATTACTTCTCTACTAAATATTTCCCTGCTCATAAGAAACAAGCTGCCTTGCGGGAAATTTATAATTTTGTGCAAATCAAAGAGAGTCTCCCACAAGCTTGGGGGAGGCTTCTCTGATTACTTAATGCTTTGCCTGATCATCCTGTTAAGAAAAATGAAATACTTGATATCTTTTATAATGGACTAACCGATGCTTCCAAGGACTACTTGGATAGTTGTGCTGGTTGTGTTTTCAGGGAAAGAACAATCAATGAAGCTGAGTTACAATTGAATAATATGTTGATTAATGAAAATAATTGGACTCTCCCTGAGCCAATTCCTGAGGCAATTCCTGAACCAATTGAGCCAACTCCTGAGCCTATTCCTAAACCCACTACTAAGAAGAGAGGTGTTCTATTTCTCAGTCCTGAAGATATGCAAGAGGCAAAGAAATCAATGAAAGAAAAAGGTATAAAAACTGAAGATGTTAATAATTTACCACCTATTGAAGAAATACATGGTCCTAATATACCGCCTGCTGAAGAAACACATTGTCTTGATAACCCGACACAGGTAGTAAAGGTAAATTCTCTCTATAGATATGATAAAGTTGAAATTCCCTCTACTAAATTTCATAGCCCATGCTAAGATGAATTTGATTACTTTATGGCTAGACAAGAAAGTTCTAATGCTTATGTTGGTAGAGAATTAAAGAATAATGCTTTCGAGAAAGGACGCTTGAGTGATTATATGGCTAGAGTTAAAGGTGAACTTCAACTCATTAGGAAATATGCTTCTATGGTTACCACTCAAGCTGAGCAAGTACTTAATACTCAAAATGATTTGCTTGATGAATTAAATAATAAATATGACTTTGCTATTAAAGTGGCTACTAGAACTGGTAGAATGACTCAGGAACCTTTGTATCCTGAAGGCCACCCTAAGAGAATCGAGCAAGATTCTCAGAGAAATAATTTAGAGGCACCTAGTTCTTCTAAAAAGAAGAAAAAGAAAAACGATAGGACTTTGCATGCTTCTAGTGAACCTGTTGTAGACACACCTGAGAATCCCAATGATATTTCTATTTCTGATGCTGAGACACAATCAGGTGATGAACATGTACCTAGTGATAATGTTAATGATAATGTTCATGTTGATGCTCAACCTAGCAAAAACAATGATGTAGATATTGAACCTGTTGTTGATCTTGATAACCCACAATCAAAGAATCAACGTTATGATAAGAGAGATTTTGTTGCTAGGAAGCACGGTAGAGAAAGAGAACCATGGGTTCAGAAACCCATGCCCTTTTGTAGGATCGAAAGTATGTCTAGAGGGGGGTGATTAGACTACTTGACAATATAAAAATTATGCCTTTTGATAAAGACAAGTTTTTGGCAGATTCACAATTATGATCAAGTCAAGCATCACCCTACACATGCAATTCTAGAGTATAGGCAGCAGAAAGTAAATTGCACATGTAGTAGAGAGAGGTGGAGAAGATCAAACGCAATTTGGAGACACGGAGATTTTTCTCGTGGTTCCGATAGGTGGTGCTATCGTCATTCCACGTTGATGGAGACTTCAACCCACGGAGGGTAACGGCTGCGAGAGTCCACGGAGGGCTCCACCCATGAAGGGTCCACAAAGAAGCAACCTTGTCTATGCCATCATGGCCTACGCCCACGGAGGGCTAGCCTTACTCGGGTAGATCTTCACGAGTAGGCGATCTCCTTGCCCTTACAAACTTCTTGGTTCAACTCCACATCTTGACGGAGGCTCCCAAGCGACACCTAACCAATCTAGGAGGCACCACCCTCCAAAAGGTAATAGATGGTGTTGATGATGATGAACTCCTTGCTCTTGTGCTTCAAATGATAATCTCCCCAACACTCAACTCTCCTCACCGATTTGGCTGTGGTGGAAGAAAGGATTGAGTGGAAAGCAACTTGGGAAGGCTAGAGATCAAGCTTCATATGGTGGGAGTGGAGCAACTTGATCTCAACACAAGGGTAGGTAGTTCTCTTCTCGAAAATGTAAGGTAGGAGTGGTAGTTCTTTCGATGGCTCTCTCCACGAATGAAGAGGGGGTGGAGGGTATTTATAGCCTCCACACAAAATCCAACCGTTACACACATTTGACCAATCTCGGTGGGACCGAAGTTGACAACTCGGTGAGACCGAAAGTTCAAATCATGTGAGCGTTGGGATTTTCGGTGGGACCGAAAATACAAACTCGGTTAGTCCGATTCGTAAAGACAAGAGCTTGCCAATCTCGGTGGGACCGACTTCATCATCTCGGTGACACCGATTTGATGATGAAGGTTCTGAAGCTTGGCAACTCAAGTTTCGCGAGACCGAGTTCGAATCGGAAAATCCGAGATTTCTAGGGTTTGGCTTTGTGGTGAGGTGGTTCATCTCGGTGTGGTGAGTTTGGAATATCGGTGGGACCGAGATTACTTATGAGTGTATATGGCGGTGAAAGTTGCTGATTGTTTAGGAGATGTATCACTAAGCACTTTGAGCAACCAGATCATCATCATAACCTCATCCCTTTTAATAGTATTGGCTTTCCTATGGACTCAATGTGATCTTGGATCACTAAACCAAAAATGGAGTCTTGAGCTTTTGCCAATGCTTGCCTTAGCATTTTGAGGGGTCCACTTCTTCAGTCCTTGCCATACCCATATCACTGAACTTTCTGAAATGATTCTCAAGTAACTATTAGTTCAATGATATATATGTTGTTATTAATTACCAAAACCACCCGAGGATTAGTTGCACTTTCACCTTTCCTCCTAAACCATCCAAGACAAAGGATGATAAGGATTTTGAGCGCTTTGCTGAAATGATTAGACCTATCTTCTTATGTATGCGCTTAACTGATATGCTTAAAGTAAACCCTTATGCTAAATACATGAAGGATATCATTACAACTAAAAGAAAGATACCGGAAGCTGAAATTTCCGCCATGCTTGCTAATTATACTTTTAAGGGTGGAATACCAAAGAAACATGGAGATCCAGGGGTACCTACTATACCATGCTCCATTAAAATAAATTATGTTAAAACTTCTTTATGTGATCTTCGAGCCGGTGTTAGTGTTATGCCTCTCTCTTTATATCGTAGACTTATATTGAATAAGTTGACACCTACTGAAATATCTTTGCAAATGGCCAATAAATCAACTACCATACCTGTCGGCATTTGTGAGGATGTGCCTGTTGTGGTTGCAAAGGTCACTATCTTAACGGACTTTGTTATTCTTAATATTCCCGAGGACGATAGTATGTCGATTATCCTTGGTAGACCTTTTTTGAATACTGCAGGGGCTGTTATTGATTAGGCAATGTCACTTTTCATGTTAATGGTAATGAGCATACGGTACACTTTCCGAGGAAACAACCTCAAGTTCATAGCATCAATTCTATTGGAAAAGTTCTAACTATCATTATTGAAGGTTTTGAATTTCCTCTTCCAACTGTCAAGAAAAAGTATGATATTCTTATTGTTGGGGATGTTCATATCCCCGTTGAGGTAACTTAGTGTTATTCGAAATTTCTCCGGTTTCGTGTTATTCGGAATGAGTTTGTTAACAAGAATTGATCAACCTTGTTAGTGGATTCATTTTGATGATCATGAGATGGATGAAACTAGAAGGCACAACCTTTTGTACCCTCTTTTTACTTTATGTTATTTAGAATAAATAAAGCAAAAATAGTATTATCTGTCTATTTTCTAAATTATCCGTGCAATAAAAAATATCCCAAAAATAAAAGTGCTCCAAATGCCCTGCAAATTTAGTATGATTTTTTATGGAATATTTGAGGATTTTAGGCACTCAAAACACTGCAGGAGGGGCAAGCACCAGGCCACGAGGGTGGAGGCGCGCCCACGCCCCTGTCTCGTGGGCCCATGGTGGCCCCCTCCACTTATTCCTGCACCCACACACTCCATCTTCTTCCCAAAAAAATGCCAATCCAGCTCAAGCACAAGTTCTAGCTCATTTTGCTGCGATTTTCGATCTTCTTGCTCAAAGCTCCATTCATAAAACTGCTTTGGGAGATTGTTGCTTGGTATGTGACTCCTCCATTTGTCCAATTAGTTTTTGTTCTAGTGCTTTATTCATTGCAAATTTTTGCTGCATAGGTGACCCTGTTCTTGAGCTTGCATGTTAAATTTATGAGGTCCCAAGTAATTCTAATGCATGATATAGGCTCTAGGCACTTGTAGGAGTAGTTGCTACCAATCTTGTTTAGTTCTATGCACTTTTATTTTGAAGTTACTAAAATTTCAGAAATTTTTAGAAAATGTTAAGGAGATTTTTGAGGGACTCTTCTAGCCAAGGCTCCCAGGAAAAACAAGCTAAAGAGAAGGAAAAGGCCAAGTATAATCTTCCTCGCATAGCGGAAGTATGGCCGTGTGAATGGACCTGTGACGATTTCTTGAGAGAAGCCGGAATTTATGAAGACTTTTATTCTTTGATCGAGAATGCATGCCTCACCGATTTCCTCCACGACCGGATCGATCAGTATCTCTTACTCACCAATACTTTCGTGCAAAACTTTTATTATTATCCTAAGAAGTCACCGCCTTCAGTATCATTTCATCTATATGATGGATTCAGGGAAATGTCTTTACGTAATTTTTGCGCGGTATGTAGGATACCCTTTGAGGGATAATTAGATGAACCACATCGTAAAGATGTGGATGGCTTTGTTAACACCATCACTCTAGGGGATCCAAAGAAGGGTTCCGATGCGAGAATCTCTAGCATACACTTTCCTGTTTTACGCTACTTTGCCATATTTGCTAGTAGATGCTTAATTGGTCGTGGAAATAGTGGAAACTTCAGTGTTCCTGATATTATTATTCTTCACCATGCCTTGTTTGGTGATAATAGTTTTAGTATGTGTGCCGTCATTGCTAAATGGCTAAGCCTGAACCGTACAAAAGGCCCCATCTTTGGAGGTATCTATGTTGCACGTCTTGCTAAATATTTCGAGATACCTATTAGGCACCATGAGAAAGAGGAGACAATATTGCCTCCTTACATTTTAGATTATAGGAGTATGGTAGCGCATGAGTTTATTGTTGACAACAAAGATAAGATGCTTCTGTATAACCTGAGATTTAATAAGAAACACAATGAGACTATTATTCTGCCTCCGCCTCTGTTGTTTGATTTGACTACAGTTACTTATCTTGTCACGCCGGAAGCGGTGTACACTCATCGAGGCCAAGCATCCACTCCAGAGCCTGAGCCTGAGCCGGAACCTTCACTGGACTCTTATTGTGCATCATCATACCAGTGGGATCCGGAGGAGATGGCCAGACAGTGGTATCCTGATTACACCCCTCAGTACACAGGGGAGAGTAGTCGCGGTCCGTGGCAATAGACCAACTTAGGCCAAAAGCCTAAGCTTGGGGGAGTACGTATTTCTCACCGACTTTACATTCATGTTCACACACTATTCCAGTTGTCGGTGCTCATACTCTTTCATTGAATTATCCATGCTTGTTTAATTTCTTTTTCTAGCTTTCTTCTTGTGTGTTCGATAAACCTTAAGAAAAACCAAAAAAAATAGTTAGTTTAATTTCCATGCTTGTAGTAATTAAAATGAAAACCCAAAAAGATTTCTCGTTCTTCTTCTTACTTGTTGGGAGCTTTCCCGTGTAAATAGTTTTATTTTCTTTTCTTTCCTTTGGGGGTCGAGAGTAGAAGACCATATTGAAAATATTTAGTGGCTCTCTTATGCATGATTGTTCATTTAACTTAGAGCCCATATTGCTTTGTCTTCTCTCTTGAGTTGAATGCTTGCAGATTCCAGCTTAGTCCAATGCACATGCACTATTATTGTTATACACATCGTTCAGTCGTGCAAGTGAAAGGCAATAATGATGATATATGATGGATTAATTGAGATGAGAGAAGTTGGTATGAACTTGACCTCTCTTGTTTTTGTAAATATGATGAGTTCACCGTTCCTGATTTTGCTTATTATGAAGTAAACATATTTGCAATGACATTTAGAGATTTTAGTTGCTTGTTCCATGCTTGATTAGCTATGAGTTATAATGGTTTACCTTGCGTGCCAACATGCTTTTAAAATGATTGTGGTGTGGTATGATGGGTTGGTATCCTCCTTTGAATGAATTGAGTGACTCGACTTGGCACATGTTCACGCATGTAGTTGAAACAAAATAAACATAGCCTTCACAATATTTATGTTCATGGTGGATTATATCCTACTCATGCTTGCACTCAGTGTTGATTAGTTTTAATGCATGTTCATGACTGTTGTCGCTCTCTCAGTTGGTCGCTTCCCAGTATTTTGCTAGCCTTCACCTTATGTTGAGTCATCATCCTCTTATTAAAAAGCACCCGCCGGAGAGCACACTGTCATTTGCATTCATTACTATTGGTTTATATTGGGTATGACTTGACTGGATCTCTTTTACCATGAAGTACAATGTTTAGTGAGTCCTTGATCTTTAAAGGTGCTCTGCATTTATGTTTTGCGGTCTCAGAAAGGGCTAGCGAGATACCATCTTGTTATATCATATTATGATTGTTTTGAGAAAGTGTTGTCATCTGAGTTTTATTATTATCGCTCGCTAGCTGATTATGCCATTGATATGAGTAATTGTGAGACCTGAGTGTTATTGTGAGTATGGTTAGTTCATAATACTTGCTAAAAACTTGAATGCTGGCTTTACATATTTACAACAACAAGAGCAAACAGAGTTTGTAAAAGTTTTTCTTTATCACTTTCATTTTATCAACTGAATTGCTTGAGGACAAGCAAAGGTCTAAGTTTCGGGGAGATGATACGTCCCCAACGTATCTACTTTTCCAAACACTTTTGCCCTTGTTTTGGACTCTAACTTGCATGATTTGAATGAAACTAACCCGGACTGGCACTGTTTTCAGCAGAACTGCCATAGTGTTGTCTAGTGTGCAGAAAACAAAAGTTCTCGGGATGACCTGAAAATCCACGGAGATAAGTTTTTGGAAAATATAAAAAATACTGGCGAAAGAATCAAGGACAGGGGGCCACACCCTGTCCATGAGGGTGGGGGCGCGCCCTCCCCCCTGGGCGCGCCCCCCTGTCTCGTGGGCCCCCTGACGCTCCACCGACCTCAACTCCAACTCCATATATTCTGTTTCGCGGAGAAAAAAATCAGAGAGAAAGTTTCATCATGTTTTACGATACGGAGCCGCCGCCAAGCCCTAATCTCTCTCGAGAGGGCTGATCTGGAGTCCATTTTGGGCTCCGAAGAGGGGGATTCGTCGCCGTCGTCATCATCAACCATCCTCCATCACCAATTTCATGATGCTCACCGCCATGCGTGAGTAATTCCATCGTAGGCTTGCTGGACGGTGATGGGTTGGATGAGATTTACCATGTAATCAAGTTAGTTTTGTTAGGGTTTGATCCCTAGTATCCACTATGTTCTGAGATTGATGTTGCTATGACTTTGCTATGCTTAATGCTTGTCGCTAGGGCCCGGGTGCCATGATTTCAGATCTGAACCTATTATGTTTTCATGAATATATGTGTGTTCTTGATCCTATCTTGCAAGTCTATAGTCACCTATTATGTGTTATGATCCGACAACCCCGAAGTGACAATAATCGGGATACTTCTCGGTGATGACCATAGTTTGAGGAGTTCATGTATTCACTATGTATTAATGCTTTGTTCTGGTTCTCTATTAAAAGGAGGCCTTAATATCCCTTAGTTTCCACTAGGACCCCCTGCCACGGGAGGGTATGACGAAAGATGTCATGCAAGTTCTTTTCCATAAGCACGTATGACTATATCCGGAATACATGCCTACATTACATTGATGAACTGGAGCTAGTTCTGTGTCACCCTATGTTATAGCTATTATATGAGGAATCGCATGCGACATAATTATCCATCACTGATCCAATGCCTACGAGCTTTTCACATCTTGTGCTTCGCTTATTTACTTTTCTGTTGCTACTGTTACAATTGCTACAAAACTATTATCTTTACTTTTGCCACTGTTACCATTACTATCATACTACTTTGCTACTAAATACTTTGTTGCAGATACTATGTTATCCAGGTGTGGTTGAATTGACAACTCAACTGCTAATACTTAAGAATATTCTTTGGCTCCCCTTGTGTCGAATCAATAAATTTGGGTTGAATACTCTACCCTCGAAAGCTATTGTGATCCCCTATACTTGTGGGTCATCAATATGGCAAATTGTCATCCCAACTAGATCCATAATCTAGTGCACAAGGTCTCAACATGTCCTCCAGAATCTGATTGACTCTCTCGGTCTGTCCATCTGTCTGTGGATGAAAGGTTGTACTAAACTCTAGCCTGGTACCCAAAGTTTCATGCAACTGATTCCAAAACTTTGAAGTAAACTGGGTTCCTCTATCTGATACAATGGTCCTCGGAACTCCATGCAGACATACAATCCTGGTCATGTATATCTTTGCCAACTTAGCACTCGTATAGGTTGTCTTCACCGGGATGAAATGAGCTACTTTCATCAAACGATCGACTAAAACCCAGATTGAGCCATAGCCTGAACGAGTCCTGGGTAATCCAGTGATAAAATCCATGCCAAGTTTATCCCACTTCCATTCAGGTATCGGCAATGGCTGTGGCAATCCAGCTGGTATCTGATGTCCTGCCTTGACTCTCTGACATACATCACATACTGCTACATACTCGGCAATATCCTTCTTCATTCCTGTCCACCAGAAACTTTCCTTCAAATCCAGATACATCTTAGTGTTGCCTGGGTGAATCGAGTACGGCGAATCATGGGCCTCCTGCAGAATCAACTTCCTGATCTCGGGGTCATTAGGCACATATATGCGATCCTCAAACCATAAGGTGTCGTGCTCATCCTCATGAAATCCTTTAGCCTTTCCTTTATCTTAGCAATCTCTTTGTCAGTCTTCTGGGCTTCTCTGATCTTACCCATCAAAGTGGACTGAATTTCCAATGCTGCAACATAACCTCTCGGAACTATCTCCAAGCATAGCTCTCGAAGATCATCTGCTAACTCCTTTGGTAATCCTCCGGTTATGAGCGTGTTAACATAACTCTTGTGGCTCAATGCATTGGCTACGACATTGACCTTTCCGGGATGATAATGCAATTTCATATCATAATCTTTTATGAGCTCCAACCATCTCCTTTGCCTGAGGTTCAACTCCTTCTGCTTGAAGATGTATTTCAAACTCTTATGATCCGTGTATACATCACAATGATTTCCAATGAGAAAGTGTCTCCATGTCTTCAGCGCATGCACTACGGCTGCTAACTCCAAATCATGTGTAGCATAGTTCAACTCATGAGGTCAAAGCTCTCGTGAGGCATATGAAACAACTATTCCTTCCTGCATAAGTACACCTCCAAGTCCTCGACGTGAAGCATTGCAATATACTTGGTAATCCTTACGTTGCTCTGGGAGAATCAGCACCGGGGTTGTAACCAAACGTTTCTTCAACGCCTGAAAACTGGCCTCACAATCCTCAGTCCATTTAAACTTGGTGTCCTTCTTCAATAACTCCGTCATGGGCTTTGCAATCTTGGAGAAATTCTCAATAAACCTCCGGTAATAACCTGCGAGTCCGAGGAAACTTCTGATCTCTCCAACTGATGTGGGTGCCAACCATTTAGTAATAGAAGCAAGCTTGGTAGGGTCTACTGCTATTCCTTCTCCAGATATAACATGTCTGAGAAATCCAACTTCCTTTAACCAAAACTCACATTTGCTGAACTTGGCATACAACTGATGTTCTCTAAGCTTCTCAAGAACCAAATGCAAATGCTCCTTATGCTCTTCTTCATTCTTCGAGTAGACCAATATATCATAAATGAACACCACGACGAACTTATCCAAAAACTCCATAAACACTTTGTTCATCATATTCATGAAATAGGCAGGTGCATTAGTCAAACCAAATGACATAACGGTATACTCATATAGCCCGTACCTTGTTGTAAAAGTTGTCTTAGGTATATGCTGCTCTTGGATCTTCAACTGGTGATAACCTGATCGAAGATCGATCTTGGAGAAAACTTTAGCTCCTTGCAACTAGTCAAACAAATCATTGATCATCGGCAGGGGGTATTTGTTCTTGATCGTCACCTCATTCAGCGCACGATAATCAACAACTATCCTCAAAGATCCATCCTTCTTCTCAACTATAAGCACTGGGGCTCCCCAAGGTGATGAACTTGGTCGAATGTAACCTTTCTCCAGTAAATCCTTTATCTGCGTCTTAATTTCCTCCAGATCCTTTGCGGGCATCCGATACGGTCTCTTTGATATTGGTCCCGTGCCTAGCAATAGCTCAATCAAAAACTCAATGTCTCGATCTGGTGGCATGCCTGGTAACTCTTCCGGAAATACGTCGGGATAATCCTTCACCAGTGGTACTTCCTCCTGAACAACTCCTGATAAGGAATTCACCTGAGTTCTCCTCAGCGCATGCCGGGATACATACTTGATCCTCTTTCCTTCTGGGGTGGTGAGAAGAATTGATCTAGTGGCGCAGACGATGTTTCCTTCAAACTTGGATAGCCAATCCATTCCTAGTATCACATCCAATCCTTGTGACTCCAGAACAATTAGGTCGCTGGGGAAAACATGTCTACCTATGGTTAGTGTCAACTGATAGCATCCCCTACTAGCCATATACTCCGCTCCTGGGGAACTTACTAACATAGGTGACTTAAGGGCTACGGTTGGCAGGTTATACTTATCCACAAATCCCCTTGATATGTATGAATGTGATGCACCAGTATCGAAAAGAACAAGTGCGGTAAATGCATTAATAAAAAACTTACCGACAGCTGCGTCGGGTTGATCCTCAATCTCCTCCACGCTGACGTGGTTCACCTGTCCTTTGGTGAAGGGGTTGGGCTTGTTGACAGAACCTCCATTGCCATTTCCATTCTTCGCTTCAGGACATTCAGTGGCATAATGTCCGGTCTTCTGGAACTTGAAACAGGTAATGTGGCTCAGATCCCTCTTGGCTGGTGTTGCGGGGTTGGAACGGTTCTGGCTGCTGCTTCCTCCATTCCCATTTCCATTCTTGGGGCCACTGTGGTTGTGCAAACTTGCTCCATTGTGCGCATGACCTCCATGGTTATGGCCTCCATGGTTGTGGGTATGTCCTCTCGAGTATGGGGAATAGCGGGGATTCTGCTGAGCTCCAGAAGTGTACCTCCCCTGTCCATACTTCCTCTTGCGAATGTCAATCTGTTGCTGCTTGCCTTCAACCATGAGAGCCCTGTCTACCAACTCCTGGTAGTTGTTGAATGTTGCCACCATCAACTGCATACTCGGCTCATCATTTAGTCCCTCAAGAAACTTCTCCTGCTTAGCGGCATCTATGGCTACGTCATCTGGGGCATAGCATGCTAACTTGCTAAACTCATCCACATATTGGGCTACTGTTCGCCCTCCTTGGCGCAAGTTGTGAAACTCACACTTCTTCATGCTCATAGCTCCTGCTGAAACATGGGCGGTGCGGAAAGCCTGCTGAAACTGATCCCATGTAACAGTGTCAATGGGGTAAGTGGTGGTGAAATTCTCCCACCAAGATGTTGCGGGTCCATCAAGCTGATGTGCGGCAAAACGCACTCTCTCCGCATATGTGCATCCTGCAGTGGTCAGCTCTCTCCCAATCTTGCGGAGCCAATCATCTACAATAATCGGCTCGGTGATTCTAGAGAACACCGACGGATTCAACCTTAGGAAACGGGCTAGGTGGTCAATAGGGGGTGGTGGTGGTGGTGGGTTGTTGTTGTTATTGCCTTGGTTCTGGTTCTGGACTAGTATCTGCATCAAGGCATTCTGTTACTGGATCAACTGAGTGAGCTCCGGTGGGAATGCAAATCCATTGTAACGTCTCGGAGGCATCTGATGGGTTAGAAGGGGTGAGGAAACAGAATAGAAATGAGGTCTAAGAGAAGTTCACTACCCATATGCTCATGAGACAAACACAATCAATTCACTTCATTCAATAGCACACAAAATCACTCAATTGGTCTAACCTATGATTACAAACTCGATCGTTGCTAACTACTTGGAGGAATACTACTAGTTACAATGGTGGTCATCTAGAAATTTTCATCAGAGGAAGAATCCATTATATCTGCTCCAGCTTCGTCAACGTAGTCGTCATCGCTATCATCATTTGCATCACTAACTATGTCGGTGTCGTCCAGGATGATGTAGTCCTCCGAACGGATCTCCTTGGCTGGTTCTCGCTTGTGATTCTCCACTGGTATTCCTACCTTCCTCTTCAGGTCTTCATGCTTCTCCAGTAGTACGGCAATCTCTTCCTTGTATCCATCGCGTGTAGACTTAAGTTCCTCTTCTATCTCGTTGTTTCTCTTCATCAGCTTCTTGATCTTCTTTGTGGATAATTTGCTGATTCTCTTGTCGACGAATATGATCTCTCTCTTGAATGTAGGCCGCAATTGATCCATCCCTCCCGATACGAATCATCTCCCATTCTTCATCTCGGCGGCCACATATCTGATAAATGGTGTTCTCCAGCTCCTTGTGGTACACTTCACATATGCGTCCAAAGGTGGGGATGCCATGCTCTTTCCTATATTCCGGCTTGGTGCATCCAGGTAGAAATCAATAGGCTTCGTTGTTGGCGCAAATGTCCTCCCAGGTACCCAGACTTTGATCTTCCAGCGCTCCTCTTCCTGTACAGATGTAGATAAATTCCCCGTGAAGCTTGGTAGTCCGATGTTCAGATACTTAGTGACTTCCTTCAACTGTCGTCCGAAAGGGGTGTCGTCATCCGGCTAAGTGAACTTGCTCCTGGGATCCACCATCTATAGAGTAGAAAGAGAGGAGAATTAGAAATGAGTAGAGAAGAAAAATCGTGTGGCTTATTCCAGTGGTCGCGTCCTACAGTCAGCGTGTGCTCTGATACCATCTTGTAGCGACCCGACCTCAAACGATCAAGTCTCTGTGCATCAATGTCATCCCTGGATCGATAATGCTGACACACATAGTACTCGAGGAATTATAACAGAGTTTCAATCACACACTTATTACATCGAGTCCTCATAAAGAGTATGATTACACAAAAATATCATGGCTGAAGGCCATCTAAACTAAATAACTGTGGAAGCTTCGAAGGTAAATGAGTCCATCAACTCCAATGGCATAGCTGAGTGCAAAGCAACAACCTATCGCACCTTATTCGTCGTTTGAGTAGTCTGCAACATGAGACGTTGCAGCCATGTAGGTCGACACATTGAATATCTTTGGCAGAGTTACCTCAGAAAGCAATGAAATGCAAGAACTATATCTACATGCAATATTTGGTGGTGGAGGTCAGAAGTTTAAGTTTTTGCATAAAGCTAGTTTTTTCCTACAACAAAGGAATAAATTTATTTAACTACTCCCAAGTTGCCCAATATTTGAGAAGGTAACCCCAACTCAAATCCCAATTAAAAGTATCATCATTAACCCAATAAGTTCATTAAGTAAAGTGATGAGATCACATCAATAGATTCAAGTACTAGATACTCAAGATGTCCATAACCGGGGACACGGCTAACCATGATTAGTTTATACACTCTGCAGAGGTTTGCACACTTTTCCCTGCAAGACTCGACCGCATCCATGATCGGATGATCGAGACATAGTCTTTCTGAAACATTAACTCTCTACTCCGGGCAGACCGGTACACCTACTTTCCCCTACATCTGCTAGTCCACCTCTTCAAGAGGTCACGCAACTTACATTGCAACTATGAAAATATTATCTCCTAGAAGTTGGTGAACCATTTAAAGGTTGAAACTCATGATCATCCAAACCCCTACACTGTTGGATGGATCAATAAAGAAGTGAATATGAGGATCACCAAACAATGCAACTTGCCACTTTCTTTGGGTAAGCATTGTCGCTCGAATGTGTTGTGTGACGTACTTGATATGGCACCAGCCATGTTTTTCCTGGGAGACCTTGGCAATTTGATGTGGATACTACACACAGGGGCAATAAAAATTCTTACTCTTTCATTTGGAACAACAGAAAGATCATTATTCTACCAAACAAAACTGATGGTAATATCTCAAAGGAGGGGAAAGGTATGTAACTATCTCCCACACCTCTAATGAGTTTATGGAAGACAAAGGAGGCAGATTTGTGTGATACACTTATTTTAAAGGAGAAGAGCACCTCAACTATTGAAATTCCAGCAAAGGTATGTGGCTTATTAGCAGAATTTCATAACATACTTGGAACCTGCCAACGATGAGAGGAATTCAACATAGAAGCGACTTAATCTCGGGAGCAAGCCTTCCTAATCTTCCAAACTATCAAATGAGTCCAAAAGAGCATGATATATTGAAGGAGAAAGCTGAGGAATTGCTACAAAGGGGGCACATTTGAGAAAGTATTATCCCATGTGTTGTACCAGCCCTGCACACGCCAAAGAAAGATGTATCTTGGCGCATGTGTGCAGATAGTAGAGCCATTAACAAGATCACCGTAAGTTGTAGAGTCCTTATTCCCCATCTGGATGATATGTTGGATCAGCTTAGTGGAGCAAGAGTGTTCGCAAAGCTATATTTAGGAAGCGGATATCATCAAATTTGTATCAAACCCGGGGATGAATGGAAGACAACCTTCAAGACAAAGGAAGGTTTTTTTTAATGGCTAGTCATGCCATTTGGACTCTCAAATGCGCCAAGTACCTTTATGCACTTGATGAATCAAGTCATTCAGCCCTTCTTATCCCATTTTGGTGTGGTGTATTTTGATGACATCTTGATCTATAGCAAGGATGAGGATGAACACTTTGACCACATTCGGAAGGTGCTACAAGTATTAAGGGAAATGATCTCTATGTCAACTTGAAGAAATGTGTTTTTCTACAAACACAACTTCTTTTCCTATGATTCGTCATAACATGCAACGGTATTCATGTTGTCGACTCTAAGGTTGAAGCAATCTAAGAATGGCTAACTCCGAAGAACATTTCTGAGGTAAGAAGTTTTCATGGCCTTACAACTTTCTATATGCGATTTGTAAAGAACTTTAGCACTATCATGGCACCAATTATCGAGTGTTTGAAGAAAGAATCAAGCAAAACCTAGAAGATCATTCGATAATTGATGCAAGTTTGTTCAGTGATTCCCCATAGGTCAAACATGCAAAGGAGTAGGCATTGGAGCTGATCTATCTCAAGAAAGGAAGCCCATTGTTGTCTTCAGTAAGCAAACAAAGGCAGAGATGGGGTACTTATCAGCAAGAATTGTATGTCGTTTTCAGAGCTTTGAAAACTTGGGAAGTCTATTTGCTGCCTAAAGAGTTCATCATTTATAGTGACCATCAATCCTTAAAGCATTTTAGAAACCAAAAGCATGTTGATCGCATGCTAGCAAGATGGGCAACATATCTCAAGAGGTTTAACTATCTCACCGTGCATAAATCTGGAACAACTAACCGAGTGGTTGATGCTTTGAATCATCGTGCATGCCCCTTGACTTATTTTGAGGCTGAACTTCCAGGCATGGATCAAATAAAGGAGTTGTATGGGGATGACGAAGACTTTGGACATGTTTGGGTAAAGCACATTAGGTGCCAACCATTAGGTGATGATTATTTGGTGCAGGATGGCTATCTCTTAAAAAATGATCGTTTGTGCATCCCAAGGAGTTCTCTGCATGAAAAACTAATTAGAGAGCTTCATTCAAGTGATCTTAGTGGCCATGTTAGACGAGAAAAGACTGGTCCTGTTTGGATCCCTAGGTTAGAGTTAGTTTTAGTTAGTTGGGCTTCAAATAACCCAAAAGTATCCAAACATGATGGGTTAGTTTGGGTTAGTTGGATCTAACCCACCTCAAAAAACTAGCCCACACTAGAGGAGCTTATTTGGGTTAGTTCTTCTGGGCCCACTAAAAAAACTAGTAAAAAACTACCCCTTTCACATCAAAGTAGTCAAATGATTGAGAAAGAGTATTTTATTGTCAATCTAACCCTGTCATCCAAACAGCTATTTGGTTAGAGTTAGTTCAGGGTTAGTTCAAAGTTAGAATCTAACTTTAACCTCTAACTGAGTTAGAGTATCCAAACAGGGCCACTGTCGCTAACCTGGAAGCTCATTCCTTTTGGCCACAACTAAAGAGAGATGCTGGAAAGTTTGTTCGGTGATGCCCCATAGGTCAAACCTGCAAAGGCCAAGTCCAGAACACAGGGTTATACATGCCTTTGCATGTTCCTGTTGCTCCATGGGAGGACATCTCTATGGACTCCACCAAGAACAAGACAAGGGAGTGATGTCGTGTTCATGGTCATGGATAGATTCTCTAAAATGGCTCATTTCATCCCATGTCGCAAGACAACGGATGCTCATCATGTGGCATACCTATTCTTTCGAGAAGTGGTCAGAATTCATGGAGTTCCAAGGACCATCGTCTCAGACTGTGATAGCAAGTTTCTTGCTGCATTTTGGCTCACTTTGTGTAAGCAATTCAACATTGAATTAAAATTTTCTAGCACTGCTCATCCACAAATAGATGGACAAACGGAAGTGGTAAACAATTTTTTGGGTAATTTAATCCATTGCATTTGTGGAGAAAGAAAGGGACAATGGGATTTGGATTTATCTCTTGTAGAGTTCTCCTACAATAACTCCAAGCATAGATTCACAGGAAGGAGTCATTTTCCATTATCTACACTAAAGTTCCAATACATGTGGTGGACCTGATGTACCATCAAGGGGAAACTCAAAATCAGCATTGTCCTTTGCTGATAATTACACTGAGTTATTTGAAGAGATTTGTGATGTTTTGGTGGACAAAATCAGAAATATAAACAACTTGCTGACCGCAAAAGGAGACTGAAATAATTCCAAGTCGGTGATAAGGTGATGGTTTACCTCCGAAAAGAGAGGCTGCCTATAGGTGTTGAAGGGAAGCTTAGGCAGCGAAAGTATGGCCCTTCTCTATTATGAGGAAGACAAATGATACTGCTCATGTGATAGATCTTCCAAGTGACATGGTATATTCAACACTTTCAACGTTGCGGACTTGACTCTCTACCATCCGAAAAAAGCTCTCCATGAAAAGATAACTCAAGGTCGAGTTCCATACAACCAGAGAAAAATGATGAGGAACAATAGGTGACAAAAATAAAAATAAAATCATATGCCAAATATGTTTTGCTACTTCTAGATACTTCTATTGTAGTCTAATATTTCTTTTCTTTTCTTTTCTCAACCCTACCTACTGTCTTTTAGAGTCTTCTAGCTAGTAGAATGATGAATCTTAGATAATGTTTTCTAAAGTGTTATGTGAAGGCTTCTCATAGTCCTAAAAATAAAGGTCGTCACCTCTAGTTTGTAACGAGACTATATACCCCCCTATCTATTATAGAACTTGGTGTTCTCATTTAAGATTTGGCCCAGCTCATGTTTCTAAAACGATATCTAGCGCACACATTGAAGTTGTTCCTTCAACACTCGCTATAACAGTAAGGTGGAGTTGCTCCTCCACAACCTTGTGCTACTTCATGATCTTAATATGGAAGAAAAGGACCAGTTTACGGGAGCCTCCCGAGTTAAGTTATGGCCACTTTCAGGAACCGTTGAAGAGACCTTTCTACCCCCCAACTTGCCGTAAACGGCGATTAGACATAGGGGAGCAGTTGGAGATGCTCTTGGGACGGCAATTTGACTGCGATCTGGCCGGAACCACAGAAGAAAAAGACTTGATTTTTTATTAGAAATGATGGATCCCAATAGGAAAGGAGTTGGACGGCTCATCAAAATAACAAGCTAATAATCCAGTGACTAAACAGAATTTTGAATCCAAAGCAATTTACCAATGATATTCTTTACAAGCAGAGTCGTACAATGTTACCAAACACGTTACATGAAAAGTGTGTTGCGAAGTTTCAATCAATCTGGTTTCCATACACAAACAACAGGAGCAAATCACAGTTCTTTTCCGCCTCGTCGATGAGAGGCACACACCACACAGGCTCTTACCTTTACCAGCTGACCCAACCATTATCGAGTCATAATACATGACAAAGTCGCTACAAGGATGCGCTTCATCAAGCGCTGCTCGTTCAATGTCAGCAACAGTCTTGCTATTGCTATTGCGCACGAGTCCTGCTGTTTTCGGCAGCCCTCACCTGGAGGAAGTATGGATGTGCCTGCATTACACCTTTAAAATTAGAACAGGAACCATTGTAACTCCAAACATGACATCCTCTAAGCAACCGCACTAATCAATCTATCCACAAACCAAATGCTCAAACACATCATGCAGCACCAAGGAGCTGGAGATGAGAAAAGAAAGTATAATTGCATGGTCAAATGGACATTAAGCACGATTGGCTGGGAGCCACTTTACAACCAGTCGAAAACAGTAAGACTCACCATAGCTTCACGTGCAGTGAGCCTATCCTGGTGATCATAGCGCAGAAGCTTATCAAGGAAATCTATGGCCTAAAATGGAGAGGAAAAGGCCTCGTTGAGAAACCAGGAACAGGTTACTGCTAGTAAAGTATACTTGAGATATATATGAATTATTGACAGACCTCGGGGGATACTAGATGCTGGTTGTCTGCATTGATAAACTTTGACCAGGGTTTTCTGCTGTGCCTGTGTGGAAATTATAGAAACTGTAAATTAGATGACAAATAGAGATCTTGCATCAAAATTAGTGCTGGGTGGCGATATACCTTCCAACAAGGGCTTCAAGCTGAGGGTCAAGCTCAATTCTGTACTTGTTCAAATAAGCATTTAGCCCATCTGTTCCAAGTACCTGTGAATACAGGGGTGTGGTCAGACTTAGCGCTCATGTTAAGTTCAAACAGGACTACACAGCTAGAATAAAGCTAGAATTACATGTGAGCATGAGTACAAATTCATCAAAACATTGAGCCAGAACCACTCAGTCACTAAGGTAAATAATAGCAAATGATATATGGCAACTCTAAAGAATATCAGATGCCACCAAAAATAATCATTTTATCAGTTATAACCTATCTTTACAAAGAATATCCATTTCAAAAAAAAAAATCTTTACAAAGAATAAAAGGAATAAACTTAATAAGCACCTTTGCAATTTTAACAAGTTGATCATGGTTGTCATGGCCATAGAAAAATGGTTCCTTGCGGAATATCTGCAACCAACAATACATGATTCATAAGATCATCACCAGTTGAACAAAAGTCTGAGATACAAAAGAAAGCTATCAATAATATCAACTGTACTATCATGGCGGTCATACCATTCCAGCAAACATGCAGCCAAGACTCCACATGTCCAAAGAGTAGTCGTAATCTTGTAAGTCAACAAGAAGCTCAGGTCCCTTGAAGTACCTAAATCCCAGTGAAAAAGGAAATGTCAGCAAATATTTTGAAAATGATCATATGGAAATATTTGGAATATGCAAGTTACGTAATGGAGCATTAACTACTGTACGAAGCAATCATTCACCACATCACTCATTCTGTTCATGTGTATTATGACGTTGAGATTTCTACAAATGAAAACAAATATTACCAAAAGAAATACCCTTTCCACATAAAATGTTGATTTAAATAAACTAAATTTTGGCTGTGTATTGCCTCACAAGTGACCAGAAGAAGACCAATTGTTGGGAAGTGCACAAGCAAATAAGGTTATTTGGTATCAATAAGTAGGTTTAAGATAATTAAATAGCAACAACGTATTTCTATGTACCTACCTTGATGCAACACGAACGTTATACTCCTTTCCAGGATGGTAGAATTCAGCAAGGCCCCAGTCTATTAACCGGAGTTTTCGAAGCTCATGATCTATCATAACATTGTGAGGCTTCACATCTCGGTGCATAATGCCTTGTGAATGGCAGTAATCCAAAGCCTGCACACAGAAATGGAAACTGTGATAAATCATAACTAGAATATAGGATACGAAACATCTAGGTCCAGCAATCAAATTAACAGCAACTTGTCTTGGTCTCCTCAAAAGAGGGGGAAAACACTGACTGG
Source organism: Aegilops speltoides (assembly GCA_021437245.1). Classification (NCBI taxonomy): domain Eukaryota; kingdom Viridiplantae; phylum Streptophyta; class Magnoliopsida; order Poales; family Poaceae; genus Aegilops; species Aegilops speltoides. Next base: position 302,725,113 of record CM038142.1, on the reverse strand, counting down.
TATGGTTGCTTGTTAGCATTGATAAGGGATTATTCATTCCTTACTATCACAAATATCATCCACGAACACAAGAAAGGGTCCTAGGAAATGAGTCTAGCCAGATGTTCAAACTAGAAAGTTACACATGTAAGTATTTAATGTATCTTCAAGGCTTTATCAGAAGAGCAAAAAAAGTTTTAGATGTTTTAACAATCAGTGTTCTTGGCAATATTATATCAACAGAAACTTGGGAAAGATTCATACCTTCAGTAACTCATAGATATAGTAGCGAATGTCATAATCTGTCAGTGTCGGATATAGCACTTTGAAATCTGTGTTATTGATGTATTCAAAGATCAAGCTTGGTGTTTTTGAATGCTGATCCCTGACAATATCAAGCAGCTTCACAATATTTGGACCTCCACAGAGATTCTGTAGTATTTTGATCTCTCTTTTGATCTGGATAAGCATGACAAACGTGAAAAAACTAAAATCATAGTTAAACCGTGACCATATAAGGCACAGATAAGTTACCTTCTTCTTCTTCACAGGCTTCAGGATCTTAATAACACATTTCTCATTATTGTTGACGTTGATACCTTCAAAGACTTCACTGTATTTGCCCCTTCCAACTTTCCTCACAACTTCATAGTCATCCTGCTCACTGATTGAAAAACATCATAACAGTCAGAACTCATCGCTGTATGTACTGGTCCATTAGGACATTCTGTAATTTAACAATCACATGATATCTTTCAGAGGGACCAGAAGTAACAAATAACCACACCATTCAAACCAAAATGGTAAGTGTACTATCCTTGTGGGGGCAGGGATACTTGCAGCTAGCATGCTAAAAGTAATCAGTTTGGATTGTTCCAGGCATAGGATTTTCTTTTCCTGTTTGTATGATGGAGAACGAAGAGAAAACACCTAACTATTATAAAGATATCTCATGACACTTTTGGGGTATTGTTACATCAAAATAAACGAGTACATATATTTTTCGTGCAAGACAAAGGTCAAATTACCCAACTTCTACAAACTGATGCTTCATACTTGAGTTCTATCCTCTTTCATTATATAAAAATAAGAGGGCAATAAAACCCCATGTCAAGCTCAAGGGAGGAAAAAAAAATGTCTGGGTCCCAATGAGAAGTTATACAAAGGCAGAGCTTGTTACAATTTCAAATATAGTTGCATATCACTGTATTTATTAAACATATACTAATTCACAAATCAAGGTCTCCAACAGCTTTAGATAGTTCAGTGGAGCCTTATTTATCTCATGTTGCTGAGCAGAATTATCAATTCAACAGAAACAGAACAGGAGTAAATTCTCTTCAGCATGGGCATTAATGTAAATGTGGTTTTTACTTGGAACAGCTGCTTTGAGATTAAAATTAGGCATGATATGATATTTTTCGGAAAATACAACCATATATTATCTGAAAAACTAGCGATAACACGAAATAATCAGTCCAGCTCAATCAACAAAGTGTGACACTAATAGAGCAGCACGCTTTCCAAGAAGGGGAAAACACACGAACTAGCAACTGTTCAAAACAATAAAATTGGAACATATAGAGGTCATGGACAGTGTTCGTTCCACTTGGGTGCTGGTGTTGTAGTCCAAGACAGGTTCAAGTGCCCAATTTGCCAATTCAGCAAAATATTTGGACAGGGAGAATATTGCTGGTAAATGAGCACGGGTGACAGAATCTGACATTTGGATTCGGGTGCTCAATTTGGGGAAAGTTAATGAAAGTCCACTAAAGATGTACAAAACTATGAATAATCTGCCAAAGTCCACGTAAGATGTACAGACGCATAATTTCGTACTGAACTACCAAAAGTATCACGAAACAGTGAGATCGAGTAAGTGACTACTGAAGTCGGATATATTGTAGCGAAGCAATCAAGCAACTGCCGGAATTATCTGAGCAAGCACATCTGGCAACTCCCCCTCTCAATCTACAACACGCGGGCCTTCTCTAACCGCACGGCACAGTCACGCTCGTGCCTGACAAGACCTCCGAAGACGCATCGAGAAGTCGAAGCGCCATTGTATGTAGTCCCTGAACTGCCTCGCAACGAACAGACGAAAAGGATCCACGACACGCAGATGCGCCACGGGAACGAAAAGAGAAAGAAAAAAAAAAGAACTTGAGAGTTAGGGCGAGGTTGGCTACGGGCGGATTCGACTCACCCCCACTGGACGGCGAGGGCCTCATAATCCCAGTACTCCTTGGGGCGCACCACGTTAACGTCGGCGTAGACCCTGGCCTTTGACATGGCTGAAGACGATCCGGATCCCGCGGGCGGGCGACGGATCAGAGAGAGGGGAGGGCTCGGGGGAGTTTGGTGCTTTCTCGGCGGCGCGTCCGTCAAGCGGACATCGCCGGCGGCGAGATGGCGCTAGGGTTTCAACAAGTACGATTGGTTTTCCTGAGAAACATGTTTTTGGGGATATTGTTTTGGGGATGTAGGTGGGGGCCGTGGGAGAAGCGCGGTCAGTGCAACTGACAGGTGGGTCCATGGGGTGCACGAAAAGAGCTCGTGTTGGGACCCAGTTGGCACGTGTATGGTGGGCCCAATCCGAGCTGAGTGTCAAAAACCTTGTATATTAGGGCATCTTCAAGGCGGACCCACAAACCGCCCCCATCCGTCCGAACCCAGCTGTCTGGACCATGGGAGACATCCAACGCGGGACTGTATTGATCCGCGGGGCGATCCGAACGCAGTTTCTATCGCAAAACCAAGACAGAAGTGGGGAAGCTTTGCGGGAGTCCGGACCGCGAAACATAGGAATCCGACCCCAGGCCCACCCAAAACCTTTCCGAACCCCGCGACTCCATCATCCTCATTTCCTCTCCTGCCTTCTTTCTCTCTTACCGTCGCTACCGCTCCACCACCCCTGCCATCACGTCACACCCCTGTCGGAAATCTGCGTCTCCATCACCTCCAACGATACTACAGGCCTCCAACCCGCTTCTCCTTCGTCTCCGTTCAACCCTTGTCCTCCACCCTCCCCGCCAAGTACCATTCGCTACTGTTATTCTCACAATGCCCGGCAACTATTTGATGTATCGACTAAGCTGAAAACAGGTGTCCCTTCTTCTTTCTAGCAATGGATTCCAATTTGGAGTACATATACGAGAAGTATGTTAAGTCGTTCGATGGCTCGTCGGACGAGGAGTACACCGATGAGACAGCGATGATGCAGGCGATCCTTTAAGACATGGAGCGTACGGAGGAGCATGTTCTCAATTTCAAGGGCTCGATCAAGGGTCATCGAGTGCTTAGCCGCAACACGGTGCGCGGTCATTTGACACTGATGGCCGACTACTCTGTCCCTGATGTCTGGTCCTACGATGACTACATCCTAAAGAAGGACGTCATGGAAACGATTGGTTTCTCTGGTTACCAGAAGTGCACGGTCGCACTCCAGATGCTTGCATATGGCACGGCCACTGATTCGTGACGAGTACCTACGAATTTCTGAGAGCACATGCGGAGATGCCATTGTCAGGTTTGCAACTGCCTTGGTCGAGGTGTTCGGACCTCGGTGCCTAAGAGAAACAACGGTGGCAAACACCGAGAGGCTCCTTGCAATCTCAGAAGTAAGAGGGTGCCCAGGTTTGCTTGGATCTCTTGACTGCATGCATTGAAAATGGAAGAACTGTCTGAAGGCTTTACAAGGGCAATGTTAGGGTCATGTTAAGAAGCCCACCATCATTCTTGAAGAACTTGCATCACATGATCTTTGGATTTGGCACGTTTTATTTGGCATGCCCGGGTCTAACAATGCACTGGTACAGCGAGCTGCTATACAAATGGTTTTAAAACCGTCGCCTAGTGAGTGTGGGCGACAAGGGGTCCTTCCCACACGACTCGGAAACCGTCGGGGATAGGTAGTAGGAATGCATATGTTTTGCATAACTAAGCATATGCGATGTGGGCATCTATCCCAAACACGACTCTTCACACAACTGGTTGTGATATATCGAATATCCCAAATGCTCCATCTTTACTACTCATGTGTGTTGGCATTACCATTGCACACACTATTATGCGGTGCAACTTTACGATGTGCACTCCATCACAAACAGTTCATGATTGCCAAACGTGTGCGATCAGGAGACTATCACACACATTCACTTCTCCCAAACCGTATGTGATTTGTAATTAAGAATATTACCTAATCATCGTACGAGTGTCGGATAGACGGTCGTAGCAGTGTCGTACAGGATAACTATCGCACACGCTATTATGTGGTGCAACGTTTACAATGCCTACGACATCTGAAACAGTTCATGACTGTAAACCGTGTATGATAAGGCGACTATCACGAACATTTAGTTTGCTCGCATCGTTTGTGATATTGTCTGACACCACACACGCTTCGCAAACGGCAACTGTGTGCATGGTCGCACACGTTTCCTCTCTGCAAACCGTGTCGGAAGTACATGTATATCACACACGCTTGTGCTTTACAGACCGTGTGCGCCGTAACGACCTGCAGAGCATATTTCAACCCTAATTAAACCGTTGCTATTTAAAATTGTACCGAATTTGAATTTGAAAGTTGGCTATAACTTTATTCATATCCATCAGGTTAAACAACCAATGCATTATTCGATTCACGGATACACGTGTTCAAGAAGTACATAAGCACCAAATAAAGAATGATGAACCAAGGTTGTATACTTGTACTATTAAACACGGTAAAGAAAGATGCAAAAGACATTCTGGTTGTTGAACAAGGTGAAGTGGAATGCCCGTATTGTGCTCTCCTCCATGCAGAAGGCACGCACGACTTAGTCCAACCCCTTGTGATGGCTGACCGCCTATCCTTCACCGTGTTCATGACTCATGAGGGCATCTAGATAGTCATTGCGCTGTGGTAGAAATACTTTAACCTTTGCATGCCCACCAATCATGTAATTTGAGAGGTAGTCTTGAGTAAACTGCTTCGAGAACCACTGCAAAGGAAAAAGATTCAGACATTGTCATCTAACACAACTCATTATGGGCAGTAAAAAGAAGGTTACAGAGCTCTTACTTACCATGCTGCAATTCACTATTATTTTGCATAAAGTGTAAACAAATAGTTCAATTGACATCTTTTGACCCATTTTAATAACAATCTTTATCAGTTCCTCTCTTGAAGTTGGTTCATGAATATCTCATTGCCCCATACACAGAAAGGATCGAAGCACGGATCTTTACCAATGACATGTACCTAAAAGCACCAAGTTAACATTAGAAGCTAAATAACAATTGCAATATGATGTGGTACAACACTTCCTCTGTCCCATTATATAAGATCTTATAGCATCCAATATATTCACGGTGTGGATGAATAAACATCTTATATTATGGGGTTGAGGGAGTTTATTACATTTCTACAAATATCAGCCAATTAACTACAGTTAACTGCTGCTGTATTGTTGGTGTTCTTGTTATTCTTCTATGTATATCTAGACATCATCAGAACATTAAGGTAACACTCTTGGTTTGAGACTACGTTTGCCAAAGGTTGCCACACCAAAGCTTAGGCAAGTTTGACCAACTTAGGTGTGTGTTTGGTTCAAGCCACACTATGTTCACACATCACATACACTCAAAATGTGTGGCAAGATTCTCTTAGGCATGCCAATTTGTGGCTCTCGTTTTGAAGAACTAACCCGTTGGTAAGTTTGGCAACATTGTATGGCAAAGTGTGGCACTCCTAGGCCTAGAACAACATTGTATGGCAAAGTGTGGCACTCCTAGGCCTAGAACCAAACAATCCTTCCTTGTTGTTGTGTGGCCTAGGATTGCATATTTAGTCATTCAGTACAATGCATCTTGCTATGTAGCCTCAGATATGTTAGATATGGCCCTAGTTAACCTACCAATAAATGGGTTATAGATATATTCAGTTAAATGTCCGATTCAACGATTAATCCCTTATCAGCCCTCAGCCTATATGGTACCAGCTACCAATATCCTGAACAATGAGTATATATAAGCCATGGGCTGAAACTAACCTCGATGGTAAACAGCAGATGTTCTCAATATTGTCCTATGAAGTACATCTAAAGGCATGATAAGCACAACAAGCTAAACATCAACCAAATATATCCATGGTAGAGAACATAATCTCCAAATGATAGCTTCATGGCAAAGGTTTAAGCACGCTAGTTAAGAAAAACAAGAAGTGGAAATGTGTGTTATTAACTGCAACAGGCCTGATATTTAAAAACAAGCAAACATAGTCAGTCAAACTTGTATTGTGTAGGTCTAAGTACACTAGTTATTGTTAAATCAAATGGAAAGGCGTGTTAAATACTCCCTTCGGTCCTTTTTACTCTCTATATAAGAATTGTCTGAAGTCAAACTTCATAAAGTTTGACCTTATTTATATGAAAAAATATCAACATCTACCATGCTAAAGTTATACAATATGAAAATTTAAGCCATGACACATCTACCGATATTGATTTCATATTGTAAATGTTGGTATTTTTTTCTATAAAGTTGGTCAAACTTTACGAGGCTTGACTTTAGACAAATCTTATATGCGAACTAAAAAGGGTCGGAGGGAGTACAACATGCTTAACAACAACCAAATATAGTCATTCATAGAGCTATTGTTAAAATTGGTATTGATGAAATTGAACTACATAGTTCATACAAGCACATATAGAACATCACATTGTGAATAGCTGAAATAAAAAAGGCATACTACGAACAACCAAAGATGGCAATTGAAACTGGACATATGCTAAGTACAAACAACCGAATAACCAAAAACCATAGAAATAAACAAGGCGTAATGCAAACAACCAAATATAGCAATAAATATTGGATAGGTTCTCACTACAAAAGGGGTTTGAGAATCATGGAATTCCCCGGTGAAGAGGCACGATAAAACAAATCATGGGTTTCCTCACATGTCCCAGGTTGGCTCCTCCTCGTGGTCGCTGTCGATGAGGTCTGACTTGGCAGCCGAGGATCCCAAGCTAGCATCGCAGAACGTGTCCTTCAGAAATGACAAAATTGGCTCCATGGTGATGAAGGATGGCAAATTGTTCATAACGAGCTGCAAGAGATCAGCGGTGGGGCCATCGATGAGTTCGGCGGTTGTCAAACCCGAGGGGTTGGGGGTAGGCAACTTAACCTGTGACATTGCCCGCGTCAAGCCATCATTGTCGATGACCTCCATGTCATAGCCGGGGGTCCACGACATGCTAGAATACTCTAGCCCGCTGATTGAAAGGCTGCGTTCAGTCATCGTCGCCAGCTTCCTTGGCGGCCACCTCACCGACGTCGGGCGAAGAGGCCGTGGTAAAGCTCTTTTGGACCATTCGCTCCTTGAGCTCCCCGGGAAGCTTAGCCGGGTTTAGGCTGCAACGCTCAGGAGTGGGGGATGAGGTGGGGATGGGGATCTGAGGGCAAGGGGGCGTTTCACAAGCGTCGTCTAAGAGACCTAGGGCGGCGAGGGGTATGTATATCGGTGGGTAACCTACACGTTCAGACCAGCAGAGGTTGAGGATGGAGGCGGCGCGTCGGCAGCGGCGGTGACCTGGATAGGTTTCAAGCGAGGGAGGGGTGGTGTGTATGTGTGTGAGCGGGGGATTTGGGGTGTGTGTGTGTGCAAGGTGGTCACTACAAAAAAAGACACATATGTGACATTTTGGGCCAAACAAAAATATATTCTGTCATACTTATGACACTTCTGTGATGATAATTGTGAAAAACCCGGTATCATCATAGATGTGATGGGCTCCTACTTCTATGACAAAAATCATGATGAAAATGGGCTTTTCATCCAGGCGGCCGGAGACGTGTGCATGACATTCTTTGGGTCGTCGTCGATTGTACTAAAGTAGGGGTACCTTAGTACCCGAACTTGTCTGCGGGCAACAAGACACCCAGCAGCAAGGCTTGCTTGGACGCCCGTGGGTCTCCACCACTCAGATTACGCCATTCAAGAACAAAGTACTAGCCAAGAACACGAAGCCCGGAAGAGAAGCTTGCCGAAGGCCAACCAGGGCATCACGGAAGGCTTGCTGTGGCGCCCATGCGCCCGGCAAGGCCAGCCCGCCGAGCTTATGGCAAGAACAAGAGGCCAGCGGCAAAGCACTTGCCGCGGCAAGGCTGCCACCCAACTCCAGCGCACCCAGTGACGCGTCATCACCAGGCCATCCCAAGAGCACGTGGCAAGCCATTACGCAGCCATACGGAGCGAGGTGGCAAACGGAGCTGACAGAGGCGCCATCGTGGCAACCGGAGGCTCACTTAACAGTCCACTCCTCCTGCCTTTGTTGGGGCGACCGGATGGGCATTTAATGCCCTTGTCCCCGCCGTCGAGTTAGGTAGGGGCATTTGTTGTCATCGTTGTACCAACCTTCGCTTACATTTCTACCCCTCTTCCCTGCTGCCACCGTGGGTACCCCTTGAGACTATAAAAGGGAGGCCCATGCGCACATAGAAGGGGTTCGGTCCATTCGACACCCACAGCACCACTATCGCTCGCACGAGCAAGATCAAATAACAAACACGGCGCAGAGAGGGGTGTTATCTCTCGGAGAGCCCCGGCCGGGTAAAGATTGCCCGTCTCCCCGTGCGCGCCCGACCTCGATCTGCTCTGCTCACGATCCCCGCTCCCTTGCCGAACCAGAAGGGGCCCCCAGTGCCCCATAGGTGCTCGAGGCCACAGAGACACGCCCGACATCTTTGGCGCGCCCGGTAGAAGCGTCGAGGTCGTGAGATCGATCCGGTCTCCACGCGCGCTACTTCAAAATCTTCATCAACATGCCACCGAAGAAGAAGCCTTCGGAGGTGGCCGCTCCGTCTACATCGATTCCGCCACCACCGCTGGAGCAAGTAGGCGGTGGAATGGGTGCCGGCGGAGGAGCGGGCGCCGCCGGTGGGTCTCGTGTCGTCACCAGATCCAAAAACAAGGCCCCGCAAGCGTCGGCGACCGAGCAGATGCCGCACCCTTCCCAGGAAGTGCAAGGTCAACAACGCCCCGGTGCTCCTAGCACCGTGCTCGCGTTGGAGCAAGGCCAAGCTGGTGGGTCGCGGGACGCTCGAGGTCAGCATGCACGCCCGCATGCTGGCGCGAGTGAGGTGCGGTCGCCTAGACGAGGTGTTGCTCCTCCCAATCCGGTTGGGAGTCCGAACACATCCCGCTCCTCGCGCCGCTCGTCGCCGCCACCACCCAAGACAGCAGAGGAAGCGCTGGCCCGAGCCCAATCGCTCCTAGACTTCCCTCCGCGCTGCACAAGATCGACGATCGGAGGATGGCCATACACACCTCATCGGCCGCCCAACGGCGACAAGCCCCGCGACCGAAGCGTCGAGGGTCCGGCAAGACGCCCGGCGCGGCCGGCGCCCGAGAGACCGCCCAAGTGCTGCTTCGTCGTTCCCAGCCCCAAAGGCCGAGATCGCCACCGCGGACCAACCTTGACGCCGACTCCACCGCGTCGTCGGATCCGCGAACACGCCGCGATCAGCGCCATATTCTCCAAGAGCGGCAACACGAAGACGCCAGTACCGCATCGAGTCTGGAGAGAAGCGCGACGTCAATCGAGACCAGCCATGGGGCTCATTGTCGACGCCAAGACGCACCGGAGAACCAGCGACTTGTCAGACGCGCGGGTTGCCCTGCGTTCACCCGCGAGCTGCGGCAAGTCCAAAGGCCCAAAACCAAAAACTTCAAGCGGGCGTGCACGAGAAGTACGACGGCAGGATACACCATCGGAGTTCCTCGGCATCTACACCATCGCGGTGCAAAGCTGCGGAGGGCTCGACGAGAAGATCCTTGCCAACTACTTCCTCACCGGTACTCAAGCCCAATGTCGATCTTGGCTCATGCACTTGCCGGACGGCTCCATCTCCTCATGGGCGGACTGTGCCATCGGTTTGTCGGCGCCTTCACGGGTGGCCACAAGCCTCATGGCCAGGAGAGTGACCTCCACTTGCTCGTCCGTAGGAGGGGAGCCCCTAGCAAGTATATACAAAGATTCAGCCAGTGCAACGAAACATCGAGACGTCCACCTGCCGAGGTTATTAGCGCGTTTCATCGAACGTGCATAACCGCAGGATGAGGGAGGAGATGGCGATGTGCAAGATCGAGATGTCGTGAGCTTTACGCTCGGCCGACAAGTGTGCACGAGCTGAGGAGGAGGAAAATCCGGAGAGATTGCCGAGCAGAAGGATCTGACAGTGAGGAGGCCGCCCCGGCAAGGAAGAACCGGAGGTGGAACAATAGGAAGAGGAAAGCTAAGGACGTGCTAGCTGTTGAGCATTCCGGCAACGGAGGCGGCTCCAACAAGGCCAAAACCGATGACTCGGCGAGGTCAGAGCAGCCACGACAAGCGGTGATAGCTCGCAAGCATTATTGTAAGATTCACCGCACCAAAGGCCATGACCTCCAAACCTGCAAAAAAGTAGAGCAGATGGCGGAGCTGCAGAAAGCTGAGTACGAGCGCCGCGATAAGGAGAGAGCCCAGGGAGGTGGCGGAGGATCCGGCAAGAAGCTTCCCGCCCGGGGAGGGAACCGTGGCAAGGCCAAGCCGCGGCAAGGAGACAGGCCTCCCCGCGGCCGCGACAAGGACGAAGATGAAGATGAGGATGAAGAGATGGAGGAAGATGAGACCGACGATCAAGAGTTTCAGAAGGCGACAGAAGTGTTGTGCATCGATGGCGGCGCCTCCCTGCACACCTCGCACCGCCAACTCAAACAGTGGGTGCGAGAAGTGAATGCGGCAGAGCTGTCCGTCGAGGCACGCAGGCCTCTGAAGTGGTCCGGCACGCCCATCATCTTCGACATTGAGGACCACCCTGACCGCATCACTGCGGTCGGGTGCCTGCCGATGTTGGTCTCACCAACAATCCGCAACCTCAAGGTCACGAAGATGCTGGTTGATGGCGGGGCCGGCCTGAACTTGATTTCCTCCGCGGTGCTCAAGAAGCTCCAGATCCCCGACAATGAGCTCGAAGAAACCGGTGCCTTTCGTGGAATAAATCCGGAAGGAGCAAGCCCAAGGGAAGATCACATTGCGGTGACGTTCGACAACGAGCTGAACTTCGTGTGCGAGAGGGTCACATTCGACGTGGCTGATATCCCTTACCCTACAACGGGATACTCGGCCGACCCTTTCGCCAAATTCATGGCGGCCTCTCTGCACGCTGCATAATGTGCTCAAGATGCCTGGCCCGATGAGCGTCATTTCTGTCCAAGGAGACAAGCGAGATGCACTCATCTGCACCGACAAGATCTACCGGGAAGCAACAGCCGCAGCAGAACGCGAGCCACTTGCCGCTGAAGCTCCCTGGGGGAAGAAGAAAGCCAAGTCCGGCAAGGGCGGCTCTGGTACTCACTCCGGCAAGCGCATCTCCCCGGAGCGCTGCGCCGCCGTCAAGGATGCGCCATCGAGCTCCACTGGCAAGTCCAAGAAGGCAAAGATAACCCCGCCGGAGACCAAGAGGGTAGCCGCCAAGGAAGACGGCATTGGTGGTACTTTCACCATCAGTGCCACGCTTGACCCTAAATAGGAAAGCGCGCTCGTTGCTTTCCTGCGGGCGAATGTCGATGTGTTTGCATGGCAACCATCGGACATCCCCGGCGTTCCCAGGGAAGTAATCGAGCACCACCTTGCCATCTGCCCTCACGCGCGGCCTGTCAAGCAAAAAGTCAGAAAGCAAGCAATAGAGCGTCAAGAGTTCATAGCGGAAGAGATCAGGAAGTTGGAAGCGGCAGGATTGGTCCGTGGAGTACTCCACCCAACGTGGCTAGCCAATCCAGTGGTCGTGCGCAAGGCGAACGGGAAGTGGAGGCTTTGCATTGACTTCACTGATGTTAATAAAGCCTGTCCCAAGGATCCGTTTCCCTTGCCGCGCATTGACCAGATTGTCGACTCCACGGCGGGATGCGATCTGCTTTCATTCCTTGATGCGTACTCAGGATATCATCAAATCTTCATGGCTGAAGAAGATGAAGAGAAGACCGCATTCATTACTCCATGTGGCACGTACTGCTTCGTGCGGATGCCTTTCGGACTAAAGAATGCTGGCTCAACGTTCGCGAGAGTAGTCAGTCATGCTTTTGAGCCACAACTACACAGAAATGTGGAAGCCTACATGGATGACATAGTGGTCAAGAGCAAGGACAAAGAGACTTTGATCTGAGATTTGGACGAAACCTTCACAAATCTGCGCAAGATCAACCTCAAGTTGAATCCCGAGAAGTGCGTGTTCGGAGTTCCCTCTGGCAAGCTTCTCGGATTCTTTGTGTCGCAGAGGGGGATTGAAGCCAATCCCGACAAGATCAAGGCCATCGAGCAAATCGAAGCACCGAAGCGAGTCAAGGACGTACGAAGGCTTGCTTGCGTTCTTGCCCTCGGCGAGTTCATTTCAAGTCTGCTGAGCAGCGCCTGCCGTTTTTCAAAATCTTGAAAAAGGCGGGTCCAATGAAGTGGACTCCGGAAGCAGAGGCTGCGCTGCAAGACTTGAAGAAATATTTGTCCTCCACTCCAACACTTGTCGCACCGAAACCACAAGAGAAGTTGCTGCTATATCTGGCGGCAACCAATCAAGTGGTTAGTGCTGCGTTAGTCGCGGAGAGAGAGGCAGATGAAGAGCCAGTGGCCGCGGCATGCGAGTCCGACGACAAGCAGGGGGCTTCCCCGACAAGCTCTGGCCCGACAAGCCCTGATCCGGCAGGTTCCGGTTCCGGCAAGGATGGGTCTGCGCACCCGCCAGAAGGGAAACAGAAGAGGATAGTGCAATACCAGTTTACTTTGTCGGTTCCCTTCTCAGGGGCTAGATCAAGGTACTACGGTGTGCGAAGTTGCTTTTCGGCCTCCTCATGGCCTCGAGGAAGCTGCGCCATTACTTTCAAGCACATGAGATCACAAAGATCACTCGCTTCCGTTGAAGAGGATATTGCGTAATCCGAAGCAACAGTGCGGATTGTCGAGTGGGCGCTGGAATTGTCAAGCTTTGGCCTCAAGTTTGAAAGTGCTTCTACCATTCAGAGCCGGGCATTGGCAGAATTTATAGCAAAATGGGCGCCAACGCCCGATGAAGAAACTCCAGAGAAGAGCGTCCCTGTCAAGGAAGCTAGCAAAGAATGGATCATGTACTTTGATGGTGCCTTCTCGCTGCAAGGCGCTGGAGCGGGCGTACTACTTGTTGCCCCCACCGGAGAGCACCTCAAGTAGGTAATCCAAATGCACTTTCCCAAGGAGCAAGCAACAAACAATACTGCAGAGTATGAAGGCTTGCTTGCCGGACTCAGAATAGCAGCAGAGCTTGGGATCAAGAAGCTTATCGTCAGGGGTGACTCGCAGCTTGTCGTCCGCCAAGTCAACAAGGATTACCAGAGTCCGTTGATGGAAGCCTACATCGATGAGGTGAGGAAGCTAGAAGAACATTTTGACGGCCTGCAAATGGAACATGTTCCAAGGGCTCAGAATGACGTTGCAGATGGCCTGTCAAAATGGGCCGCGCTCAAGTTACCTGTGGAACCAGGGATTTTTGTGCTCAAGCTGACTCAACCATCTGTGACATCATCAACTGGACAGAGCAAAAAGAGGAAGTTGATCACTGGCGACTACTTTCCGGCAGCTCCACTACTTTCCGGCAGAGCTCCCTGGAGCTGCCGCCCAAAAGGTCCCCAGGATCAGCACGGAGGGTGCTGAAGAGCGGCCTGCTCCGACAAGCCCTAGGGCTTGCGTCGTTGCGGCAGATGCTCCCGACAAGCTGTGTCCCGACGCGCTTGCCGGGGGGCCTCCTGCTCCGGCAAGATCCCAAATTCTTGCTGTGGAAACAAATGTTCCCGCAGCAGCTTTTGTGCCTTTAGTCCTTGCCGTCGAGCCACAAGCTCCGGCATGGGCACAGCAGATCGTCCAATTCCTACAAACAGGAGAACTTCCCGAAAAGCAAGAAGCAGCGGAGAAAGTAGCTCGGCAATCTAGTACGTACCAGTTTGTCGATGACATACTGTACAGAAGAAGATTCAATGGAGTGAAATTGAAGTGCATTTCCAGAGAAGAAGGACAGGAGCTGTTGGCAGAGATACACGGAGGCATATGTGGTCACCACATTGGCGCAAGAGCACTTGCCGGCAAGGCTTTCCGGCAAGGTTTCTTCTGGCCGACAGCCCTCCAGGATGCAACTGCACAAGTAACCAAGTGTGAAGCGCAGTTCCACTCCAAACAGATTCACCAACCAGCTCAAGCTCTCCAAACGATCCCTTTGTCCTGGCCATTTTCGGTCTGGGGGCTCGACATCCTCGGTCCTTTCCCCCGAGCTGTTGGAGGCTTTGAGTACTTGTACGTTGCAATCGACAAGTTTACAAAGTGGCCTGAAGTGGAACCAGTGAGGAAGGTGACAAGACAATCAGCAGTCAAGTTCTTTAGGTCGATTGTTTGCCGTTTGGGATCCCTAACAGATCATTACCGACAATGGCACGCAGTTTACAAGCAACACCTTCATGCGAGACGCCCAAGATCTTGGCACCAAGATCTGCCGCTCTGTTGCTCACCCGAGAAGCAACGGTCAAGCGAGGGCGAGCACGAAATCTTCTTGCGAGCTCAAGACCGAACTTTCGACAGTCTGCACAAGTGCGGAAGAAATTGGATCGGCAATGCCGATGGTTCTTTAGTCGATCAGACGCCGCCGTCGAGCCACCGCCGACACCCTTTGCTCGCTTCACGGAGCAGAGGCGCTTCTCCCACGGAGCTCAGATACGGTCGCCACGAGTGCTCGCTTATGATGAGCTTGAGCAAGAGCGGCTGCGGCAAGATGACGCTGCTCCTCGAGGAGGATCGTCTTCAGTGATGTCGAGCTGCTCGCTACCGAAGAAGCTTTGCGCCGCTATCATAGCCGCAAGGTTAACGCCAAGCTTCGAGGAGGGCGACCTTGTTCTTCGGCGAGTTCAATCCGCCAAGAATTCAAACAAGTTGACGCCGGTGGGAAGGCCCTTACCGCGAAACGAGTCACTAGGCTGGCGCCGTCTGTCTTTGAGATCAAGATGGCGTTCGGTGAGCAACTCCCGGAACATAGAACATCTTCACAAGTTTTACCCATAAGGCGCGGTTGCTGGATCCATTCCGCAACCACTTTCTTTAATACAAGCATTGCGGCTGCCGCATGTAACCCTTTGTACAAAGCAGGCGCAGCCTCACAATATATAAAGTTCATGGCTTCGCACATCTTGTCAAATTTAATGCATTATCTTCTTTTTTTTGCATCAGATCGACACTCAGGCAAAGACACCACCCCGGTAAGCAATAGCGAACCTTAAGGTGTCATACCATTATTTTCTCTTCTTTCTTCTCATAAGCGAAGATTCCTTCGCCCACAAGTTCACCGGGGGGGGAAGGGCAAAAAATACGGACCAGCGCCGCTTCAAGGCGCTCCAAGGAATCTAGCCTTGCGGGATGCGAAGATGTAAAAAGCTAAGTAGCTAAAGTTTGAGCCACTCAATTTTAAATTTTTCCCAAGTTATACCCCTTGAACGTTCGTACTTTGTATGGTAAACCATGCGCGCGGAGGAATCGACTCGCGGCTAAGTTAAGGCCCTGCGTTGTTTCGAGCTCGCTCGACAATGCGAGTGAGTTGCAACTAGTCCCGATAAGATTTCTTGCGGAAGCGGCATCACCACAACTGTCACGACGTTCCGCTTTCAAAGAAGTGTGCTTGCTTCCGCAAGGTCCCTCAAAGCGTAGGGTAAAAAGCATACAGGGGACGCGGCAGAGTAAAGGGAATAGCATAGCAAGCAGTAAAGTTATATTACAAGAATGACTTAGTGTGGCAATCGATGAATTGTCCTCAGAATCAAACAGCAGAAGAAGAAAGAGAAGGGCGGCCTAATCTACACGCCCGCCGTCGAGCCTCTTGACCTCGTTCACCTTGTCCACAATGGGCGCAACGATGGCCTTGAGATCCTCGAGGTCGGCGCCCTCCGGCAGCTTCTTGGTGACACGAGAGAGATCGACGCCCGGGTTGCGGAAGAGGATCTTCACCAACACCTTCTCCAGAACCCCGGCACAGATCGCCGCGATTCGCCGACCAACCGCCGGATCCTCTCCGGAGCTGCCGGAGAGCCGCCACCACGCCCTTGAAGAAGAGCGTGAGCTTGGCGCTAGGCTGGAGATTCCCCTCGGCAGGGTACCCGAAGCTCGTCAAGTTCAGCTCCGCCAGCTCCTCGTCAATGAGCGCGGCAATGTTGACGAGGCCTTCCGTCCAAAGCTCCACCGTGGTCTTGAAGGTGTTCTGAGCTTCGGCGGCTCTCGTCAACAGCTCCACGTTGTCCTTGAGCTCTTTCCTCAAGTCGTCCTCCCGCTTCTTGGCGGCGTCCAGCGTCCCCGCCAAGGTGGATAGCTTCAGCTCCAGATCGGCGCTCGAGTCCTTGGCGGCGTCCAGCTCCTTGATCTTCTCGGTGAGCTAAGTCTGCAGATCGCCATAAGCACGCGCATCTTTCTCACGCTCGCGCTGGAGTGCGGCAAGTTCCTCGTTCTTCCTTGTCATGTCCGCTTCCAGCCGCGTCATCCTCTCCTCCAAATTTTTCTTGACGGCCTCGGCAGCCGTGGCCGCGTCCTTTGCCTCTTTGAGCGTCCCGCCAAGTGCTTGCTCTCGTGCCTCGAGCTCCTCTTCATGATTGTCCAAGCTGGCTTTCTTCTGCGTCAGCTCGCCTTCCCGCTTGGACATCTCCACGGCGGCGAGCCTTTGCTGCTCCTCGGCTTCGGCTTTCTCCAGGATGAACGCCTCCTTTGCCTCGCCAAGCTGGGCCCTCTCCTCCGCGATGGATCGGAGGGCCTCTTGGTTATGGTTTCGGAGCTCTTGTGCGTGTTTCTCCATGTCGACCCCCGCCTGCGCGACAAGTGCTTCTCGGGACTCAAGCCTCGCTTGCCGGGCGCGGTAGAGCGACACCAGCTTTCGGAGTAGCTGCTCCTCCTCGGACTCGCTGCTGCTGCTGCTTGGCCTGTCGACCACTGATAGCCCGGCGGAGGCAAGTACCTCCCCGTCGAATTCCTCCCCTTCAACCGGCGCCTGAGGCTCGACGCCTGGGGAGTTTGATGTACACACCTCGCCCGGCTTTAGGCGCTGGCCGGGCTCCTCCGAGCCCAACGCCGCGTCAGTGGCGGAAGGGCCGGCGGACGCTGCAGCGCCTCGCGCTCCTGCGTCCTCCGGGTCGCCAGTACGATCACCGAACCCCTCGCCGGTTCCTGTTCCAGCGGCCTTGGGGGCCTCTTCGCCGGCAGGATCATCCGCGCCGGCCTCTTCCTCCTGCGGCAGCATCACCAAGTTGCAAGCCCGTCACTTCGCCCGGGGTCTCGGCCTCCGTCGGGCTCCCAAGGAGAGGACCTGAAGGCAGGGAGAAGGGGGGAGAGTCAAGCAAATACCCAGAAGAAGAAAAAGAGAGATCAGCGAGATCCGAGGGAAAATCCCCGACAAGGAGGCTCACCTGCGCTGGGCTCTGTGAACGCAGGCTCCGCCGCCGGGGACTCGCCGGTCTCAGCCCTTGCCGGGGACCCCTCCCTTGCCGGAGACGGCTCCCACATCGGGGGGTCGGCCCTCGGTGGCGTAGTAGAGGCCGACGACACCTCCGCATCGGCCTCCGGCTGCTCCTGGCGGGCCTGCTCTTCTCCTGCATACAAAAGAGCCAACCATCAAGATGTTGGCGGAGGAAGAAGCGGCCTTGCGCACCCCATGACGAAGGATGAATCGAGACACTCATGCTGGGGGCTGTGCTGGGAGCTGCTGCGAGGGGAAGGGGCCGGGTCCGTCAAAGTAGTCTCAGACATATCTTCCGCCACCTTAGCAGGATCGTCCTCGACCACCGGGACCCTGGCCCTTTTCGCCGCCCTCTCCGCCAAAGTCCTGGGACAGAACAGGAGTTTCGAAGGAAAGACGGATTAGATACAAGACAAACAGCAGCGAAGATCGAGGGAAAAGTGGGTGCAGTACGGAAGAGGCCTTACTCCTCTCAAGGCCCTCGCCCTCCTCGTCGTCATCGAGCTCGGTCGGAGAGGTCAATTCCGTGCCCTCCTCGCACGGGCGTGACGGGAGGGTAGGCTCCTCCGGCGCTTGCCAAGAGCCGCGACAGGTCGGGGCGTGGCGGCGAAGACTCCGCCTCGATTGCGGCGCAGTTTGGGATCCTCCGCTGCCACGGAACTTGCCGCAGCAGAGCGCGTCCGCGGGCGCCGCGATTCTTGTCGATCGTGCCTCGCCGCCAGCCCGACTTCGGCGGAGACGCCTTCTCGGATGGAACGGGGATGCTCCGAAGGCTCCGCCGGCGCAAGTTGCTCGAAACGCCAGCCACTCGCACCTCGGCAGATCGGGCTTGTCCCGCCACGCCTCCCCTCCGCGTCGCCCTCCCGGCAAGATCTTCATGGGCGGCAAGGCTTGCCGCCACCGCTCCGCCCGCGCAACGTGAAGTCAGACTCGCCAGCGGCGGCACTCCGCCGCCTCGCCCTCGCTAGCAATATACGCCACTCTCTGGCGGTGGTGGCGCGGTGAGGAGCTTCGCTCGTCGATTTAACCGCCGCCTCGACAGTCATCAAAGAACTGCTGCACGACTCGGGCGGCGGGCTCTATCCATTGGCGCTAACCCGTGCGAAGTCGCATTCGGCATCATCGCATGATGCGATCGCTACCGGGAGTTGTTGCCGAGGGATGACGCCTGCGGCAACTGGAACCACTCGATGATTGGGGTCGGTTTGAACGCTCCTCAAAGATCGCATCCAGCTCTAGGACTGTGAAGTTGAAATTGAGGCCCGGCGCAGCCTCATGAAATCCGTCGGACATTGAACAGCCAGCGGGCCTCCCCTTGCTCGCAAAGGCGTCGCGGCGAAGAAATCCGCGCCGACCGCCCCTGTTATGAGCCCGGCTTGCCTGAGCCAGAGGATTCGGGTGGTGGCGATCGTCAGCTTGGCATCGTCTGGCGACAGAGCGCTCCAGTCATTGCGGCGCACCACCCGAGACTTGCGCAGCGTGGTGAACGAAGGCGGATCGGCATCACAGATCCAACACCATTCCGCCCTCCATTCGCCCCATTTGCTATGAAGCTCACCCGGCAAGTACGCCTCCTTCATGCCTATCCGGGAGGTCCATGCGATTCCGCCAGCCAGCGGCTCCCCTTTCTCAGCCCGAGGGGAAAAATAATGGCGGAAAAGAGCGACGCTGGGAAGAATACCAACGAAGTTCTCGCAAAGGTGCGCGAAAACCGCCATTGTCAAAACGGCGTTGGGGGTAAAAATCGAGCAGATGGAACCCATAGGTGTTCATAATGTCGCAAAAGAAGTCGAAAAGGTGGGCGAGCCCGCAATAGAAGAACACAGAAAGAAGTAGTACCCTCGGGGCACTTCTTGATTTGGAAGCCTCCGAGAAACCACCGGCGGCGCGATGCGCCCGCGTCTCCGTCGACCAAAAAAGATAGAACCCCGATCACAGCGCATCCGGGGTAAGCTCGGGGGGGAAAAGCACCCGCCTCATGCACAGTGCCTCGAGCTCTTGTGCCTCGGTCGACTTCTCGGCCCTCGCGGCCTTCGTGGCCTTCCCAGCCTTCGGAGCCATGGCGTGGGCCACGGGGGGAGGCAGAAGCGGCGGCGGCGGCGGCGGCAATGGACGGCGGAGCGCCGTTCCCTTTTCTCGATTCAGGAGACAAAGGAGAGCGTCGGAGCTTTCGGAGGAAGGAACCGCAAGTGGCGAAAGTGGGGGAACGGCCCCGTTCCCTCCGCTTATAAGCAGAGGGTGCGAACGTTACGCATTCTCTAGGATTATGCGCCACCCACGTCTCCCACGACGCCGCAATCGACGCGCGTCTGCTATGGGAGCGCGGTGGGCGCGAGCCTTGCTGTTTGTCGGACCAGTGCCACGCGTGCCGTGCACTATTTTGGGCCTGGCCCAACAACGCTCGCACCGTGTATGGCCCAGCCCGGGGCTCTGTCGGTGTACTAAAGTAGGGGGTACCTTAGTACCCGAACTTGTGCACGGCGATCGCAGACACCCAGCAGCAAGGCTTGCTTGGACGCCCGCGTGGCTCTCCACCACTCCGACATCGCCATTCAAGAACAAAGTACTAGCCAAGAACACGAAAGCCCGGCAAGAGAAGCTTGCGGAAGGCCAACCAGTAGCATCACCAGAAGGCTTGCTGCAAGGCGCCCTTAGCGCCCGGCAAGGCCCAATGACCGGCAAGCTTGCGGTGCAACAAGAGGCTCAAGGCAAAGCACTTGCAGCGGCAAGGCTGCCACCCAACTCCAGCGCACCCAGGGACACGCCATCACGTGCCATCCCAAGAGCACGTGGCAAGCCACTCGCAGCCATACGGAGCGAGGTGGCAAACGGAGTCGACAGAGCGCCATCGTGGCAACCGGAGGCTCACTTAACGGTCACCTCCTGCCTTTGTTAGCAACCGGACGGGCATTTAATGCCCTTGTCCCTGCCGTCGAGTTAGGTAGGGCACCACAGTTGTGCGTTGTACCAACCTTCGCTTACATTTCTACCCCTCTTCCTCGTTGCCACCGTGGGTACCCCTTCAGACTATAAAAGGGAGGCCCATGCGCACGTAGAAGGGTTCGATCCATTCGACACCCACAAAGACCACTATACGCCGCACGAGCAAGATCAAATAACAAACACGGCGGCGGTAGGGTGTTATCTCCGGAGAGCCCCGAAGCTGGGTAAAGATTGCCCGTCTCCCCGTGCGCGCCCGACCTCGATCCGCTCTGCTCATGATCCCCGCTCCCTTGCCGAACCAGAAGAGGCCCCCAGTGCCCCATAGGTGCTCGAGGCCACAGAGACATGCCCCGACATCGTCCATGACGGAAAAAACCGTGATAGAAGCGAGGGCGAGGAAAATTTCGGGGAGTTCCCGGTTACGGTGGGTGGTCAGGGGCCGAGCGATGCGCGTTTCTCTTGTACACATACGTGTGTGCGCGAGACGTTGGGCTCTAACTGAACCCGAGCGATTGCACTAGCTACGTTACTGAACCCGAGTGATTCCTTCACTACTGCTGCTAACTGAAGCCGATCGAACCCTGCTGCCTCCTTCCCTTGATGAACACTGAGCGTTGTTGGGGGGTTTTGGATGAACAGTTCCCCGTGGGGGTGGATGAACAGGACCCCGAGGTGTTGCCTCTGGATGAACAGGACCCCGATTGAGCCAGTTGGGGATGGATAAACAGGACCCCGATCGAGCCGGCCGGGGTGGATGAACAGGACCTCGTGGGTGAACAGGATGACCCCGTGGAGGGCTAGTTGAACAGTAGCCGGTGGAGGGTTGATGAACAGTAGCCCGTGGAGGGGTGGTTGAACAGGACCCTATGGAGAGGGCTGGTTGAACAGTAGCCGATGGAGGAGCGTGCGGTGGAGGCTGGATGAACAGGAGCCCGTGGATGAATAGTCGCAAGTGGAGGCCGTAGGAGGTCGACGGTGGATGAAAAGTAGCCCGTGGAGGCTAGAAGAGGTCAACAGTGGAGATGAACAGTATCCCGTGGAGTCCCGTTTTGCGGTACGCCACACCCCTCCCGATGAACAGGACCCCCATTTCGTCCGTAGCGCTCCAAGACAAGTCCGTTTCCTCCGTTTTGCGGTACGCCACACCCCTCCCGATCAACAGACCCGCTTGACCGTAGGAGGTCCAACAATCTGCTTCTCCGCTTTGCGACGCGCTGCACCCCTCCCGATGAACAGGATCCCGTTTAGACCGTGGTTGGTCGAACACAAGGTTTCTTTCCTCCGTTCTGCGGTACGCCTGGCCTCGTTTCCATCGGTTGTTCCGTCCAAGCCCTCCCGATGAACACACGACGCATTCCGTTCTGACCCAGCCGGTTGGCTCCCCATGAATACGATGATGGCATAGTTTCTCTGTTCCGACTCAGCCATGTACATGAGCCCTGGCCGTACGTATGCGCGAGTAGGCGTTCAAGACCCCGCCCGTATGTACGTATGTGGTCGTATTTACTTTCTTGCACCCTGGTCGTTGTACGTACGTGTACATGCTACGTGCGCGCCTCTACTACGACACATGCGTGCCTCTACATCGACCAGTATGTACATACACGTTCGCGACGAGAATGACAACACTACGTATGCTTCGACCAGGTGGGTCCCAACTATCAGGCACTTCCTTGCGTGCAAAGATGTAGCTGGTGGGTCCCAGCAGTCAGGGGGTGAATTATTTTTTTGCCCGTAATATGGACGCACTTCCTTGCGTGCGAAGATGTAGCAGGTGGGTCCCAACAGTCAGTGGGGAACGTTTTTTTTTCACGAAATATGGTGGCCCATCCGGTGGGTCCCTGCTGTCAGGTGGAGGAATAATTATTTTGCGCGTAATAAGGAGGCACTTCCTTGCGGCCGTCGTGGACCCAGCTGTCAGCCTCTCCACATATAGTACTTTTCTGACGGAAGTCATTTGTTGACCACGTTGACCACGCCGCGCCGAGAGCACCAGGGCGATGGACGACGGCGAGGCCTAGGAAGGGGCGGCGCGAGTTGGGGAAGACGCGACAAAGGAAGCCCGCGGAGAGGAGTATGAGGGTTCATCGGTTCGGCCATGGTGTGAGGCTGCCATCACCGCAGAATAACAGGGGGTGTGGGTGAGTAGAGGATGCCTGCCGCCGTGGGAGTAGTAGGGGGTAGTGAGGCTGCGAGGCAACAACACCCGCCACGGAGGCGGAGCAGCGGTTCGGTCCGGGCGCTGGATTTGGCGGCCGAGCAAGAAGATCGAGATTGCAGAACATCGACGGCCATTGGATTGACATCCAACAGTACGTCTGCTAGAATAGTTTGTCGACGATATAATAACTAAAAATCTTGCATACACGCCAACTTAATAGGCCCACACGTCGGACCATTCCCTATTTTTTAATAATTTATATATAGCTCATTGCAACTTCTTAATTATAAAGTAATCTCATTTGTCAGGACCTTGAAGTATGTCTAGAGGGGGGCTGATTAGACTACTTGACCAATAAAAAAGTATGTCTTAACCTTTTCCCAATTTTAGAGTTTGGCAGATTTTAGCTATTTTAGGACAAGTCAAGCAATCATCACACAATTCAAGCAAGCATGCAAAGAGTATATAGGCAGCGGAAATTAAAGCATGCAACTTGCAAGAAAGTAAAGGGAAGGGTTTGGAGGATTCAAACGCAATTGGAGACATGGATGTTTTTGGCGTGGTTCCGATAGGTGGTGCTATCGACATCCACGCTGATGGAGACTTCAACCCACGAAGGGTAACGGCTGCATGAGTCCACGGAGGGCTCCACCCACGAAGGGTCCACGAAGAAGCAACCTTGTCTATCCCACCATGGCCGCCGCCCACTAAGGACTTGCCTCACTAGCGGTAGATCTTCACGAAGTAGGCGATCTCCTTGCCCTTACAAACTCCTTGGTTCAACTCCACAATCTTGTCTGAGGCTCCCAAGTGACACCTAGCCAATCTAGGAGACACCACTCTCCAAGAAGTAACAAATGGTGCGTTGATGATGAACTCCTTGCTCTTGTGCTTCAAATGATAGTCTCCCCAACACTCAACTCTCTCTCATAGGTTTTGGATCTGTGGAAAGAAGATTTGAGTGGAAAGCAACTTGGGAAGGCTAGAGATCAAGATTCATATGGTAGGAATGGAATATCTTGGCCTCAACACATGAGTAGGTGGTTCTCTCTAAATGGTAAGTTGGAAGTGTAGGTTCGTTCGATGGCTCTCTCCACGAATGAAGAGGAGGTGGAGGGTATATATAGCCTCCACACAAAATCTAACTGCTACACACAATTTACTAAACTCGTGGGACCGAATCGTTAAACTCGGTCGGACCGATTTAGTAAACCTAGTGACCGTTAGTGATTTTCGTGGACCGACATGCATCTCGGTGAGACCGATTCGGTTAGGGTTAGGCATAACGTAATCTCGGTAAGACCGACATACAAACTCGGTGAGACCGATTTGGTAATAAGCTTTCCAGAGAGTTGGTCGTAAACTCGGTGGGACCGATTTGCTCTTTTCGTGAGACCGAAATGTTACAAAAGGAAACAGAGAGTTTACATTGCAATCTCGGTGGGACCGATCGCCACTTCGTTAGACCAAACGTTACGAAGGGAAACAGAGAGATTATAACCCCATCTCGGTGAGACCGAGATCCCTATCGGTAAGACCGATTTGCTTAGGGTTTGTGGCAGTGGCTATGACTTTTGGAATCGGTGGCGCTGGATAGGAAGAATCGGTGTGACCGATTTTGGCTTTGGGTTTAGGTCATTTGTGGATGTGGGAAAGTAGTTGAGGGTTTTGGAGCATATCACTAAGCACATGAAGCAAGAGGCTCATTAAGCAACACCTCATCCCTCCTTGATAGTATTGGCTTTTCCTATAGACTCAATGTGATCTTGGATCACTAAAATGTAAAATGAAGAGTCTTGAGCTTTTGAGCTTGAGCCAATCCTTTGTCCTTAGTATTTTGAGGATCCACTTTCATCATCCATGCCATGCCATTCATTGAGCTTTCCTGAAATAATAGTCTTGGAATAGCATTAGCTCAATGAGCTATATGTTGTTATGAATTACCAAAACCACCTAGGATAGTTGCACTTTCAATCTCCCCCTTTTTGGTAATTGATGACAACATATAGATCAAAGCTTCGACAAATGATAATAAGATTGAATAACATCGTCGCTTTGAGAAGTATGTGATAAGCAAGAGCTCCCCCTAAATTTGTGCATAGGTTAAGATTTGCTTTGGACTGCAAATGCACAATGAATTAGGCTCATGGGTTACTCTTCCATGTCACATACATCTTGGTGGAGCGCTCAAAATAATAAACAATGAATACATGCACTCATCACCAAGCATAGTGAATGATCACATAAGATAGATAGGATAATATCATCAAACATGCATAAGTGTAGCTTATGATCAAACACATGATCATCAATGTCTCACAAGCATAGTATCTCAACCAAAAGCAAACAAAGTTTGAAAACCACCAAATAAAGCAAGAGAGAACAAAAGCAACACTCTCTCTCTCGAAGCCTATGATCTATACATTTTTCTCCCCCTTTGGCAACAAGTTACCAAAAAGTTCATAGAAAATGCATAGTGCTAGATCGACTCTCAGGCTTGATCTTCTGGTGGTGGTGTCCTGATGACTCCAAGGACGAAGGCTTCAGTTGAAGTAGAGGGTGCTGGAGTGGATGCTGGAGCTGGTTGCACTGGAACTGTAGGGGCAGTAGCTGGTGCTGAAGTTGTTGCTCTAGTGTCTGTCACTGCACTCGCAATCGACCTCTGGCTCGGGCACTCGCAAACACATTTGTGGTAGTCTTGCCTTCTCTCCCTGCATGTATCATCCTCAAGCTGCTCTACAACCGATCAATCTCGCCATTTTAACATCAAGGTCATGGAATTTGAGTTCCATGATTCTCTCAAGGCTCTCCCGATTCTCGAGTGAGGGTGGCCACCCTTTCTCAATCCTCAGTGTAGATGCTATCAAGTAACCAAGCTGCTCTTGTTTGGTTTTCAAGAAATATTCAGATGCCTCCTCTTGAGTTGGCATCTTGGCAGCCTTCTCCTTCTTTGCCTTCTCCTTCTTCTCCTGAGCTTGAACTGATTGTGGATCATTCTCATTCATGACAACCTCATTGTCCTCAAAGTCTGGATAGAGTGGAAAATGTTCCTTATCCAACTGATATTTCCCTGTGCCCATCTTTGAGTTGATCAATTCTGAATCTGAGGTGCATATCCACAGCTCCTCTTCTGATCTGCTGCAGTCCTCTTGATTGTTTCAATCATTAGGCTCATGACTTTGAACTTCTGTGGCACATCAAACACATGCAACATGTTGATGGCATGCCCTCTGATCATGTTATGGTCACCAGACTTGGGCAACAAAGTGTGCCTCAGAATCCAATTGATGGTTGGCAACCCTGACAGCAGAAAGTGAACTGATCCAAACTTGTGAGTCTCTACTGCCTTGTCTGGGATCTCCTTGTACATGTGAGCCATTGAATTGTGATCCATCTTCTTCTTTGCATAAATGTCCAGGTCATCCTCATTTTCCTTGGGGGCATTTATCAGACTTGCCCATTCTTCAACAGTGGATTGGTACCTTGTACCTTCAGACATCCAAACAATTCTACCATCTGGGTAAAAATGTGTTGTGGAGTAGAACTGCATGATAAGCTCATCATTCCAGTTGGTGAACTTCTGTCCAACAAAATCAGCAACTCCACAAGCAACAAAGCTTTCTTGCACTCCAGGATAGTGCTCTTCATTGTCCTTGATGTAGGTCCAGTCGACCCACCTCATGTCACAAACTATGGGCTTCTTGTCCAACAGAATTGTTTCATAAAAGTCCTGTTGTTCCTTTGTATGAAACCTGTAGTCAACAGCAGTTCTTCTTCTTGAAGCATATGGATCTTCCATCCTCCACAGTCTCAGCCCTGAATCCTTCCTGATTCTCATGTCCTCAGCCACAGGATGGGCATCATTGTGGACTGGTATCTTGGGCTTGAGCTTTCTTAGGACTTGACCTCCTTCATCTCCATCTTCAACAACATTGGGCACTGGGGCCTTGTTCTTCTCAGCAGCTAGAATACTCCTAGTATTCCTCTTTGGAACTTGCTTGGCCTTGGAGGCAGCTTTGGGTGCATCCTTGGGCTTAGATGTTGCAGCCCCGATCTGATTGCATCACCCATAAGCTTAGGTGCCTTAGGTGCTGGTGCAGCATCCTCTTCCTCTTCTTCAGAATCTCTTCTCATAGAGGGCTTTCCAAGGACCTTGGCAGTTGTGGTTCTTGCTCTCTTCTTTTCTTGTCCCGATCACCATCATCCTCTCGATTCAATTGTGAACTTCATAGTTTCACCAAGGGGACTTTCTCGAGGTTTGGAAGAAGTGACTTTCTCAGTGCCTCTTTGGGTTGAGCCTGAGCTGGCACTTGAGTGGACTTTCTGGCCTTTGGCATTGGTGTCCTCTTGGCAGGAACTTTCTTCTTCAGACCTGGCTTAGTGCTATGTGCAGAGCCATATTCTTTCTTGAGCACTACTTTCTTGGAAGTTGCCTCATCTTCCTCAGCTTTGTAATCTTCATCCTCCGAGTCTGAAGTTCTTTTCCTCCTTTGCCTAGTAGCAGCCTTAGGCAAATTGCTAGGAGTACTTCGCCCCTTCATCTGTAGTTGAGGGACTAGTGCCCTCACTCAAGTCCATCTGCTCTTCGACCTGCTCGCTGTCACTCGATCCGACATACCGCAAAAGCGATCACTGACCTGTGAAGAGTTATAGATGAGATAGAATAGATGAGCATCACAAAATGCGAGATTTTTGCAAAAGAATGATTCAAAAGTTCAGTTTTAGTTTTCCACGTAAAGCATTTCGGATCAACCGATTTTCAAACTCGGTGATACCGAAGCAGTTTTGGAACCTAAACTGATGATCTCGGTTGGACCGAGTCACAGTTCGGTGGCACCGAGACTGCTAGGGTTTCACAGAATCCTCAAATCGGTCGCACCGATTAGTAATTCTCGGTCAGACCGAGAGTCACTAGTGCAATGGCATAAGCCAAATCGGTGAGACCGAGTTTTTCAACTCGGTGGGTCCGAGATGGTTTCATGAAACCTAACCCTAAAAATTTGAATCTCATCTAATCTATGGACTACTTTGGCTGGATAGAAGAGTTTCAATCGTGGCAAGATTCAATAAAAATACAATGTGCTAGGAATCAGACGTGGATAGCACAAAGATCAAGTCCATACCCTAACTTGGCGGTGGACTTGCTACGGCAACAACGGCAGGAACGAAATCCGTTGACGGCGGCGGAGACCAGCGACAGGAGGCTGTTGGCGATGAGGAGACGATCTGGAGACCTCCGATGGCAGAGCGGGCTATTGCGCGGGCGAAGGGTTTCGGAGAAATTTCCAAAATTTTGCCCGTGGCTATATATAGCCCGACCCTGTCGGTGTGACCGAGTGGAACAACTCGGTGGCACCGAGATGCATAACTGTGTACAGTTACAGCAAATCGGTGAGACCGAAAAGTTCAAATCGGTTGCACCGAGATTGAAAACTCAGATCAACTTGATGATCTCGGTAGGACCGAAATGGAGGAATCGGTCAGACCGAGAATCACAAAGAGGTTTTGGAAGTTTAAGTCTATGACGAATCGGGACTCGAAAGTGCTCCTCACACGAGTGGTTCGAATCGACTTGATCAAATTTTGTGATGTAGCATGAATAGAGTTTGAGATGAGAAAAGCATAGATAGCTAAAGAAGGTTCTTAGGCATTCTTGTCCATCCACTTGGCAAAAAGAAAAGAATCCAAACAATCAAAACAACAAGTGGATGTCCTTGAATGAGTAAAATATGCACCAACATGCTCACACAATAAGATGGCAAATGAAATATGTGGCAAAGCATGCACAACCAATTCTAGCATCTATCAAACAATTGGCGATGACTAGGTCATCTATATATGAGTATATTGACTTAGGAGTCAAATGAGAACATTTGATCATAGGTCATACTCATCGCTTAAGCTCAAGTGGGGTTACCACTTTTACATAATGCATTGATGTGTTCACACCATTAGAGTTGCTTTGACTCAATTCTTAGAGTTAAGCTCCCCTAGATGTGAGATCCCCTTAGAGGGATGAACTAACCTTGGGTTTTGTCGATGATGACTTCATGTAGGTGTTGAAGATGTAGATGCTCAATGTTGATGTAGATCATTTGGAGCAATCCTTTGGAGTGAGTTGCACTTTCAACTTACCTACATGGGTTAGTCCCACAAGGAACAAACAAGAATATCCATAGACATAGAGTGATGCACACACAAGATGATGTCCATGAAATCATTAGGTTACCTTGTCCCTTGCCTTACCAACATGAGGGTTTGTGACTCCTTGAACTAGTGCAAGATGTGGAAGTTGATTGCACTTGTTCTTGCCATAATGATATGAGTGAAGAATGTTGGCGGAGTCACCCTCAAGAACTCTCTAGTTCTTCTTCTTCGGGATCCACATAATCTTGATGCGAATCCTTGAGTTGTAGTTGTACTTGATGAAGTAGAACTTGACGTAGTCTTGGGGACCCACTTGAACGAGGCTTTAGGTGCTTCTTCAAATGCATCAATCTCTTCTTGAAGCTTGTCCTTGCCTTTGTTCTTGTGGTCTTGTGGTGGAAGATCATCTTGAGCTTGTGTTCCTTGAAGGAAGTAGGATCATACTTCTCTTGTTGAGGAACAAACTTCGTCTTGGGGTATTGATCTTCTTCCCACTCAACTCCATTGGCATTGAACTTTCGCTCAAAACCAACACCTTGATTCTTCCGTGCCTTCCTTGCTTATGCATAATTTCTCAATTGCTTACTCCCTGCAAGGCTCTTGTAAACACCTTTCTATAATTCCCTTCAATAAGCTATTTTCTTGCTCAAGTGTAACTTGGCTAAGAGAATCATTAGTGGAATCAAGAGAACTACTAGAAGCAACAATATTGGATTTGACATTATTATTGTTACTACTAGAGGAAGTATCTTTCTTGTACTTGTTACTAGACTTGACTTGAGGCATGTAAGTAGATAAGAGTAAACGCTTGGCAATGTAAGAAGAACTTTTCTTGGAGATCATCATTGATTGCTTTTAAGAACTCATGCTCTTGCTCAAGATTGAGCTTTTCAAAGCGTAACTTCTCATGAGCCCTTAAAAGTTCTCGATGATCTTCAAGATAGTTTCATGAGCTAACTTAAGAGAGTTTAGTTCTTTAGTTAGAAGCTCAATCTTCTCCTTATCATTGTCATTCGCTTTATCTTGATTAGCATGATTAATTGACGCTTCATCATAGTATTCATCACTAGAGTTGTCAACAAGTAAATCATCATCCACAAGCAAGTCATCTTCATCACTATTGAAATCAACATACTCGGGATGTGTTACCTTTGGACCTTTGGCCATGAAGCATCTTCCAACACCTTCATTTGGTGAATCAAATATGTCGAGGAGTTGGTTGACACAAGTGCTAGACCGCAACACCTTCATCTTGAGTATATTCGAGTCGGAGTGATAGCTTCTCTCGAGTGATTGTCGGAGTCGGAGCCGGATACCCATTCACCAACATGAGCTTGATGTCTTCGCTTTGTGTAGCTCCTTGATGACTTGTCCTTCCTTTCCTAATCCTTGCTTCTCCGTGAGGGTCTTCGCTCATAACGATCATCTCTACTCCTCCTCTCTTGGTGGTGATTCTTCTCTTTGCTTCTTCTTCTTGGAGAATCTTCTTCTTTTGTAGGGTGTCGACACTCATTGAATAGTGTCCGGTCTCCCACAATTGTAGCAATTGCGCCTCGACTAGAAGATCTTTTGTCATTGTAAGACCTTGACTTGGAGCTTCTTTCTTTGCTTCTACTCTTGTAGAATTTGTTGAAGTTCTTCACCATTAAGCTCAATTCTTCATTGAAGGTTTGTTTCTCACTTGATGATGTGGGGCTTCACTTGAGGCTTTGTAAGCACCACTTGACTTGTTGTGAAGTTCCTCCTTATCCTTGAGTGACATCTCATGAGCAACAATTCTTCCAATGACTTTCGCTGGCTTGAGATCTTTGTAGTTTGGCATCATTTGAATCAATGTGCACACGGTATCATACTTTCCATCCAATGCTCTTAGGATCTTCTTGATGATGAATTTGTCGGTCATCTCTTCACTCCCTAAGCGGCAATCTCATTTGTGATAAGAGCAAGCCTAGAGTACATTTCAAATGACACCTTCACCATCCTTCATTTTGAACTTGTCAAGCTGACTTTGGAGCACATCCAACTTGGATTCCTTGACGGACTCGGTACCTTCATGCATATCAATCAAAGTATCCCAAATTTCCTTTGCATTCTCAAGACGGCTGATTTTGTTGAATTCTTCATGGCACAATCCATTGAAGATGATATCACAAGCTTGAGCGTTGTATTGCAGCATCTTCAATTCTTCCGCATTAGCTTCACGGTTCGGTTCTCTCCCATCAAATAATTCACCTTGTAAGCCAATACAAATAATTGCCCAAACGGTTGGGTTATGTCCAAGAATATGCATTTTCATCTTATGCTTCCAACTAGCAAAATTAGTACCATCAAAGTAAGGACCTCTACGGTGATAATTTCCCTCGCTAGACGCCATACTCTCCTAGGTTGTGAAACCAAGGCTATGACCACCAAAAGCTATGGAAATCAAAGCAAATGGAGACCAAAGCTCTGATACCACTTGTAGGACCTTGAAGTATGTCTAGAGGGGGGTGATTAGACTACTTGACCAATAAAAACTTAACCTTTTCCCAATTTTAGAGTTTGGCAGATTTTAGCTATTTTAGGACAAGTCAAGCAATCATCACACAATTCAAGCAAGCATGCAAAGAGTATATAGGCAGCGGAAATTAAAGCATGCAACTTGCAAGAAAGTAAAGGAAGGGTTTGGAGGATTCAAACGCAATTGGAGACACGGATGTTTTTGGCGTGGTTCCGATAGGTGGTGCTATCGACATCCACGCTGATGGAGACTTCAACCCACGAAGGGTAACGGCTGCATGAGTCCACGGAGGGCTCCACCCACGAAGGGTCCACGAAGAAGCAACCTTGTCTATCCCACCATGGCCGCCGCCCACGAAGGACTTGCCTCACTAGCGGTAGATCTTCACGAAGTAGGCGATCTCCTTGCCCTTACAAACTCCTTGGTTCAACTCCACAATCTTGTCTGAGGCTCCCAAGTGACACCTAGCCAATCTAGGAGACACCACTTCCAAGAAGTAACAAATGGTGCGTTGATGATGAACTCCTTGCTCTTGTGCTTCAAATGATAGTCTCCCCAACACTCAACTCTCTCTCATAGGTTTTGGATCTGTGGAAAGAAGATTTGAGTGGAAAGCAACTTGGGGAAGGCTAGAGATCAAGATTCATATGGTAGGAATGGAATATCTTGGCCTCAACACATGAGTAGGTGGTTCTCTCTCGTAAATGGTAAGTTGGAAGTGTAGGTTCGTTTCGATGGCTCTCTCCACGAATGAAGAGGAGGTGGAGGGTATATATAGCCTCCACACAAAATCTAACTGTTACACACAATTTACTAAACTCGTGGGACCGAATCGTTAAACTCGGTCGGACCGATTTAGTAAACCTAGTGACCGTTAGTGATTTTCGTGGATCGACATGCATCTCGGTGAGACCGATTCGGTTAGGGTTAGGCATAACGTAATCTCGGTAAGACCGACATACAAACTCGGTGAGACCGATTTGGTAATAAGCTTTCCAGAGAGTTGGTCGTAAACTCGTGGGACCGATTTGCTTTTTCGTGAGACCGAAATGTTACAAAAGGAAACAGAGAGTTTACATTGCAATCTCGGTGGGACCGATCGCTCACTTCGTTAGACCAAACGTTACTTAAGGGAAACAGAGAGATTATAACCCCATCTCGGTGAGACCGAGATCCCTATCGGTAAGACCGATTTGCTTAGGGTTTGTGGCAAGGGCTATGACTTTTGGAATCGGTGGCGCTGGATAGGAAGAATCGTGTGACCGATTTTGGCTTTGGGTTTAGGTCATTTGTGGATGTGGGAAAGTAGTTGAGGGTTTTGGAGCATATCACTAAGCACATGAAGCAAGAGGCTCATTACAACACCTCATCCCTCCTTGATAGTATTGGCTTTTCCTATAGACTCAATGTGATCTTGGATCACTAAAATGTAAAATGAAGAGTCTTGAGCTTTTGAGCTTGAGCCAATCCTTTGTCCTTAGTATTTTGAGGGATCCACTTTCATCATCCATGCCATGCCATTCATTGAGCTTTCCTGAAATAATAGTCTTGAATAGCATTAGCTCAATGAGCTATATGTTGTTATGAATTACCAAAACCACCTAGGATAGTTGCACTTTCAATTCGCTTTAGAGCCATGGAAAAGTAGGAACATAATCTTCTGTCCTATTCTCCAAGATGGATGAGCCTTCATTATTTAAGACCATCCATGAATAAGTATCTTTTTACCTCCAAGGGGAATGGAGTAGGTCGACATAAACATCATGTTTTAACCAAGCGCTAGTCTGACCCGACCATGGTCAGGCATCTGTATAGGAACAATAGAATTGGGCAGTTTCTGTTTCAAGAAGATCACAATTGTAAAATTATGTATAAGCAATAGTTTATGAACAACATATATAACAAAAAACAGCTCGTACCATAAGTTTCTCGACACAGTTGGACCTGTTCAACGAGTGCATCAGTGGCACACATATCCCACGTGGCCTTCCACCATTGAAACGCCCCACAAGGACCTCAAGACGATCAATAAAGTGTAGGAACTTGTGGATGTCGTCCCAGTCAACTTCAGTGCCATCAGTAACAGTCGAGTTCTTACAGAATAACAGATAAGAAGCCTGCTTAACTCTGAAAAAACCTACATGTGCCACCAATTATAAGAAAATATTAGTTAGAAGTAGCATCTTTGTGAGAGATTCATTGCCACTTCTAAAGTTAAATTGTGATTAGTTAGACAGAATACGTGGATTAAGAAGTAAATCGAGGCAACAAGCAAGAAACAGATACAAAATTAACATGGATGAACAATTGGAACGACATCGAGGTGGAAGATCGCAATGAAGATGAGACCAGGTTCTGCTATTTCCATCAACATTCATGCGCCAACTTTCAGTCCGTAGCACTTGAGAAAGTTTATCCAAGTTCGGCCATAAAAAAGCAGCGATCTTCTTGGTTCATGAACCCAACTCGGAACTTATATCCATGGCTTGTCTTCACTGTGACCATTAAAATGGTGTATTCAGTTATGGCAAGGTCGAGCATCTTGAGTACATGTGTTCTTGCAGAGCAAATAATGCACTGCAGGAAAAATAATATGAGAACACAATGTATTCCCTATCCAAATCTAGAAATAATTTCCTCCTTCACGTCAGTGTTGACCATCGCGCTAGTACCTTTTATCCAAATATAGCAATCCAAATTTCCAAATTAGTCGATAGCATGTTCAAAAAACCCCACCCTCCTGGATAGAAAAGAGGATTCTAGGAACATACTGTGCGCGTTTTAAAATCCTGTGTTAGGATGAGAAGGAACAAGTGTGGCATCTCGCCGAGGGCGCAGAAACCTGTAGGGTCCTCGCACTTTGGGCACTGCAAATGAAACACACTAGATTCAGTAGGAAGAAAAATGTATCAACGGTGGCGGCTACCATCCTAGGATTACCAGCGACCAAGGGACTTGGATTTATCGGGGATGGATGAAGAATTCGGACCTGGTTCTCCAAGAGAAAACCCTATGCAATCGCCTGAGGGGGGTTTCTCTAAACAAGCAGATGAGGGAGAAGGGGATTCAGGTCCAGTGAAATATTGCCGCTTCTGTCCAGCTTACTGCTAAAGCTTGAAAAGGTGGGGGGTTTTGTGATTTGACGGCTCATTGGGCATTACTGCGGCGCTATGACCGGGGTGTGTCTACCATGCAGTTGTGCACTCTAATTTGGTGCATATAGCGTGTGGACCCCGTTGTCAGATGCCCCACATATCAGCTAAAGGAATTAGAAAGACAGGAGTAACTAGTTACACGTAAATATATTTTTGACAGAGAGATACTCCCTCTATAAAAAAATATAAAAATCTTTTATATCATAACTTTATACATAAGAAAAATCAAGGGGAATATATATAACATATATAATTATAAAAAGCAGAGTTTTTTTAACACAGTATAGATGAGTTGGTGATGATGATGTGCCTGCCATCCTGTAATATAGGCCGTCCGATTTATATCTGACGGATAGGAAGGAAACTATGGCAATTTTGCAAAAAGGTACCCACACACCTCTCCACGTTTGCAAATAAGGCCTTCCCTCGTTCATCCTTTTCTCTTACAAGATAAAATACTCATACAATGCATCTTGATGTTACGTGCAATGCACGGGCATTATGGGGGTTCAACTGAGAATATAATACTCAGACATGCTCACGGTTCTGGACTTCGGGCCATAGTTCAGTGGGCCTGCATGTTTGGGGGTCCATGTGTTCTACCTCAGCGCTTTTCATGTTGCAAGCGATCTGTATGGCGCTGGTTTTAGATGCTGTCACAAGGCGAATACACAAAATTGAATAAAGCACGACAGCTGTAGGAATGAAATCGAACGACACTTCCTAACCAGCAATCAGAGTTGCAATTCTATCAACGATATACCATGTGATAAATAATAATGTCGTACTACTTATACATACAGGACACTTGTTTCACCATGCCAGATTATTACATCAAAATCTCTCGGAGGATAGATCAGTTCGGCAGTTGTGTGCTGCTACTGAAGGATTTCAAAGTTGATTTGGACCAGCTCTCCTTGCCGAGAAAGTTCGATTTTGACATCATCCCTACCGCAAGGTATGATTTAGATTTGAACCTTGACCATCCTTTAGCATTAATCATCATGCAACCATCCTTTGTACTTATGGTATATTGAGCAGGTTCATTCACACCAAGGCTGCGCATGGTAAGAGAAACTTGGCCCCGGTCGCCCGGATTGTTGAACGATTCCCTTGTTGCTCTAGGAATTCTCTATTTGCAAACAAGAAGACATACACAAACAGTTAGATCAACATAGTGAATCATGTGAAACAACATGGAAAGAAAAAAGAACGAAGCACTTGGGCAGCCAATGCTTACCAAGAAGGTGGACATGTCGATTTTTGTAAGGACTTTGGTATATGAAGTGCGAACTGCAGCCCAGTCTATTGCCGGTGCAACTGCTCGTTCGGTTGCCGCTGCACGGGCCGGAGCAGACGCAAGTGCAAGTGTTGGTCCAGGTGCTGAAGCCGTTGCTGGTGCCCGTACCGGTGCAACTCGTAGTTAGACAAGAATTTTGGGACGGAGGGAGTAATTGAAAGTAATCTATAAGAAATCAGTGTCAACCTCTCGCATGTTTTGGTCAAAAGAGGAATTAGAACCGTCATTTGGCACACAAAAATCACATGCAAGACCACCCAGAATGTTGTACTACTAGTACTAGTACTACGTGTTAGATGAAAAAACACGATCAAGATCGAGAAAAAGATCATCAAGAAGAGATATTACCTGGACTTGCTTAATGAGGGATCCCGAGAGGGGGCTTGGACAGTATGATGGCTTTGAGCTTGTCTCATGTAGTCTCGGCGGGGTGCTTACGCTTCTTCGTACCATGAGCCTCGACGGTTTTGGCCAGAGCCATAGACATCACGTCGGCCGGTGCTCCAGCGTCCATCCAAGAGAGGAAGCTGAGAAACAAGAGCGAAATGAGGAACGAGATGAGCGAGAAGCGAAGCGAGTGGGGGTTTTCTTCAAGAGAGGAAGCTAAGAGAGAAGAGTGAAATGATGGTTGCTTCGTCCGTCCAACTTACTGCTGGAAAGGAGGGGGTTTTGTGATTTGACGTCTCATTGGACATTACTACGGCGCTTCAATCGAGGTAGTCTACCGTCGCTCTACTACGGAGTAATTTAGTGCATGGCTAGTGTACCCCGATGCTAGCTGTCCCACACGTCGACGAAAGTGAGTAATTTAGTGCATGGCTGGAGGAGATCCGCACGGTAGAGTGTGTCCACTGTTTTTCTGAAGAAAAAAATGATTACAGCAAGCGTTACCACTCTTGCGACGGAGGAGTGCGAAACACGGCAACCACTTGAACATACACAGTGCTCCTACTACTAGGCATGTGCAGTGGTTCATACTTCTGTACTACATAATCTTGTTACTAGTGTAGTAAGATATGACGATAACAAATGATGTTGTGCGCATGTCAACTATATGAACAGTAATGTAGTAACATAGTACCGCTTTTTTCGACTGTCTGGTCGAGAATGAACGGTGAGATCAATGTTAACAGAACTAGGTCTACATCGCACGGAGAGTACGGTGCTACAGTACTCCATGAAACATGAACCATATGAAGCACAAATCAATGTTAGGCAGGGTGTACGAAGGGTGCACGGGATGGGAGAAAAAGTTCCCTTCTCGACCCACTTTTGGGTGTTTGGCAGAGTCCATGAAGGGTGCATGAGTCCACACTAGTAGGTTAACACAAATACACGAAGAGGGAACAACTATATTGAGATGAGAATGCAACCAAACACACCCACACGCTTTGTGCTACAGTGACTGATCTGCACCGTCTGAGTTTGATCCAACGGTCATGTTGCACCGAGACATGGACATGCCCATGCAGAGGCCACCTAAACACCACCGAAGTCCCTCTGCTTCTCGAGGCACACAGTATTGGTGATGCAGGGTGCAACCGCCCGCAGAGCCCGCTCCTGGTCGACGGGAGCCAGCTCGTCAAAAACAACGTCCAATGGCACGAATGGATTCCGGTGACGGAGCCCTCAGAGGATTTGCCCAGCAATGGCGACGGCAGCCCGCAACCCCTCCTTGTCCAGCTCCGCCCCCACCATCGCGCGGAGACAGCTCAGCTCCTCGGAGATATAGGTGAAGAAGGAGACCAGGTCAGGAAGCCGCAGCTTGTTGAAGTCAACAGGGTGGTCAAATGGGTTTAGCACGACGGCCGGCTTGGTCGCGCTGGCATGACGGTAGGCATCGTACATCCGCAACACGTGTGTGGTAACTTGGTCCACCAAGTGCCTGAGGCGATCTTGGACCTCGTCATGATCGGCACGCTCGCGCTCCAGCCGGCTCCCCTAACGACCTATCGTATCTCTCGCTTTCTGTAGCAACGCCGCCGACGCCTTGAGCATCTTTGTGGTGCATGCCTGCCGCTTTTGGAAGCCGTGAACTCCCGCACATAACGGAGGAGCATGGCACTCCTCTCCTCCTTGAGCTCACGGAGCTCCACGTCCTTGGCCCTGAGCTCCACATCCTTGGCCCGGATCTCTTGTGTCAGCGCCACCTCGACTCCGGATCTGTGCATACCGCCATGGCACCGTAGAAGCAATGGGGAGAGGAAGCAAAGGAGGCGAAAACGATCAAAGGCAATGCACCTACGGAAGGCGGAGGGAGACAGCCGAGGAGCGGGAATCTTTGGTTTTCACCATGGAAAACACCAACGACGACTTCTCACATCAGGGAGCAGTGGGTTTTACAGGCGGAGTCATCATGACTAATTGCTGCCGCGCCTGCTCCCGTCAATCAAAAAAATAAAAATCCTGCCGCACCCAAACACGAGGGTAACGTCGTGGTGGATATTTAAATTTACCTGCCGGCAAGGAGATAAAAAAAGGGGTGAAAAACAAATGTGGCGGTGGCCTAGCTAATTGGTCGCACTAGCCCAACTGGTTAGCCACCGTGCTTCACTGATGTACTTGGCGGGAAAGGTGGTCTTTCGTGATTTGATGACTCATTTACTTGCTTCGGCGCTACGACCAAGGAGGACCCAGAAAACGCGCGGTAGGGCGTCCCATGTCTCGGCAAGGAAGAATATATGCGTGCACCACCCGGGAGGACCCCGAAACCATGCGGTAGGGTGTGCCACGTCTCGGCACGGAGGAAAAATGTGCGTGTAAAAATATATTGTATCAGACGTACTACCTATGGTTCAACCTCGAGACCCAGCTAGTCGGTCAAAAACACCCCACTACACACACAACTTCATCATGCTAACGTGGCACGGAGGATAGGTGTGGTTAGCTCCATCTTGACCAGCCACAACGTCTCTTGTTCTAGGCGATTCTTCTATTTCCCAAGCTTTTTTAGTTATAATAAAACCACGACAAGCTAGCGCCGCTCTTCATGTGTGCCCGTGCAAAGATTAGACGATGGAGAGGAGAGAGAGATTGCAGACCTGGGACCCACTAGTAAGTGAGTCAACGGTCATGCACGTGTTGACGAGGCACTCCCTCTACTCTACTCAACGTAATACTGTATAAAATCAAGTTATGGGACAAAGCCAACAGCCGTTGTTGTTCAGGCTATCGACTTATGCTTTGTAGTCCAGGTTGCTAGTTCGAATCTCCTCTTTCAGATTTGTTAGTTTTAGGTCCAAATTTGATTAATGACAAGTGGGACCCCCGTGTGTTGTTCCGATATTTCAGTGCAGGATGGTTTTTTTGAACAAACAATTTGCGCCGTTAGACAAGTAATGGCACGAGTTACACGTATTTTGCAAGTTTACAAACAAAAATGACAGCGGCATAGAATATCACATCCACCCCGCAGCTTAGATGTTATGGTGATACGAGTTTTTACATCGTTGGAAGTGAGACCCAATGGCTTGGGAGTAGTCTTTGTAATTATGCGCAATTTCCAAACTCTCCAAAGTTTTTTTGCAAATAAAACATTCAGGCCTCATGTGTGCCACTGCATCTTGGATCCAACGGCTCCCCGTTGCTCATATTAGGTGCTCCCCATAGCTTAATTAGCCGCTATGGTGATACGAGCATCTAGGTCGTATGATCAGTGATCAGATGGCACATGCATAGTGCTTGTACTTTCTGCGCAATTCCCAAACTCTCTCAGCCGTATATTTCAAAAACATTCAGACCTCCTACTGTGGGCCGTTAGATCTCCGTGAACTCGTATCACCATAGAGTCTACGGTGCGGGAGCACCTCATATTCTCTTGTGCGAGTAAATATAAGGTGCTCTCGCAGCTTGGATGCTACGGTGATAGGAGCTTCGAGGTCGTTTGATCTGAGATCCAATGGCATCTGAGCAGTCTTTGTGCTTGTAAGCAGTGGCCAAACTCTTTGGGGGCTTTTCTGCAAAAAACCATTCGAACCACCGAGGAGTTGTTGGGTCACAAATCCAATGGCTCCGAAGAGCTTGTATCACCAAAGCATCTAGGGTGTGGTAGCACATGATATTCTTACATACAGGAGAATATGATGTCCTCCTTCATCTTAGATGCTACGGTGATACGAGCTTTGAGGTTGTTGGATATGGGATCCAAGGACATCTAAGTAGTTTTTGTACAAATTGTGTGCAATTCTCAAACTCATCAAGGTTTCCTGTAAAAATATTAAGACATCATGTGAGATGCTATATCTTAGATCTACAAGCTCGAAGCAACTCGTATCGGCATATAGCATCTAAGGTATGGGGGCACATGATATTCTCCCGGGGAGGAGGGGGTTCACAACCAATCGGTGTTTGGGATGGTGGGGAAAAATATAATCTAAACAACCCTAAAGAGAGCTTCACAATTTTATCTAAGGTTGAGGGGTTAACCCCCGACAATCTACATAGCTCCGCCTAAACACAACATTTGTATGTACTGTAGTACTAGACTTAATATTCATGTTTCAATTTCCTGTTCATTTTAAATATTGAATTGAGGACCATGCATGTCTTACATTTTACTCCCTCTGTTCCTAAATATTAGTCTTTTTAGAGATTTCAAATGGACTAGCACATACGAATGTATATAGACATATTTTAGAGTGTAGATTCACTCATTTTGCTCCGTATGTAGTCACTTGTTGAAATCTCTAAAAGACTAATATTTAGGAACAGAAGGAGTATTTTTGAATTCGTGTCATACATGCATGGTTTGGAAAAATAGATGCACTATACTTATTGGATTGTTGTTGTGTTCGTGTGTGTGTGTGTGTGTGCGCGTGCGCATGTGTGTAGTCATATGCTTGATACATACATAGTTTTCTCACCACCATATTGTTCATCTTTTTAATTTGAATTTGCAATGAAAAACTTACTAGGGATACCATGAAATGTGAAATCCACGTTGAGATCACTATATCACAAACTCACTCTCATTCAAGAACTTGTCATAAATCAATTACCACATTGAGATTAGTATTTGCAAGGAAAATATGGGCATTGTAATACACATAGATTCGTTCGGCAATTTAAAAGATCCCTTTCGTATTCTCGAATGGTAGGACCCAACGGCGTACCAGCCAGACCTTGGCTCGTGTTGATCCTAAAAAAACCAGGCTCGTGTCCTTCTAGAGGCATGCGTGGTACGCACATTAGGCAACCCCAACCAGTCGAGCATCCGTGTTTCAAGTCAAAATATCTGGCGGCCAGAATTCCACCCCTACGAAATTCCCCTCATGTCCCCGGTCCATAATGACTGCTGATGAACAATGGAGGGATGCCTTAGTAACTATACAACGTTATGTACCGTGCCGAGCACAGTTCAATTCCCTCGGTCGCCGCTCCCCAAGGTCACCCGTCAACTGCATTGCCTAGTACTACTACTACTACACCAGGATGAGCACATAATTGAGCCCGTTTGTTCGTGCCTAGTACTTGAGTTAATATATTAGGCCATGCACTCGTACAAAGAGATTATCCTTTTACTCTGCATATATAACTTGTCTGAAGTCTAACTAAGCAAAATGTTTGACCAAATCCTTTCTTAGGAAATACAACAGGACAGATGTATGGCTTGAAAATTTATTGCATGATGCAGGTTATGATATTGTTTCGAATCCTAGATTTTAAATTTCAGAAAATCCAAAAGTGACCAGAAATTCATGAAACTGAGCATGGTCACATGATATGGCACAAATATTCCTTCGTAATTTTTTTCTTCAATTTGAGACAAGTTGCTTATGACAAGTTGCACAAATGAAGAGCCAAGGTATTTTGGAACAAAGACCTGTCACATTAAGGCGAATGCTTTCACTATTGAAATTGTGGGTGTTTAGTGCCGCCACGAGTCCCGCTGCTCATCGGCAGGCGTCGTCCAAGCAAGCGTGTGAGTTGACGGGAGGCATGCGAGCAGACTGCTACGCCGGCTGACAGGGAGGCATGCGAGCAGACTGCTGCGCAGGCTCACTGGGAGGCGAGCCCTTTGACCAGGCTCCGCCGCCCACCCTCGTCCCAATTGCTCCCACTTTTAATGTCGCTGGCGCCATAGTTTAAAATCAACCCGCACTACCCGGTATTGCTACAGTCTTCTCTCTTCCTCTCCGATTTTCTTGTGGTCTACCTCCAACCAGCCTGACCTAAACGTACGCCATGCTGCATCATGATGGTCTGCCCTTAGTCTTCCGGGGCTTCGAGGAAGACACCCACCGAGTCTCAAGAACATAAGGTGCTTTGGGACGAGCTTGAACTGCCTTGCGGAAGACGCCGCTACCGTCCCCGCTCTCATTCCGGCCCCGCTGCCCTCGATCAAGCCAAATACCATCCCCATGGCATTGTTGGGCTGGGAGCCGCACATTGTCGCCGAGCTTGACGCCACGGGGTTCCACGGGTCCCCGCCGACTTTCACGCGCCTGCACTGCCTGCAGCATGCAAGACGCTGCAGAATCGACGCCAAGACGCCTGCGCTGGTGCTCGCACACTGCCAAATAAGATGCGCGCACTGACCGACGCGCGCGCGTGCAGCCGGTGCCCGTGCACATGAATGTCTCCGCTGCGCTGCTTCAAATAAGATGTCCTCGCTGGTGCTGGTGCCAAGGTTCTCGGCCGCATGGATGGCCGCCGTCGACCGCTTCCTTGCACCAACGCAAATCGCCTCCTCTGGCCAGTTGACTCGCTCCTGGAGACCGAAGTCCAGAATATTGTGGCCTTCCTTGAAGCTAGGGCCAACGTCCAGGAGTATGCCAATAACAACGCAAGATGCCGCCGTTAGTCAGTGGTCCTACGACACACAGAGCACGACAGAGGAGCCGCTTCCCACCGCAAGACGCCCCCGCCGCGTAATCAAAATTTTCCATGAAAAATGTTCGGATTGCCATGCTTAAAATCCGAACGTTTATCATTTCCATTTATTTTAGATCGATCGTCGTATGAATGTAAAGTCGGAGTCAGACTGAATGAAATCTATGGTTTGATTGATTGAATGTTCTGCTAGAGTCGTATCAACTTAAATATAAAACGTCATCAAGCCACATGTATTCCTTCTCATCCAACGACCTAGACTGCTTCAATATCAAACGCTCAACACGTTTATCATGTAGTTATTTTCATGCCAAAAATAGTGCTAATCACATAATAACACTCAAATAATTTCCTACTTAATATCCGCATGCACTTAATATACTTCCAAATTAACGTGCATTGCACGTACACATTGACTAGTGCTACTAGTATGTGAAACTGGTGCCGTAACTTGTGAACACGTCCAGATATGGCAACAGCAACATCGCCCGCGAGTTCTTAGTGTTTGCCTATGCGTCTAAACCAGAAGGGGAGAAGAGAGAGAGAGAGAGCACACATGGAACCCACCAGCAAGTGAAGGCGAATAGTACGTGCTAACGAGCCGGTCCCACTAATGTACTAAAAATAATGTTACATGTTATCCAGTAAATAGGCTATGGTAATATAAAAACATTACATGAACAAAGGGGGGTACAACAAACATTGTTATTCTACGTATGTTGCCTATTGACGTGCAGCTTGAAGGCCCTGGTCGCATGTTCGATCCTCGTCCTTTATTTTTTAATTTTTATATGGGTCCAAATTTGTTTCATGACAGGTGGGCCCCTCGGTGTGTAGTTTGTAGCACTTCAATTTGTGGGTCGAAATTTGTTCCATTCCAAGTGGACTATCGGTGTGTAGTTTTGTAGCTTATTTATAATAATTAAAGAGAACAACAGAGTTTTTTGCAATAATACCATGGTGCGGTGTTGAAGGGGAGAAAGGACGTGCGAGAGAGCGATGACCGAGCCAGAGGGAAATCAACTAGGGGAGGTGCGGGGTTTGCAACGGTGTTTTGAGTAGTTGTGGGCAGAATGCTATGGAAATATAATCTAAACCCACTGGAATAAATGCCTACACAAATTAATCCAAGGTTGGAGTCCCCCTCGCAATGTAAATAGCTCCGACTTTGCGAGGGATGGAGAGGTAGCTTCAATGTGTGGAAGATACGGCGTGAGAAAGCGAGGTCAATCGAGAGACATATAGATAGAGAGACAAAGTGAGTGTGGTCCGACATTCATTGAACAGATATGCTCTAGAGAGATATTGTCCGATTGAGCTTCTGGCAAGGGCGAGGGCTGTAAAATAGAGCTTGAGGGATGATCCAGTCACAGACATGTAGATATATTTTGTGTGTGGGAGGAAGCAAGGTCAATCGATTACATATATAAAGGGAGAGAGATTGAGCGAATGTGGGTCGTCGTGCGATCGAAAGAGTGAGATGGGTTGGAGAGAGTGACCTAGATAGACAATGTGCGTGAGAGAGTATACAATACGAATATGTCGAATTGGGCTCAAACATGGAGATATAT
Organism: Aegilops speltoides; assembly: GCA_021437245.1. Lineage (NCBI taxonomy): Eukaryota > Viridiplantae > Streptophyta > Magnoliopsida > Poales > Poaceae > Aegilops > Aegilops speltoides. Next base: position 302,681,009 of record CM038142.1, on the reverse strand, counting down.
CATTTGTGTCTGAGAACGAGCGAGGTCAAGCAAGACATAGAGAGAGAGAGAGAGAGAGAGAGAGAGAGAGAGAGATTGAGCGAGCATGGCCTGCCATGAGGTTGAAAGAGTGGGGGCGGCATAAATGGACTGACCTAGATAGACAATCTGCGTGAGAGAGTATAGAGTGTGTCGATCGAGGCCCGAACAGGGAGATATATCATTTGTATGTGAAAGAAAACAAGGTTAATCGAGACTCAGATAAAGAGAGCGAGATTGAGCGAGTCTGGCCCGCCGTGCGGAAGAAAGAGTGAGACAGTCTCAAGGGAGTGACCTAGATAGACAACGTGCGTGCGTGTGCACGGGAGGTTGGGGGCTTGATAGGCAATGCATGTATCTAGTGCGAGAGGGTGTGTGTGTGTGTGTGTGTGTGTGTGTGTGTGTGTGTGTGAGAGAGAGAGAGAGAGAGAGAGAGAGAGAGAGAGAGATCGTCATGGGGTGCAATGGCGGGTGTGTGAGGTAAATACATTTGGTAACAGAGTGGAAAAAGGGGGTTGTGTAGTTGAGAGAGTTAGAGATCGAAACATGGAGAGAAAGAATGAACGTGTGTCGGAAACCGATAGATTCTAAGGTGGTTAGGAGAGGAAGATTGACCGATACAGGAAGTATGTAGCGTGTGTGCCGGGGGCGCTAAAAACAACATTTGAATGTAGATAGTACGAGACTTAATATCGATGTTTCAATTTGGTGTACATTGTAAGATTTGAACTGAGGACCATGCACATGGGTAATTATTTTGAATTCGTGCCATACTAGGTTTGGAAAAGTTGACATTGACTCGATTGTTGTGCTATTTTGTAGGTCATATGTTTGAATCCATCCAAAAGTTTTCTCACTACCATGGTATTCACCATATACATGTGAATTTGTATTAAAAAGTAGCGTGGATACAGTGAAATGCGAAAATCCACGTTAGAATTGGAGATCGCTATGTGACACACACTCTAATTCAAATAACTAATTATGTGACACACACTCTAATCCACGTTAGCGTGGATACCGTGGATATCGTATCGATTTTTTTTCAAATAACTCCTCATTAATTAATTTATAGTATCTCGTTTCGAATGACTAATTATTTGCAAGGAAAACACGGGCATGGTAATACATACAGATTCGTTTGCAAATGAAAGAAGATTCGCTTGCATTCTCAAATGTAGGCGCACTCAGTGCACGAGGGTCGTGGTCGTGGTGGTCGATGTGTCGGACGGATGCTTAGCACCCAGCCACCCACCCTCCCTTCCTCTCCTCCCCCCCCCCCAAAAGGACAACGACAAAATAAGTTCGCGCTTCCACGTTTTGGATTGAAATATCTGGCGGCACCAATTCCAGCCCTGCAAAATCTCCGTTCTCCATCGTCCCCTTCTGCACCCAGACTGCTCAAATCCCTAATTCGCCGCCAACCCAAGCAAAGCTCGAATTGCCCCTCATCTCGTCTCTTTCCCCACCTCTATGCCGGACAACGACGACAAAGACAACGGTCGCGCTTCACCACCGCACTGGAGCTATCTCATCTACGCCATCGTCCACCCACCGGGTGGTCCACCGACAATGCCAGCCGCCACAACCGACGTGCCTCACAGACACCAACTTCCACCGCATCAGGTGCACTTCACCGACGTCGTCTGCCACCTCACTTGGGCTACTTCACCGAGCACATCATCGCACCTTCGCCCCCCCCGAGGCCGTTAGGGCTTCACCAACGGTCTCGTCCACCACATCGTAGCGCTCTGCTACCACTCAAGATCTGCATCCGTGCGCGGCCAGCCAACGCTAGCGCATCACCCTCAACGGCTTTGAAGTGACCCGCACTCTAGCTAGGCGAGCATGCCCAAACGCCGGCCCAAACTAGGTATCCACACATCACTCCCTTGTGCACTGTTCCGACGATGTTTGGATATCCTTTCACATCTCTCTTAGCTTACACGCCTATGCAACTCTGACTTTAACTCTTATTTCTTCTGGAGATATCATCCGAAACAAGCAAAACCATTTTTTAGCAAAGCATGACGGCGCTATGGGATCTGGTACACATCCTGCACACCCAGATAACCTTGTAAGTATCCGTCCTCCGTACAACAAAGAAGGTCGATTCCTCTTATTTGATCAACCATTCGCCGTGTCAAAAATGCGAGGGGGATGCAAGGAGCACAAGGTTCTTGTGACGCCCCGATTCAATCAGACACTAATCATGCACGCAAACGCGTAACGATCAAGATCAAGGACTCACGGAAGATATCACAACACAACTCTAAAACATAAATAAGTCATACAAGCATCATAATACAAGCCAGGGCCTCGAGGGCTCGAATACAAGTGCTCGATCATAGACGAGTCAGTGGAAGCAACAATATCTGAGTACGCACATAAGTTAAACAAGTTGCCATAAGATGGCTAGCACAAACCGATACAGATCAAAGAGGCGCAGCCTCCCGCCTAGGATCCTCCTAAACTACTCCCGGTCGCCGCCAACGGGCTGCACATAGTAGTAGGCACCTCCAACAGTAGTAGAAGTCGCCGCCGACGGTGGCGTCTGCCTCGGATTCCAAAGATCTGGTTGCGACAACCGAAAGAGAGGAAAGGGAAAAAGAGGGAGAAAGCAACCGTGAGTACTCATCCAAAGTACTCGCAAGCAAGGAGCTACACTACATATGCATGGGTATATGTGTAAAGGGCCAAATCAAGGACTGAATCGCGAATGCCGTAATAAGAGGGGATAGCTAATCCGTCAAGACTACGCTTTTAGCGCCTCCGCCTTGCAAAGATGTAGAAGAGAGTAGATCAAGTCCTCCAAGTAGCATCTCCAAGTAGCATCTCCAAGTAGCATCTCCAAGAGCATCGCATAGCATAATCCTACCCGCGATCCTCTCGTCGTCGCCTGTTAGAGAGCGATCACCGGGTTGTATCCGCACTTGGAAGGGTGTGTTTTATTAAGTATCCGTCTAGTTGTCATAAGGTCAAGGTACAACTCCGGGTCATCCTTTACCGAGGGACACGGCTATTCAATAGATTAACTTCCCTGCAGGGTGCACCACATAACCCAACACGCTTGATCCCATTTGGCGGACACACTTTCTCGGTCATGCCCGCCTCGGAAGATCAACACGCCGCAGCCCCACCTAGGCACAACAGAGCGGTCAAGACACCGGTCTAAACCTAAGCGCACAGGGTCCGGGCCCATCGCCTTAGCACACCAAGACGTTATAACGCGCCGAAGCGTAACTAGCCCCTTAATACAAGTGCAGCTTACGCCCAATCCGGCGCGCCACTCGGTCGCCGACGTCAAGAAGGCTTCGCCGATACCACGACGCCGGGATACCCATAACTACTCCCACGTAGATGGTTAGTGCGATAGACCAAATGGCCGACTCGGATCAAATACCAAGATCTCGTTAAGCGTGTTATTATGAAGCAATCATGACGCCAACCAGGCCAGCCCACCTGCCTCCTAGGTGGTCTCAACTGCCTGTCGCTCCGCCACAAAGATCCACACAGGGCCGTCGGGACAAAGGCCCTTTCAGCCCCCAATCCGTGAATCACTCATGGGTACTCTTCGAGCGGACCCGACTTTAGTCACCATCTCAGATAGTATGTATGTATGTATAGTATATACCCGTGATCACCTCCCAAGTGATCACGGCCCGATAGTATAGCAAGGCGGTCGACAAGAATGTAGGGCCAATGATGATAATCTAGCATCCTATACTAAGCATTTAGGATTGCGGTAAGGTATCAACAGATGTAGCAACAATGTCGCTATGCATCGTAATAGGATCAACGAAAGCGGAACATGCTACACTACTCTAATGCAAGCAGATAGAGGAGAATAGGCGATATCCGTGATCAAGGGGGGGGCTTGCTGGTTGCTCGACAAGAAGGAGGGTCGTCGATGTAGTCGATCACAGGGGTACCAGCATCGGTCTCAGGGTCTACCGGAAAGAAGTAATGAAAGGGGAACACAAGAAATAACGGAGCAATCAAATGTAACAAAAAGCAAGAAGCGGCAATACGTTGTGCTAGGGGTGACCTAACGCGGTAGTAGGTGATACCGATGAAGGGGGAAACATCCGGGAAGGTATCCCCAAACTTTCGCTTTTGCATGAGATGAACGGAGGAAGAGTTGCTTGTTTGCTATGCTAGGGAGGTGTGGCGGACGAACGGGCTGCGTATCCGGATTCGTCTCGTCGTTCTGAGCAACTTTCATGTAGAAAGTATTTTCATCTGAGCTACGGTTTATTTTATATGATTTTCTATAGTTTTAAATCATTTTAGAATTTATTTAATTAATTTAAACTAACATTATCCAGAACAGTGTTTGCTGACGTCAGCATGACGCCAGCATGACGTCAGCAGTCAACAGGGGGTTGACTAGGTCAAACTGACGTGTGGGTCCCAGCTGTCATTGACTGTTAACTAACCTAACAGATTAATTAACTAACCTAAGTGATTAGGTTAATCTAATTAGGATCAATTAAGTTAATTAACTACTTAATTAATTAATTAACATTTTTATTTATTATTACTTTTTTAAAAAAAATCTTTAATTGTTTTTTAATTAAAACGCTCGGGGTCAGGCCCCCATGTCATCGGCCCTGTGGGGCTAACGGCTAACGGGCAAGCGGGCGGAACGGGCGACGAGCGCCACCGACAGGTGCCGCGCGCAGAGGCGAAAGCGGCGCGCTCGGCTTCGCAGCATGCCATGGCCATGCCGAGCAGTCGCGCCGCGACGACGACGGACGGCGAACGCAGCGAGCGTGGGGCGGCGCGGCGGTGTGGCGTGTGGGGGAAGGGCGCGGTCGCCACGGCACTGGGCGCGTGACCAAGGGGCTCACGGGCGTGACGATGGCGACGCGAGCTCGTCGGAGCTCGCAGGGCATCGGACGGCGGGTACGACGGAGGCGCGGGCGAGAGGAGCTCGACGCGGGCGTGGCCTGGGTGGTGTTCAGCGCGAGTGGGGCCGGGGTGAGCGTGGCGTCCGCAACGACAGGCAGGGGAAAGGGGAGGACGAACGGGTCCTCACCAGCGTTGGTGAGCAGGGGAGGCGTCGAGGCGCGTGGAGGCCGTTCGGGGAGGAGGACGGGGACGACGGCGATGGGGAGGCAGGCCGGCGGGGACGAGACGAGGTCGAGGCGGCGGGTCCAGCGATGGCGGAGTGGTGGCGAGCGCTGGCACCGGGGATTGGCTCGGGTGCCGATCCAGAGCCAGCGGGAGGGGAAGCTCCGGCGAGGTGGTCCTTCGTGCGGCGGCGACAGGGGCGATGGGATCGAGGGGTTGCCCCGATCCAGATCGGGACCGAGTGGAGGGGCGCGAGGGAAGAGTGGGACGAGGGGGAAGGGAGTGGGTGCGAGTGGGGGAACGGGTGTCGGTGGGTGGATTAGGTTACGGGGGGAGTGGGTATAAGGGAGTAGGGGGGGGGGCCTTGGCCCAGTTGGGCAGGCCAGCTGGGCCGGAGCCCAGTGGGGAGGGGGTGCTTGCTTTTCTTTTTTTTTGTTTTCTCCTTTTGTATTTTCTTTCTTTTGTTTATTATCTATTCTGTTTTATTTCATTTTAAATCATTTAGGCAATTTCTAAAAATGAGTTTGCTGCACTACAATTACCTATGCCAATTTTGATACAACCCGAAGATTTTTGTTATATCTTTTGAAAACCTTTGTTGTTTGCCTATATTTTAAATTTGAATTTGAATCGTTTTGAACTAACACGAAGTTTACCAACAAGAAACCAAGGTGACGTGGTATCGTTAACGGGGTTATCAGAGCCTAATTATCCCAAGGCCACAAATCTCCTCCACTACAAGAAATCTCGTCCCGAGATTTAAGAGGGGGGCTAGGGGGAAAAGGTCTGATTACGAAATCCTAACGAATCTTCTCGTCTTTGGTTGCTCTTCTCGAAGAGGTCGATCCATTACATTGATGTCTCCATTTCTCTGCTTCGGGTCATCATGATGAAGTTGTCGTCCTTCCTTGGGGATCTTCATCGTACTTACGGAAAGGATAAGGGTAGCTTCAAAAGGACGACCTCTACAAGGTTGACTATCCGTCGATAACATCGAGGAAGGTGGCGGAAGTTACTCTCGAATTGAATCTTAAGAAAATATCGAGAGCAAAGTAAGGAGGTACCATGAGAAGTTTCAAACGGATAGGCAAGCGTTCGATGCCTAATCAGAAGGTGAAAGGGGTTCAGGGCAACGAGAATAAGTATTGCGTCTGATACCAAAATAGATCACTTGGGACGGTGGTCCGTGAATTACATACGAGTCCACGCGCGAGGAATAACTTTGGGAACAGGGGGTGTACAGGAGAGTCAGGTTTCGATCCTGTGGAACTGTGGGTTATGGGCCCACCATGTGGTTGAAAGTAGGAAGGGGGCCGACATCTTGCACGGTCACGATAGTAAGGCATGTCAGAGGGTAGCCTATCAGTTATGTCGGCAACAACATCGATACCAAGGGCGAGGGACGAAGCGAACTATTTTCCTGCTCGTTGAACGAGGCTGGCCAATAGGCAAGGTTCGCGTCCATCGGTGGCTACCGGAATGTCATCAACAATAGTAACAAGGTCTTACTGACAGAGCGGTACCACGAGGTGTTTACATAAGCAGGAGAATAATACTGCTTAGGTCATATAGATCATAAGAAAGGTTAAATCAAACAATGGAAAGGAAAATATGATTATCAGATTAAACAGAACAATGGAAAGGAAAATGTGTTAAAATACACATTTTAGGGATATATCCTTCCCAAGAACAGGCAGAGCAAGATATCCATGTCAGGATATAATTTAGAAAACCCTTTGGGTAAGGGGAGAGAAATTTCAAGACATTACCCATACCGGGTCACATAAAGACCGTTGCTATAACTCTTGGAAATATGTTCCAACCATCATATCGACCGAGATTCAGATCGATTGGTGTCAGATACCTCGCACTCGTGGATGCCCGAGAAGAAAGGTGCAACACAAATTGTCGAGATGACATTGTAAGATTCTCGAAATAACGTCACGGAAGCAAGGCTTGAAACAAGAGTTCATCATTAAACCAAGGGGAGGATGAGGAGGTGGCTGATGGACTCGGCGACAATTCAACTAGGTATCCAAAAAGATGGATCTCCTCAATTATGTGGATAAGGAGATAGCATTTGTCAGATCAAATGATGTAATGAAGTATGCTCGAGGAAAACATACACAATTAAACATTGGTTGAAAGGTGCGCCCGAAATATGGGTTGGGTTGCACAACCAACGTCGGAATGGTGATTCAATAATCAAATGTCTAAGAATGAATGGCCGACCATTAACTTCAAAGCAATAGGGTTGCTAGTAGGAAAGAATCCAAACAACATTATTAGCATATTGGTATCCTGGTTAAAACAACACGGGGACCAAGGAAGAATGGTGATGGTGAGAAGTATCATCATACCGAGAATTTCTAAGAGATGGAGCAATCCCCACAACATTCTCGACAAAAAAGACAGTAATACTTCAAGGCAGAACACAACACTAGCCGGAGAGCAAGTTGTATTCATAATGTGGACAAGTTCGTGATGACATGAAGTCAACGGTGTTGTCGATGATAATAAAAATCATCGAGGGCAAGGATGGTATTTCTCTTCATGAATTCAATCAATATCCTGGAAGAGCTCAAAATGTTGATGATGATCACGACACAATTGTCGAGAGATTTCACGAAGGTGTAATCGATCGGCGATGACATCAAGTCAAAGGACTGATGAAGCGAAAGGTTATTGGAACCACGAGTACGACACAAACTCAAAATCAAGCTTGTTGTTCAAGGCGAAATGATATGACGAGGAAAATTGACGTAAGCTTAGCTCATCGTCGAAAGTGGTGCTCCGGGAATAAGGACCAGGTAGCACAGTTAAAAAGTTGCATGATAAGGATATAGCCGATCAGGCTAGGAATGGCCTGATCGGGTACAAACGCGTACTTAAAGAAGATTACTAAGAGTAGTTGAACCACAGTGCGGACTCGGTTCAGTTATTGGTGTCTTTGAGTGTTTAATAACTCAGAGCCCATGAAAAATTGTAATCAGTGAGAATGTAGTACTTGATGAAGAACTTATAAGAAGTTATGCAGTTCCAAGATAATCTCGAGATACCAGGGGGTAATACTCGACGACAGTCCAAAGTAGAGCTTGGACTGGGGTATTGCTCTATAGAAGGTAAGTGCTTAAACATGCACGAGAAATGGTATTTAAAGGAGATCATGGTCGGAACCACGATTGCAAAGGATCAATTCACCGATACCAAAAGATTTTATACCAAGGAAATATTTATTATTATAAGAAGCTTCCATGATAAGTAACACATCGGGTCCATGGGCATGAACACAAAGTTCAAGGTCGACTCCCACTTCTTCAATGTATAACCTTCCATTCACCTCTCACTTTCGAAGAAGTTGTAGTGTTGAAATTTTATCTAGCAAAATACCAGAAGAGTATGACTCGTGAAAACTTTCGAGTTCACACATATTAAGGAATGCATAGGTTCAACTCGTTAGGGTATCGTGGAAACATATACCACAAGCTTCAATAGTAAATACCACCAGCTCGAGAACAGAGCATGGTTGAGAAAAACAGAGGATACAAATTACCAAAGGCTTTATATATCCGTGGAAAGGCTCACAAGGTTATTTGAATATGAAGGACACTGTCGGATAATAATCCAACAAAGGACTTGACGGTCCACAAAGGATCTGATGTGAGTATCACTCCTCAACCAGAAAAGGAAAGAATGCAAATGTATCAGGTTATAGAATCATCTGACTAATTCGAAGCATAAATGCAAAGGAATTATGAATCCAAATCGAAGGATTAGAAGTAATGCTCTGATTAGGGATGGATAAGTCGAATAGCCTTAGGGTACAATCAACGGCAATTGGATTGGTCGAGAACCAATTCCAGTTAAAAGAATGGCAGCTCAGTCGGAAAGGTAATTTATAAGGATTAATGATGATTGCGTGTATTCGCAAACATATTGAGTCAACGGACTCAAAATGATAATGACAAGCGATGCCATTAAGATTACGAGACTTATGGGATCAACCATAATGCAAGTAAGCAAGAATTTCAAGAGCAATAGGCTGCTCAGGATTTTCGGAAGATCGGGTAGTATTTGAATGTATTTTTGTGAAACACATGAACAACTTTGGACAAACGGATACTCGGCAAGCGCGAGTAATTATCCGTAGGGGTATTCATGCAGCAAGGAACCGCAGGCGAGAAGCATAAAGAATTCTCGGAATATCGAAGAGTATTTCAGGACATCTTGTAATAACAAGAGCAACTAGGGATGCCAATATGAACGATAGGTGTAAGTAGTTATCCAGAAGGATTTATCGATGGGGGTGAATTGCAAAAAGCGATGGCACATAGTCTCGAGAGCGCATTGTAGAGTATCTTCGAATCTTCAGTGCAAAGAAGCGATCATCGGTAACAAGGGCTCTCCGGAGAAGTACTTATAGAACCTAAAGTTAGTTTTGTTTTGAAGCAAAATCATTTAACCTGAATAGAAGAGATATTAGAATCCCAGAGTATCGACAAGGATTAAAAGATCCTAATACCACCCAATGGCGACGTGGGCCAAGGGGCCGCACAGCCAAGTTAGTAAAACAGTTTTCGGCTTCTAGACTCAACTTCGGCCAAGGAGTTGGAAAGGATTCTACAGCAATCGGCTTTGATACCAACTTCAGACGCCCCAATTCAATCGTACACTAATCATGCACGCAAACGCAGTAATGATCAAGATCGAGGACTCACGGAAGATATCACAACACAACTCTAAAACATAAATAAGTCATACAAGCATCATAATACAAGCCGAGGCCTCGAGGGCTCGAATACAAGTGCTCGATCATAGACGAGTCGTGGAAGCAACAATATCTGAGTACGCACATAAGTTAAACAAGTTGCCATAAGATGGCTAGCACAAACGGGATACAGATCAAAGAGGCGCAGCCTCCCGCTCGATCCTCCTAAACTACTCACAGTCGTCGCCGCTGGCTGCACATAGTAGTAGGCACCTCCAACAGAGTAGAAGTCGCCGTAAACGGTGGCGGCGGCTCTGGATTCCAAAGATCTGTTGCGACAACCGAAAAGAGAGGAAAGGGGAAAAAGGGGAGAAAGCAACCGTGAGTACTCATCCAAAGTACTACAAGCAAGGAGCTACACTACATATGCATGGGTATATGTGTAAAGGGCCAAATCAAGGACCGAATCGAGAATGCCGTAATAAGAGGGGATAGCTAATCACGTCAAGACTACGCTCGCAGCCTCCGCCTTGCAAAGATGTAGAAGAGAGTAGATTGAAGTCCTCCAAGTAGCATCTCCAAGTAGCATCTCCAAGTAGCATCTCCAAGAGCATCGCATAGCATAATCCTACCCGGCGATCCTCTCCTCGTCAGCCTGTTAGAGAGCGATCACCGGGTTGTATCTAGCACTTGGAAGGGTGTGTTTTATTAAGTATCCGGTTCTAGTTGTCATAAGGTCAAGGTACAACTCCGGTCGCCCTTTACCGAGGGACACGGCTATTCAATAGATTAACTTCCTGCAGGGTGCACCACATAACCCAACACGCTTGATCCCATTTGGCCGACACACTTTCTGGGTCATGCCCGCCTCGGAAGATCAACACGCCGCAGCCCCACCTAGGCACAACAGAGCGGTCAAGACGCCGGTCTAAACCTAAGCGCACAGGGTGCAGGCCCATCGCCTTAGCACACCAAGACGTTATAACGCGCCGAAGCGTAACTAGCCCCTTAATACAAGTGCAAAGCTTACGTTCCAATCCGTAGCGCGCCACTCGATCGGCCGACGTCAAGAAGGCTTCGCCGATACCACGATGTCGGGATACCCATAACTACTCCCACGTAGATGGGTAGTGCGTATAGACCAAATGGCCGACTCGGATCAAATACCAAGATCTCGTTAAGCGTGTTATTATGAAGCAATCATGACGCCAACCAGGCCAGCCCACTGCCTCCTAGGTGGTCTCAACTCTGCCTGCCGCTCCGCCACAAAGATCCACACAGAGGGCCGTCGGGACAAAGGCCCTTTCAGCCCCAACTGCGGAATCACTCATGGTACTCTTCGACGGACCCGACTTTAGTCACCATCTGTATAGTATGTATGTATGTATAGTATATACCCGTGATCACCTCCCAAGTGATCACGGCCCGATAGTATAGCAAGGCAGACTGACAAGAATGTAGGGCCAATGATGATAATCTAGCATCCTATACTAAGCATTTAGGATTGCAGGTAAGGTATCAACAGATGTAGCAACAATGTCAGGCTATGCATCAGAATAGGATCAACGGAAAGCAGTAACATGCTACACTACTCTAATGCAAGCAGTATAGAGGAGAATAGGCGATATCTGGTGATCAAGGGGGGGGGGCTTGCCTGGTTGCTCAGACAAGAAGGAGGGGTCGTCGATGTAGTCGATCACAGGGGTACTAGCATCGGTCTCAGGGTCTACCGGAAAGAAGTAACGAAAGGGGAACACAATAAATAACAGAGCAATCAAATGTAACAAAAAGCAAGAAGCGGCAATACGTTGTGCTAGGGGTGACCTAACGCGGTAGTAGGTGATACCGATGAAGGGGGAAACATCCGGGAAGGTATCCCCAAAGTTTCGCATTTTCAGATAGATGAACCGGAGGGGAAGAGTTGCTTGTTTGCTATGCTAGGGAGGTGTGGCGGACGAACGGGCTGCGTATCCGGATTCGTCTCGTCGTTCTGAGCAACTTTCATGTAGAAAGTATTTTCATCTGAGCTACTGTTTATTTTATATGATTTTCTATAATTTTAAATCATTTTAGAATTTATTTAATTAATTTAAACTAACATTATCCGTAATGTTGTTTGTTGACGTCAAGATGACGCCAAAGATGACGTCGGCTAGCAGCAGGGGTTGACTAGGTCAAACCGACGTGTGGGTCCCAAATGTCATTGATCGTTAACTAACCTAACAGATTAATTAACTAACCTAAGTGATTAGGTTAATCTAATTAGGATCAATTAAGTTAATTAACTACTTAATTAATTAATTAACATTTTATTTATTATTACTTTTTAAAAAAATCTTTAATTGTTTTTAATTAAAACGTTAAATTTGGGGCCCCATGTCATGGCCCTGTGGGGCTAACGGCTAAGGCAAGCAGGCGGAATGGGCGACGAGCGCCAGCCCGACAGGTGCCGCATGCGGCGGCGGCGAAAGAGGCGCGCGCTGGCTTCAGCTTCAGCGCCATGGCGCGCCGAGAGAGGGTCGCCGCGACAGACGACAAACGCGAACGCAGCGAAGCGAAGGGGGCAGCGGTGGTGTGGCGTGTGGGGAAGGCGCGGTCGCCACGGCACTGGGCGCGTGACTAAGGGGCTCCGCGGGCGTGACGATGGCGGCGCGAGCTCGTCGGAGCTCGCAGGCATCGGACGGCGGGTACGACGGAGGCGCTGGCGAGAGGAGCTCGACGGGCGTGGCTGAGGTGGTGTTCAGCGCGAGTGGGGCCGGGTGCGTGGCGTCCGCAACGACAGCGGGGAAAGGGAGGACGAATGGGTCCTCACCAGCGTTGAGCAGGCGAGGCGTCGGCGCGTGGAGGCTGCTCGGGAGGAGGACGGGGACGACGGCGATGGGGAGGCAGGCAGCGGGGGCGAGACGAGGTCGAGGCGGCGGGTCCAGCGATGGCAGAGCGGTGGCGGCCGGCACGGGATTGGCTCGGTGCCGATCCAGAGCCAGCGGGAGGAAGCTCCGCGAGTGGTCCTCGTCGGCGGCGGCGAGGCGATGGGATCGAGGGGTTGCCCCGATCCAGATCGGGACCGAGTGGAGGGGCGCGAGGGAAGAGTGGGACGAGGGGGAAGGGAGTGGGTGCGAGTGGGGGAACGGGTGTCGGTGGGTGGATTAGGTTACGGGGGGAGTGGGTATAAGGGAGTAGGGGGCCTTGGCCGGTTAGGCCAGCAATGGGCCGAGCCCAGTGGGGAGGGGGTGCTTGCTTTTCTTTTTTTTTTGTTTTCTCCTTTTGTATTTTCTTTCTTTTGTTTATTATCTATTCTGTTTTATTTCATTTTAAATCATTTAGGCAATTTCTAAAAATGAGTTTGCTGCACTACAATTACCTATGCCAATTTTGATACAACCCGAAGATTTTTGTTATATCTTTTGAAAACCTTTGTTGTTTGCCTATATTTTAAATTTGAATTTGAATCGTTTTGAACTAACACGAGTTTATCAACAGTAACCAAGGTGACGTGGTATCGTTAACGTGGGGTTACTGTAGCCTAATTATCCGGGCGTCACACCTGCACATCCAAGCAAGTGGTAACATGGACTTGTACATGGAACATCCCAAGCGCAAGCAGAGCTGCAGTGAGCCTATACAACGAGCTAGCGTAAGTCCGTGCATTTCATTTAATTCGTACTGGCATGCATGTATGATTTGTGTGCAATGGCGGATCTACGAATTCAAGTTACCAAGGGCGAACATTTAACTTAAAAAATACGAAGGCACTTGCACTCTGAAAATCAACTTAACTTGAGAAATGTGAAGCTACATGCACTTTGAAAACTAGCTAATGATCCAAAGTAGTTCAGATTATAAAACACTAAATGATGCAAGCACCAAAAAACACAAAATGCAACATGGTGTACAAGGACTACAAACATGGTCTGTACCTACTTGAATTATTCGTTCTCTGGCTGAAAATATCAAAGTGTAATTGCACCCATAACCAGTGCGCAAACTGCATATAAATATATCTATCCTGCACAAGTATGCCAATAGTTTCAAACAACAGATTAGAAAAGTATTTATGCTATGTTGTCATGATACGGGGACTTTCTGGTAGATGGCCTCGACGTTTCCTCAAGCCATGAAAATGTAATATAATTTGCTTGTCATCAATGCCTGCAAATCTCTATGTCTCTCTCAACATAGCAGATCATCATTAGACACTAAATCCTTCAATGGGAGCTTGCAAAATGCTTGCATTAGATCCCTCATTAGACACTATATGTTCATCACCATGAGCATGTAAAATGTTTGCATCAAATCCTTCATTAGCAGTCTGTTCATTAGACACTTCGGGCTCAAGAACAACATGAGCTTGTATGTTTGCACCGGAAACTTGATTAGATACATCAGATTCATTCAGTTCAGTATTGATTGGGGGAGTTATAAAATAAGCAGAAATTGGCTTCATTTGCTCATATATTCCCTGCATACAAGCCGTTTTACAACACCGTCAGGTTTAACTAATGGCCAGAAATTGAACAATTGAATTAGATATAATCAGGGATGTGATGTACCTGCTCATTGCGCATGCTACTCTTGCAAGCTGCGGCAGTCCATTTGCGCAAGCTCGATGCCATGCCCGTGCTGCCGCCGCTGCCTCCCACATAGGCTACACCCAGGGTTGGATCTTCATCTTCTTGTCCTTCCGTTCGCTTGAAGCTAGGTGACCGCCCTCCAACGAGGGCGTGAGGAAGTGTTGTGTCGGTCTGTCCAGCGGCGGCTAGGTTAGGAGCGAACCAGACTAGAGGCTGGAGCGAATGAATTGGGATTTTTCTTGCTATCGATCGATATGGGAGGCGCTCGTTTGGGCCGCGAGCCTGCCTTGCACTTATGTTATTTGCCCATCCAAATTAAAACATTTTTCTTCATTTTTTACATTGCCTGCTCGTTCCTTGGGATGAACAAAACTAGCTTGGGCCAACCTGGACGACTCAAACTAGGTGCACACTTTCCAGCCACCCGAGGTGGCCGTCCATACCAGCCCCTATGGTGGCGTCGCCCCTTTTTGCGTGTCTGATTGGGGTAGTGAAAAATATTCTAGTGGCGCTTTTGATTTACCCACAGAATGGTTGAATTGCTTGTTTCTATGAACTGAGTTCGCCAATAATGTGAAGGATACCAATCTTTTCATCCTATTGTAGATTGCTTAGATCTCGGTATGCCAAATGTAATCGCATGAAATATACAGTAAAAGCCACTGTGATGTGTGTGGCTACAACTAGTGTGACTACACTTTCTCATATAACATATCAAGGACGCACCATCTTACCAGATTAACCATTCGACTTACCAATGCAGTGTGGGGAGAAAGAAGTGTTGGGACTGCGTATCCAAGCAATTGATGCCATGAACTCCTTCATAGAACCTTGTAAGCAAAAAAGAAGTTGTAGTGTGCCTCTGCAAAGAGCTAGCATAAGTTCAGTTACCTGCTTCTCGGAATTTTAGTTAGCCACTTATTGCAAAATTGTTCAATTACGTTGCTTGGCTTAATTTAGTTTGCTACTGATTACATAATGCCACAGCCTATTAATCCTATTATAGACTGCACCTATCTATGTGTTTGATACTTACTGTTAAGAATTACCTGTCTGCCTGAACTTAAATAGCTACTTGTTTGTTTAACTGCTTTGTTGCTGCAACAACCGGTTACAATGATGTTAATAACTACTTTTCAGCATCCAATTGAAACTCTTTAATTCCTTGTTTGTTTAACAGGTTTGCTGTTATAACTCCCAGTTGAGATGTTTTGCTAACTTCAACTTCTCTGAATCCAATCGGAACTTCAATGGCAAAACAGGTTATCCCGAGATCAAAGAGCGAGGTCCCCATGGACGTTGTAACATCCCACAGCAGTGGCACTGGTCCAATCGTGCATTATGAATTACCAGCTGCCGATGCTCTAGAGGCTAAACTAGTGGAAGAAAGAGATTCTGCTTCTGCACTTAGAGATGAAGTTGACATGTTGAGGAAGCAAACAACACAATCACAAGCAGTACTCAAGACAACTATTAAATATTTGGTGGATTTCAAAACAAAGCAAGCTGAGACTGACCGCATTGTTAAGGTCCTGAAGGAAAAATGGAAATTAAATTCCCACTTGGTAAATCATAGGTGAAATGTTCTTTCCATCGTTGAATAACCTTTGTGTTGTTTGTTCATGTAATCAATCAAACCATTTGTTTTAGAGATCATGTAATAATTGTTTTTTTGTTTTTTGGTTTGTAGTTTTATTTGAGCACAAGTCTGCATTAATTGGTAAGACTCGGAGACATTTCATTTTGATTGTTGTGCCAGATCTACAAATATGCCAATCGGGCTGAATGTGCATTCATCAATAATAGTAGTATAGATGGACCATAAGTGGCACGCATCGGAAAGGGCTAAGATGTTGTAGTAGCTTGGCTAAAAAAGGATGTTGTTCTAGCAAAAAAAATTACAATGGCCTGGCTTATGTATGTTAGTTGATCTTGTTGATCCATATACTCTATAAGTGTTTACATGTCTGTTAGTTATGTACATTCTTGGTTGATTGACTCGGTATTTGAATCTTCATACATCGCTTGTGTACATATCTAAATGGAAGTACACATTATGTTGCGTGTGACATTTGAGTTGGACATAAAGTGTTCCAAATATTCGAATTCACCTTAAAGTGGATTCTAGTTTCTGAATTTGAGTACCGGCATTTGTAAATAATATTCATATATGACAGTGGAATACATCTTTGTCGTGCTTTTGAAGATATATAAAAACACATAGAATGATTTATAAAGATTCATAAAGGAATACAAAATGGATTCGAATTTAGTTGCCAGGGTAAAGGTGGATGCTTATTGTCCCAAAATTCGAAAGAAGCGGCAAAATGTCCACTCCCACGTCGGCTGCCCAAAGCCAAGTGTTTGGAAGATGGAAATTACTGTCTACCCATTACACGGACTCCATCGGCCCGATTTCCACTTCTCTCAATAGGGGTAGGTTAGTAACTTCAATTAGACGTGACACTACCGCCTCTGAGCCCATTCCGACACGGTGGGCGCCAAACATGGGCGGCAAAACACATTTGATTGAAGCTCATCCAAAAGACCTTTGTTTCTCCCTCCATTTCCCCATTCATACACGGTGGGCGGCAAAACAAACTCGACTCAGCCAAAATCAATGTAGGCAAATATTTTCAATAGGAGCAGGTTTGTAACTTCACTCAGACGTGACGCAACCGCCCTACCTGTCAGCCCCGTTCATACACAGTGGGCGCCAACCACCCTCTCCTCGCCCAAAATTGCTCTGGGCAAATATTGGCGAGATGCAAGATTACCGTCCTATCCCCAACCGACAAGACGTCCAAATTTTAAACGGGGGCTAAGTTTGTAACTTTCCCATATTCCAGACAGGCGCGTCCCAAAAACATGGTTCCCCGTACCTCTCCCTCCATTTTCCCATTCATACACCGTCTGCACTAGAACACCATCCCCACACCAGCCTCCTCCATCCGCCACCCCATCCATCGTCGCTGTCCTCCACCCCATCCATCGCCACTGTCCTCCACCATGCCGGAGCGCCTACCAAGACTGCGTTGTCCATTGCTAGAGATGGACGTTTCTCATCCACGGCGACGGACCAAGAGCCTTGCATCGCGTCCTCTCGCTTCATCGGCATTGTCGTTCTCTTTGTCGGGGCCGCTCACACGACCTTCTCTTCCACCACAACGGGACTTATCCCCCGATGCACCCGTCTACCATCGCAGATCTGCTTCAACGCCACCAACAGCCATCGCACCCCCGATGCCTACACGGCGCCGCAAGAGAGGTGGTACTTCATATCTCCTCAACTTCTTGATCTCAACCCAAAAATAGATCGTAACTTGGTTACTCTACTTTCTTTTCAGCTCTTAGAATTTAGTTCTTAGTTCGAAGCAAACAATGGATGCTAAATATCATTTCTCCGGTTTGCAGCTTCAAATCTGCCATGGCACAATCATAATACGGTTTAATTGATCATGCTTAGGGTTTAATTGATCATGTTAGTTCCATGGTGGTTTCTTTAATAGAAATCGGAGGGGAAACCCTCTTTTGCTAAAAAAAATGCTTAGAGTTTCCCCCTTTTATGATCACTATACGACCAGAACACGTGCTTTGTGTCATAATAGCACTGCTCCACCCATCAAGCTAAACAAGCTTAGTTGTTCAAATACGAATCTGATATTATTAAAACAGAGTCGTTTAATTGGTCAGCCAAATGTTCCTAATTTAGTTTCGAAAATGCATGTTCGCCGCTCGGGTGTGTATCTCTACGGGGTGCCCATGGTGGGGCGCGGCCCACCCTGGGATTTTGGGTCGTCCTAGGCCCCGATTCCCCTCTGTTCTGCTGCGCGCTTCCGATCTCTACTCGCCCCAGCCGCCTGCCTCGCCGGCGACTTGCCGTCCCCAGACAGCATGACTCTAGGAGGAGACGCCGGACTAACAGGAGGTCAGGAGCCGCTCGCCCAACAGCGTCACCACTGCCCGGGTGCGCTGCCGTGCCTACCTTCCTAGTCCGTTCAGGGCTCAGGCGTGCAACACCCACTAAGCCAACCCGATTATCCTGAGATACGTCCTCAACACTCAGCAACCACTCCTCATCACCCATTTTCTATTCATTACTCATTAGGCATGACTATCATTAGGGTTTGTTGTGTGCTGAGTGCTACCTACACTTAATGGTTCAGATGTATTTCAGTAATCTTTAGTACCTGTAAAGTTCACAGGGTTTCAAAATTCCGACCCTAGGAACAGACACTAGTCATTTTGGATTGTTGGTCGTAGTGACATTGACCCAGATTACTACTGCAAGCCAGGTTTGTTGACAATTTTACTTGTCTATCTTACTCATTCGATATAATATCCAATTATTCACGTCAATTAGTTGCAAACAATAAGTGCTAGACAAACTTCTTGATTCAGATTTTGGATGGTCTCTTACTGCAGTTACAACTCTACATACTTGTCCTAGTAAGCTCACAAGTAAATGATTGATTCACTACATCTATGCTTGCCTTGTCATATTTGTTGTCAATATTCTTTTAGGGTGGACCACCCTATTTCAAAATACTGGAACCATAGACATGAGTGAGTAGTATTTTTCTGTGTGATCTCTTCCATCATGTGTGGGCAACGAACACTGCAATGTATAGAAAGAAAGTGTCATTTCCAGCTTTTACATAGGCTTCAATCTTTTACATGGAATACAATCTTCTTACTTGCTTTGTGTCACACTACCAACACTCCACGCTTGAAGCTAAACATTATGCCACTCATAATTCCTTAGTTTATTTGTTCAAATACGAATTTGATATGATTCTAATGTTCCTACTTCAGTTTTGAAATGTGTGTCTGCCTGTTATAGAGACATAAGGGGTTTGTATTTCTATGTGTGGTCTGGTCAGCATGGTTGGGGGGTGAACTTTGCATATGCAGGGGTTTATAGGGAGACACTCTTCGAGTTGAATCCGCAATGCATTCCATAGATAATCTGACTACTTTTTATGTTTTCATGAATCTCAGATTCTGAACATCACCATTATGATTATGAGCTTGCGCGCATGAAAAGAATAAAGCATAACAATGCCATGGCTGTCAAACTTGGCATTAAGGGACTGAAATCAAGTCTGTATGCAATGCAATGCAAACGCTCTCCACCTACAGATTCATGCTCAGAATATGATCCTAACAGTGATTCTGAGCTAGAGGGAGACCTAAGTCAATGTAGCTCCCTAGTGGAGGAGTCAGAGGCAGATGCCCTATCTTATTCACCCATCAAGGTGCTTGCTCTAACTTTCCAAGGTTATATTGGCCGCACATATCTTGCAACTGATGATTTGCATTGCTTCTACTTTGTTGCACTGCCATTAGCTTAGTTTACACATCGTGTATGTGAATACGCCCTACCTATCCATTTTCAGTACATATTCCATCTGTCATCATACCATATTTATCCATTCAAATGCTGTTCTTGTGTATCAGACATTCAAAAGGAAGAGGACGATTGCTGATCGCAGAGGAGCACAAGCAAAGTATTTGGAAAAGGTAGTGGCACCTGATAAATCAAATAGCCCATTATGTGTAGTTGCAATATCACCTGACCCACAAAACACCCCAACTCTAGCAGACTCTAGCCCTACTACACTGGTCATTTCTGATGCCCCAACTTAGCAGACCCCAACTACAACAAATAGTATGATGATGCTAGTTGACATAGCACCAGCTCTACGACGCAAAACCCCCATTCCAGCAAAGAGTACACCAAATCCAGTTGCCAAATCCCTTTTCGAACCAGAGAGAGCCCCAATTGTGGCAAATAGGACCCTGTTCCATTTCTTCCCAGTTTAGAAGACGAAGCTTATATTGTTGTCAGGAACGTTGTGCGCATCTTTCCTTCATGGAAAGATTATACCGCAGACACAGAACAATTTCCGGTCTTCCTCCGCAACTTACGCGTAAGTAATGTACTAATGTTATTCATGGTAATTACTGCATATGTTTCTGCTGACAGAAGACACAAGATTTCATTCTTTTAAATAGGCGAGGACCAAACTGGATTGTGAAGACGAGCAAGGGTTGGTTGCGCTTTTCAAGCACTCGTTGATGAAGTATCATTCCTACCTGAGGCAAGCACACTTCGATGGCAAGCCTCTAAACGAAATTTCTGTAAAGTCTCCGGTGCTACATTTATCCGACGGTGGCTGGAATAATCTTGTTACACATTGGTCTCGTTTGCAGTGTAAGGTACTGTCTATGATATCACATCACAATTTGAACTACATTTCTGCATTTGCCTTAACATCTCACTTGTACGAAAACTGTTAGCAGAAGAACATTCATTCTCAAGGGACCACAGAATCTCGCAACTATACCACACACTGCATTGCTCTTGTGAATACCTCTTGCCATGTATGACCATACTTACTTTCATAGTTGTTTGATTATGTAGCATCACTGCACATGTTAGCCTCGTTATCATCCATTTGGTGGACATTATAAGATCCGTATGGACTCTTACAAAAATTTAGAATCAACCCAATGCTTTTGAAGAGGTTTAGCTCTGCAGTCCTCTTGTAAGGACTGAACGTCGTCTATCACTATACTTACATTAATAGCTACCCCCTCCGTCCCATAATATAAGAACGTTTTGTACAGCACACCAGTGTTCAAAACACTCTTGTATTATTGGAAGAGGGATTGGTTCATTGTGTAGCATTTTGCATCTTATCTCCCTCGCCCACCATTTATTAAAAAAGATCAGATCTATATTTAATCTTACCAAAAGTAGAATACATGAGACAATGCCGGTCTGAAGTGTAGCCCATTGCTCTTGTCGAGACATTTTGTCCTGTAATGCCTGTACTTTCAGGGATTGGTAGTTGATTATGTAGCATCAATCTGCATCTTATCTTCATTATCCTCTATCCCTTCCAATATTATCATATCTATAATTACTCTCTACAAAATGTAGAGTACAGGCAATGCTTATGAAGAAGATTTTGTGCTGAAATTCCTGAGTTATCCTTCCCTTGACATGGAGAAGGGCATTATAAAGCCGGTGTTAACTGTTACTGTAAGTCAGTCCTTCTAAAGCCTTTATCCTCAACTGCTGTTTAATTTGCTCATACTCCCTATCGTTTACAGCTGTTTAGTTTGCTGTTTATATCAAAATGCATGTTCGCAAGAGTTGTAAGTTCTAAGTTTTACTTGTAAAACCAAATTCCTTATTCATACTATGCACATTACTCAATACTCCCTATATGTATGCTTGTTTTTGTGGATCTATAATCCAGTGTATGGTGAAGTAGCCCACATTTGCACCTTGTCATCTCCTGTTTTATCTTACTGATGTGGCTGATGATATGAACATGCCATGCACATTAACCAAAATAGATACAATGATTGTCTTTGCCCTTCATCTATGCTTGTTATGTTGACAAGGTAATCCAGTAGTGTGGTGAATCTCCCCGCATTATGAACAATGCCAAATTATGCCATTGATATTTTGAACTTACTCTTTATTTTCTAATTTGAAATTGGATGTAATTGACAGCACAATTATCATCTTTGTTTATACACGTGCAAAACCTATCATCTCTCTGCTTGTTTCAGGGTGATATGCCTGATGGCATGCACAAGTCTGCTGAAGGCTGTTAGACAACCAACATATATTGCAGCAAAGAAGGCAAAACATCTTGAAGATAGTGAGACAACCCCAAAGTCTTGTCTTGGTGAAGTGTTCAAGTTACTTGAGACTAGCAGTCAGACAAGCTCACAGAATTCGTTGTCTGAATCAGTCCGCTTCAGTCCCAAGTTCTAGTAGAAAGGCATTCTGCAACTCAACTTCGACTTGAAGTCCTATCTCCAAGAAAGATTGCAGAGAACACCAATGAGAACCTCATTGCTAAACAGCTACACCTGGAAGCTATGACCGACATGCTAGGCCAGTCTCACAGCCTTGCTCGGCAAGACTTCTTAGCAGTTCAGCATAAGGCTAACCTTTCTTGAACTGTCTTGGAAGTGGTCTCGGTTCAAGATTATTTTGTTCTGTTGCAATGGTGCCCGCTTTTGTAATCTGCTTCTTCGTTGCGCTTTATGATCCTTTGGTGGCGAACTTCGATGCCCAGTGGATGTAATATACCATAAATCCTTTATTGTATAGTGTAGGTTTATTCTTAGTTACTATGTCATAATTTCTTTATTGTATATAGAGTAGGTTTGTTATTAATTCCTACTAGTTACTGCCATCATTCGCTATCTGAAAAAAAAATCTGATGTACTCAACCGGGCCGAAACATTCGCCTCTAACGGGCCTGGTTTTTAGCGGGCCACAATTGGGACAGTCTGCATATTTCTTGGGCCCGAATGATTGGGGCCTTCACACTTTGCACTAGGCCCACAACTTACTCCGGCCTATATTCGACCCAAATTTTAGTTGGGCCTTTTGTGGACCCAACGCTTAGTTTGGCCCAGGTAGAATTGGGCCATTAACAGGCTGAATATTCTACTAGCCTGTTACGGCCCAGATGAAACCATGGGCCTTTAGCAGGCCGAAATGCATGCTGGGCCTCAATTTTCACTAGTTATCGACGGGCCTTCAGCAGGCTGAAATGTAGACCGGGCCTTTTTGGGCCCAGTTATATGACGGGCCATTACCAGGCCGAAACATATCTCGGGCCTTAGTTGGCCCACTGATATCATGGGCCTTTAAGAGGCTGAAAGCTTAGTACAGGCATTATATGGGCCGAATTATACGACAGGCCTTTAACAGTCCCAAAGTCACGTTGGGCTGAACTGTTGCCACCTTTATCATGGTCCGTTCGTGGGCCAGATGTCCCATGGGCAGCACGGGCCATTCCGAGGTGATACGTCCTCAACGTATCTATAATTTTTTATTGTTCCATGCTATTATCTTATCTGTTTTGGATGTTTATGGGCTTTACTAAGCACTTTTATATTATTTTCGGGACTAACCTATTAACCGGAGGCCCAACCCACATTGCTGTTTTCTTGCCTATTTTAGTGTTTCGAAGAAAAGGAATATCAAACGGAGTCCAAATGAATGAAACCTTAGGGAGCGTGATTTTTGGAACGAACGTGATCCAGGAGACGTGGAGCTGAAGTCAGGGAAGCTTCAAGGAGGCCACGAGGCAGGGGGCGCGCCCACCCCCCTGGGCGCGCCCTCCACCCTCGTGGGCCCCTCGTGGCTCCCCCGGCCGACTTCTTTCGCCTATATAAGCCCATATACCCTAAAACCTTCGGGGAACATAATAGATCGGGAGTTCCGCCACCGCAAGCCTCTGTAGTCACCAAAAACCTCTCAGGATCCCATTCCGGCACCCTGCCAGAGGGGGAATCCATCATCGGTGGCCATCTTCATCATCCCGACGCGCTCCATGACGAGGAGGGAGTAGTTCACCCTCGAGGCTGAGGGTATATACCAGTATCTATTTGTTTGATCTCTCTCTCTCTCTCTCTCTCTCTCTCTCTCTCTCTCGTTCTTGACTTCGCATGATCTTGATGTATCACGAGCTTTGCTACTATAGTTGGATCTTATGATGTTTCTCCCCCTCTACTCTCTTGTAATGGATTGAGTTTTCCCTTTGAAGTTATCTTGTCGGATTGAGTCTTTAAGGATTTGAGAACACTTGATGTATGTCTTGTCGTGCTTACCTATGGTGACAATGGGATATTCATGTGATCTACTTGATGTATGTTTTGGTGATCAACTTGCGGGTTCAATGAACTTATGCATAGGGGTTGGCACACGTTTTCATCTTGACTCTCCGGTAGAAACTTTGGGGCACTCTTTGAAGTATTTTGTGTTGGTTGAATAGATGAATCTGAGATTGTGTGATGCATATCGTATAATCATACCCACGGATACTTGAGGTGACAATGGAGTATCTAGGTGACATTAGGGTTTTGGTTGATTTGTGTCTTAAGGTGTTATTCTAGTACGAACTCTATGATAGATCGAACGGAAAGAATAGCTTCATGTTATTTTACTACGGACTCTTGAATAGATCGATCAGAAAGGATAACTTTGAGGTGGTTTCATACCCTACCATAATCTCTTTGTTTGTTCTCCGCTATTAGTGACTTTGGAGTGACTCTTTGTTGCATGTTGAGGGATAGTTATACGATCCAAGTATGTTATTATTATTGAGAGAACTTGCACTAGTGAAAGTATGAACCTTAGGCCCTGTTTCCTACCATTGCAATACCGTTTATGCTCACTTTTATCATTAGTTACCTTGCTGTTTCTATATTTTCAGATTACAAAAACCTATATCTACCATCCAAATTGCACTTGTATCACCATCTCTTCGCCGAACTAGTGCACCTATACAATTTACCATTGTATTTGGTGTGTTGGGGACACAAGAGACTCTTTGTTATTTGGTTGCAGGGTTGTTTGTGAGAGACCATCTTCATCCTACGCCTCCCACAGATTGATAAACCTTAGGTCATCCACTTGAGGGAAATTAGCTACTGTCCTACAAACCTCTGCACTTGGAGGTCCAACAACGTCTACAAGAAAAAGGTTGCATAGTAGACATCAAGCTCTTTTCTGGCGTTGTTGCCGGGGAGGTGAGTGCTTGAAGGTATATCTTTAGATCTTGCAATCGAATCTTTTTGTTTCTTGTTTTATCACTAGTTTAGTCTATAAAAAAACTACAAAAAATGGAATTGAGTTTGCCTCATACGCTTTATCTTTTTAATATCTTTCGTGAGAATGATGGAAAGGAAAATTGTGCTCAATTGCTAGAAGAAGAATTACATAGAATGCTTGGCATAAAATATGTGAATGATGAGCATGTTTGCAATGTTGTTAGTATGAATTCTTTGAATACCCATGATGCTAATGGTATGCAAAGCCACAAGCTTGGGGATGCTATGTTTGATGAAGATGATATGTTTAGTCCCCCAAGTTATATGAGAATATTTATTATGATGAAAGCATGCCTCCTATTTATGATGATTATATTGATGAAAGTGGGTTTGGAAGAGTGTCAACTTTAGGAAGTAATGATCCCACTATTTTGGAGGATGTTGAATATTATTGTGATAATTATGAAAGTGGATTTGGAGAGGTCATGACTTTATTTAGTGATGAATCCACTATTTCGGAAGAGGTTCCAATTGATTATGAGAACAAAGTTGCTATCTATGATGATTATTGTGATGACTTGTATGCTATTAAGAATAATGATAACCATGAAACTTGTCATCATGATTTTAGTTTTCAATTGGACTATGCTTCACATGATAGTTCTATGCAAGTAGATCATGAAAAGAATGCTTTATGTGCTGGTTATATTTTTGAATTCATTCATGATGCTACTGAAAATTATTATGAGGTAGGAACATATGCTTGTAGGAATTGCAATAATATCAAGTTTCCTCTCTATGTGTTGAAAATCTTGAAGGTATGCTTGTTTTACCTTCCTATGCTAGTTGATTATTGTTCCCATAAGTTGTTTGCTCACAAAATCCCTATGCATAGGAAGTGATTTAGACTTAAATGTGTCAGTAATATTCTTCATGATGCTCTCTTTATGTTTCAATTCTTATCGTTTGTGCGAGCATCATTGAAATCATCAAGCCTAGCTAGAAAGGCATTAGAGAAAAGCGCTTGTTGGGAGACAACCCAATATTTACCCTTACTATTTTTTTGTGTCTACATGATTATTCTACTGTAGTAATCATGTTTTATAGCTTTTTTTCAATAAAGTGCCAAATAAGACCTTTAGGATAGCTCACGGTGATAGTTGTGTTGATCCTGCTGAAAATCAGAAACTTTTGCACCCAGTAAATTAGTTTTGATAATTCACAGATATGTGATTTTGATCTGATTCTTTTTTCTCTGGATTTGTAAACAAATTCCTCAGGTCTTCCTAATTTGGTAGGATTGTTTGAGTTCCATAAGTATACGTTTGATACAGATTACTACAGACTGTTCTGTTTTTGACAGATTCTGTTTTCTATGTGTTGTTTGCTTATTTTGATGAATCTATGAGTAGTATCAGAGGGTATGAACCATAGAGAAGTTGGAATACAGTAGATATTACACCAATATGAATTTAGAATGAGTTCATTACAGCACCTAAGTGGTTGTTTTATTTTCTTATACTAACGGAGCTTACGAGTTTTCTGTTGAGTTTTGTGTTGTGAAGTTTTCAAGTTTTGGGTAAAGATTCGATGGACTATGGAATAAGGACTGGCAAGAGCCTAAGCTTGGGGATGCCCCGGAAGGCATCCCCTCTTTCGTCTTCGTTCATCGATAACTTTACTTGGAGCTATATTTTTATTCACCACATGATATGTGTTTTGCTTGGAGTCATTTTATTTTCTTTTGTTTTGCTTGCTGTTTGAATAAAATGCCAAGATCTGAAATTCTTAAATGTTAGAGAGTCTTTACATAGTTGCACAATTATTTGACTACTCATTGATTTTCACTTATATCTTTCAGAGTAGTGTGTCGTTTGCTCTAGTGCCTCACTTATATCTTTTAGAGCACGACGGTGGCTTTATTTTGTAGAAATTGTTGATCTATCATGCTTCACTTATATTATTCTGAGAGTCTCTTAGAACAGTATGGTATTTGCTATGGTTATAAAATTGGTCCTAGAATGATGGGCATCCAAGTTGGGTATAATAAAAACTATCATAGAAAGTGAATTGGATGCTATGATCAATTTGATACTTGATAATTGTTTTGAGATATAGAGGTGGTAATATTAGAGTCATGCTAGTTGGGTGATTATGAATTCAAAGAATACTTGTGTTGAAGTTTGTGATTCCCGTAGCATGCACGTATGGTGAACCGCTTTGTGATGAAGTTGGAGCACAATTTTATTTATTGATTGTCTTCCTTATGAGTGGCGGTTGGGGACGAGCGATGGTCTTCTCCTACGAATCTATCCCCCTAGGAGCATTTGCGTAGTACTTTGTTTTCAATGGCTTGTAGATTTTTGCAATAAGTATATGAGTTCTTTATGACTAATGTTGAGTCCATGGATTATACACACTCTCACCCTTCCAACATTGGTAGCCTCACTTGTGCCGCGCAACTTTCGCCGGTACCATACACCCACCATATACCTTCCTCAAAACAGCCACCATACCTACCTATTATGGCATTTCCATAGCCATTCTGAGATATATTGCCATGCAACTTTCCACCGTTCCGTTTATTATGACACACATCATCATTGTCATATTGCTTTTGCATGATCATGTAGTTGATATCGTATTTGTGGCAAGGCCACCTTCATAATTCTTCCATAGATGTCACTCTTGGTTCATTGCGTATTCCGGTATACCGCCGGAGGCATTCATATAGAGTCATATCCTGTTCTAAGTATCGAGTTGTAATCTTGAGTTGTAAGTAAATAAAAGTGTGATGATCTTCATTATTAGAGCATTGTCCCAAGTGAGGAAAGGATGATGGAGACTATGATTCCCCCACAAGTCGGGATGAGACTTCGGACTTTATAAAAAAAAAGAAAAAAAAGAAAGGCCCAAAAAAAGAAGAGGCCCAATAAAAAGGGGAGAAAACGAAAAAAAAGGAAAAGAAAAAAAAGACAAAGAGAAAAAAAATGAAATGAGAGAAAAGGAGAAGGGACAATGCTACTATCGTGTTTTTACCACACTTGTGCTTCAAAGTAGCACCATGATCTTCATGATAGAGAGTCTCCTATATTGTCACTTTCATATACTAGTGGGAATTTTTCATTATAGAACTTGGCTTATATATTCCAATGATGGGCTTCCTCAAAATGCCCTAGGTCTTCGTGAGCAAGCGAGTTGGATGCACACCCACTTAGTTTCTTTTGTTGAGCTTTCATACATTTATAGCTCTAGTGCATCTGTTGCATGGCAATCCCTACTCACTCACATTGATATCTATTAATGGGCATCTCCATAGCCCGTTGATATGCCTAGTTGATGTGAGACTACCTTCTCCCTTTTTGTCTTCTCCACAACCACCTTTCTATTCCACATATAGTGCTATGTCCATGGCTCACGCTCACGTATTGTGTGAAAGTTGAATAAGTTTGAGATTACTAAAGTATGAAACAATTGCTTGGCTTGTCATTGGGGTTGTGCATGATTAAATAATTTGTGTGATGAAGATAGAGCAACAGCCAGACTATATGATTTTGTAGGAATAACTTTCTTTAGCCATGATATTTTGAGAAGACATGATTTCTTAGTTAGTATGCTTGAAGTATTACTATTTCTTATGTCAATATGAACTTTTATTTTGAATCATTTGGATCTGAACATTCATGCCACAATAAAGAAAATTACATTGAGAATATGCTAGGTAGCATTCCACATCAAAAATTCAGTTTTTATCATTTACCTACTTGAGGACGAGCAAGAATTAAGCTTGGGGATACTTGATAAGTCTCCAACGTATGTATATTTTTTGATTTTTCCATGCTATTATATTATCTGTTTTGGATGTTTATGGGCTTTACTAAGCACTTTTATATTATTTTTGGGACTAACCTATTAACCGGAGGCCCAGCCCAAATTGCTGTTTTCTTGCCTATTTCAGTGTTTCAAAGAAAAGGAATATCAAGCGGAGTCCAAACGGAATGAAACCTTCGGGAGCGTGATTTTTGGAACGAACGTGATCCAGGAGACGTGGAGCTAAAGTCAGGGAAGCTTCGAGGAGGCCACGAGGCAGGGGGCGCGCCCTCCACCCTTGTGGGCCCCTCGTGGCTCCCCCGACCGACTTCTTTTTCGCCTATATAAGCCCATATACCCTAAAACCTCCGGATAACATAATAGATCGGGAGTTCCGCCGCCGCAAGCCTCTGTAGTCACCAAAAACCTCTCGGGAGCCCGTTCCGGCACCCTGCCAGAGGGGGAATCCATCACCGGTGACCATCTTCATCATCCCGACGCTCTCCATGATGAGGAGGGAGTAGTTCACCCTCGGGGCTGAGGGTATGTACCAGGAGCGATGTGTTTGATCTCTCTCTCTCTCTCTCTCTCTCTCTCTCGTGTTCTTGACTTTGCACGTCTTGATGTATCGCGAGCTTTGCTACTATAGTTGGATCTTATGATGTTTCTCCCCCTCTACTCTCTTGTAATGGATTGAGTTTTCCCTTTGAAGTTATCTTGTCGGATTGAGTCTTTAAGGATTTGAGAACACTTGATGTATGTCTTGCCGTGCTTATGTGTGGTGACAATGGGATATTCACGTGATCTACTTGATGTATGTTTTGGTGATCAACTTGCGGGTTCAATGAACTTATGCATAGGGGTTGGCACATGTTTTTGTCTTGACTCTCCGGTAGAAACTTTGGGGCACTCTTTGAAGTATTTTGTGTTGGTTGAATAGATGAATCTGAGATTGTGTGATGCATATGGTATAATCATACCCACGGATACTTGAGGTGACAATGGAGTATCTAGGTGACATTAGGGTTTTGGTTGATTTGTGTCTTAAGGTGTTATTCTAGTACGAACTCTATGATAGATCGATCGGAAATAATAACTTCATGTTATTTTACTACGGACTCTTGAATAGATCGATCAGAAAGGATAACTTTGAGGTGGTTTCGTACCCTACCATATTCTCTTCGTTTGTTCTCTGCTATTAGTGACTTTGGAGTGACTCTTTGTTGCATGTTGAGGGATCCAAGTATGTTATTATTTTTGAGAGAACTTGCACTAGTGAAAGTATGAACCTTAGGCCTTGTTTCCTACCATTGCAATACCGTTTACGCTCACTTTTATCATTAGTTACCTCGCTGTTTCTATATTTTCAGATTACAAAAACCTATATCTACCATCCATATTGCACTTGTATCACCATATCTTCGCCGAACTAGTGCACCTATACAATTTACCATTGTATTGGGTGTGTTGGGGACACAAGAGACTCTTTGTTATTTGGTTGCAGGGTTGTTTGAGAGAGACCATCTTTATCCTACGCCTCCCACGGATTGATAAACCTTAGGTCATCCACTTAAGGGAAATTTGCTACTGTCCTACAAACCTCTGCACTTGGAGGCCCAACAACGTCTACAAGAAGAAGGTTGTGTAGTAGACATCACCGGGCCGTAAGACACACCAGGATGAAATGGGCCCATGTCTACATCGGGCCTCTAAGAGGCTGAAAGTCACTGGGCTGTAATTGGGCCCAAATATTCGGCGAACAATTAAGTACCTGAGTAAGTACTATGGGCCTTTGGTTGGGCCGACCTTTTTAACCTATATGGGCCTCTGTTGGGCCCTGCCACGTGTCGACGTACCATAGGCATGTCTCCTCCAATGGACGGGTGACATCTGGCCCACTAACGAGCTGGCACGTGTTTCCTCCGGCCAATCAGAATTTTACACGTGGAAATTTCACATTTGTCCGGACTGTTAACGGGTTATCGGATCCAAAACCAGACCCGATAGCTTAACGACGTTCCGTTACGGTGGATGCCACGCGTCGGTCACCCTTGACAAAAGCACTTCTGTGACGCGCGATTTATCGTCATGGAAGTGGACACTTCCATGATGATAATTTTGGTAATGTCATGGAACACTTCTACGACAGCATAGGTATGACTATCTTGATTCTGTCATAATATCGCCATGGATGTACATGCATGACAGAAAACGCGACCTACTGTGACAAACACGTATCATCACGGAAGTTTAATTTTTGTAGTGGGTGTTTGAGGAAATGCCGCGGGTACTGAAAATTTTACTAGGTGGGAGTAAAATGGCGAGGCTACCGATTGGATCAAGGGATTGAAGCAGAGCGGGGCGGGAGTAACAAACATCACACACAGTTAAAACGTAATAATCGCGTGCTATCAAACAGAAAAACACTCCAGCCAAGCACATATTTTTGAGATTGTGAAGGATGCAGACGGGAGTAAAATGTTGGGGCTACTAAAAATTTGGATCAATTGATTGAAGCAGAGCAGGAGTAACAGACATCGCACAGAGTCCACACATACCAATCGTGTGCTATCAAACAGAAAAACCCTCTAGGCGGGTAGATATTTTTGAGATTGCGAGGGAGTAGATATTTTCGAGAGCGGGAGGGAAGCCTTGTGGAGGCAAATCTACTGTGATGATGTGGGTGACAGGGACAGGGGCGCGACACACGGGTAGTCCCAGGTAACCATGTCTGTTGCATACCCGATCGCAAACGGTTGTTGCATCCGACTCGTCTGCTATTTATAAATTTGGCGAAAAAACATGGGAAAGGGTCAGAACATGAACACACTTGCATGTGGACCAAATATATGTATGAAAAGGGTGGTTTGTTGTTCAAATACCCAATGCACAACCTTGATGTGGCACATGTCACATAAAGCGCACGTTATTATTGCTAGCCCCCCCCAGACACTCACACACACTTCGTGCTGGCGGGAGGGGAATCCTAGCTATGAACGCATCCCCACAAATAGCTAGGTCTGACATCTCACCCTACCGTAACACAAAATCGAAAGGAGTACATCATGGTAACCCCCTCCCCCCTTTTGCTTCCGACCAAATATGGATCGTCTGCGGGCCTACAGATGTGTTCTTGTGGCATGAGATGGGTGAGACCAGATACGAACCACACCTGTGGGTGGCCCGATGTGTGTGTGTGTGTGTGTGTGTGTGTGGGTGGGTGTAAATGTAGTGTGATATTTAAATAACCAAATCGCAAATTTGATGTGGCACATGTGCATCGCAAATTAACCGGACATCCCCGACCCCACGGAGGTTCATCTAGTGCGAAGTAGTACTGTGTGCCCCCCAAACACACTTTGAGTCGGTAGGAGGGGGTATCTCACCAAGGCATATTGTAACACTGACCAAGAAGAATCACCACCTTGGTCGTATAACCTCCCTCGTTGTTGGGTCAAAGTCATGCATGGACGTCCACACGCGGCCCCACAAATAGGCTAGCTTGTCACCGATAACCACGCGAGGGAGTGCCTGAAGACAACCACTCCGTGCATGTGTCCCAAATATATGTATGAAGTGTTATGTGGTGTTTGAATATACCCAATACACAACTTTAATGTGGCACTATGCTTTTGGAACCGGAAAGTCCCCACACGGAGCGAGGGTTCATGACGTGTATACTATATATATATAGGGATTCATGTGTATGCATGCCCTCAAACTTAGGTCTCAAATCTCACCATGATTGACGCACGACTATACGGTAATGCGAACCAAGAGAAGAAGAATCCACCCTGGTAACTGATACGTCTCCAATGTATCTATTAGTTTTTTTATTGTTCCATGCTATTATATTATTGTTCTTGGATGTTTTACAATCATTTTATAGTCATTTTATATCATTTTTTGGTACTAACCTATTGCCATAGTGCCCAATGCCAGTTGCTTTTTTCTGCATGTTTTTACATCGTAGGAAATCAATATCAAACGGAGTCCAAACGCAACGGAACTCCAAGAGGATTTTTTTTGGGCTAGAAGAAAGCCAGTGGGCCAAGGAAGCACCTGGGGGCTGCTCGAGGGGAGCAGCACCCACCAGGGAGTGCTAGGAGGCCTAGACGCGCCCTGGTGGGTGCTACCCACCTCGGGTGCCCCCTGAACCGCCTCTTTGCTCTATAAATACACAAATATTCCAGTAACCCTAGGGGAGTCGACGAAAATCAATTCCATCCGCCGCAGATTCCAGAACCACCAGATCCAATCTAGACACCGTCATGGAGGGGTTCACCACTTCCATTGGTGCCTCTCCTATGATGAATGAGTAGTTCTTTGTAGACCTACTGGTCCGTAGTTAGTGGCTAGATGGCTTCCTCTCTCTCTCTTGATTATCAATACAATGGTCTCCTGAAGATCCATATGATGTAAGTTCTTTTGTGGTGTCTTTGTTGGGATCCGATGAACTTTGAGTTTATGATCAGATCTATGTTTTTATCCAAGAAAGTTATTTGAGTCTTCTTTGATCTCTTATATGCATGGTTGCTTATAGCCTTGTATTTCTTCTCCGATATTTGGGTTTTGTTTGGCCAACTTGATCTATTTATCTTGCAATGGGAAGAGGTGCTTTGTAGTGGGTTCGATCTTACGGTGCTTGATCCCAGTGACAGAAGGGGAACCGACACGTATGTATCATTGCTACTAAGGATAACAAGATGAGATCTATATATCCACAATAGATAAACGGATCACATCTACATCATGTCATCGTTCTTATTGCATTACTCCGTTTTCTCGTGAACTTAATACACTAGATGCATGATGGATAGAGGTCGATGTGTGGAGTAATAGTAGTAGATGCAGGCAGGAGTCAGTCTACTAATCTTGGACGTGATGCCTATATAATGATCATTGCCTGGATATCGTCATTATTATTTTAATTTCTATCAATTGCCTAACAGTAATTGTTTTCCCACCATTTGCTATTTTTCTCGAGAGAAGCCACTAGTGAAACCTACGGCCCTCGGGTCTCTTTTCATCATATTTGCCTTTGTGATCTATTTTCCCTTGCATTTATTTTTAGATCTATTAAACCAAAAACACAAAAAAAAAAACTTGCTGCAATTTATTTGTTCTGCGATCTATTTATCCTATCTACCACTTTTACCTCGCATTTTTTCCCTATCTTGAGGCATCGTACCCGGAAGGGATTGACAACCCCTTTAACATGTCGGGTTGTGAGTATTTGTTATTTGTGTGCAGGTGCTGTTTACGTGGTGTGAGGAGGTTCTCCTAGTGGTTCGATAACCTTGGTCTCATCACTGAGGGAAATACCTACCATCGCTATACTGCATCATCCCTTCCTCTTTGGTAAAATACCGACATAGTTCTAGCGGACATCAAAAGGAATTTTTGGCACCATTGCCGGGGAGGATCTTCAACATCAATCAGGTTCCTAATCACAAATCTCATCTCCTCGCAATTTACATCATTTGCCATTTGCCTCTCATTTTCCTCTCCCACACTTCACAAAAATTTGGCGTTTTATCCGCCCTCTTTTTCGTTCGCCGTTTTCTCATCAGATCTCTTATTTGCTTGAACTTGTCACCAAGAGTGACTTTGGTATGGCAGAAACGGATGATAGCCTAACTCCTAAAATGGAGCGTATGGGTAATCTGGATGCCAAAACTTTTGTCTTGGGGCAAGGGAATTTTATGGTAAAAGAACATATCCAAGATTTTTTTCAATTGTGTCCGAAAATTGAGTCTTGATGATATCCCTATACATAAAAGGACTAAATCTTATGCAGAAGCTATCTCGGCACTTGTTTTGAAGCTTGAAACTAGATTTATTCGTACTCATCCAACCCTGTAAAGATTGTTTTATGAGTTGCCCGTTATAAAGGATCCTAAAGCTAAAAAGTTAGCCACTCTTGTCTTGATGAATGAATTTGACTACATAATACAGGAAGCTAGGGAAATCTTTGATTTTTATGGCATGAATCGTGAAAAACCCGTGATTGATGAAATTATTTATAATAGTGATTATACTTTGAGATATTTGCTTGGAGATAACCAAATCTTTGATGAGAATCTTAAAAGGCAAGTCCCCGTTTTAGATATGATCCAACAAGTTTTTAATGATGTTAATCAACACTATTCTTGGATCACTGCCGGAAATCAAATGGGTTATGATAAAAAGAAACTTGATAGTGCTAAGGTTTCCATGGATAATGTGTTTTATGTCCTATTTACAAAGCCTCCCGACACAAATACCTCCAAGGGAAACAAGGATAAGAGTGACAAAACTTAGATCCTACGCGTTATGCCTAGCTAGGGGCGTAAAACGATAGCGCTTGTTGGGAGGCAACCCAATGAATAAAATTTATTTTAGCTTTTTGCTTCCTGTTCTTGAGTGTTATAACAATTATAATACTGTTATGATTCTCTTTTTTGTGTTTTAGTTAGTGTTTGTGCCAAGCAAGACCTTTGGGAAGACTTAGGTGAAAGTTTATTTGATCTTGTTGAAAAACAGAAACTTTTGCACTCACGAGATTATTTTGAATTTTTAACAGAAGGGTGCTTTTAAGTTGATTCTTTTTTAAGAGGATTAATAGACAAATTCCTCACGTCCACCAATTTATTTCATGATTTTTGGAGTTACATAAGTATTCGAAATTTTCAGATTGCTACAGACTGTTCTGTTTTTGACACATTCTGTTTTGTTTGCGTTGTGTGCTTGTTTTGATGATTCTATGGTTTTCTTTGATGAGTTTTTGCCATAGAAAAGTTGGAATACAGTAGATATAATGCAAAAACAAAATAATAATAGGTTTTCTATAGTACTTATAGTAGTGGTTTGGTTTCTTTTACTAACGGATCTCACAAAGGTTTTGTTTGAGCTTTGTGTGATTGAAGTTTTCAAGTTTTGGGTTATCTTACGATGGATGAAGGAATAAGGATAAGCAAAAGGCTAAGCTTGGGGATGCCCGAGGCACCCCAAGATAATATTCAAATAAGTAGCAAGCAACTAAGCTTGGGGATGCCCCCGAGTGGCATCCCCGCTTTCTTCTAACAACCACCGGTATTTTACTTGAAACTATATTTTTATTCGTCACATGATATGAGTTTTGCTTGGAGCGTCTTGCATGATATGAGTCTTTGCTTGTTTTACTTTGTGTTTTAGGTGTTTAATCCTTGCTGTACACACCCTTTTGAGAGAGCCAAAAATTATGCTATGCTTGCTCCTATGCTTCACTTCAATTTTTAGAGCCATGGATTTGCTCTAGTACTTCATTTATATCTGTTTGAGCATCGTGTGCTTCATTAATTTTGAAGAAATGCTCTCATGCTTCACTTAGATTTATTTGGGAGTTAGTAAATTTTTAAGAAATTCTCTCTTGCTTCACTTAGATTATTTTGAGAGAAAGAAAAAAATTATGCTCATGATCTTCACTTATATTTGTTTGAGCTTATCAAAAGCAACACATGAAAATAGTCCCAAAGTGATAGATATCCAAGGTGGATATAATAAAAACTTTCATGAAGATCATTGGACAAAATAAACATGATTCTTAGTAATGGTTTTGAGATATGACAATATGATATGTGAGTCATGTTGATGAGTAATTGTGCTTTAGTAAGAATATTGATGTTAAGGTTTGTGATTCCCTATGCAAGCACGAAAGTCAATAGTTATGCAATGAAATTTATATCCTACTTATGGTGCATTATTCGGTGTTACTTATGCTTAACGCTTGGGTACGAGATTTTTCGCTTTTTGGTTGGTTGCTTCTCAATCTTTTTGCTAGCCTTCATTTTGCACTATGTATGACCACTACTTGTGCATCCAAAACCCTTTAAACCAGTTTTGCCTTATGAGTCCACTCTACCTACCTATATGCGGTATTTCCATGCCGTTCTAAGAAAATTTGCATGTGCCATCTCTAATGTTCAAAATAAATTTCTCTTTTGTGTGCTCTACTACTCGTGAAGCGGTAAAGGGTAGCCAATATTTTCCATGCTAGATGTGTTATTGTCACGATGAGTGTTTATTCACTTGTCATTGCACGACAGTACGACAAAGGAACTAGGGATGCCCAGTCCCGAAATGAATAATGAATTTACTTTATGTTGTCAAATAATAAATTCCTTGGAAAGTGTTGGTATGGAGGGAACCCATGGAAAGTGAAAGTTATGGTGGAAAAAGGAATAAACTTTATTTTCTGTTTGGGAACCGCCTATGATGTATCTAGCATGGAAAGTGTTGGGATGCTTCAAGTCATTTTCATTGGTAGGAAAAGTATGCCTCTCAAAAATAATCTTTATCTCTCAATTTAAGCTTTGAGCTCTGGCACCTCTACAAATCCCTACTTCCCTCCGCGAAGGGCCTCTTTTACTTATGCAATTTATATTTTGAATTTGAGTCTCCATCTTCTCTTATAAAGTACCAACTAAGGGGCACTATGATCATGTTTGAGCACTGGGTGTAGCTAATATTCGAGTGTGTTTCATGAATGGATCAATGATTGAGCATGATGGGCTAGGGATAACTTGCTTTAGTGTTGATATTTTGAAAGACATGGTTGCTTGTTGTTATGCTTGAGTATTAAAGTCTTCATGTCAAAACTAGACTATTGTTTTGAATCATATAAAAGTCCATATGTCCATGCTATAAAGAAAAGAAATGTGACGAACATGTTAGGCAGCATTCCAGATCAAAAATTATGTTTTTATCATTTACCTACTCGAGGACGAGCAGGAATTAAGCTTGGGGATGCTGATACGTCTCCGATGTATCTATAATTTTGATTGTCCGATGCTATTATATTATCATTCTTTGATGTTTTACAATCATTTTATATCTTTTTTTGGTACTAACCTATTGAAATAGTGTCCAGTGCCAGTTGCTGTCTTTTGCATGTTTTTCTACATCGCAGGAAATCAATATCAAACGGAGTCCAAACGCAACGAAACTCCTGGAGGATTTTTTTTGCGCCAGAAGAAAGCTAGTGGGCCAAGGAAGCACCTGGGGGCTGCTCGAGGGGAGCAGCACCCACAAGGGCGCGTCAGGAGGCCTAGGTGCGCCCTGGTGGGTGCTGCCCACCTCGGGTGCCCCCTGAACCGCCTCTTTGCTCTATAAATACCCAAATATTCCAGAAACCCTAGGGGAGTCGACGAAAATCAATTCCAGCCGCCACACAGTCCAGAACCACCAGATCCAATCTAGACACCATCATGGAGGGGTTCACCACTTCCATTGGTGCCTCTCCTATGATGCGTGAGTAGTTCTTTGTAGACCTACGGGTCCGTAGTTAGTAGCTAGATGGCTTCGTCTCTCTCTTTCTCTCTTGATTATCAATACAATGGTCTCTTGGAGATCCATATGATGTAAGTTCTTTTGCGGTGTGTTTGTTGGGATCCAATGAACTTTGAGTTTATGATCAGATCTATGTTTTTATCCAAGAAAGTTATTTGAGTTTTCTTTGATCTCTTATATGCATGATTGCTTATAGCCTCGTATTTCTTCTCCGATATTTGGGTTTTGTTTGGCCAACTTGATCTATTTATCTTGCAATGGGAAGAGGTGCTTTGTAGTGGGTTCAATCTTACGGTGCTTGATCCCAGTGACAGAAGGGGAATGGGCACGTATGTATCATTGCTACTAAGGATAACAAGATGAGATCTATATCTCCGCAATAGATAAACGGATCTCATCTACATCATGTCATCGTTCTTATTGCATTACTCTGTTTTCTCATGAACTTAATACACTAGATGAATGCTGGATAGCGGTCGACGTGTGGAGTAATAGTAGTAGATGCAGGCAGGAGTCAGTCTATTGATCTTGGACGTGATGCCTATATAATGATCATTTCCTGGATATCGTCATGATTATTTGAAGTTCTATCAATTGCCCAACAGTAATTGTTTTCCCATCTTTTGCTATTTTTCTCGAGAGAAGCCACTAGTGAAACCTACGGCCCCGGGGTCTCTTTTCATCATATTTGCATTTGCGATCTATTTTCCCTTGAATTTTTTTCCAGATCTATTAAACCAAAAATACTAAATATATTGCTGCAATTTATTTGTTCCGCGATCTATTTATCCTATCTACCACTTTTACCTCATGTTTTTTTGCCTATCTTGAAGCGCCGTACCTGGAAGGGATTGACAACCCCTTTAACACGTCGGGTTGCGAGTATTTGTTATTTGTGTGCAGGTGTTGTTTACGTGGTGTGAGGAGGTTCTCCTACTGGTTCGATAACCTTGGTCTCATCACTGAAGGAAATACCTACCATCCCTATACTGCATCATCCCTTCCACTTTGGGGAAATACTGACGTAGATCTAGCAGACATCAGTAACCTCTCTCGCGTTGTTGGTCGAAGTGATGGACGACGTCCACGCGGGCCCATGAATATATAGGCCATCAATGGTAACCAAGCGAGGGAGAGTGTCCAAAGACAAACATTGCATGCCTGTGCCCCAAACATATGTATGGACATGCGTGATGCATGGATATATGTTTGAATACCAAAAGCGCAACATTTTGATGTGGCGCATGCATGCGTCAAAAATCACACTGTCCCCACACAAATCTGGTTCATGATGCGTCGCGTGCTCACCCCCCCCACTTTGATCCGGTGGGAGGGATTCATGCATACACATGCGCTCAAAGTATAATATGTTATCTCTCACATCATGACATGCATGTACCATGCCGTATAATTAAGATGAACCAAAATTTAATCCCCTCCTAATTATATGTGAAATTAACCTCTATCGCTGTTGGTCAAAGTGATTGACCAAGCAGGCACACACAGATGGATGAAGCATCTTGCCGATAAACCCGTGAGTGAGTGCTAGAGGAAAACCGCCATCGCTTGCATGTGGGCCAAACACATGTATGGAGATGTGTGGTTGTGATGTTTGAATACCTAATATATATGCAGAACTTTTGATGTTGCACCTGCCTCAAAAACCTTAAATTCCCCACATGAAGCGAGGTTCATGACGCGCAGTATATGCTGGCCCCCTCCCCTCTTCGACGCGTAATATATACTCCTACGTACCGTAACACAACCCAGAAATAATCATCCTTGTTTGTCAAATTACCTTTCTCGTTGTGTCATATATTAGATGGACGACGACCTCGCGGGCCCATGGAGGGAAGCATCGCAGGTGAGTGAGTGACAATCATCATCTGCAGGTGGCCCAATGTGTTGGTGATGTTTTTAATACCCAATATGCACAACTTGTTTGTGGTACCTACCTCAGAAACCGAAAAGTCCCCACATAGAGCGAGATCATTCATGAAGTGTGTGTAGCATGTGTTGCTCCGTCCTCCCCTCTTTGACGCGTACTATATACTCCTACCGCAACACAACCCAAAAAGAAACCTCCTTGCTGGTCAAATTAATCTCTCTTGTTGGGTTAAAGTGATGGAGGACAACCTCGCGGGCCCACGGATGGAAGCATCACACGCAAGTGATTGTCCTATATGACGCGTAGTATATGTTGCCCCTGGCCACCCTCTTGCGTACTATATATACTCCTATTGTACGTAACAAAAACCAAAAAATGACCATCCTTGTTGGTCAAATTAACCTCTCTCACCGCATGTCATAGTGCTCGGCGACGACCTTGCGGGCCCATAGAGAGAGATCACATGCGAGTGAGTGCCCTAGGACCACCGCGTGCATGTGGCCCAAAGATGCATGTCAAACTTTTTCTGCAGCGAACATGCGACCAAAGGAGTTTAGTGTTAAAAATTGAAAAAAATAGATAACATTTGTATGTTTTATACATTGATTGATTTCTTAGAGATTTAATGTGCAAAAATCAAATTTGATCCACATGAGACCCGTGATAGTGCACCAAAATGGATTGGAAAATCATATGTGTATGTGTCCCTGGGTGCATGTTTAGTCCCCATGCAAGAATTTCTAACATCGAGAATCTCGATTTAAAGATCGAGTAAATCCAAAATTAAGTTGAAATTCATGAAACTTATCATGGTGTCATATGGACACCACTAGACTGTGATATTATATTTTTTCAAATTTGAGACAAGTTTTGATATAATCTTCTTACAGACAGGAAATTATCAATAATTATCAACCAATATCTCAAACGGACTCTTTATTCGAACCGTGTGCGTTAGACCAATAATGTATGTGTCGTGCTTTGATTAAGCAATAAAGCGGCAGAATTAATGATCAAAAAGGAAAAATCAATATAATACGTACCGCCACACGTCCCGTGTGCCGTACGAGCATGTGTGAGTTGACGAGCCACATGCTAGCAGTCCACCGCGCAAGTAGACCGGGAGGCCGAGGCATGCGCGTGTTTGCTATGCAGTGTCACCTGGCAGCGTTCTAGTAGCTATGTGAAATGACGGTAGGCATGCCAGCAGTCCACTACGCAGGCTCACTGGGAGGCGAGCCAACCCTTTGACCGCCGCCCACCTCGCTCCCACTGCTCCATATTAATGACGCGCCCGATCCGCTGGTTATAATAGGCGGCCGCACCCCCCGTCCACAGTTGTCACCGCCGCATGGAGTGTATTAGGATTTTGCCTAAGTGCACCATCGGAGGAAGTGGCGACGCCGGGGCTGGTGAATCACCCCGCGCAACGCATGAAGCTGGGCATAGCGGTTGCTATTGCCACCGACGAGGTCTCGTGCGGGCAGCAGTGCGACCTTGACTTCGTCGCTGTTGTCGTGCCTCCCCAGCCGAAGCCGGAGGTTCACAGCTACTCCGGCAACGACTCCGACGGAAAACTAGTTAGTCCCCCTTATTTTGTTGGGAATAGAAATCCTTGGTTATGTTCACCTAGTCCGTGAAATCAGAGTAAGATTCGTTAGATCCGTGTATTGTATTGATTGTTTGAATGGTATCTATGGTTAGTGATTAATTGTTTGTTCTGTACAAATGATTTTTTTGCTAATAATCCGACTAGGGTTAGCATGCGTGCTAATAATTCGTAGCCAGATCTTGAGAATTGATTTTGAATGTCCTACATATATGTTTGTGCCTTTTTTTCTTACAGATCTTGAGAATTGATTTTGAATGTCCTACATGTATGTTTCTGCCTTTTTTCCAGATTGGTATGTACACATATGAGGCTCCAGCCAGGGCGCTGCCGGCTGTAGATCCTGCACCTGGCAGCGCGGGCAGAAGCGGCCATGCCCCTGGATACGAGAAACTCGTAGAATATCGGGCGGACCGCATCAGCGATCTCCCGGATGCCATCCTTGGGGAGGTCATCTTCCTTCTCCCCACCAAGGATGGCTGCCGCACATAGGTCCTTGCATCTTGTTGGCACACTCTATGGCGTGCCGCGCCTCTTAATCTCGACTATCACTGGCTATCTGTCCTTCATGATTTTGAACTCCAAGAGTCATCATCTCCTCCCACCAGGGCTCCGTTCAATGCCTATGCATCCCTACATGCTATCTGCTGCACATATCCTGCACGGTGGACGCATGGCTGACATCCCTTCAATTCAGAAAACTCCAACATCTTGAGTTCTACCATTACCATGCAAATAGCTTCCCACCAAGCGTTGTAGCTTTGCCCTCACCACCGATGTCCATCTCATGGTTTTCCTCCTCTCTCTCCACACCGCCACCTTGGCCCGGTGCCATCCAGCACACAATTTGGTACAAATGCTTCGACTCCCACTGCTAAAAAAACTCGCACTTGTGGTGGTCGATCTGTCAGAGGCCTCACTGCACAGCATCATCCACTCCTGTTGCGCAGCCCTGGAGCGCTTGCTTCTTGTTTTTGGAAAAGAAATGTATCTATTTTCTCCAAACAAAGTCGCCTCACCTTGTAAGCATTGGAATTTGCTTTAAAGGAGAGGAGCTCATCATCAAAGATGCCCCTTCACTCCAAAGGTTGCTCCTTGAATATTAGTGTGCACCTTCACAAATAACTATGGTCTCTGCGCCTAAACTGGAGACCTTGGGTGTAATTCCTGATCCCCTTGAAGGTTACAAGATGGTGGTTGGCTCCACACTTATTCAGGTACTGTATATTATCATCAACACTTTTGTAATCATAAGCTGCATTTTTCATTTGTCTGCATAAGTTTTATATCATCAACACTTTTGTATCATAGGCTGCATTTTTCATTTGTGCACATAACTTTTATATCATCTTGGAGTACACTTTTGGTACTAATATTATGTTCTATGCTCAATGAAGAGTTTGTCCATGGATACCCTATCAATGATGTTGGGTTCTGTCAAGACCTTACATAGCAGTACCTGGTGTTTTGATTTCAACATGATTATCGGCTTGCTGCGAAGCTTTCCATGTCTAGGAATTTGTATATACATGTGATGATTTCAAGCACATTAAAAGCCCATATATAATTTACTAGAATTAACCGTTCAGCTCTCGCTCTTTTGACATACTCTTTTTTTATAAATTAACTGTTTTCAGTCTTCATGTCTATTTAGGCAAAAACACATGGACAAAAAGGTATAACCAATCGGTGGCATAAGAAGCACCGGGGTTTTCTCAGTTCTCATGACATTCATTTGAGGAAAATAATGCTGGAAGGGTATGCATCCAACCATGCAAACATTAGCTTTGTCACATTCTTCCCGTTGAATGCGAGGGTACTATTGTCCATGAGGATTAAGGTTTAAAAAAACTTTATCACGGATGGACATGTTGAACAACATAAAAAGAAGTTTTAGGTGGACAAAAGGGCTTTTGTGTTGGAGATATGACCTAGAGGCAATCACGTATGATGACATTTCCTATGTGTTTATGAATAAAGATAGTCCTTGGACATTATCGATGATGTGTATCAACAAGTACGTGACTTGTTTGTGGGACTATGCAGTGTATGATGACTTTCTTAAAATGTCCCTAGTTGAAAGGGCTAGTGGACGCACATCTGACTAGACTAGCATATGACACGATCGATGGCTTGGTCTCACTAGCCATGGAGCATTGGATGCTAACCGGATAATGTGGACTTGGAAGGATTTGGTCAGATCCGACATAGTCGGATCCGAGTCGAGATTTTGAGTCGGACAGACCCAACTATGAGACACAATGATATGTCATCTGTGAGTCTCTAGTACAACATACGTTCTATGTCCTAAGACCTGAGTTGGCGCATGTACTCGGGATGGTGACAGACCTGCTTTGGGCCGACAAACGCTACTCTGTGACTGGGTAGACCCATGCCGCGCGACATGGTCGAGCAAGATGGGATTTGCCCCTCCGATCAGAAGAGATATACTCTAGGCCCCTTGTGCGATCCGACTAGGATAAGCATGGCCATGCGACAAGGATTATGAGATAATCCGGTTTGTGGTCGGCATCACTGGAACGAGAAAGAGGCCGGGCTAACATAAGGATGACGGACTCGCCTTGAGCCTGACAAAATATATCACATGGCAAAGGGAACAGAAGTGTGATGTACAGGTTTGCATAACCAGCTTCATCGCACACTTGGAGTTGGCACGCTTTGCTAGAGGCTGCTGCCGACTAGATGAGGCAAATGTGATCTGACTCACGACCAAGTGAACGAGAACCTAAGTGGCTGCGCGCTTAAGGGAAGGAACCTATGAGGCTGGACACGACTCCATGAGTTGGATGTGATCCTACTCGGACTCGGATCTAGGCCGAATAGACTTTGGGCTTTAGGATCCATGTGAGGCCCAAGTGTTGAGCCCGCGACGGATGCCTATATAAAGTGGGGGTACAACATACTCATGCGTATGATCGCTTCGGCGCTGTCACTAGGGTTTGCATGTGTTGTGAATAGCCACCTTCACTCGCTGCCGACTGTGTGATCGGACCTAGCAGTCCGCCGCACGGTGTTCCTCCTGCATGCACGGATACCATTAGAGGCGGTGCACCTGCACCGTTCGGTGAACCTTAACGAGGGATCCGATGATCGGTTGTTTGAGGGAGATCGGATGAGGAGGAGACGAACCACGCAAATCAAGCAAACTAAGGATGGTACCTTTGTCTCTCAAACAAATTACACCAAGGACTTATTCAAGAAGTTCAATATGCAAGAATGCAAAGGTATGAGTACACCCATGCCTACTAGTGGACATCTTGACTTGACTAAAGACGGTGAAACCGTTGATCAAAAAGTTTACCGCTATATGATTGGTTCATTGTTATATCTATGTGCCTCTCGTCCCGATATCAGGCTAAGTGTG
Source organism: Aegilops speltoides (assembly GCA_021437245.1). Lineage (NCBI taxonomy): Eukaryota > Viridiplantae > Streptophyta > Magnoliopsida > Poales > Poaceae > Aegilops > Aegilops speltoides. The sequence continues at coordinate 302,636,042 of CM038142.1, read as the reverse complement.
TGCATGTGTGCACAGTATCAAGCAGCTCCTAAAGAATGTCATCTTAAGGCTGTGAAAAGGATAGTGAGATACTTAATACATACACCAAATTTTGGCATTTGGTATCCTAAGAGGTCCTCTTTTGATCTTGTTGGCTACTCCGATTCGTACTATGCCGGTGACAAGGTTGATAGAAAGTCCACTTTGGGTACTTGTCAATTTCTTGGTAGATCTCTTGTGTTTTGGTCCTCCAAGAAACAAAACTCGGTATCCTTATCCACTGCCGAAGCGGAATACATTGCCGCTGGTTCATGTTGTGCTCAGTTACTTTGGATGACCAAAACTCTTAAAGATTATGGAATATATGTGAAACATGTTCCATTGCTTTGTGACAATGAAAGTGCTATTAAAATTGCTCACAATCCTGTGCAACATTCTCGGACTAAGCATATTGAAGTTCGTCATTATTTCATTCGAGATCATGTTGCTAAGGGTGATATCAACCTTTAGCATGTTTGTACCGACAAGCAATTGGCGGATATATTCACTAAACCACTTGATGAGAAAGTGTTTTGCAGGTTGAGAGGTGAATTGAACATCATTGATGCTTCAAACTTGGAGTAGGAACTCCATTTGGATACATGCAAGACATGAGCCTATGACTAATCCTTGATATTTCTCTTATGATGATAATCACATATCTTGGATATATTTGCACCCTTGCATGTCATCTAACCTTTGTAGGTGCTTGGATGAATCTAAATCTATGAGATTGCAAGTCACTCATATCTTGAGCAATCTCTACATCACCAAGTCTCTACATTACGGTGGTTGAAGACAAGGAAGCATGAAACCCTTCAAATATATCCTTTGACAAATTCCTATATCAAAGTTCATGATTGTCATTTGGATACACAAGTGATATTCCTTGCAAGGCTAACTCATGTAGGTAGATGAACTCCAATTACAAGTGGTGCTCTAAATAAACTACATCAACATTGAGCATCCCACACAAGTTCAACTACATGATCAAGATCAACACCACCACCCAAGGTATGTTATTCCATCTTAGAGAAGCTTTACCCCAAGACATGGGTCAAAGCAACTCAACAAGATGTGAATACATCAAAATGCTTAAACAAAAAATGGCAACCCCATTTTGAGCTTAACGATAAGTATGACCTATGATCAAGTGTCTTCACTTGACTCCTAAGTCAATATACTGTAACATAGGTGACTTTGTCGCCGACCAATTCTAGATGAAGTTCTCTAGTGTTTCTCCTTGTTCTTGCATTTGTCTCATGCATATTTGTTCCCCTTTCAAAAAAAACTTCATCTAGATTTCTTCTCTTTTATTTTTGTTATGCATTTCCCTGCATTCAATTCCTTGCAAATCCTTGTGAGATCTTATCTGCTTAGTGAGCTGAGCTGACTAGTGCTTCTTCTCTGTGATGAACTCGGACACACCAACTTGCCTCTTTCGGTCAAACCGAAACACTTCGGTGCCACCGAAGAAAACAATTCGGTGTAGCCGATCTCAATGCTGAGAAAACACTTTGTCATTTGCATCCTGCACAACTTGTTCCATCTCCACTCGATGATTCTTTTCCTCTACCAACACCCTATTTTTCCCTCCTACTTTGCTATGTGACTCAAGGACCAATCCTATTTTGACTCACACTCTAGAGAAGACCCTTCTTGGAAATTGATGTCAAAGGGCGAGAGAGAGCTCACATCAAAGCTTAATCATATCAAAAGGGGGAAATAGAGATAAATAATCACATCATAGAGAGACCCCAGTTACTTGGTATTCAAAGAGGAGCGAAGTCACATGTCTTTTGAGGGGAAAGACATGTTCATGTTGTTCATAGTATTTGTGTGTTTGCTTTGCTCTGATTTTCTATTCCCTATCTTCTCCCAATATCCCATATAAGATTCAGAGGGAGCAAGACATCCAAGGGAAGGAAATCTTCGAATTCATTGCATATCTTTACCTTTGGGGGCATGTCTACACTCAAATAGAGTACCTAGTACTCACTCTATACATGTCACCCCAATCTTGGTACTCTTGTGGTTTGCTGCTCTTTCTCTGTTTAGTAGATGTTTATGTGTTGTCTAACCTTGTTTACTCAGGTTCATCTCTTCCAAAGCTAGCTCAAGACCACAAGGTAAGTATATGCATCACACTCATGTGCATGAGGATCTCTTGCTGATGTACATATTGCTTGCAAGAAGGACTCATGAACATGAAGGTACGTTTCTCATATTCACACCATTTACTCTGATGCATATAGCCAAGATACATGCAACTCATTGCTTGCTCTGTCATGATTATGCACTCACATGATCTTATGTTCCATATCTACATGATTGCATACATGCAGGGGGGAGCCTATGCATGTTACATGTCTTTCCAAAGCTTTACTTGCCTTTCTCTATATCTTTATCTAAAGCTTTGATGTATGTTGTCATAAATTACCAAAAAGGGGGAGATTGAAAGCACAAGTGCTTACTGGGTGATTTTGGTAATTAATGTCAACATATCTCTTGTTGGACTAATGCTTTTATCTAGTATATTTCAGATAAGTCCAACAGTGGAGTGGCATGGACAAGAGGATGTGGAACCCCTTCAAGATGCTAAGGACAAAGGATTGGCTCAAGCTCAAAGCTCAGGACTCTACATTTTCTATTTCAGTGATCCAAGATCACATTGAGCCCATAGGAAAGCCAATACTATTAAAAGGGGATGAGGTGTTGCTTAATGGCTAGCTTGCTCAAAGTGCTTAGTGATATGCTACAAAGACCTCAACCACTTTCTCATATCCACATATGTCCCAAACCAAAAGTCAAACTTGGCCCCATCGATTTGATCTATCCGGTGCCACCGAGTTCATTTGACACAGCCACTACCAGAAACCCTAATCAATTCGGTCTCAATGATGGGATCTCGGTCTCACCGAGATGGGCTTGCAAACTCCCTATTGTCTATTGCAATATTTTTGATCTCACCGAAAATATGTAATCGGTCACACCAAGTTTGCCTGACCAACTCTCTGTTTTGCTTATTGCCAAATCGGTCCCACTGAGTTGTGTAACCGGTCAAACCGAGATGAGGTTTTACCCTAACCCTTGCACATCGGTCCCACCGAATTGATCATATCGGTCCCACCGAAATGCCTAACGGTCACATTATGAACTAAATCGGTCCAACCGAGTTTCCTGATTCGGTCCCACCGAGTTTGGTAAATTATGTGTAATAGTTAGATTTTGGGTGGAGGCTATATATACCCCTCCGCCCTCTTCTCATTCGTGAGGAAAGCCATCAGAACATGCCTACACTTCCATTATTCATTTCTGAGAGAGAACCACCTACTCATGTGTTGAAACCAAGACATTCAAACCCAACCATATGAATCTTGATCTCTAGCCTTCCCCAAGTTGCTTTCCACTCAAATCATCTTTCCACCAAATCCAATCCTATGAGAGAGAGTTGAGTGTTGGGGAGACTATCATTTGAAGCACAAGAGCAAGGAGTTCATCAACAACACACCATCTATTACCTTTTGGAGAGTGGTGTCTCCTAGATTGGTTAGGTGTCACTTGGGAGCCTCCGTCAAGATTGTGGAGTTGAACCAAGGAGTTTGCACGGGCAAGGAGATCGCCTACTTCGTGAAGATCTACCCTAGTGAGGCAAGTCCTTCATGTGCGATGGCCATGGTGGGATAGACAAGATTGATGTCGGTGGAAATGACACCTATGGGATCACTGGAATCCCTACAACGGTCGGCGGGCGCGAGGTTGTGAAAAGAGCGGGTCTAAGAGTCAGCACGCAGATCGTTTACACAGGTTCGGGCTGTGGGGATGCGTAATACCCTAGTCCTACTTTGGTGTATATTTGGGTGTTCTTGATCTCTTGAACTAGCTACATCGTGTGTGCAGTCCAAAAGAGCCGAATACTTTTCCAGTATGCCTTGGGCCTCCTTTTATAGAGAAAGGGGATGCCACAGTGGCACACAGGAGGTGGAAAGATGTACAGTGGCTGAGCTTATCGCCTGACATTATGGGACAAAACGCATTAAATGCGCCCCTTAGGTGTCCCCTTTGCTTCGTTGCCGCTTCACGTTGCTTCGACACACGTCCAGGGGGAGGCATGCAGCGCCATGTAGGCTAGCAGGCTACTGAGCTAGTGCGGTGGCAGTGTCTTCATGAAGATCTGCATGCTACCATGCAGGCGCTTGCTGAGTTGGCGTAGAGGCTGCACGTCGCCACGCAGGTGCTCGCTTGGCTGGCTGCGCTGGCAGCTGCATGGGAACGGCGATGGAGTCTTGGCAAACGTGGGCCTGGCTGCGGCCCCGCGAATGTCCTCGGCAAGGGCCTTGCCGAGGTCCCGGCAAGGGTCTTGCCGCGATATCACGACCGTCCCCGGCAAGGATCTTGCCGGAGGTCTCGCGATCGTCCCCGGCAAGGGTCTTGCTGGGGGTCTCGCGGTCGTCCCCGGCAAGGGTCTCGCCGAGGATCGTCGTCTTCTCGTCTGCACAAAGATCTGCATGCCACCATGGAGGTGCCTCCCGAGCCTTGGTTCCAATGTTGTTGATGGTGTTGGAGCCCTTGGGCTCAAGGGAGGCGCACTCCACTCACGCTGGGCAAGTTGTCCCGACAAGGCTCTTGCTGGGGCTATGTAGGTCGCCCCGACAAGGGTCTTGCCGGGGGAAGCCCATCTCGCCCCTCTGCTCTTTGTGCTTCTGTCTTGGCGATGTTCTGGACATCTCGTGCCTTTGGCTTCCCTCCTCTGGCCTGCTAGGTGTGGCCGCGGGCGCGGCTCTGGCTGCCTGTGCACAAGTAAAGGGGTACAAAAAGGAGAGACCCTACTTTTGTACACCGATAGTTGCTTCTTCGTGGACCCTTCGTGGCTGAAGCCCTCCGTGGACTCGTGCAACCGTTATCCTTCGTGGGCTGAAGTCTCCATCAACGTGGATGTACGATAGCACCACCTATCGGAACCGCGCCAAAAACATCCGTGTCTCCAATTGCGTTTGCACACTCCAATCCCATCCCTTTACTTTCTTGCAAGTTGCATGCTTTACTTTCCGCTGCCCATATACTCTTTGCATGCTTTCTTGATATGTATTGTGAATGATTAAACTTGTGCTTAAACTTCACCTCAACTTGAAAAACTTAAAAACTGCCAACTTTGTGTGTTGAGGGTCTATTCACCCCCCTCTAGACACCTCTTCTCGATCCTTTCACGTTGTCGATGGTGCTATAACTCTTAGCCTCAAGGGTGATGGGCTTGCTGGTGCTGCGTAGGTTGCCTCGGCATGGGTGTTGCCGGAGGAGGTCCAGCTCGCCTTCTGGTCCTTGTTCCTTGACTTGAGTATCTGCCTCGATAGTCTTCGTGTTTTATCTTTTGCTGTCCTGCTGGGCCCGGCCACAGGTGTGGCTACGAATGCCTGTGCACAAGTAAGGGGTAAAGAAAAATCCATACTTTTGTACACCGACAAAGGCCTGGCTGAGCCACACACTAAAGGGTTAGTTGTCTTCGTTGCCCCGGCTGCCATGGAATTGAGACCCAGCGCCGTCCCTGATATCTACTATGCAACTTTAGTCTTGTAGACTCATGTTGGGCCTCCAAGCACGGAGTTTTGTAGGATAATAGAAAATTTCCCTCAAGTGGATGACCTAAGGTTTATCAATCCGTGGGAAGCGTAGCATGAAGATGGTCTCTCTCAAACAACCCGGCAACCAAATACAAGAAATCTCTTGTGTCCCCAACACACCCACTACAATGGAAAAATGTATAGGTGCACTAGTTCAGCGTGGGGACGGTGATAAAAGTGTAATATGGATGGTAGAAATATATTTTTATAATCTGAATAAATAAAAACAGCAAGGTAGCAAACAATGAAAGTGAGCACAAACGGTATTGCAATGCTTAAAAATGAGGCCTAGGGTCCGTAGTTTTGCTAGTGCAATCTCTCAACAATGCTAATCTAATTGGATCATATAGTCATCCCACAAAGTGCTACGAAGAACCACTCCAAAGTTCATATCTATCGGAGAACATAAGAAGAAATTGTTTGTAGCTATTCTTTTTGATCGATCTATCCAAGAGTTTGTACTAAGATAACACCAAGTTATTCTTTCCGATCGATCTATCAAGAGTTCGTACTAAAATGACACTAAGTTATTCTTTCCGATTAATCTATCAAGAGTTTGTACTATAACGCCAAAGCAAATTCAGATTCATAATACTCAATCCAACATAAAGAACCTCAAAGAGTGCCCCAGGATTTCTACCGGAGAAAGTAGGATGAAAACGTGCATCAACCCCTATGCATAGATTACCCCAATGTCATCTCGAGAATCCGCGAGTTGAGTGCCAAAACATATATCAAGTGAATCAATAAATACCCCATTGTCACCACGGGTATTCATACGCAAGACATATATCAAGTGCTCTCAAATCCATAAAAATATTCAACCCAATAAGAACAAAATATCAGAAGGAAAACTCAATCCATCACAACAAGATAGAGAGGGAGAAACACCATACGATCCAACTATATTAAAAGCCTGCGATACATAAAGATCGTGCCATCTCAAGAACATGAGAGAGAGAGAGAGATTAAACACATAGCTACTGGTACAAACCCTCAGCCCCGAAGGTGGGCTACTCCCTCCTCATCATGGTGGCCGACGGGGTGATGAAGGTGGCCTCCGGTGATGATTTCCCCCTCCGGCAGGGTGCCAGAAGAGGGTCCAGATTGGTTTTTCATGGATACAAAGGCTTGCGGCGGCGAAACTTCCAATCTATCGACTCCCCTACGGTTTTTGGAATATTTGTGAATTTATAGGGCGAAGAGGGCGTGTAGGGGGGCTCCAAGGTGGGCACAACCCACCTGGGCATGCCTGGGCCTCCTGGCATGCCCAGGTGTCTTGTGCTCACCTCGGGCCTCCCCTCTGGTACTGCTTTGGCCCACTGGGTGTCTTCTAGTCCAAAAAAAATCTCCAAAATGTTGCGCTGCGTTTGGACTCCGTCTGGTACTGATATTATGCGAAGTAAAAAAACAAGAAAAAAACAGGAACTGGCACTGGGCACGATGTCAATAGGTTAGTCCCAAAAACTGATATAAAGTTGTATGATTATAAAACATCCAAGAATGATAATATAACAACATGGAACAAGAAAAAATTATAGATACATTAGAGACGTATCAGCATCCCCAAGCTTAATTCCTACTCGTCCACGAGTAGGTAAATGATAAAAACAGAATTTTTGATATGGAATGTTGCCTAACATGTTCATAACATATTCTTTTCTTTTGTAGCATGGACATTTGGACTTTTATATGGTTCAAAGCAATAGTCTAGTTTTGGCATGAAGATTTCAATATTCAGGCATACCAGCAAGCAACCATGTCTTTCAAAATATCAACACTAAAGAAAGTTATCCCTAGCACATCATGCTCAATCATTGATCCATTCATGAAACACACTCGAATATTAGCTACATCCAATGCACAAGTATGATCATAGTGCTCCCTAGTTGGTGCTTTATAAGAGAAGATGAAGACTAGAATAAAAATAAAATTGCATAAAGTAAATGGATAGGCCCTTCGTAGAGGGAAACAGAGATTTGTAGAGGTGCCAGAGCTCAAAGCTTAAATTGAGAGAAAATATTTTGGGAGGCATACTTTTCCCGTCAACGAAAACGACTGAGTAATTCCCAACACTTTCCATGCTAGATATATCATAGGTGGTTCCCAAACATAAAATAAAGTTTATTCCTTTTTCCACCATGCTTTCACACTCCACGACTAGCCGTATCCATGGGTGACGTCCATACCAACACTTTCCAAGGAATTTATTATTTGACAACATAAAGTAAATTTATTTTTCATTTCGGGACTGGGCATCCCTATTACGGTCGTACTCTCGTCCAATGACAAGTGAATAAACACTCATCTTGAGAATAATACATCTAGCATGGAAAATATTAGCCACCCCATGCGGCTTCATGAGCGGTACGGGCACACAAAAAGGAAATTCATTTTGAAAATTAGAGATGGAACATACAAATTTACTTAGAACGGCACAGAAATACCTCATATAGGTAGGTATGGTGGACTCATGTGGCAAAACTGGGTTTAAGGATTTTTGGATGCACAAGTAGTATTCCCACTTAGTACAAATGGAGGCTAGCAAATAGATTGAGAAGCAACCAAACAAGAAACAAAAATTCACATAAACGAGCATTGAGCGTAACTAACACCGAATAATGCACCACAAGTAGGATGTAATTTCATTGCATAACTATTGACTTTTGTGCTTGCATAGGGAATCACAAACCTTAACACCAATATTCTTACTAAAGCATAATTACTCACCAACATGATTCACATATTATTATCTCCATATCGCAAAACTATTGCAAGGAATCAAACTTATCATATCCAATGATCTACATGAAAGTTTTATTATATCCGTCTTGAACATCCATCACTTTGGGACCAATTTCATAGCTTGTGCAAATTTTCATCACTATTATCAACTCTCAAAATAATATAAGTGAAGCATTAGAGTGTTCGACAAACTAATCCAAAAAGATATAAGTGAAGATCAAATGAGTAGTTAAGTAAATAGGTAGCTATGTGAGGACTCTCTCATATTAAAAAGTTTCATATCAAAGTATTTTATTAAAACATCAAGCAAAAAAAATGACATTCTAAGAATAGCACACATCATGTGAAGAAGCAAAAACTTAGGCTCAACCGAGGCTAACCGATAATTGTTGATGAAGAAAGGTGGGATGCCTACCGAGGCATCCCCAAGCATAGATGCTTGAGACTTCTTGGAAAATTACCTTGGGATGCCTTGGGCATCCCCAAGCTTGAGCTTTTGTGTCTCCTTAATTCCTTTTATATCATGGTTTCCCTAAATCTTTAAAACTTCATCCACACAAAACTCAACAAGAACTCGTGAGATAAGTTAGTATAAATCAATGCAATAACCTTATCATTCTCTACTGTAGCAAATAACTAAAATTATTATTTAACATGCATACTAAATGCCTCTGCATATTTGATAATCCTATCCTCAAATAGAATCATTAAACAAGCAAACATATGCAAACAATGTAAACATAACAACAATCTGTCTAAACAGGACAGTGTGTAAAGGATGCAAGAAGATTCATAATTCTCTAACTTAAAAATCTGAAAATTTACCACACTATAGAAAATTTATCATATATTATTGTGAAGAAATTTTAACATTTTATCACATTCTGACTTTTCTGAGGAATTTTTGCAACAGCGACAAACTTTCTGTTTTGAAACAACAACTCATAGACTTGCGAAATAAGCATGGCAAAGGCTATACTTGACATTTTTACTGAAATAAAAGATGCAAAACATTATCTAAATAACAGCAAGCAAATACTAGCAAATAAAATGACGCTCCAAGCAAAACACATATCATGTGACGGATGAAAATATAGCTCCAAGTAAGGTTACCGATAATGTTGGAGACGAAAGAGGGGATGCCCTCCGGGGCATCCCCAAGCTTAGTTGCTTGGATCTTCCTTGAATATTACCTTGGGGGTGCCTTGGGCATCCCCAAGCTTAGGGTCTTATCACTCCTTATTCTCCTCATATCAATATCTCACCCAAAACTTGAAAACTTCAATCACACAAAACTTAACGAAACTTTGTGAGATGTGTTAGTATGATAAAGACCAAACCATTCAATTTGGTACTGTCAAGACAAGATTGATAATTGTTCTCAAACAATTACTACTATACCCTATCATTTCTACAATTTATATTGACCAATGTAAGCCATAGAAACTAGAAAACAAGCAAACTATGTGTTGAAAACAGAATCTGTCAAAAACAGAACAGAGTGTAATGATCTGAACAACAACCATACTTATGCAACTCTAATTTTTTTGAAAAATTAGGACAATGTAGGGAATTTTTATATCAATCATCTGTAAAAATTCATATCAAAAGCAGGTTCCAATGAATTTTGAAAATTTTGGGACTGAGCGCAAAATTTTCCGTTTTTTTCACAGAATCAAGTCAACCATCTTCCACACTATCCCAAAGGCTTTACATGGCACTTTGTTGAAGCAAAAGCTATAGAACACGATTAGTATAGTAGCTTAATCATGTTAACATGATTAGTATAGTAGCTTAATCAGCTCCTGCCTCTGGTTAAACCTGCGCTCAAGATCTGCGCGAGCTTCCGCCACGCGGCGGTCGACCTCCTCCTGGATTCGAGCCTCGCGCGTGCCAACCTCGTCCTCCACCTGGGTAACCTGGCGCTCCCTCGTCTCCAACCGCTCAAGATCAAGATTGCACTCAGCACCCTCCAGCGTCAGCACCACCTCGCGCCTCCGGAGCTCCTCCTCCTTGATAGGCGTCCCCTTCAGTGATGCAAGGGCGGCCTAACGCAGCTCCACCTGCTGCTCCAGGGAAGCGCTCCAGGCTTGGAGCTCCCACGCGCGCTTCACCGTGATCTCGCGTCGGTGGTCTGCTTCCCGAGCCTCCTCTATAGCTCGGGAGTAGGCCTTTCGCGAGGCCGCAAGGGATGCTTCGGCCTTCGCGTTGTCAAGCTCGCGCTGATGACACGCGAGGTTGACTGCCACCTTCAGCTTGCACCGCTCCTCAATCAGCCGCAGGCCTTCAGCTTCAAGACACGCGTCCACGTCCGCGAGCTCTCCACCAAGCTACTTTATCGCTCTATGATTGGTTCATTGTTATATCTATGTGCTTCACGTCCCGATATTATGCTAAGTGTGTGCATGTGTGCACGATATCAAGCCGCTCCTAAAGAATGTCATCTTAAGGCCGTGAAAAGGATAGTGAGATACTTAATCCATACACCAAATTTTGGCATTTGGTATCCAAAGAGGGCCTCTTTTAATCTTGTTGGCTACTCTGACTCGGACTATGCCGGTGACAAGGTTGATAGCAAGTCCACTTCGGGTACTTGTCAATTTCTTGGTAGATCTCTTGTGTCTTGGTCTTCCAAGAAACAATACTCGGTATCCTTATCCACCGCTGAAGCAGAATACATTGCTGCTGGTTCATGTTGTGCTCAATTACTTTGGATGACCCAAACTCTTAAAGATTATGGGATATATGTGAAACATGTTCCATTACATTGTGACAATGAAAGTGCTATCAAGATTGCTCACAATCCCGTGCAACATTCTCGAACTAAGCATATTGAAGTTCGTCATCATTTCATTTGAGATCATGTTGCCAAATGGGACTTTAATCTTAAGCATGTTCGCACCGAAAAGCAATTAGCGGATATATTCACTAAACCACTTGATGAGAAAGTGTTTTGCAGGTTAAGAGGTGAATTGAACATCATTGATGCTTCAAACTTGGAGTAGGAACTCCATCTGATACATGCAAGACATGAGCCTATGACCAATCCTTGATATTTCTCTTATGATGACTATCTTATGTCTTGGATATATTTGCACCTTGCATGTTATCTAACCCTTGTAGGTACTTGGATGAATCTAAGTCTATGAGATTGCAACTCACTCACATCTTGAGCAATCTCTACATCACCAAGTCTCCACACAATGGTGGTTGAAGACAAGTAAGCACAAAACCACTCAAACATATCCTTTGACAAATTTATTATTGAAATTCATGATTGTCATTTTGGATACACAAGTGCTCTTCCTTGCAAACTAACCCATGTAGGTAGATGAACTCAAATTCCAAGTGGTGCTCCCAACTCTTGATGAGCTACATCAATCGTAAGCAACCCACATAAGTTCAACTACATGATCACGATCAAGACCACCACCCAAGGTATGTTATTCCATCTTAGAGAAGCTTTACTCCAAGTCATGAGTCAAAGCAACTCGATAAGATGTGAATACATCAAAATGCTTAAACGAAAAATGGTAACCCCATTTTGAGCTTAAATGATGAGTATGACCCATGATCAAGTGATCTCACTTGACTCCTAAGTCAACATACTCTAACAGACTTTGTCGCCGACCAACTCTAGATGAAGTTTTCTTGTGTTCTTTTCTGTGCTCTTGCATTTGTCTCATGCATATTTGTTTCCCCTTTCAAAAAAAACTTCATCTGGATTTCTTTTCTGGTTCTTTTTGTTCTGCATTCCCTGCATCCAATTCATTGCAAATCTTTCAGTTAATTCCTTGCAAATCCTTGTGAGATCTTACTCGTCTAGTGAGCTGAGGTGACAAGTGTTTTCTCTGTGATGAACTCGGTCACCCCAGTCTGTTGTTTTCGGTCTAACCGAATCCTTTCGGTGCAACCGAAGCATAGAACTCGGAGCCACCGATTCCCCTACAGGGAAGACACCTTGCCACTTGTTTCTGCATTCTTTTTGATCCAGATCCACTCAATGAATCTTTTCCTCTACCAGCATCACATTCAACTTGTTTCTTTGTTTTGTGACTCAAGGACCAAACCCTTCGTGACAAAAATCCAGAAGAACCCTTCTTGGAAATTGATGTCAAAGGGGGAGAGAGAGAGATCACATCAAAGCTTAATCATATCATGGGGGGAGAGAATACTTAAGGGGAGAGAGAGTAATCATCAAGGACCCCAGATGCTTGGTGTTCAAGAGGAGAGAAGTCACATGTCTTCAAGAGGGGAAAGACATGTTCATATTTGTTTGTTTGCATTAGCTCTGTTTATTTTCTTTCAGCTCTGTTTTTGCTCTGATTTTCTATTCCCTATCTTCTCCCAATATCCCATGCTAGATTCAGGGGGAGCAAGACATCTAAGGGAAAGAAATTCTTTGAATTTATTGCACATCTTTACCTTTGGGGACATGTCTATATCCAATGTGGTACTTAGTACTCACTCTACATGTCATCCCATTCTTGGTTCTCTTGTGGACTCTTTTGTTTCCTCTGGCTAGTAGGTGCATCTGTGTTATCTAACCTTGTTTACACAGGTTCATTTCATCCTAAGCCAACTCAAGACCACAAGGTAAGTATATGCATCACAGTCATGTGTATGAGGAACTCTTGTTGATGTACATACTGTTTGCAAGAAGGACTCATGAGCATGAAGGTACATTTCCCATATTCGCATCTATTGCTCTGATGCATATAGCCAAGATACATGTAACACATTGCTTACTCTGTCATGCTTATGCATTCACATGCTCCTATATCATATATTCACATGATTGCATACATGTCGGGGGAGTCTATGCATGTTACATGTCTTTCCAAAGCTTTACTTGTTATTCTCTGTATCTTTATCTAAAGCTTTGATGTATGTTGTCATCAATTACCAAAAAGGGGGAGATTGAAAGCACAAGTGCTCCCTGGGTGATTTTGGTAATTAATGTCAACATATCTCTTGTTGGACTAACACTTTTACCTAGTATGTTTCAGATAAATTCAACAATGAAGTGGCATGGACTAGAGGATGTGGAACCCCTTCAAGATGCTAAGGACAAAGGATTGGCTCAAGCTCCAAGCTCAAGACTCTACAGTTTCTATTTTAGTGATCCAAGATCACATTGAGTCTATAGGAAAAGCCAATACTATCAAGAGGGGATGAGGTGTTGCTTAATGAGGCTCTTGCTCAAAGTGCTTAGTGATATGCTCCAAAGCCCTAAACTACCTTCTCACATCCACATATGACCTAAACCAAATATTCAACTCGGCCCCACCGATTATTTCTATCCGACGCCACTGAGTTCAGATGTCATAGCCACTGCCACAAACCCTAGGCAAATCGGTCTCACCGATAGGGATCTCGATCTCACCGAGATTGCATTGTAATCTCTCTCTGTATGTCCATTACCAAAATCGGTCTCACCGAGTTTGCGTAATCGGTCCTACCGAGATAACAATGCAAACTCTCTGTTCCTCTTCGTAACATTTCGGTCCAACCGAGATGAGCAAATCGGTCCCACCGAGTTTGCCTGACCAACCCTCTGTGTGTCCATTACCAAAATCAGTCGCACCGAGTTTATGTAATCGGTCTCACCGAGATTACGTTATGCTCTAACCCTAACCATATCAGTCCTATCGAGTTGCATGTCGGTCCCACCAAAAATCCTAACGGTCACATGATTTGCTAAGTCGGTCCGACCGAGTTTCTCAATTCGGTCCCACCGAGATTGGTAAGTTGTGTGTAACGGTTAGATTTTGTGTGGAGGCTATATATACCCCTCCACCCACTCTTCATTCGTGGAGAGAGCCATCAGAACATGCCTACACTTCCAACATACATTTTTTGAGAGAGAACCACCTACTCATGTGTTGAGACCAAGATATTCCATTCCTACCATATGAATCTTGATCTCTAGCCTTCCCCAAGTTGCTTTCCACTCAAATCTTTTCGTCGGAAACGAACACCTATGGGGTAGGGCCCCTTTCGGTCCGGCAGGGAGCGGAGGGCGCGCGAACAGCGGATCGAGGCGGAGCACGCGAGCGATTTTACCCAGCTTCGGAGCTCTCCAGAGAGATAATACTCCTACTGCTGCTTTGTGGTTGTATTATGTTCTTTCTCGAGAGCGTGAGAGTGTTCTGGTTTCGAAAATGAGTCGAACCCCCCCTACGTTGTGCATGGGCCTCCTTTTAAAGGCTCAAGGGGTCACCGACAGGTGGCAACGCATGCAGGGGTAAAAGTGTAAAAGGTGAGGTTGGTACAACTACTTCTACAGTGGATCCTACCTAACTCTGACGGCAGGGGACAAAGGCATTAAATGCCCGTCCGCGTCGTCCAAACAGTGCAGAAAAGCGACCGTTAGGGGCGCCACCGTTCGCCATGATGGCCATCTCGTCATCTCCACTCGCCACCTCGCACCGCTTGGCTGCACAGCTCCTCGCCACGTGCGCCTGGAACGGTCCTGTGGCGACACGTTGACGGATGCGCTGGAGCGTGGGCACAGAGTGGTGGCTTCGCCGCGGCAAGCGCCTTGCCGCGGTCGTTGTCTTGTCGCGCCCGGAAGCTTGTTGCTCGCGTCTTGCCGGGACGCGCGACGCGTCGCGGCAAGTTCCTTGAAATGCCTTGGTTGGCCTTCCAGGCAAGCTCCTCTTGCCGGGGCCTTGTCCTTCCCGGCAAGCTCCTCTTGCCGGGGCCTTGTATTCTCAGTTAAAACACTTTGTTCTTGAATGGCTCCAATAAGAACTACGGAGGATCTTGGCGGGCACCCGGCAAGCCTTGCCGCGGGGCGCTGCGACTGCCCGTGCACAAGTTCGGGATACTAAGGTACCCCTACTTTAGTACACCGACAGGAGCCCCCGGGCCTGGGCCACACACGGTGCCGAGCGCTGTTGGGCAAGGCCTAAAACAGGGCACGGGCACGCGCGGCCTGGGTCCACATCAGATCTAACTCAGATCCACCGCGCCCTCAGAACGGCACGCGTCGAACGCGGCGTCGTGGGAGAGATCGTGGGTGATTCTTTATTTGGAAAAAGCGTAACGTTTGCCTCCTCCTCTTTATAAGCAGGGGAAACAGTGGCAGTTCCCCCACCTTCGCCACTTGCGGTTCCAATCTCAGAAATCTCCGCCACTCCCCTCCGCTTCCCAAAGCCGAAAGAGAGCAGCGCTCCATCCCCCGTCGCCGCCGCCGCCACCAACGCCCTCGACCTCTCCCACCGCCTCCGCCATGGCTCCGAAGACCGGGAAGAGTGCGAAGTCGGCCGAGGCGCTGCGGCTTGAGGCGCTGCGGAAGGAGCGGGCAATCTTCCCCCCTGAGCTCTCCACAAAGGTGCCGAGGGAATGGTTCTATCTCTTCTGGTCGACGGAGACGCGAGCGCATCCGCGCACACAGGTACACTCCGCCGCCGCTTCTGCTTCGAAAAGGTTTCCAAGAGGATACCCCTTCTTCGCGCTGTTGTTCTATTCCGGGCTCTGCCTGCCCTTCTCTGATTTCTTTTGCGACATCATGAACACCTATGGGTTCCACCTCCTTGATTTCACCCCCAACGCCGTTCTGACCATGGAGGTTTTCGCACATCTCTGCGAGAACTTTGTCGGAATCCACCCAAACGTAGCCCTTTTCCGCCACTACTTCATGCCCCGGGTCGAGAGAGGAGAGCCCTTAGCTGGCGGGATTGCCTGGATCTCGAGGGCCGGCATGAAGGAGGTCTATCTGGAGGGGGAGCTCCGCAGCAAATGGGAGGAGTGGAGGGCGGAATGGTGTTGATTGTTGATGAGAACCGCAGCCGCTCATCGCCTCGCGCCAAACTCCAGCAGCAGCGGCAACGATTGAGCGCTTGGCGGCGGACGATGCTAGATCAAGATCGCCACCACCCGGATCTTGCGACTCGAGCTTGCCAGCTCATCAGAGGCGCCATGCGCGGACTTTCTTCGCGCCGCGACGCTTCTCTGCAGAGAGGGAAGACCCGCCTGGCTGTTCGGGGTCCGGCGGATATCATGAGGCTGCGCCGGGCCTCAATTTCAATTTTACTGTCTTGAGTTGTATGGGACGCCAAGGAGCTGTTCAAGCACGACCCCAATCATCCCGAGTGGTTCAGCGCCGCAGGCGTCGTCTCGCCAGCAATAACTCGCCGATCGCATCCACGCAATGATGCCGGAGTGCGACTCGCATGGAATTATTCCAACTTGGCAGGAGCCCGCCGACGACGTAGTGCAGCAGTTCTTCGATAGCTTGGTGGAGGTGGCGGTCCGCGCCGACGAGCAGAGGAGCCTCACCCGCAACACCACCGACGATGAGATGCGGCGCATTGCCACCAGGGCAGAAGAGGCAGCGGCGGCCGCCGCCGCGGGCGAATTTGGGTTTACTGTGGAAGAGGCAGAGGCGGCCGAGGCGGCAAGCCTTGCCGATCGAGAAGAGCTTGTCGGGGAGGTCGTCGGCGAGGGAGAGCCCGAAGCCGAATCGAGTGAGCCCGCCGAGGGTGCAAGCGGCCAGCCGTCTTCAAGCAACTTACCGCAAGCGGAGCTCCCTGTGCAGGCCCCAGCTCCACCAAGAAGGCGCCTCGCAGACGGAGACATAGCAGGGCGGCAGACGGGTCAACAGCCGCCAGCGCCATGGACACGCCCACTGTGACAAGCACCGCTGCTGCTGGAGCATCTCACGCCCGGCCGGCAACCGGAGCGGGTCCTCTCGGCCGCCGCTTCGATCTCGCCAGCCTCCGCCAAGCGGCCAAGGGAGCCTACTCCTCCGCCTCGTCGCGCCAAAAGAGTACCGGACTTCAATCTCTCCGCGCTCAGCTCCGACGAGGAGGAAGAAGAGGATTAAGTTTCTCTGTTGTGTTTGTATTTCTTCAATTCTTGTTGTTTCTTGTCTTGTATCTGAGTTGCTTTCTTCTGAACCTTGTCCCTTTTCAGGACTCTGGCCCAGAGAGCGGCGAAGAGAGCCAAGGTCCCCGTGGTTGTCATCGAGGACGATCCTGCTGTGATGACAGAGGGCACGTCCGAGACCACCTTGTCGGACCCGGCAATTACTCCCCGAAGCAGCCCCCAGCGCAGCCCCCAGCGTAAGTATATAGTCTTACTCCCCGCTGTTGGGTGCGCATGGGTGTTCTTTCTTTGCTGATATCTTGACTGTTGGTTTGTTTGTGTAGGAGCAGAACAGGCTCACCAGGAACAACCAGAAGCCGCTCCTGAGGTGCTATCTGCTTCAACTACGCTGCCAAGGGAGGATTCCCCGGCAAGGTTGCGCTCTCCGGCAAGGGAGAGGTTCCCGGCAAGGGGCAGTTCCCCGGCAAGGGACGGGACCAGCGATCCCCCAGTGGTGGAGCCCATGACCACAGAGCCCAGCACAGGTAATCCTTCTTGTCGGAAAACTTCCCTTGAGTTCTTCTTCTGATCTTCTTTTTGGATATTTGCTTGACTTTTTCTCCCTCTTCCTGTCTTCAGATCCTCCCTCTACGGAGCCGATGGAGACCGAGGCCACCGGCGAGGAGAACGTGCGCAGCAATACTGACGATGCCGCCGCCATCAAGAAGAGGCCGGCCGATGATCCCGCCGACGAAGAGGCCGCCAAAGCTGCCGCGCAGAGCCGGCGAGGATCCGCGACAGACCGACGACCTGGGCCGCAGGAGCGCAAGGCGCTATGCCGATCCGCCGATCCCTCCGCCGGCCGACGCAGCGCCAGTTCAAGAGCCCACCGGGCGCCTACTTGAAGGTCGGCGACGGTATCTTCATCAAGCTCCCCTGGGCTTCGAGCTCCAGGGCGCCGGTTGAAGGAGAGGTTTTTGACGGAGAAGTGCTTGCCTCCGCTGGGTTGACAATGGTCGACACGCCAAGCAGCAGCAGCGGTGAGCCTGAGGAGGAACAGCTGCTGCGGAGGCTGTTGTCGCTCTACCGTGCCCGACAAGCCAAACTGGAGTCTCGGGAAGCGCTTGTCGCGCAGGCGGGAGTTGACATTGAGAAGCATGCGGAGGAGCTTCAGAGTCGCAACCAAGAGGCCCTCTGGTCCATCGCAGAGGAGAGGGCGCAGCTTGTTGAGGCGCGGAAGGCTTTCATCCTCGAGAAGGCAGAAGCCGAAGAGCAACAGCAGCTTGCCGCCGGGGAGCTGTCCGTGCGGGAAGGCGAGCTGACACAGCGGAAAGTCAATCTGGACAGCGATGAGGAGGAGCTTGCCGCGCACGAGGAGACACTTGGCGGGGCCCTCAAGGAAGCGAAGGATGCTGCTGCAGCTGCCGAGGCCGCCAAGAAGGAGATGGAGGTGAAAGTGACGAAGCTAGAAACCACTCTCAAGGCGAAGAACGAAGAGCTTGCCGCGCTCCAGCGCGAGCGCGAGAAGGACGCCCTTGCCCATGGTGAGCTGCAGGGTCGTCTCCTCGAGAGGGGCAAAGAGCTGAGCGCCGCCAAAGACTCAAATGCTGATCTGGAGCTGAAGCTGGCCACGCTGACTGAGACGCTGGACGGCGCCAAGAAGCGGGAGGAGGACTTGAAGGAGGAGATCAAGGCCAACGAGGCGCTGCTGACGAGGGCCGCCGAGACCCGTAACACCTTCGTGGACACTGTGGAGCTCGGACGGAGGGCCTCGTGAACATTGCCGCTGGTCATTGACGAGGAGCCGACGAATCGAAATGGAGGGCTTCGGTACTCCTCCGACGAGAACCTCCAGCCCAGCGCCAAGCTCACTGTTTTTCAAGGGCGTGGCGACGGCCTCCAAAGAACTCCGGAAAGGATCCCAAAGCAGCTAGCCGACGAAGTCGCAAGACGAGCTACACCAGATTTCGGAGAAGGTGTTGGTGAAGGTGGTCTTCCGCAACCTGTGCCTCAACCTCACCAACGCCCTCAAGAAGCTGCCGGCGGTGCCGATCTTGAAGAGTTCAAGGCCCTTGTCGCACCCATCGTGGACAAGGTGAATGAAGTCAGGAGGGTTGATGGCGGTCGCGTAGATTAGGCCGCGTGTTTTATCCTTTCCTTGCCGCTGCCATTTATGTTATGAGAACAATTCAGTCAGTGCTGCGACAAGTTACCTTTGTAATATAACTTTATCTTGGGTAGTATTTGCTATGTTATTTCCTTTACTTGATTCCTTCCTTTGTATGTTTTTACCCTACGCTTCAGGGAACTTGCGTATGCAGACACCCTTGCCATGAAGCGCTGAGTGCGGAACATCGCAGCTCTTTGGCAAGGTTGCCCGCAAGAAACCTTATTGCAACTAGTCGCAGCACACTTAAGTTGTTGAGCGGACTCGAAACAAAGTAAGGGCGCAACTAGCTACGAGTTGGTTCCTCCGCGCACAGGTTTTCCAAAAAAGCACGGTCGTTCAAGGAAGATAACTTAATTTTTTTTAAACTGATTGTGCTCAAACTTTGGCAACTTAGCTTTTCTGTCGTTTTCGTCCCGGCAAGGCGATACTTTCTTGAACGACGCCTGGTCCAGACCATTATCTTCTCCTCCCCCCCCCCCCGGTGAACTTGTGGGCGAAGGAACCTTCCTTTCTCTTGAGAAAAAGAAAGAAGAGAAAATAAAGATATGGAGCCTTAAGGCTCGTTATTGCTTACCGGGGTTAGTGCTGCACAAAGTGTCAGACAATACATGCAAAAAAGAAAAAAGCATGAAATTTGACAAGATGTGCGGAGCATATGATCTTTATTTATGCACGGGATCTGCGCCCAGCTTTGTACAAAGGGTTACATGCAACAGAGGCAAGGCTTGTACAAAAGGTGGTTGCCGGAACGGGTTCCGGCAATCGCGCCTTACGGGTAAAACTTACGAAGATGCTTGATGTTCCAGGAGTTGCTCACCGGAGAGCCATCTTCGGTCTCAAGGCGAACAGCGCCAGGCCTAGTGACTCGCTTTACCCGATAAGGGCCTTCCCACTTCGGCGTCAACTTGTTGGAATTCTTGGCGGATTGAATGCGCCGAAGAACAAGGTCGCCTTCCTCGAGACTTCTGGCATTGACTTTGCGGCTATGGTAGCGGCGCAAAGCTTGTCGGTATCGAGCAGCTCGTCAAAGAACGAAGACGATCTTCCTCAAGGAGCGCGCACACATCTTGTCGCAGCTGCTCTTGCTCAAGCTCATCATAAGCGAGCACTCGAGGCGATCCGTATACGAAGTTCTCGTGGGGAGAACCGCCTCGCTCCATAAACTAGAGCAAAGGTGTCCGCCGCTGGCTCGATTTGGCGTCGTCTGACGACCAAAGAACCACCGCAGCTCCTCAATCTAGTTCTTTCCGCACTTGTGCAGCCTGTCGAAAGTCCTGGTCTTGAGCCCAGCAGACTTCAGCGTTGCCCTCTCCGCTTGACCGCTGCTTCTCGGGTGAGCAATAGAAGCGGCGAACCTTAGCGCCAAGATCTTGGACGATTACATGAAGGTGCGGCTCGTGAACTATGTGTCGTTGTCGGTGATGATCCCGTTAGGGACTCAAACGGCAAACAATCGACCAAGAACTTGATCACGATCGTGGCTGTCACCTTCCTCATCGCTTCCACTTCCGCCACTTTGTGAACTTGTCGATTGCAACGCATAAGTACTCAAAGCCCCGACAGCTTCGGGAAAGGGGCCGAGGATATCGAGCCCCGCATCAAAAATGGCCGTGATAAAGGGATCGCCCGGAGAGCTTGAGCTGGCTGGTGTATCTCGCTGGAGTGGAACTGCACGCTTCACACTTGGTTACTTGTGCAGTTGCATCCTGGAGAGCTGTCGGCCAAAAGAAACCTTGCCGGAATGCTTTGCCGGCAAGTGCTCTCGCACCAATGTGATGACCACATATGCCTCCATGTATCTCCGCCAACAGCTTCTATCCATCTTCCCGGGGAATGCACTTCAATTTCACTCCGTTGAATCTTCTTCTGTACAGTATGTCGTCGACAAACTGGTACATACTTGATTGCCGGGATACTCTCTCCGCTTCTTCTTGCTCTTCGGGAAGTTCTCCTGTTTTAAGGAAACGGACAATCTGCTGCGCCCATGTCGGAGCTTGCGGCTCAACAACAAGGACTAAAGGCACAAATGCTGCTGCGGGAACATCTGCTTCTACGGCAAGAACCTGCGATTCAGCCGAAGCTTGATGTTCCCTGGCAAGCTTGCCGGAGCAAAACTTGTCGGGAGCGTCTGCTTCAACGGAACAAACCTTAAGGCTTGTCGGAGCAGGCTGCTCCTCAGCACTCTTGGTATTGATCTTGGGGACCTTCTTGGCGGCGGCTTCAGGGAGCTCTGCCGAAAAGTAGTCACCGGAAATCAACTTCCTCTTCTTGCTCTGTCCAGTTGCTGGTGTCACAGATGGTTGAGTCAGCTTGAGCACAAAGATCCCTGGTTTCACAGGTAACTTTAACGCAGTGCATTTTGACAGGCCATCGGCAATGTCGTTCTGGGCTCTCAGGACATGTTCCATCTGCAGGCCGTCAAAATGCTCTTCCAACTTTCTCACTTCATCAATGTAAGCTTCCATCAACGGACTCTGATAATCTTTGTTTACTTGGTGGACGACAAGCTGTGAGTCACCCCTAACAATAAGCTTCTTGATCCCAAGGTCCGCCATGATCTCGAGTCCGCAAGCAAACCTTCATACTCTGCAGATTGTTTGTTGCTTGCTCCTTGGGAAAGTGCATCCGACCACGACTTGAGGTGCTCTCCGTGGGCGCGACAAGTAACATGCCCGCACCGGCGCTTTGCAGCGAGAAGGCACCATCAAAGTACATGATCCATTCTTTGCTTGCTTCCTTGACGGGATGCTCGCTCGAATTTCTTCATCGTGTTGGCGCCCATTCGCTATGAATTCTGCCAATGCTCGGCTCGATAGTTGAAGTACTCTCAAACTTGAGGCCAAAGCTTGACAATTCTAGTGCCCACTGACAATCATGCCTGCTGCTTCGGATTCTCGCAATATCCTCTTCAACAGAAAGCGAGTGACAACTGTGATCTCATGTGCTTGAAAGTAGTGGTGCAGCTTCCTCGAGGCCATGAGAAGGCCGAAAAGCAATTTTTGCACACCAGAGTACCTTGATCTAGCCCCCTGCAGAAGGGAACTGACAAAGTAAACAGGGCGCTGCACCATCTTCTTCTGCTTCTCTTCTTGTGGCTGCACAAATCCATCCTTATCGGGACCAGAGCTTGTCGGGGAAGCCCCCTGCTTGTCGCTGGACGCACTTGCCGTGGTCGCTGGCTCATCATCCGCCTCCCACTCCGCTACTAACGCAGCACTAACCACTTGATTGGTTGCCGCTAGATACAAAGAACAACTTCTCTTGTGGCTTAGGTGCGATAAGTATTGGAGTGGAGGATAGGTATCTCTTCAAGTCCTGCAGCGCAGCCTCCGCTTCCGGAGTCCATTTCATTGGACCTGCCTTTTTCAATATTTTGAAAAATGGTAGGGCGCGTTCAACAGACTTAGAGATGAACCTGCTGAGAGCGGCAACGCAGCCGGCAAGCCTTCGTACATCCTTGACGCGCTTCGGTGCTTCGATCTGCTCAATGGCCTTGATCTTGTCGGGATTGGCTTCAATCCCCCGCTGAGACACAAAGAACCCGAGAAGCTTGCCGGAAGGGGCTCCAAACACACACTTCTCGGGGTTGAGCTTGAGGTTGATCTTGCGCAGATTTGCAAAGGTCTCGTCTAAATCTTGGATCAGAGTTGCTCTGTCTTTGCTCTTGACCACTATGTCATCCATGTAAGCTTCTACATTTCTATGCAACTGTGACTCAAAAGTTTCGTGAACTACCCTTGCAAATGTTGAACCAGCATTCTTGAGTCCGAAAGGCATCCGTACAAAGCAGTATGTGCCACATGGAGTAATGAATGCGGTTTTCCTCATCCTCTTCGCCATGAAGATCCGATGATATCCTCGAATATGCATCAAGAAATGGAAGCAAATCACATCCCGTCGTGGAGTCGATAATCTGGTCAATGCGCCGCAAGGAAATGGATCTTTGGGACAAGCTTTATTAACATCGATGAAGTCAATACAAAGCCTCAATTTTCCGTTCGCCTTGCGCACGACTACTGGATTGGCCAGCCACGAGGATGAAGCACTCCTCCGACTAGGCCTCGCTGCTTGCAACTTCTTGATCTCTTCGCAATGAATTCTTGGCGCCCACCGCTTGCTTTCGACTTTACGCTTGACGGGCCGCATGCGTGAGGACAGACGGCAAGGTGGTGCTCAATTAATTTCGGGAACACCGGGATGTCGACGGTTGCCATGCAAACACATCAACATTCGCCTCAGAAAAGTAACGAGCGCTTTCCTATTTAGGGTCAAGCGTGGCAATCGATGGTGAAGGTACCACCAAGCCGCCCTCCTTGGCGCCACTTTCTTGGTCTCTGTGAAGCTGTCTTTGTCTTCTTACACTTGCCGGTGGAGCTCGATGGTGCGTCCTCGACAAGAGCGCAAAGACTCCAAAGAGGTGCGCCATCGAGTGGGCATCGAGCTCTTGCCGGACTTGTTTCTTCTTCTTCCCCGGAGCTTCAAATGGCAAGTGGCTTTATGCTCATTGCGGCTGCGCTTCCCGTAAATCTTGTCGGTGCAGATAAGGGCATCTTTCTTGTCGCCAGGACAGAGATGACACTTATCGGACCGCATCTTGAGCATGTTGTAGGCATAGTGAGAGGTTGCCATGAACTTGGCGAAGCGCTAGATCGCCGAGTATCCCATTGTAGGGCAATGGGAAATCAGCAACGCCAAAAGTGTCTTTCTGCTCGGTTCAGCTCACGCCGATGTCACCGCAACGTGATCTTCCCTTCGCTTGCTCCTTCTGGTTGATTCCTTGAATGTACCGGTCTCATCGAGCTCATTGTCGGGATCCGAGTTTCTTGAGTACCGAGAGAGATCAGGTTCAAGCCGCCCCACCGTCAACTAACATCTTTGTGACCTTGATGTTGCGGATAGTTGGCGAAACCAACATCGGCAAGCACCACCACGCTTATGCGATCGGTGGTCCTCAATGTCAAAATGATAGGCGTGTTGGACCACTTCGAGGCTTGCGTGACTCAACCGGTGGTTCTCGCTGCATTAACTTCCCCGCACCCATCGCTTGAGCCGGCGGTGCGGCATGCGCAGAAGCACCACCGCCAACGCACGTAACCTCTGCTGCTTCGAAATTCCTGCTCGCCGGCCTCGCCATTGTCCATATCCTCATCTTCGCCTTCATCTTCATCCTTGTCGCGCCGCGGGAGGCTCGCCTCCTTGCCGCCGCTTGGCCTTGCCGCTGCATCC
This sequence comes from Aegilops speltoides, assembly GCA_021437245.1. Lineage (NCBI taxonomy): Eukaryota > Viridiplantae > Streptophyta > Magnoliopsida > Poales > Poaceae > Aegilops > Aegilops speltoides. The sequence continues at coordinate 302,611,451 of CM038142.1, read as the reverse complement.
TCCCCGCTGACGCTTGCCGGATCCGCCAGTACCTTCCTGGGCCTTCTCCTTGTCGCGTCGCTCGTACTCAGCTTTTTGCTGCTCGACAAGCTACTCAACTGTCTTGCAACTTTCGAGATCGTGGCCCTTGGTACGGTGGATCTTGCAGTATTGCTTGTCGGAGCTGCCCTGCTTGTCGGTGGCCGCCACAGGTTCTGCTTCCTTGGCGCCACCTCCGTTGCCGGTCTGCTCGACAGCTACCACATCTTTGCCTTTCCTTCTTCTGTTGTTCCGCCGGCGGTTTTTCTTTGCCGGGGCAGCATCCTCACTATCGCACTTCGCCTCCTGTGTTCTCTCCGGGAGTTTCCTCCTTCCTCAAAGACGCACACTTGTCGCCGTATGAGCTCATCGACGTCTCTTATCTTGCACATCGCCATCTCCTCCGTAGATCTCGCGTTACGCACGTTCAAGGAACGCGCTGATGACCGCGGCAGGGTGGACATCTGGGATGTTGCGCTGCACTTGGCTGAATCTTTGAATATACTTGTGCAGGGGTTCTCCTTCCTTCTGGGCGAGCAGATGAAGATCGCTCTCCTGGCCATGGGGCTTGTGACCGCCTGTGAAGGCACCGACAAACTGATGACACAGATCCGCCCATGAGGAGATGGAGTCGTCCGGCAAGTGCATGAGCCAGGATCTGACATTGGGCTTGAGCACCAGTGGGAAGTAGTTGGCAAGGATCTTCTTGTCGCGCCCCCCAGCAGCTTGCACCGCGATGGTGTAGATGTTGAGGAACTCCGACGGATGCAACCTGCCATCATACTTCTCCGATACATCTGGTTTGAAGTTCTTTGTGCTGGGCCACTGGACTTGCCGCAGCTCACGAGTGAACGCAGGGCAACCTATCACAGACGGCAAGTCGCTCGTTCTTCGGGCGCATGCATGTCAACAGCGGGCCCAGCGCTGCTGGTCCGACCGACGCCGCTTTCTTCGACGCCGATGCGAAAAGGAAGGCTTTCCGTTGTCGTTTTGAAGAACTTGGCGCTGATCGCGACGAGCTCGTGGATCCGACGACGCCGTGGAGTCGGTGTCAAGGTTGACCCGGCGAGTCGGCGATTCGCCTTCGGGCGGGAGTGCACGTGGTTGCACCCCACCGATCTTGTCGCCATCGGCTCGCGTGGCGTGCTTTGCCGCGCTTCGATGTGCTCGGTTGTCGGGAGGTATCGCCGCTGGCGAAGCCGATGAGGCTCGAATGGTGGCCTCCAACCGCCGATCTTGTCCGCCGTCGGAGGGTAATCCAGAGCAGCTTGGGCTCGAGCCAACGCTTCTTCGAGTCTTTGGTGGCGCGGCGAACGGTGCGAGGAGCGGATATGCTCGGACTTCTAACTATGTTAGAAGGAGCAGGATCCCGCCCAGCGATCAGTGTTTTGCTCGTGCAAAGCAGGTGGCGTGTGTGCTGGTCTTGAGCATCCCGAGATCCACCAACTCGACTCTGATCCAACGAAGCGATGGTACCGCGAGTACCATGACGCTGTCGGTCTCGCACCTCCTGAGATGGGCGCGGTGCATGTACGGACGCCGAGGTTTGCGCGGCCTTGTCCTTGGACCTGGCGGCAGCTTGAGCTTCTTCGTCGGCGCCCGTTCGTCCGCCGGCGTCTACCCCACCACCCATTTGCTTCGGTGGCAGTGGGATCGACGCGGACGGAGCAGCCACCTCCGAAGCCTTCTTCTTCGGTGGCATGTCGATGAAGATGATGAAACAGATGAAGATCTGGCTTAACGCCAGATCGGGTTCACACTCTTCCCGGTCTTCGGAGCCATGGCGGAGGCGGTGGGAGAGGTCGAGGGCGTTTGTGGCGGCGGCGGCGACGGGGGGTGGAGCGCTGCTCTCTTTCGGCTTTGGGAAGCGGAGGGGAGCGGCGGAGATTTCTGAGATTGGAACCGCAAGTGGCGAAGGTGGGGGAACTGCCACTGTTTCCCCTGCTTATAAAGAGGAGGAGGCGAACGTTATGCTTTTTCCGAATAAAGAATCACCACGATCTCTCCCACGACGCCGCTCGACGCTGCGCTGCTACGGGAGGGCACGGTGGATACGGAGTTAGATATGGTGTGGACCCAGGCCGCGTGCCCATGCCTGCTTTGGGCCTGGCCCAACAGCGCTGCACCGTGTGTGGCCCAGTTCAAGGTGTACTCCTATCGGTGTACTAAAGTAGGTTTACCTTAGTATCGAACTTGTGCAGATCGTCCTGCGCCCAGCGGCAAGGCTTGCTGGTGCCGCCAAGATCCTCCGTAGTTCTTATTGGAGCCATTCAAGAACAAAGTGTTTTAGCCGAAGACAAGGCCCGGCAGAGGAGCCCATCGCCCCATAGGTGTTCGTTTCCCACGACATCTTACACGCACCGCGCCAAAGATGTCGTGGGAAAGGAACACCTATGGGGCAGGGCCCCTTTCGGTACGGCAGGGAGCGGAGGGCGCGTGAAGAGCGGATCGAGGCGGAGCACGCGAGCGATTTTACCCAGCTTCGGAGCTCTCCGGAGAGATAATACTCCTACTGCTGCTTTGTGGTTGTATTATGTTCTTTCTCGAGAGCGTGAGAGTGTTCTGGTTTCGAAAATGAGTCGAACCCCCCCCCCCCTACATTGCGCATGGGCCTCCTTTTATAGGCTCAAGGGGTCACCGACAGGTGGCAACGCATGCAGCGTAAAAGTGTAAAAGGTGTGGTTGGTACAACCGCTTCTACAAAGGATCCTACCTAACTCGACGGCAGGGACAAAGGCATTAAATGCCCGTCTGCCGTCCCAAACAAAGGCGTAAAAGCGATCGTTAGGGCGCCACCGCTCGCCACGATGGCTATCTCGCCATCTCCACTCGCCACCGCACCGCTATTGCAGACACCGCCACGCGCGCTCGAACGGTCCTGTATGCGACATCGCTGACGAATGCGCCGGAGCGCAAGGCACAGAGTGGAGCTGGCCATGCTGCAAGTGCCTTTGCCGCGTCATTGTCTTGTCGCGCCTTAAGCTTGTCGTCTGGGGGTCTTGCCGGACGCGCTGCGCCGTCAAGCAAGTTCCTTGAAATGCCTTGTTATCTTCCCGCAAGCTCCTCTTGCCGGGTTTTGTCCTTCCCAAAGAAGCTCCTCTTGCCGGGCCTTGTCTTCTCGCTAAAACACTTTGTTCTTGAATGGCTCCAATAAGAACTATGGAGGATCTTATGGCACCCTAAGCCTTGCTGCTGGCGCCAAGGACCGCCTGGCACAAGTTCGGGATACTAAGGTACCCCTACTTTAGTACACCGACAAATCTTCTTTCCACCAAATCCAAATCCTGAGAGAGAGAGTTGAGTGTTGGGGAGACTATCATTTGAAGCACAAGAGCAAGGAGTTCATCGTCAACACACCATTTGTTACTTCTTGGAGAGTGGTGTCTCCTAGATTGGCTAGATGTCACCTGGGAGCCTCCGACAAGATTGTGGAGTTGAACCAAGGAGTTTGTAAGGGCAAGGAGATCGCCTACTTCGTGAAGATCTACCCTAGCGAGGCAAGTCCTTCGTGGGCGACGGCCATGGTGGGATAGACAAGGTTGCTTCTTCGTGGACCCTTCGTGGGTGGAGCCCTCCGTGGACTCGCGCAGTCGTTACCCTTCGTGGGTTGAAGTCTCCATCAACGTGGATGTACGATATTACCACCTATCGGAACCACGACAAAAACATCTGTGTCTCCAATTGCGTTTGCACACTCCAATCCCATCCCTTTACATTCTTGCAAGTTGCATGCTTTACTTTCCGCTGCTCATATACTCTTTGCTTGCTTGCATGATATGTATTGTGATTGTTAAACTTGTGCCAAAACTCCACTCCAACTTAAAGAAATTAAAAACTGCACCTTTTCTCACTTAGTGTCTAATCACCCCCCTCTAGACACCTCTTCTAGATCCTTTCAAGTCGACGCACCCTACCATAAAACCCAACATTCTGAACGTGCTCGGCTTCTATTTACAACAACTTGTCTTCATGTACCAGTAGATTTTCTAGCCCATGATCTTGATTTTATGGATCAGACCGATCCATTTGATTGTGACTGCCGAAAAGTTTGGTTGAGTTAGATGTTATTGTCCTGCTGGATTTTGCGTAAGCCTGATGAACAATTAATCATAGTGCTTTTGTACCTTTTGTAAGCTGGACTTAGATATTGCTGCCCTTTTCAACTCGGTTTTGACCCATATTTCTTTCATACAAACCGTAGCTTCTATCAAGAAGCCTCATGGTTCCGAGAGGGAACTTGGTCACCTGATCTGTGTGCGAAATGACATACGTTGTCTCTTCCCGCCTTGATTTATTTTATAGAGGCAACATGCAACTGTGCTAAAAATATGAAATTAGTTAGGGTTCGTTTCGCTATTTTATACATTGATTTTCCTAGGCATTTAAAAAATAGCCTACGTGTTATTATCGCAAACGATCGTATTATTTGTCCAGCCATGGGCAGCTATTTGATTAGACGGGATGACTGCGAGCAGACTGCCGCGCACGCTCACCGCACCAGGATGCGAGCCGCGAGCGCTGCAATTTATTGCTGGTTTTCGACTTTTGTTTCGGCCGCCTCATGAAGGTACGTAGAATAGTCCTCCATTCTCATTACAAGCACCACAGTCGAGGATCGCCGCGTGCTGCGAGATGGAGGACGAGCTGGCCAACAAGCGGGGGCGGGTCGAGCCAAAACCGCAAGAGCCTCTGGCGAACGTGGACTTCATTAGTAGCCTCCCCGACGAGATGTTGGTAACCATCATATCCCACCTCCCCATCAAATATGGCATGCGGACCACTGTCCTCTCATGGCAGTGGCACTCCTCTAGAACTCCACCCCCTGGTCCTCATCGTCGATGACGAGTTCTGCAGCGGGAGCGGCAACGCCTGGACGCATTGTCCCACGTCCTCGCCATGCACCCTGGGCCGGTTAGACGCCTTGCTATCGGCAGGTTCAATCCCCACTGCAAGGCCGAAACCATGTTTCACTACTGGTTCCTATCCCCGGTCCTGGTGTGACACCCCCGGTCCAATCGTACACTAATCATGCACGCAAATGTGTATGATCAAGATTAGGGACTCACGAGAAAATATCACAACACAACTCTAAAAGTAAAATAAGTCATACAAGCATCATATTACAAGCCATGGGCCTCGAGGGCTTGAATACAAGTGCTCGAACATAAATGGGACATCGGAAGCAACAATATCTGAGTACAGACATAAGTTAAACAAGTGGCCATAAGATGGCTAGCACAAACTGGGATACAGATCGAAAGAGGCGCAAGCCTCCTTCCCGGGATCCCCCTAAACTACTCCTCGTCGGCGGTGGCCTGAACGTAGTAGTAGGCACCTGCAATGTAGTAGGAGTCATCGTCAACAGTGGCGTCTGGCTCCTGGGCTCCAACGTATGGTTGCGGCATCCGAGAAGAAGAGGAAAAAGGGGGAAAAGAGGGAGCAAAGCAACCGTGAGCACTCATCCAAAGTACTCGCACGCAAGGATCTACACTACATATGCGTGGGTATATGTGTAAAGAGGCAATATCGATGGACTAAACTGCAGAATGACAGAATAAGAGGGGGGTAGCTAGTCCAATCGAAGACTACGCTTCTGGCAGCCTCCATCTTGCAGCATATAGAAGAGAGTAGATTAAAGTTCGCCAAGTATCTTCACATAGCATAATCCTACCTGGCGATCCTCCCCTCATCGCCCAGTGGGAAAGCGATCACCGGGTTGTCTCTAGAACTTGTCTGGATGTGTTTTATTAAGTATCTGGTTCTAGTTGTCATAAGATCAAGGTACAACTCCGGGTTGTCCTTTTACGGAGGGACATGGCTATTCGAATAGATAAACTTCCCTGCAGGGGTGCACCACATTTCCCAACACGCTCGATCCCTCTGGCCGGACACACTTTCCTTGGTCATGCCCGGCCTTGGAAGATCAACACGTCGCAGCTGTGACGCCCGGATAATTAAGCTACAGTAAACCTCTGCTAATGGTGCCACGTCATCACATTACTGTTGCTAATCTTCACTTGATCCAAATCACATTTCAAATTCAAATCCATTTTAAAGTCAAAATTCATATTTGTCAGACATGAATTCTAAAATGTTCATCTTGTGGCTAATAATCCATAACAAATATTGGTGGTGGACCAACATTTTTGCAAGGTGTTTAAATGGCCTAAACAAATTAAAGTAGGGGCTAAAACAATAGATTGAATGCCTTTTCAATTTATAAAAGTGACAAACCTTTTCAAAAGCCTCACAATCTTTTTGTGGCAGTGCCAACTATTGCAATGTAATTATGTGGCCAAGTCCCACATTTTACAGAATCCTTTTTGGCAGTTCAATTATTGCAAAAACATTTTCTATAAAAAGAAAAGAGCAAAAAAAAGGGAAAAAGAAGAAGAGAGAACCCCCCTGCCCCACTGGGCTTTAGCCCATCCCAGCAGCCGGCCCACCTACCCCCACCTAAGCCGGCCCAGCACTTTGCATCCCCGGTCGCTCCTTCCCCCTCTCTGTTCCTCCGACCGTGCCCACGGTCGCCGCCGAACCCACCGCGCCGACCACGCCGCTACAGGCTCCGCGGGGAGGATAAGGACGCCAGCGTCGGTGCCCTGGCTTATGCCAAGATCTTTCCCCCTCACCCACTTCCCCCTTCTCCCTCTCCCTCTCCTTCGTTTTGGAGAGGAGGCCGACGTGGTCGCCACCGTGCCTTGCCCGTCCTCGCAGCCACCGAGCCCCGTTCACCTCGCCATCGTGCCCATCGTCTCCGTCGTCGTCTACCCCGTCCACGTATGTGAGCGCGAGTCGGGAGCCACCGCGGGGAGCGGATCGAGTCGCCCCCTTTCGCCTCTGTTGCTGGCGAACTCCATCATCTCCGTCCACTGCTGCTGCTCCTAAGCTTGCACGGGCCTTTCTTGGCTGCACAGTGGGCTCCTCCCTTCCTCCATTCCTCTCCTCCCGCCGTGCTTTTCGCCGTAGCATGACAACCCGCAAGTATACGGGATAGTTGTAGCCTCTTTCGATAAGTAAGAGTGTCGAACCCAGCGAGGAGCTAAAGGTAGAACAAATACTCTCTCAAGTCCTATGGTCCACTGATACAACTCTACACACGCTTGACATTCGCTTTACCTAGAACAAGTATGAAACTAGAAGTACTTTGTAGGTGTTGTTGGATAGGTTTGCAAGATAATAAAGAACACGTAAATAAAAAGTAGGGGCTGTTTAAATAAAGATGCAATAAAGTAAATATAGCGAGTGTGGAAAAGTGGTGGTAGGAGTTGTGGAAATGCCCCTAAGCAATTGACTATGTTACTAGACCGTAATCACTATTGCAATTCTATTTGAGGGAGAGGCATAAGCTAACATACTTTCTCTACTTGGATGATATGCACTTATGATTGGAACTCTAGCAAGCATCCGCAACTACTAAAGATTCATTAAGGTAAAACCCAACCATAGCATTAAAGTATCAAGTCCCCTTTATCCCATACGCAAACAACCTACTTACTCGGGTCTGTGCTTCTGTCGCTCACGCCACCCACCATAAGCAAATCATAAACATATTTCAAACCCTACAGTGGGAATCCCTCACGCTTGCACGACACGGAGGGCACAATAGGACAGCACCAATAATAAAATATGCAATTCAAACCAATCATAGCAATTCATCAATCACCGATAGGACAACGAAAATCTACTCAGACATCCTAGGATGGCAACACATCATTGGAAAATAATATGAAGCATAAAGCACCATGTTCAAGTAGAGGGTACAGCGGGTTGCGGGAGAGTGGACCGCTAGATATAGATGGGGAAAGGTGATGGAGATGTTGGTGAAGATGGCGGAGGTGTTGGTGAAGAACGTGGTGATGATGATGGCCCCGGCGGTGTTCCGGCGCCACCTGAAGCAAGCGGGAGAGAGCCCCCCTTCTTCTTCTTCTTCCTTGACCTTCTCCCTAGATGGGAGAAGGGTTTCCCCTCTGGTCCTTGGCTCCCATGGCTTGGGAGGGGCGAGAGCCCCTCCGAGATTGGATCTATCTCTCTGTTTCTGCGTTCTATTCTGGCTCTGTTTCACCGTTTCGTGTATATATGGAGATCCGTAACTCCGATTGGCCTGAAACCTTCGCCGTGATTTTTTCCCAAATATTAGCTTTCTTGCGGCAAAAGAAGAGCATCAACCGCCTTACGGTGGGCTCACAAGGGTAGGGGGCGCGCCTAGGGGGGCAGGCGCGCCCCCTGCCTCGTGAACACCTCGGGCACTGGTTCGCGTTGATTTTCCTTCCGGAATTTTCCATATTTTCCAAAAATAAGCCCCGTCCATTCTTATCCCGTTTGGACTCCGTTTGATATGGATATTCTTCAAAACATAAAATATGCAACAGACAGGAACTGGCACTGGGCACTGGATCAATAAGTTAGTCCCAAAAAGTAATATAAAAAGTTGCCAAAAAGTATATGAAAGTGAATAATATTGGCATGGAACAATAAAAAATTATAGATACGACGGAGACGTATCATCATCCCCAAGCTTAATTCATGCTCGTCCTCGAGTAGGTAAATGATAAAAAAGAATAATTTTTTGATGTGGAATGCTACCTAGCATAATCTTGATCATATGTCTAATCATGGCATGAATATTAAGACACTGAGTGATTCAAAGCAATAGTCTATCATTTGACATAAAAACAATAATACTTCGAGCGTACCAATAAAGCAATCATGTCTTTTCAAAACAACAAGGTAAAAGCAAGCTTATCCCTACAAAATCATACAGTTTGGCCATGCTTCATTTTCGTCACACAAAATGCCCCCATCATGCACAACCCCGATGACAAGCCGAGCAATTGGTTCATACTTTTTAACGCACTTCAGGTTTTTCAACCCTCACGCAATACATGAGCGCAAGCCATGTATATAGCACTATAGGTGGAATAGAATATAATGATGGAGGTTATGTGGAGAAGACAAAAAAGAAGAAAGTCTCACATCGATGCGGCTAATCAACGGGCTATGGAGATGCCCATCAATTGATGTCAATGCGAGGAGTAGGGATTGCCATGCAACGGATGCACTAAGAGCTATAAGTGTATGAAAGCTCAACAAAAGAAACTAAGTGGGTGTGCATCCAACTTGCTTGCTCATGAAGACCTAGGGCATTTGAGGAAGCCCATCGTGTGAATATACAAGCCAAGTTCTATAATGAAAATTCCCACTAGTATATGAAAGTGACAACATAGGAGACAATCTATATGAAGAACATGGTGCTACTTTGAAGCACAAGATATGAGACTCACTACATGAAGAACATGGTGCTACTTTGAAGCACAAGTGTGGAAAAAAAGAGATAGTAACATTTGCCCTTTTCTTTTTCTCTCTTTTTTTTGGTGGGCTTCTTTGGCCCCCTTTTTTATTTAGGCTTCTTTGGCCTTTCCTTTTTTTATATATGGGGCAATGTTCTATAATGATGATCATCACACTTTTATTTACTTACAACTCGATATTACAACTCGATACTGGAACATAGATATGACTCTATATGAATGCTTCCGGCGGTGTACCGGGATGTGCAATGATCTAGCGTAGCAATGACATCAAAAAAACGGACAAGCCATGAAAACATCATGCTAGCTATCTTACGATCATGCAAAGCAATATGACAATGAATGCTCAAGTCATGAATGTGATGATGATGATGAAAGTTGCATGGCAATATATCTCGGAATGGCTATGGAAATGCCATGATAGGTAGGTATGGTGGCTGTTTTGAGGAAGTTATAATGAGGCTTATGTGTGATAGAGCGTATCGTATCACAGGGTTTGGATGCACCGGCGAAGTTTGCTCCAACTCTCGAGGTGAGAAAGGGCAATGCATGGTACCGAAGAGACTAGCAATGATGGAAAGGTAAAAGTGCGTATAATCCATGGACTCACATTAGTCATAAAGAACTCATATACTTATTGTAAAAGTTTATTAGCCCTCGAAGCAAAGTACTAATACGCATGCCCCTAGGGGGATAGGTTGGTAGGAAAAGACCATCGCTCGTCCCCGACCGCCACTCATAAGGAAGACAATCAAAGAAACACCCCATGCTTCAAATTTGTCACACAACGGTTACCATACGTGCATGCTACGGGACTTGCAAACCTCAACACAAGTGTCTCTACAATCCATAACCACCCACTAGCATAACTCTAATATCACCATCTTTATATCGCAAAACTATTGCAAGGAATCGAACATATCATATTCAGCGATCTACAAGTTTATGTAGGATTTTATGACTAACCATGTGAATGACCAATTCCTGTCATCTCTCTAAAAAGATATAAGTGAAGCAAGAGAGTTTAATTCTTTCTACAAAAGATATGCCCACGCTCTACCAAATATAAGAGAAGCAAAAGAGCATTCTACAAATGGCGGTTTTCTATGTAAAGAGAAACAGGCAATCCAAATTCAAATGATATAAGTGAAGCACATGAAGCATTCTATAAAGCCACACTCAAAAGATTTAAGTGAAGTGCAATGAGCATTCTATAAATCAACCAAGGACTATCTCATACCAGCATGGTGCATAAAAGAAAAATAAAAACCTAATTGCAAAAGACGCTCCAAGACTTGCACATAATGCATGAACGAAACGAATCCGAAACATACCGATATTTGTTGAAGAAAGAGGGGATGCCTCCCCAGCATCCCCAATCTTAGACGCTTGAGTCTCCTTGAATATTTACTTGGGGTGCCTCGGGCATCCCCAAGCTTGAGCTCTTGCCTCTCTTCCTTCTTCTCACATCGAAACATCCTCGATTAGACACTATATCCACACAAAACTTCAACAGAAAACTCGGTAAGATCCGTTAGTATAATAAAGCAAATCACCACTCTAAGTACTGTTGCAAACCAATTCATATTTTGTTTTTGCATTGTGTCTACTGTAATATAACTTTTTCATGGCTAATCCACTGATATAAATTGATAGATTCATCAAAACAAGCAAACTATGCATCAAAAACAGAATCTGTCAAAAACAGAACAGTCTGTAACAATCTGAACATCCACCATACTTATGGTACCCCAAAAATTATACCAAAATTAGGAAAAATAAAAAAGTTGTATATAAATACATTGTAAAAGGAATCATAACCAAATTACGTTCCAGTTAAAAATGTAAAATCGCCCACTACAGCCAAAGTTTCTATCACGCACCGTACAAACCAACAAGCATTGTAAACATCCTAAAGGCAAACCTCGGCACATTATTTTTATAATACAATGGAATTGTACAAGGGGATAATTATTTTTATTTAAAAGTTTCTGTAAATAAGATTCACAAAGTTCCCATGGGCATGAACAAAGTTCAAGGACGTCCCCCACTTTCACAATGCTCGTCTCTCTCACTTTCACTTCTCTTTTTGAAAAGTTTTGGGTTCCCCTCTTTATTTTTGTTGTTTTTAAACTATATGAAAGCACTCAACAAAAATAAATGACTCTCTTAAACTTCCGGGTTGTCTCCCTGACAGCGCTTTCTTTAAAGCCATTAAGCTAGGCATATAGTGCTCAAGTAGTGAATCCACCCGGATCCCAAGGTATATCAAAGCCAATTTTAATTAACAATGATTTGTAATTTAGAAGTGAGCACAAAGTAACATAAATCATGTAATGACGAAGTCTAACTCTCTTCCTATGCATCGGCATGTCATAAAAGAATAATTCATGCACACATAGTAAAGGCCAATGCATAGTATAAACAATTTCTTGCAATTTTATCGTGTGGGAAACATAGAGAGGTGGAGATATAGTTCCTCTCTCATAATAATTGCAAGTAGGAGCAGCAAGCACATGCATATTATATTCATCAAAATCATCATGTGTAGTAGTAAAAGGCAACCCATCAATATATTCCTTAATAAGTGCAAGCTTCTCCGATATAGTGTAGTCGGGAGAATTCAAGATAATAGGACTATCATGTGTGGGTGCAATAGCAACAATTTCATTCATAACATAAGGAACTATAGAAAGTTCATCTCCATAAGCATAATTCATATTGGCATCTTGGCCACAAGCATAGCAAGCATCATCAAAAAGGGATATTTCAAGAGAATTAATGGGATCATAACAATCATCATAGCAATCATCCTTCAGTAAGCACGAAGGGGAATTAAACAGTGCATGAGTTGAAGAGTTACTCTCATTGGAAGGTGGGCACAGGTGATCAATCCGCTCTTCCTCCTTTTGTTCTTCACTCTTCTCATCATCTTTTTCATCCAATGAGCTCACAGTTTCATCAATTTCTTCTTCCATAGATTCCTGCAAAATATTAGTCTCTTCTTGGGCAGCGGAGACTTTCTCAATAAGTGCATTAATTTGGTAATTGTATTCATAATTATCATAGCAATATTTGAGGATAGCTAAATTTTCAGATCTATAAACAGCATCATCAAAATCTTCAAACTCTTTGCACATAGATTCAATTTCATAAGCACCCATAAAAGCAACAAATTCTTCTATTTGTTCCACATCATAGTAATCATATATACCATTAGCATAAGAAGCTAAGGTTTTATTATCATTAAATTTGAATGAAAAGGGAAGGTGTGGAGCCTTCATCCTAGAGCAACAAGTATAATCATAACTCACGCATAGTTGCCAAGCATACCACTTCAATATATGAATTTGATCCCATAATAGTTTCCCTTTTTGTGTTAAGCGATAATCCCTAAAGTATTCACGTTGATAAAACGTTACTCCCATTACATAATTGAATGGGGTTTTCTCTGGATTATTAAAGTAGTACATAATATCTTTCACATAACCAGCATTGAGAGTTTTAGGAGGTTCCCCATCTCCATGAGTAGCAAATACACCTAATTTTTTTGGTATTTCGTGTTCCATATCCATAACTAAAGATAGAGAACAACTAAGAACAACAAATAAAAATTACTTAGTGATAAAGCAAACAAGCACACACGAGAATATTCACCCCACGCTATGACTCCCCGGCAACGGCGCCAGAAAAAGGTCTTGATAACCCGCAAGTATACGGGATAGTTGTAGCCTCTTTCGATAAGTAAGAGTGTCGAACCCAACGAGGAGCTAAAGGTAGAACAAATACTCTATCAAGTCCTATCGGCCACTGATACGACTCTACGCATGCTTGACGTTCGCTTTACCTAGAACAAGTATGAAACTAGAAGTACTTTGTAGGTGTTGTTGGATACGTTTGCAAGATAATAAATAACACGTAAATAAAAAGTAGGGGCTGTTTAAATAAAGATGCAATAAAGTAAATATAGCGAGTGTGGAAAAGTGGTGGTAGGAGTTGTGGAATTGCCCCTAAGCAATTGACTATGGTACTAGACCGGTAGTCACTATTGCAATTCTATTCGAGGGAGAGGCATAAGCTAACATACTTTCTCTACTTGGATGATATGCACTTATGATTGGAACTCTAGCTAGCATTCGCAACTACTAAATATTCATTAAGGTAAAACCCAACCATAGCATTAAAGTATCAAGTCCCCTTTATCCCATACGCAAACAACCTACTTACCCGGGTCTGTGCTTCTGTCACTCACGCCACCCACCATAAGCAAATCATAAACATATTGCAAACCCTACAGCGGGAATCCCTCAAGCTTGCGCGACACGGAGGGCACAATAGGACAACACCAATAATAAAATATGCAATTCAAACCAATCATAGCAATTCATCAATCATGGATAGGACAACGAAAATCTACTCAGACATCATAGGATGGCAAGACATCATCGGAAAATAATATGAAGCATAAAGCACCATGTTCAAGTAGAGGGTACAGCGGGTTGCGGGAGAGTGGACCGCTGGATATAGATGGGGGAAGGTGATGGAGATGTTGGTGAAGATGGCGGAGGTGTTGGTGAAGATCGTGGTGATGATGATGGCCCCCGGCGGCGTTCCGGTGCCACCGGAAGCAAGGGGGAGAGAGCCCCCCTTCTTCTTCTTCTTCCTTGACCTTCTCCCTAGATGGGAGAAGGGTTTTCCCTCTGGTCCTTGGCTCCCATGGCTTGGGAGGGGCGAGAGCCCCTCCGAGATTGGATCTATCTCTCTGTTTCTGCGTTCTATTCTGGCTCTGTTTCACCGTTTCGTGTATATATGGAGATCCGTAACTCCGATTGGCCTGAAACCTTCGCCGTGATTTTTTTCAGAATATTAGCTTTCTTGCGTCAAAAGAAGGGCATCAACTGCCTTACGGTGGGCTCACGAGGGTAGGGGCGCACCCAGGGGGACAGGCGCGCCCCCTGCCTCGTGACCACCTTGGGCACTGGTTCGCGTTGATTTTCCTTCCGGAATTTTCCATATTTTCTAAAAATAAGCTCCGTCCGTTTTTATCTCGTTTGGACTCCGTTTGATATGGATATTCTGCGAAACATAAAACATTCAACAGACAGGAACTGGCACTGCGCACTGGATCAATAAGTTAGTCCCAAAAATAATATAAAAAGTTGCCAAAAAGTATATGAATGTGAATAATATTGGCATGGAACAATCAAAAATTATAGATACGACGGAGACATATTATAGCACGCTCCCGCATCGCCTTCGCCGTTGCTGAACTGCAGCTCCACCGTGTTGCACGCTGCCGTCGCCGTCGTCATTGACACGCCCAGTTGGGCTCATGGCCATGCTCCGGGGAGCCCTCTGGTGCAGCCAGTGCCTTCAGCTCGCCTCCCCGTGCCCCCTAGCCGCTAGCCCGAACGATCCCGTCTGCGCTCGATTTGGGCCCCTGTGTTTTTTTTCGTGAGCACCAAATGCCTCGCCGCCGCCTTGCCTCACCGCCGACGGCACTCCGGCCATCCCCGCCCGGGCCACCATCGCAGAATGATGCGGCTTCGTCTGCTCGATCGATCGAGCTAGGACACGAGCCTGGAGACTCCCCGTAGCCAAATCCCCCCTCCCCCGCCTCCCCCGTGACCGTGTGTCCGCCCTGGTTTTTGCCATCAGCGGATAGACGCCGGCGCCCCGCTGACATGGCCGACCGGGGACACCCCCAGGGTCACTACCTGGTGGTCCCAGGGGCCCGGGCTGGCCAGTTGACCGAGGTCAACTCTGACTGGGCAGCCCCGAGTCACTGACTGGTGGGACCCGTCCGTAACTCTAATTAAATTAGTTAACTTAATTAATTTAATACGTGGAAGTTGCTCAGAACGACGAGACGAATCCAAATACGCTCTCCGTTCATCTGTCACATGCCCCTAGCATAGCGCACATTGAACTTTTCCCCTCCGGTTCGTTTGTCCGAAAATGCCAAACTTTGGGAAAGCATTCCTGGATGTTATCCCCCTTCGCCGGTAGTGTGTAGCACCACGTTAGAACACGTCTAGCTCTGTCTGTTGTCCAGTTATGCTCTTGCTTGCTATGTATTTACTCTTTTCTTCCCCCTCTTCTCTTCGGTAGACCCCGTGACGACTGCCGATGCCGCTGTGATTGACTACGTCGATGACGACCCCTCCCTCTCGCCTGAGCAGCCAGGCAAGCCCCCCCTTTGATCATCCCAATATCGCCCATTCTATACTCTCATGCTTGCATTATATTTTGCTACTGTTATTGTTTGCTCCTATTCTGATGCATAGCCTGCTTTTGTACCTGCTATTGTTACCTACCTACTTATCCTAAACTACTTAGTATAGGTTGGTTAGTGATCCATCAGTGACCCCCAGTACTTGTCCTTGTTGCCCCTGCTTCATCATCGGTGACTCGATCAGCGTGATCGACGACCAGAGCCTGACACCTCACATCACATCACGCCCCTTTTGTTGCTTGACTCTATAGAGCTACTATCGAGTGCCGAGGGTGATCCCTCATAACGCACTCCTGATGATAATTCTGTAGTGTAGCTATTCGGTCGTGGTCATCGAGGGTGATTTCCTCTTTCAGCATTCCCGATATGGCTCTATCGTTCAACACCTCAAGTGTGAACCTCGAGGGTGGTTCCTCTTACGTTCACCTTGATGATTACATTGAGTGGAATCCTCCGTGGGTGATTCCGTGGGGTTTCCACTTGATGTTTGGACACACGGCTACCTTGACTTTACTTTAGACCATTGTTGAAGTCGGGTCGGCCCTGAGGGGTACCCGCGAGTTGATGTGAAAGTCGGGCGGGCCCGTTGAGCACCCGTGAGTTTCCACGTGGCACGGCCGGGCAGTCTGGGCCCTTGTCGTAAGTCCATGAGACGGGGCGACGGGGTCACCTTATCGTGAGTCTCTGCTCGTTTCCGTGAGCCCCCAATGCACTAACAGGTTTGGTCATTTGTTCTGAGTTGGCCTCTGGCCTTTACGCACTAACCACCACACGAGAATAGATATGGGCCTCGACGTCGCGGTATCGGCCGAAGCTTTGTCAGACATCCAGTTCAGCAGTGCGGCACGGCTGGGCCGGCACCATCCTGTAGTGGTGGAGCCTGGACCCGCCCTGCTCGCAATGACCCGGAGTGCTGCGGGCGATGGGCCCAAGACCCCGGAGTGCTTAGGATGTAGACCGGCGGGGACCTCTCTTCTGAGCCTAGGTAGGGCTGCGACGTGTTGATCTTCCGAGGGCGGCATTGACCCCGTAAAGGTGTGTCGGCCGAGTGATCGGCGTGTTGGGTAACGTGGTGCATCCCTGCAGGGAAGATATATATTCGAATACCGTGTCCACAGTAATGGACGTTCAGACTTATATCCTGATCTTATATAACTAGAAATGGATACTCGAGATATGTGGCCGCGGGATTGCTTTCCCGTAGGGAGTCGAGGAAGGATCTCTGGGCGTTGACGCTACAACATACTTGTTAAATATTAAACTGCTATTCTTTACTCTTCTACATGCTGCAAGATGCTTGGAGCTGCTTGAAGATGCTAGTCTTCGATAGGCTAAGCCTTCCCCCTCTATTCTGGCATTCTACAGTTCAGTCCACAGATACAACCCTTCCATTTGATAAAAATGCATACTTAGTATAGATCTGATGCTTGCGAGTACTTTGGATGAGTACTCACGGTTGCTTTACTCCCCCTTTCCCCCTTATTTATTCTTTCCGGTTGGTGCAACCAGATGATGGATTCCTGGAGCCATATGCCACCGTCGATGGATGCTGCTACGTGAAGATCGCCGACGACCAGGAGTAGTTAGGAGGTCCCAGGCAGGAGGCCTTGCCTCTTCGATTATTGATGTTTGTTCTAGCCTTCTTAAGGCATCCTTGTTTAACTTATGTATGCACTCAGATATTGTTGCCTCCGCTGACTCTTGTGTATCGAGCTTGTATTCGAGCCCTCGAGGCCCCTGGCTTGTAATATAAAACTTGTATTATTTTATTTGTGTCTAGAGTTGTGTCATGATATCTTCACGTGAGTCCCTGATCGTGATCGTACACATTTGCGTGTATGATTAGTGTACGATTGAATCGGGGGCGTCACAGCAGCCTTACCTAGGCACAACAGAGAGGTCAACACGCCGGATTAAATCCTATATCTTGCCTTGGGTGTGTGTGTCGTGTGAGGTGGTGGTGTGTGTTTCTATCGGTGTCTCGGTTGTTATGTGATGATGTTTGCCTTATAAGATAAAGCGGGGGAAACCCTTTTTCATCTTATGAGTCTATCCCTACATGGTTTCTCAAGAAAAGTTTTTAATGAGGCAACTGTAAAACAAGCATTGTGATATATCATTTTCTTCGTATTTTCTCACTAGGTCTTTAGAAGATGTTTTTCATGACATATTATGTATATCTCCTCATATTTTTTCCACGGGGTTTTTGGAGAAGCACGTTTCAAGACGATAGGTGCTAACCGCTGTTGGGGAACGTAGTAATTTCAAAAAATTTCCTACGCACACGCAAGATCATGGTGATGCATAGCAACGAGAGGGGAGAGTGTTGTCTACGTACCCTCGTAGACCGAAGCGGAAGCGTTGACGCAACATAGAGGAAGTAGTCGTACGTCTTCCCGGTCCAACCGATCCAAGCACCGTTACTCCGGCACCTCCAAGTTCTTGACACACGATACAGCTCGATGGCGCTTTTGAACTCCGATCCAGCAGACGTACGGGGAGGAGTTTCGTCAGCACGACGGTGTGGTGGCGATCTTGATGTTCAACTGTCGCAGGGCTTCGCCTAAGCACCGCTACAATATGACTGAAGTGTAATATCGTGGAGGGGGGCACCGCACACGGCTAAGGAACGATCACGATGATCAACTTGTGTGTCCATGGGGTGCCCCTTGTTGGGGAACGTAGTAATTTCAAAATTTTCCTACGCACACGCAAGATCATGGTGATGTATAGCAACGAGAGGGGAGAGTGTTGTCTACATACCCTTGTAGACCCGAAGCGGAAGCGATCACGTAGAGGAAGTAGTCGTCGTTCTCCTCGCGATCCGACCGATCCCGGCGCCGTTACTCGACGCCCCGAGTTCTTGACACACGTACAGCTCGATGGCGTCCCTCGTACTCGATCCAGCCGAGTGTCGAGGGTGAGTTCCACGAGATGACGGCGTGGTAACGATCTTGATGTTTCACGGCGCAGGGCTTCGCCTAAGCTTCATGACGGTATAACCGAGGTGGAATATGGTGGAGGGGGCACCGCACACGGCTAAGGAACGATCTCACGATCAACTTGTGTGTTCCAAAGTGCCCCCTGCCCCGTATATAAAGGAGCCAAGGGGAGGGGCGGCCGCCAAGCTTGGCGCCAAGGAGTCCTACTCCTCCGGGTAGGATTCCCCAATCCTAGTTGGACTAGGATTCCTGAGGGGGAAAGAGAGAGGGGGCGGCCCTTCTCCTAGTCCTAATAGGACTAGGGAAGGGGAGGCGCGCCCTGCCTAGGGCTGGCCCTTTCTCCTTTCCACTAAGGCCCATCGAGGCCCATTTACCTCCGGGGGTTCCGTAACCTCCGGTGCTCGAGAAATTCCGTTTTACCGGAACCATTCCGAACTCCAAACATAGGCTTCCAATATATCAATCTTTATGTCTCGACCATTCCGAGACTCCTCGTCATGTCCGTGATCACATCCGGACTCGAACTCCTTCGGTACATCAAAATACATAAACTCATAATAACCGCCATCGAAACCTTAAGCGTGCATGGACCCTACGGTTCGAGAACAATGTAGACATGACCTAGAACTATTCACGGTCAATAACCAACAGCGGGACCTGGATGCCCATATTGGTTCCTACATATTCTCGAAGATCTTTATCGGTCGGACCGCATAACAACATACGTTGTTCCTTTGTCATCGGTATGTTACTTGCACGAGATTCGATCGTCGGTATCCAATACCTAGTTCAATCTCGTTACGGCAAGTCTCTTTACTCGTTCAGTAATACATCATCTCACAACTAACTCATTAGTTGTAGTGCTTGCAAGGCTTCGATGATGTGCATTACCGAGAGGGCCCAGAGATACCTCTCCAGACAATCGGAGTGACAAAACCTAATCTCGAAATCGCCAACCCAACATCCGCCTTTGGAGACACCTGTAGTACTCCTTTATAATCACCCGATTCGTTGTGACGTTTGGTAGCACCAAAGTGTTCCTCCGTAAACGGGAGTTGCATAATCTCATAGTTATAGGAACATGTATAAGTCATGGATAAAAGCAGTAGCAACATACTAAGCGATCGTGTGCTAAGCTAAGGGAATGGGTCATGTCAATCGATCATTCTACTAATGATGTGACCTCATTAATCAAATAACAACTCCTTGTTCATGGTTAGGAAACATAACCATCTTTGATTAACAAGCTAGTCTAGTAGAGGCATACTAGTGACATGTTTGTTTGTCTATGCATTCACACATGTATCATGTTTCCGGTTAATACAATTCTAGCATGAATGATAAACATTTATCATGAAATAAGGAAATAAATAATAACTTTATTATTGCCTCTAGGGCATATTTCCTTGATCTCCCACTTGCACTAGAGTCAATAATCTAGATTACACAGAATGATTCTAACACCCATGGAGTCTTGGTGCTGATCATGTTTTGCTCGTGGAAGAGGCTTAGTCAACGGTCTCGCAACATTCAGATCCGTATGTATCTTGCAAATCTCTATGTCTCGATCCGACTAAGTCCCGATGGAATTGAAGCGTCTCTTGATGTGCTTGGTCCTCTTGTGAAATCTGGATTCCTTTGCTAAGGCAATTGCTCGATATTGTCACGAAGATTTTCATTGGACCCGATGCACTAGGTATGACACCTAGATCGGATATGAACTCCTTCATCCGCACTCCTTCATTAGCTGCTTCCGAAGCTGCTATGTATTCCGCTTCACATGTAGATCCCGCTTCGACGCTTTGTTTAGAACTGCACCAACCGACAGCTCCTCCGTTTAGTGTAAATCGTATCCGGTCTGCGATTTAGAATCGTCGGATCGGTGTCAAAGCTTGCATCAACGTAACCGTTTACGATGAGCTCTTTGTCACCTCCATATCGAAAACATATCCTTAGTCCTTTTCGGGTATTTCAGGATGTTCTTGACCGCTGTCCATGATCCACTCTGGATTACTTTGGTACCTCCTGCTAGGCTTATAGCAAGGCACACATCAGTCTGGTACACAGCATTGCATACATGATAGAGCCTATGGCTGAAGCATAGGAACATCTTTCATTTTCTCTCTATCTTCTGCGGTGGTCGGGCATTGAGTCGACTCAACTTCACACCTTGTAACACGTGCAAGAACCCTTTCTTTGCTTGATCCATTTTGAACTTCTTCAAAACTTTGTCAAGGTATGTGCTTTGTGAAAGTCAATTAAGCGTCTTGATCTATCTCTATAGATCTTAATGCCCAATATGTAAGCAGCTTCACCGAGGTCTTTCATTGAAAAACTCTTATTCAAGTATCCCTTTATGCTATCCAGAATTCTATATCATTTCCGATCAGCAATATGTCATCCACATATAATATCGTAAATGCTCTGAGCTCCCACTCACTTTCTTGTAAATCTGAGCTTCTCCAAAAGTCTCAGAAACCCAAATGCTTTGATCACACTATCAAAGCGTTTATTCCAACTCGAGATGCTTGCACCAGTCCATAGATGGATCATTGGAGCTTGCATACTTTGTTAGCTCCCTCTGGATCGATAAAACCTTCGGTTGCATCATATACAACTCTTCTTCCGTAAATCCATTCAGAATGCGGTCTTTACATCCATTTGCCAAATTTCATAATCATAAAATGCGGCAATTGCTAACATGATTCGGACGGACTTAAGCATCGCTTCGGGTGAGAAGGTCTCATCGTAGTCAATCCCTTGAACTTGTCGAAAACCTTTTGCGACAAGTCGAGCTTTATAGACGATAACATTACCGTCGTCGGTCTTCTTCTTGAAGATCCACTTGTTTTCTATTGCTTGCCTACCCTCGGGCAAGTCAACCAAAGTCCACACTTTGTTTTCATACATGGATCCCATCTCGATTTCATGGCCTCAAGCCATTTTGCGGAATCTGGGCTCACCATCGCTTCTTCATAGTTCATAGGTTCATCATGATCTAGTAGCATGACTTCGAGAACAGGATTACCGTACCACTCAGTGCGGATCTTACTCTGGTTGATCTACGAGGTTCTGCGGTAACTTGATCTCAAGTTTCATGATCAACATCATCAACTTCCTCACTACTTGGTGTAGGTGTCTCGAAACCGGTTTCGTGATTTAACTACTTTCAAGTAAGGGAGAAGGTACTATTACCTCATCAAGTTCCACTTTCCTCCCACTCACTTCTTTCGAGAGAAACTCCTTCTCTAGAAAGGATCCATTCTTAGCAACAAATGTTTTCCTTCGGATCTGTGATAGAAGGTGTACCCAACTGTTTCCTTTGGGTATCCTATGAAGACACATTTCTCCGATTTGGGTTCGAGTTTATCGGGTTGAAGCTTTTCACATAAGCATCGCATCCCCAAACTTTAAGAAACGACAACTTTGGTTTCTTGCCAAACCATAGTTCATAAGGTGTCGTCTCAACGGATTTCGACGGTGTTCTATTCAGTGTGAATGCGGCCGTCTCTAGAGCATAACCCCAAAACGATAGCGGTAAATCTGTAAGAGACATCATAGATCGTACCATATCTAGTAAAGTACGATTACGACGTTCGGACACACCATTACGTTGTGGTGTTCCGGGTGGCGTGAGTTGCGAAACTATTCCGCATTGTTTCAAATGTAGACCAAACTCGTAACTCAAATATTCACCTCCACGATCAGATCGTAGAAACTTAATTTTCTTGTTACGATGATTTTCAACTTCACTCTGAAATTCTTTGAACTTTTCAAACGTTTCAGACTTATGTTTCATTAAGTAGATATACCCATATCTGCTTAAGTCATCTGTGAAGGTGAGAAAATAACGATATCCGCCACGAGCCTCAACATTCATCGGACCACATACATCTCATGTATGATTTCCAACAAATCTGTTGCTCTCTCCATAGTACCGAGAACGGTGTTCTAGTCATCTTGCCCATGAGGCACGGTTCGCAAGTGCCAAGTGATTCATAATCAAGTGACTCCAAAAGTCCATCGAGATGGAGTTTCTTCATGCGCTTTACACGATATGACCTAAACGGCGAGTGCCACAAATAAGTTGCACTTTCATTATCAACTCTGCATCTTTTGGTTTCAACATTATGAATATGTGTATCACTACTATCGAGATTCATAAGAAATAGACCACTCCTCAAGGGTGCATGACCATAAAAGATATTACTCATATAAATAGAACAACCATTATTCTCTCGATTTAAATGAATAACCGTCTCGCATTAAACAAGATCCAGATATAATGTTCATGCTCAACGCAGCACCAAATAACAATTATTTAGGTCTAAAACTAATCCGAAGGTAGATGTAGAGGTAGCGTGCCGACCGCGATCACATCGACTTTGGAACCATTTCCACGCGCATCGTCACCTCGTCCTTTGCGAGTTTCGCAATCAGTAGTCCTGTTTGAGTTGCAAATATTAGCAATGAACCAGATTATCAAATACCAGTGCTACTACGAGCTCTAGTAAGGTACACATCAATAACATGTATATCACATATACCTTTGTTCACCTTGCCATCCTTCTTATCCGCCAAATACTTGGGGCAGTTCCGCTTCCAAAGGACCGATCGCTTGCGGTAGAAGCACTCGATTTCAGGTTTAGGACCAGACTTGGGTTTCTTCTCTGAGCAGCAACTTGCTTGCTGTTCTTCTTGAATTCCTTTTTCTTCCCTTTGCCTTTCTTCTTGAAACTAGTGGTCTTATTGACCATCAACACTTGATGCTCCTTCTTGATTTCTACCTCCGCAGCCTTTAGCATTGCGAAGAGCTCGGTATAGTCTTTACTAACCCTTGCATATTATAGTTCATCACGAAGCCTTTGTAGCTTGGTGGCGGTGATTGGAGAATTCATCAATGACACAATCATCCGGAAGATTAACTCCCAATTGTGTCAAGTGATTGTAGTACCCGGACATTACGAGTATATGCTCACTAATGAACTATTCTCCTCCATCTTGCAGCTATAGAACTTATTGGAACTTCATATCTCTCAATCCGGGCATTACATTGGAATATTAACTTCAACTCTGGAACATCTCATATGCTCCATGACGTTCAAAACGTCGTTGAAGTCCCGGTTCTAAGCCGTAAAGCATGGCACATCGAACTATAGAGTAGTCATCACTTTGCTCGCGAGACGTTCATAACATCTGGTGTTGCTCCAAAGAAGAGCTGTCACCTAGCGGTGCATCCAGACGTAGCTCTTACGTGCAGCAATGAGGATGATCCTCAAATTCGGACCCGATCCGTGTAATTGCTACCATCATCTTTCAACTTTGCTTTCTCAAGGAACGCATTAAAATTCAACGGAACAACAAAGACGAGCCATCTATCTACAATCAAACATAAACAAGCAAGATACTATCAGGTACTAAGTTCATGATAAATTTAAGTTCAGTTAATCATATTACTAAAGAACTCCCACTTAGAAAGACATCCCTCTAGTCATCTAAGTGATCACGTGATCCAAATCAACTAAACCATAACCGATCATCACGTGAAATGGAGTAGTTTTCAATGGTGAACATCTTATGTTGATCATATCTACTATATGATTCACGCTCGACCTTTCGGTCTCCGTGTTCCGAGGCCATATCTGCATATGCTAGGCTCGTCAAGTATAACCCGAGTATTCTGCGTGTGCAAAACTGGCTTGCACCCGTTGTAGATGGACGTAGAGCTTATCACACCCGATCATCACGTGGTGTCTGGGCACGACGAACTTTGGCAACGGTGCATACTCGGGGAGAACACTTCTTGATAATTTAGTGAGGATCATCTTATAATGCTACCGTCAATCAAAGCAAGATAAGATGCATAAAGGATAAACATCACATGCAAATCAATATAAGTGATATGATATGGTCATCATCATCTTGTGCTTCATGATCTCCATCTTGCGGCACCACCATGATCACCATCGTCACCGCGCGACACCTTGATCTCCATCGTAGCATCGTTGTCGTCTCGCCAAACTTATGCTTCTCGACTATCGCTACCGCTTAGTGATAAAGTAAAGCATTACGAAGCGATGCATTGCATACAATAAGCGACAACCATATGGCTCCAGCCGATTGCCGATAACCGGTTACAAAACATGATCATCTCATACAATAAAATATAGCATCACGTCTTGACCATATCACATCACAACATGCCTGCAAAAACAAGTTAGGCGTCCTCTACTTTGTTGTTGCAAATTTTACGTGGCTGCTACGGGCTTAAGCAAGAACCAGTCTCACCTACGCATCAAAACCACAGCGATACTTCGTCAAATAGACTCCGTTTAACCTTCTCAAGGACCGGGCGTAGCCACACAGTTCAACTAAAGTGAGAGAGACAGCACCCACCACCACCTTTAAGCAACGAGTGCTCACAAAGGTGAAACCAGTCTCGCGTAAGCGTCTGGCGTAATGTCGGTCAGGCCGCTTCATCTCACAATACCGCTGAACCAAAGTATGACATCTTTGGTAGGTAGTATGACTTGTATCGCCCACAACTCACTTGTGTTCTACTCGTGCAAAACATCAAACCATAAAAACCTAGGCTCGGATGCCACTTTGTTGGGGAACGTAGTAATTTCAAAATTTTCCTACGCACACGCAAGATCATGGTGATGTATAGCAGCGAGAGGGAGAGTGTTGTCTACATACCCTTGTAGACCCGGCGGAAGCGATCACAACGTAGAGGAAGTAGTCGTCACGTTCTCCTCGCGATCCGACCGATCCGGCGCCGTTACTCCGGCGCCCCGAGTTCTTGACACACGTACAGCTCGATGGCGTCCCTCGTACTCGATCCAGCCGAGTGTCGAGGGTGAGTTCCACAAGACACGGCGTGGTGACGATCTTGATGTTTCACGGCGCAGGGCTTCGCCTAAGCTTGCGACAGTATAACCGAGGTGGAATATGGTGGAGGGGGCACCGCACGGCTAAGGAACGATCTCACGATCAACTTGTGTGTTCCAAAGTGCCCCCCCCGTATATAAAGGAGCCAAGGGGAGGGGCGGCCGGCCAAGCTTGGCGCCAAGGAGTCCTACTCCTCTGGGAGTAGGATTCCCCCAATCCTAGTTGGACTAGGATTCCTGGAGGAAAGAGAGAGGGGGCGGCCCTTCTCCTAGTCCTAATAGGACTAGGGAAGGGGAGGCGCGCCCTGCCTAGGGCTGGCCCTTTCTCCTTTCCACTAAGGCCCATCGAGGCCCATTTACCTCCGGGGGTTCCAGTAACCTCCGGTGCTCGATAAATTCCGTTTTCGCCGGAACCATTCCAACTCCAAACATAGGCTTCCAATATATCAATCTTTATGTCTCGACCATTCCGAGACTCCTCGTCATGTCCGTGATCACATCCGGACTCGAACTCCTTCGGTACATCAAAATACATAAACTCATAATAACCGCCATCGCCGAAACCTTAAGCGTGCGGACCCTACGGTTCGAGAACAATGTAGACATGACCTAGAACTATTCACGGTCAATAACCAACAGCGGGACCTGGATGCCCATATTGGTTCCTACATATTCTACGAAGATCTTTATCGGTCGGACCGCATAACAACATCGTTGTTCCTTTGTCATCGGTATGTTACTTGCCCGAGATTCGATCGTCGGTATCCAATACCTAGTTCAATCTCGTTACGCAAGTCTCTTTACTCGTTCCGTAATACATCATCTCACAACTAACTCATTAGTTGTAGTGCTTGCAAGGCTTCATGATGTGCATTACCGAGAGGGCCAGAGATACCTCTCCGACAATCGGAGTGACAAAACCTAATCTCAAATCGCCAACCCAACATCGCGCCTTTGGAGACACTGTAGTACTCCTTTATAATCACCCGATTCGTTGTGACGTTTGGTAGCACCAAAGTGTTCCTCCGTAAACGGAGTTGCATAATCTCATAGTTATAGGAACATGTATAAGTCATGGATAAAAGCAGTAGCAACATACTAAGCGATCGTGTGCTAAGCTAAGGGAATGGGTCATGTCAATCAGATCATTCTGCTAATGATGTGACCTCATTAATCAAATAACAACTCCTTGTTCATGGTTAGGAAACATAACCATCTTTGATTAACAAGCTAGTCTAGTAGAGGCATACTAGTGACATGTTTGTTTGTCTATGCATTCACACATGTATCATGTTTCCGGTTAATACAATTCTAGCATGAATGATAAACATTTATCATGAAATAAGGAAATAAATAATAACTTTATTATTGCCTCTAGGGCATATTTACTTCACCCCTACCCCCGTATATAAAGGACTGGAGGAGGGGAGGGCCGGCCCTCTACTATGGTGCGCCCTAGGGGAGTCCTACTCCCACGGGGAGTAGGATTCCCCCTTTCCTAGTCCAACCAGGAGTCCTTCCATGTATTAGGAGTAGGAGACAAGGAAGGGGAAGAGAGAAGGGAAGGAAGGAGGGGGTGCGGCCCCTCCCCCTAGTCCAATTCGGACTAGGCCATGGGGGGGCACGCGGCCTTCCCTAGGCAGTCCCTCTCTCTTTCTCGCAGGGCCCAATAAGGCCCAATTCTTCTCCCCGGCGAATTCCCGTAACTCTCCGGTACCCCGATAAATACCCGAATCACTCGGAACCTTTCCGAACTCCGAATATAGTCGTCCAATATATCGATCTTTACGTCTCGACCATTTCGAGACTCCTCGTCATGTCCCCGATCTCATCCGAGACTCCGAACTCCTTCGGTACATCAAAACTCATAAACTCATAATATAAGCATCGCCGAAACCTTAAGCGTGCGGACCCTACGGTTCGAGAACAATGTAGACATGACCGAGACACGTCTCGGTCAATAACCAATAGCGGGACCTGGATGCCCATATTGGTTCCTACATATTCTCTGAAGATCTTTATTGGTCGACCGCATAACAACATCGTTGTTCCTTTGTCATCGGTATGTTACTTGCCGAGATTCGATCGTCGGTATCCAATACCTAGTTCAATCTCGTTACCGGCAAGTCTCTTTACTCGCTCGTAATACATCATCTCGTAACTAACTCATTAGTTGCAATGCTTGCAAGGCTTAAGTGATGTGCATTACCGAGAGGGCCCAGAGATACCTCTCCGACATTCGGAGTGACAAATCCTAATCTCAAAATCGCCAACCCAACAAGTACCTTCGGAGACACCTATAGAGCACCTTTATAATCACCCGATTCGTTGTGGCGTTTGGTAGCACACAAAGTGTTCCTCCGGTAAACGGGAGTTGCATAATCTCATAGTCATAGGAACATGTATAAGTCATGAAGAAAGCAATAGCAACATACTTAAACGATCGGGTGCTAAGCTAACTGAATGGATCATGTCAATCAGATCATTCAACTAATGATGTGATCCCGTTAATCAAATAACAACTCTTTGTCCATGGTTAGGAAACATAACCATCTTTGATTAACAAGCTAGTCAAGTAGAGGCATACTAGTGACACTTTGTTTGTCTATATATTCACACATGTATTATGTTTCCGGTTAATACAATTCTAGCATGAATAATAGACATTTATCATGAAATAAGGAAATAAATAATAACTTTATTATTGCCTCTAGGGCATATTTCCTTCAGTCTCCCACTTGCACTAGAGTCAATAATCTAGTTCACATCACCATGTGATTAACACCCATAGTTCACATCACCATGTGATTAACACCCATAGTTCACATCATCATGTGATCAACACCCAAAGGGTTTACTAGATTCAGTAATCTAGTTCACATCGCTATGTGATTAACACCCAAAGAGTACTAAGGTGTGATCATGTTTTGCTTGTGAGAGAATCTTAGTCAACGGGTCTTTCACATTCAGATCCGTTATGTATTTTGCAATTTTCTATGTCTACAATGCTCGCATTTGAGCTACTCTAGCTAATTGCTCCCACTTTCAATATGTATCTAGATCGAGACTTAGAGTCATCCAGATCGGTGTCAAAACTTGCATCAACGTAACCCTTACGGCGAACCTTTTATCACTTCCATAATCGAGAAACATATCCTTATTCCACTAAGGATAATTTTGACCGCTGTCGATGATCTACTCCTAGATCACTATTGTACTCCTTGCCAAACTCAATTGTAGGGTATACAATAGATCTGGTACACAGCATGGCATACTTTATAGAACCTATGGCCAAGGCATAGGGAATGACTTTCATTCTCTTTCTATCTTCTGCCTGAAGGAAATATGCCCTAGAGGCAATAATAAAGATATTATTTATTTCCTTATTTCATGATAAATGTTTATTATTCATGTTAGAATTGTAATAAACCGGAAACATAATACATGTGTGAATACATAGACAAACACAATGTCACTAGTATGCCTCTACTAGACTAGCTTGTTAATCAAAGATGGTTAAGTTTCCTAACCATAGACAAAAGGAGTTGTCATTTGATTAACAAGGTCACATCATTAGTTGAATGATCTGATTGACATGATCCATTCCATTAGCTTAGCACCCGATCGTTTAGTATGTTGCTAATGCTTTTATCCATGACTTATACATGTTCCTATGACTATGAGATTATGCAACTCCCGTTTACCGGAGGAACACTTTGGGTACTACCAAACGTCACAACGTAACTGGGTGATTATAAAGGAGTACTACAGGTGCTCCAAAGGCAGATGTTGGGTTGGCGTATTTCGAGATTAGGATTTGTCACTCCAATTGTCGGAGAGGTATCTCTGGGCCCTCTCGGTAATGCACATCACTTAAGCCTTGCAAACATTTCAACTAATGAGTTAGTTGTGAGATGATGTATTACGGAACGAGTAAAGAGACTTGCCGTAACGAGATTGAACTAGGTATTGGATACCGACGATCGAATCTCGGGCAAGTAACATACCGATGACAAAGGAACAAACGATGTTGTTATGCGGTCTCGACCGATAAAGATCTTCGTAGAATATGTAGGAGCCAATATGGGCATCCAGGTCCCGCTATTGGTTATTGATCGGAGACGTGTCTCGGTCATGTCTACATAGTTCTCGAACCCGTAGGGTCCGTGACGCTTAACGTTTCGTTGATTTATATAGTATTATATGAGTTATGCATGTTGGTAACCGAATGTTGTTTGGAGTCCGGATGAGATCATGGACATGACGAGGAACTCGGAATGGTCGAAGATAAAGTTTGATATATGGGATAATAGTGTTTGATCTCCGGAAGGGTTCCGAATTCACCTAAGGGGTTCGGATGTTTCCCGAAATGTTTGGGTGCGAGAACACGTTATTTGGGCCTAAAGGAAAGCCCACAAGGTTTTGGGGGCGCAAAAGGAAGTTTTGCAGAGTCCGGGGGCGACGCCAGGTCCTGGCGTCAGGGTCGAGCACGCCGGAACCTGGCGTCGCCCTGAGTCCGAGAAGGACTCTTGCCTTCGGGTGAAACCGACTTTGTGGAGGCTTTTACTCCAAGTTTCGACCCCAAGGCTCAACATATAAATAGAGGGGTAGGGCTAGCACCAAAGACACATCAAGAAACACCAAGCCGTGTGCCGGCAACCCCGTCCCCTCTAGTTTATCCTCCGTCATAGTTTCCGTAGTGCTTAGGCGAAGCCCTGCGGAGATTGTTCTTCACCAACACCGTCACCACGCCGTCGTGCTGCCGGAACTCATCTACTACTTCGCTTTGTCTTCTTTGGATCGAGAAGGCGAGGGCGTCATCGAGCTGAGCGTGTGCGTAACTTCGGAGGTGCCGTGCGTTTGGTACTTGGATCGGTCGGATCGTGAAGACGTACAACTACATCAACCGCGTTGATAAACGCTTCCGCTTAGCGATCTTCAAGGGTATGAAGATACACTCCCCTTCTCGTTGCTATACATCACCATGATCTTGCATGATCTTTCAGAACACGGAGACCGAAAGGTCAAGCGTGAATCATATAGTAGATATGATCAACATAAGATGTTCACCATTGAAAACTACTCCATCTCACGTGATGATCGGTTATGGTTTAGTTGATTTGGATCACGTGATCACTTAGATGACTAGAGAGATGTCTGTCTAAGTGGGAGTTCTTAAGTAATATGATTAATTGAACTTAAATTTATCATGAACTTAGTCCTGGTAGTATTTTGCAAATTATGTTGTAAGATCAATAGCTTGCGTTGTTGCTTTCATATGTTTATTTTGATATGTTCCTAGAAAATAGTGTTGAAAAATGTTAGTAGCAATGATGTGGATTGGATCCGTGATCGAGGTTTATCCTCATTGCTGCAAAAAGAATTATGTCCATGATGCACCGCTAGGTAGATGACCTATTGCAGGGAGCGGATGCGCGTTATGAGCGTTTGGCTAGCTCAATATGATGACTATTTGATAGTTTTGTGCACCATGCTTTATGGCTTAGAATCGGGACTTCAAAGATGTTTTGAACATCATGGACCATATGAGATGTTCCAGGAATTGAAGTTAATATTTCAAGGAAATACCCGAGTTGAGAGATATGAAGTCTCCAACAAGTTCTATAGCTAAAAGATGGAGGAGAATCGCTCAACTAGTGAGCATGTGCTCAAATTATGCAGGTACTACAATCGCTTGAATCAAGTGGGAGTTAATCTTCCGAGATAAGATAGTGATTGATAGAATTCTCTAGTCACCATCACCAAGTTAGTAGAACTTCGTGATGAACTATAGTATGCAAGGGATGATGAAAATGATTCCCGAGTTTTTCATGATGATGAAATCAATGAAGGTAGAAATCAAGAAAGAACATCAAGTGTTGATGGTTAACAAGACCACTAGTTTCAAGAAAAGGGCAAAGGGATAGAAGGGAACTTCAAGAAGAACGGCAAGCAAGTTGCTGCTCAAGTGAAGAAGCCCAAAGTCTGGACCTAAGCCTGAGACTAAGTGCTTCTACTGCAAAGGGACTGGTTACTAGAAGCAGAACTACCCCAAGTATTTGGCGGATAAGAAGGATGGCAAAGTAAACAAAGGTATATTTGATATACATGTTATTGATGTGTACTTTACTAGTGTTTATAGCAACCCCTCGATAATTGGTACTGGTTCAGTTGCTAAGAGTAGTAACTCGAAACGGGAGTTGCAGAATAAACAGAAACTAGTTAAGGGTGAAGTGACGATGTGTGTTGAAATTAGTTTCAAGATTGATATGATCATCATCGCACACTCCCTATACTTTCGGGATTAGTGTTAAACCTAAATAAATGTTATTTGGCGTTTGTGTTGAGCATGAATATGATTTGATCATGTTTATTGCAATACGGTTATTCATTTAAAATCAGAGAATAATTGTTGTTCTATTTAAATGAATAAAACCTTCAATGGTCATACACCCAACGAAAATAGTTTGTTGGCTCTCGATCGTAGTGATGCACATATTCATAATATTGATGCCAAAAGATGCAAAGTTAATAATGATAGTGCAACTTATTTGTGGCACTGCCGTTTAGGTCATATCGGTGTAAAGCGCATGAAGAAGCTCCATACTGATGGACTTTTGGAACCACTTGATTATGAATCACTTGGTACTTGCGAACCGTGCCTCATGGGCAAGATGACTAAAACGCCGTTCTCCGGTACTATGGAGAGAGCAACAGATTTGTTGGAAATCATACATACAGATGTATGTGGTCCGATGAATGTTAAGGCTCGCGGCGGGTATCATTATTTTCTGACCTTCACAGATGATTTGAGCAGATATGGGTATATCTACTTGATGAAACATAAGTCTGAAATAGTTGAAAGGTTCAAAGAATTTCAGAGTGAAGTGGAAAAATCATCGTGACAAGAAAATAAGGTTTCTACGATCTGATCGTGGAGACAAATATTTGAGTTACGAGTTTGGAATAGTTTCACAAATTCATGCCACCTGGAACACCACATCATAATGGTGTGTCCGAATGTCATAACCGTACTTTATTGGATATAGTACAATCTATGATGTTTCTTACCGATTTACCAATATCGTTTTGGGATAATGCATTAGAGACAGCTGCATTCACGTTAAATAGGGCACCATCTAAATCCGTTGAGACGACAATATATGAACTGTGGTTTAGCAAGAAACCGAAGTTGTCGTTTCTTAAAGTTTGGGGCTGCGATGCTTATGTGAAAAAGTTTCATCCTGATAAGCTCAAACCCAAATCGGAGAAGTGCGTCTTCATAGAATACCCAAAGGAAATTGTTGGGTACACCTTCTATCACAGATCCGAAGGCAAAACATTCGTTGCTAATAAATGGATCCTTTCTAGAAGGAGCTTCTCTCGAAAGAAGTGAGTGGGAGGAAAGTAGAACTTGATGAGGTAATTGTACCTTCTCCCTTATTGGAAAGTAGTTCATCACGAAATCTGTTCTGTGACTACTACACCAATTAGTGAGGAAGCTAATGATGATGATCATGTAACTTCGATCAAGTTACTACCGAATCTCGTAGGTAAACCAGAGTGAGATCCGCACTGAGTGGTGCGGTAATCCTGTTACGGAAGTCATGTAACTAGACCATGATGAACCTACGAACTATGAGGAAGCGATGATGAGCCTAGATTCCGCGAAATGGCTTGAGGCCATGAAATCTGAGATGAGATCCATGTATGAGAACAAAGTGTGGACTTTGGTGGAGTTGCTCGATGATCGGCAAGACATAGAAAATAAATGGATCTTCAAGACGAAGACGGACGCTGGTAGTAGTGTTACTATCTACAAAGCTAGACTTGTCGAAGAAGGTTTTTGACAAAGTTCAAGATGTTGAATACAATGAGATTTTCTCACTCGTATCGATGCTTAAAAGTCTGTCCGAATCATGTTAGCAATTGCCACAATTTATGAAATTTGGCAAATGGATGTAAAAACTGCATTCCTGAATGGGTTTCTGGAGGAAGAGTTGTATATGATGCAACCAGAAGGTTTTATCGATCCAAAGGGAGCTAACAAAGTGTGCAAACTCCAAATGATCCATCTATAGTGGTGCAAGCATCTCGGAGTTGGAATATACGCTTTGATGAGTTGATCAAAAGCATATAGTTTTATCTGCACTTATGGTGAAGCTGTGTATTTACTAAAAAGTGAGTGGGAGCACTACACATTTACGATAAGTATATGTGAATGACATATTGTAGATCGGAAATAATGTAGAATTATTCTGCAAAGTATAAAGGAGTGTTTGAAAGGAGTTTTTCAAAGAAAGACCTCGGTAAACCTACTTACATATTGAGCATCAAGATCTATAGAGATAGATCAAGACGCTTGATAAGTTTTTCAATGAGTACATACCTTAACAAGATTTTGAAGTAGTTCAAAATGGAACAGTCAAAGAAAGAGTTCTTGCCTGTGTTACAAGGTGTGAAATTGAGTAAGACTCAAAACCCGACCACGACAGAAGATGGAAAGAGAATGAAAGTCATTCCCTATGCCTTGGCCATAGGTTCTATAAAGTATGCCATGTTGTGTACCAGATCTATTGTATACCCTACACTGAGTTTGGCAAGGAAGTACAATAGTGATCTAGGAGTAGACCACTGGACAGCGGTCAAAATTATCCTTAGTGGAATAAGCATATGTTTCTCGATTATGGAAGTGACAAAGGTTAAATCGTAAAGGGTTACGTTGATGCAAGTTTTGACACCGATCTGGATGACTCTAAGTCTCGATCTAGATACATATTGAAAGTGGGAGCAATTAGCTAGAGTAGCTCATGCGAGCATTGTAGACATAGAAAATTGCAAAATACATAACGGATCTGAATGTGAAAGACCCGTTGACTAAGATTGTCTCACAAGCAAAACATGATCACACCTTAGTACTCTTTGGGTGTTAATCACATAGCGATGTGAACTAGATTACTGAATCTAGTAAACCCTTTGGGTGTTGGTCACATGGCGATGTGAACTATGGGTGTTAATCACATGATGATGTGAACTATCGATGTTAATCACATGGTGATGTGATCTAGATTATTGACTCTAGTGCAAGTGGGAGACTGAAGGAAATATGCCCTAGAGGCAATAATAAAGATATTATTTATTTCCTTATTTCATGATAAATGTTTATTATTCATGCTAGAATTGTAATAAACCGGAAACATAATACATGTGTGAATACATAGACAAACAGAATGTCACTAGTATGCCTCTACTAGACTAGCTTGTTAATCAAAGATGGTTAAGTTTCCTAACCATAGACAAAGGAGTTGTCATTTGATTAACAAGGTCACATCATTAGTTGAATGATCTGATTGACATGACCCATTCCATTAGCTTAGCACCCGATCGTTTAGTATGTTGCTAATGCTTTTATCCATGACTTATACATGTTCCTATGACTATGAGATTATGCAACTCCCGTTTACCGGAGGAACACTTTGGGTACTACCAAACGTCACAACGTAACTGGGTGATTATAAAGGAGTACTACAGGTGTCTCCAAAGGCAGATGTTGGGTTGGCGTATTTCGAGATTAGGATTTGTCACTCCGATTGTCGGAGAGGTATCTCTGGGCCCTCTCGGTAATGCACATCACTTAAGCCTTGCAAACATTTCAACTAATGAGTTAGTTGTGAGATGTTGTATTACGGAACGAGTAAAGAGACTTGCCGGTAACGAGATTGAACTAGGTATTGGATACCGACGATCGAATCTCGGGCAAGTAACATACCGATGACAAAGGGAACAAACGTATGTTGTTATGCGGTCTGACCGATAAAGATCTTCGTAGAATATGTAGGAGCCAATATGGGCATCCAGGTCCCGCTATTGGTTATTGATCGGAGACGTGTCTCGGTCATGTCTACATAGTTCTCGAACCCGTAGGGTCCGCACGCTTAACGTTTCGTTGACGATATAGTATTATATGAGTTATGCATGTTGGTAACCGAATGTTGTTTGGAGTCCCGGATGAGATCATGGACATGACGAGGAACTCCGGAATGGTCCAGAGATAAAGTTTGATATATGGGATAATAGTGTTTGATCTCCGGAAGGGTTCGAATTCACGGAAGGGGTTCCGGATGTTTCCCAAATGTTTGGGTGCGAGAACACGTTATTTGGGCCTAAAGGAAAGCCCACAAGGTTTTGGGAGGCGCAAAAGGAAGTTTTATGAGTCCGGGGCTGACGCCGAGGTCCTGGCGTCAGGGTCAGCACGCCGAGACCTGGCGTCGCCCCGAGTCCGAGAAGGACTCTTGCCTTTCGGGTGAAACCGACTTTGTGGAGGCTTTTACTCCAAGTTTCGACCCCAAGGCTCAACATATAAATAGAGGGTAGGGCTAGCACCAAAGACACATCAAGAAACACCAAGCCGTGTGCCGGCAACCCCGTCCCCTCTAGTTTATCCTCCGTCATAGTTTCCGTAGTGCTTAGGCGAAGCCCTGCGGATATTGTTCTTCACCAACACCGCTACCACGCCGTCGTCTTGCGGAACTCATCTACTACTTCGCCGTTGTCTTTGGATCGAGAAGGCGAGGGCGTCATCGAGCTGAGCGTGTGCGAGAACTCGGAGGTGCCGTGCGTTTGGTACTTGGATCGGTCGGATCGTGAAGACGTACAACTACATCAACCGAGTTGATAAACGCTTCCGCTTAGCGATCTTCAAGGGTATGAAGATACACTCCCCTTCTCGTTGCTATACATCACCATGATCTTGCATGATCTTTCAGAACACGGAGACCGAAAGGTCAAGCGTGAATCATATAGTAGATATGATCAACATAAGATGTTCACCATTGAAAACTACTCCATCTCACGTGATGATCGGTTATGGTTTAGTTGATTTGGATCACGTGATCACTTAGATGACTAGAGATGTCTGTCTAAGTGGGAGTTCTTAAGTAATATGATTAATTGAACTTAAATTTATCATGAACTTAGTCTGGTAGTATTTTGCAAATTATGTTGTAAGATCAATAGCTTGCGTTGTTGCTTTCATATGTTTATTTTGATATGTTCCTAGAAAATTGTGTTGAAAAATGTTAGTAGCAATGATGTGGATTGGATCCGTGATCGAGGTTTATCCTCATTGCTTTGCGCAAAAGAATTATGTCCTTGATGCACCGCTAGGTGAGACCTATTGCAGGAGCGGTCACGAGGCGTTATGAGCGTTTGGCTAGCTCAATATGATGACTATTTGATAGTTTTGTGCACCATGCTTTATGGCTTAGAATCGGGACTTCAAAGATGTTTTGAACATCATGGACCATATGAGATGTTCGAGAATTGAAGTTAATATTTCAAGGAAATACCGAGTTGAGAGATATGAAGTCTCCAACAAGTTCTATAGCTAAAAGATGGAGGAGAATCGCTCAACTAGTGAGCATGTGCTCAAATTATGCAGGTACTACAATCGCTTGAATCAAGTGGGAGTTAATCTTCGAGATAAGATAGTGATTGATAGAATTCTCTAGTCACCATCACCAAGTTAGTAGAACTTCGTGATGAACTATAGTATGCAAGGGATGATGAAAATGATTCCCGAGTTTTTCATGATGATGAAATCAATGAAGGTAGAAATCAAGAAAGAACATCAAGTGTTGATGGTTAACAAGACCACTAGTTTCAAGAAAAGGGCAAAGGGATAGAAGGGAACTTCAAGAAGAGCGGCAAGCAAGTTCTTTGCTCAAGTGAAGAAGCCCAAAGTCCGGACCTAAGCACGAGACTAAGTGCTTCTACTGCAAAGGGACTGGTTACTAGAAGCAGAACTACCCCAAGTATTTGGCGGATAAGAAGGATGGCAAAGTAAACAAAGGTATATTTGATATACATGTTATTGATGTGTACTTTACTAGTGTTTATAGCGACCCCTCGATAATTGGTACTGGTTCAGTTGCTAAGAGTAGTAACTCGAAACGGGAGTTGCGGAATAAACAGAAACTAGTTAAGGGTGAAGTGACGATGTGTGTTGAAATTAGTTTCAAGATTGATATGATCATCATCGCACACTCCCTATACTTTCGGGATTAGTGTTAAACCTAAATAAATGTTATGTGGCGTTTGTGTTGAGCATGAATATGATTTGATCATGTTTATTGCAATACGGTTATTCATTTAAAATCAGAGAATAATTGTTGTTCTATTTAAATGAATAAAACCTTCAATGGTCATACACCCAACGAAAATAGTTTGTTGGCTCTCGATCGTAGTGATGCACATATTCATAATATTGATGCCAAAAGATGCAAAGTTAATAATGATAGTGCAACTTATTTGTGGCACTGCCGTTTAGGTCATATCGGTGTAAAGCGCATGAAGAAGCTCCATACTGATGGACTTTTGGAACCACTTGATTATGAATCACTTGGTACTTGCGAACCGTGCCTCATGGGCAAGATGACTAAAACGCCGTTCTCCGGTACTATGGAGAGAGCAACAGATTTGTTGGAAATCATACATCTGAGATGTATGTGGTCCGATGAATGTTAAGGCTCATGGCGGGTATCATTATTTTCGACCTTCACAGATGATTTGAGCAGATATGGGTATATCTACTTGATGAAACATAAGTCTGAAATAGTTGAAAGGTTCAAAGAGTTTCAGAGTGAAGTGGAAAAATCATTGTGACAAGAAAATAAGGTTTCTACGATCTGATCGCGGAGACAAATATTTGAGTTACGAGTTTGGAATAGTTTCACAAATTCATGCCACCTGGAACACCACATCATAATGGTGTGTCCGAATGTCATAACCGTACTTTATTGGATATAGTACAATCTATGATGTTTCTTACCGATTTACCAATATCGTTTTGGGATAATGCATTAGAGACAGCTGCATTCACGTTAAATAGGGCACCATCTAAATCCGTTGAGACGACAATATATGAACTGTGGTTTAGCAAGAAACCGAAGTTGTCGTTTCTTAAAGTTTGGGGCTGCGATGCTTATGTGAAAAAGTTTCATCCTGATAAGCTCAAACCCAAATCGGAGAAGTGCGTCTTCATAGAATACCCAAAGGAAATTGTTGGGTACACCTTCTATCACAGATCCGAAGGCAAAACATTCGTTGCTAATAAATGGATCCTTTCTAGAGAAGGAGTTTCTCTCGAAAGAAGTGAGTGGGAGGAAATTAGAACTTGATGAGGTAATTGTACCTTCTCCCTTATTGGAAAGTAGTTCATCACAGAAATCTGTTCCTGTGACTACTACACCAATTAGTGAGGAAGCTAATGATGATGATCATGTAACTTCAGATCAAGTTACTACCGAATCTCGTAGGTAAACCAGAGTGAGATCCGCACTGAGTGGTGCGGTAATCCTGTTCGAAGTCATGTAACTAGACCATGATGAACCTACGAACTATGAGGAAGCGATGATGAGCCTAGATTCATGAAATGGCTTGAGGCCATGAAATCGAGATGAGATCCATGTATGAGAACAAAGTGTGGACTTTGGTGGAGTTGCTCGATGATCGGCAAGACATAGAAAATAAATGGATCTTCAAGAGCGAACACGGACGCCGGTAGTAGTGTTACTATCTACAAAGCTAGACTTGTCGAAGAAGGTTTTGACAAAGTTCAAGATGTTGAATACAATGAGATTTTCTCACTCGTGTCGATGCTTAAAAGTCTGTCCGAATCATGTTAGCAATTGCCACAATTTATGAAATTTGGCAAATGGATGTAAAACCGCATTCTGAATGGGTTTACGGAGGAAGAGTTGTATATGATGCAACCGAAGGTTTTATCGATCCAAAGGAGCTAACAAAGTGTGCAAACTCCAAATGATCCATCTATGGACTGGTGCAAGCATCTCGGAGTTGGAATATACGCTTTGATGAGTTGATCAAAAGCATATAGTTTTATCTGGACTTATGGTGAAGCCTGTATTTACTAAAAGTGAGTGGGAGCACTACAAGATTTCGATAAGTATATGTGAATGACATATTGTAGATCGGAAATAATGTAGAATTATTCGCAAAGTATAAAGGAGTGTTTGAAAGGAGTTTTTCAAAGAAAGACCTTGGTAAACCTACTTACATATTGAGCATCAAGATCTATAGAGATAGATCAAGGCGCTTGATAAGTTTTTCAATGAGTACATACCTTGACAAGATTTTGAAGTAGTTCAAAATGGAGCGATCAAAGAAAGAGTTCTTGCTGTGTTACAAGGTGTGAAATTGAGTAAGACTCAAAACCCGACCACGACGTAAGATGGAAAGAGAATGAAAGTCATTCCTATGCCTTGGCCATAGGTTCTATAAAGTATGCCATCTTGTGTACCGATCTATTGTATACCCTACATCGAGTTTGGCAAGGAAGTACAATAGTGATCTAGGAGTAGATCCTTTGGACAATGATCAAAATTATCCTTAGTGGAATAAGGATATGTTTCTCGATTATGGAAGTGACAAAAGGTTAAATAAGTAAAGGGTTACGTTGATGCAAGTTTTGACACCGATCTGGATGACTCTAAGTCTCGATCTAGATACATATTGAAAGTGGGAGCAATTAGCTAGAGTAGCTCATGCGAGCATTGTAGACATAGAAAATTGCAAAATACATAACGGATCTGAATGTGAAAGACCCGTTGACTAAGATTGTCTCACAAGCAAAACATGATCACACCTTAGTACTCTTTGGGTGTTAATCACATAGCGATGTGAACTAGATTACTGAATCTAGTAAACCCTTTGGGTGTTGGTCACATGGCGATGTGAACTATGGGTGTTAATCACATGATGATGTGAACTATCGATGTTAATCACATGGTGATGTGATCTAGATTATTGACTCTAGTGCAAGTGGGAGACTGAAGGAAATATGCCCTAGAGGCAATAATAAAGATATTATTTATTTCCTTATTTCATGATAAATGTTTATTATTCATGCTAGAATTGTAATAAACCGGAAACATAATACATGTGTGAATACATAGACAAACAAAATGTCACTAGTATGCCTCTACTAGACTAGCTTGTTAATCAAAGATGGTTAAGTTTCCTAACCATAGACAAAGGAGTTGTCATTTGATTAACAAGGTCACATCATTAGTTGAATGATCTGATTGACATGACCCATTCCATTAGCTTAGCACCCGATCGTTTAGTATGTTGCTAATGCTTTTATCCATGACTTATACATGTTCCTATGACTATGAGATTATGCAACTCCCGTTTACCGGAGGAACACTTTGGGTACTACCAAACGTCACAACGTAACTGGGTGATTATAAAGGAGTACTACAGTGTCTCCAAAGGCGGATGTTG
Organism: Aegilops speltoides; assembly: GCA_021437245.1. Lineage (NCBI taxonomy): Eukaryota > Viridiplantae > Streptophyta > Magnoliopsida > Poales > Poaceae > Aegilops > Aegilops speltoides. Next base: position 302,570,749 of record CM038142.1, on the reverse strand, counting down.
GGTTGGCGTATTTGAGATTAGGATTTGTCACTCCGATTGTCGGAGAGGTATCTCTGGCCCTCTCGGTAATGCACATCACTTAAGCCTTGCAAACATTTCAACTAATGAGTTAGTTGTGAGATGTTGTATTACGGAACGAGTAAAGAGACTTGCGGTAACGAGATTGAACTAGGTATTGGATACCGACGATCGAATCTCGGGCAAGTAACATACCGATGACAAAGGAACAAGCGTATGTTGTTATGCGGTCCGACCGATAAAGATCTTCGTAGAATATGTAGGAGCCAATATGGGCATCCGTGTCCCGCTATTGGTTATTGATCGGAGACGTGTCTCGGTCATGTCTACATAGTTCTCGAACCCGTAGGGTCCGCACGCTTAACGTTTAGTTGTATATAGTATTATATGAGTTATGCATGTTGGTAACGAATGTTGTTTGGAGTCCGGATGAGATCATGGACATGACGAGGAACTCGGAATGGTCGAGATAAAGTTTGATATATGGGATAATAGTGTTTGATCTCGGAAGGGTTCGAATTCACCTAAGGGGTTCGGATGTTTCGAAATGTTTGGGTGCGAGAACACGTTATTTGGGCCTAAAGGGAAAGCCCACAAGGTTTTGGGAGGCGCAAAGGAAGTTTTATGAGTCCAGGGCCGATGCCGTGGTCCCTAGCGTGCGGGTCCGAGACGCCGAACCTGGCGTCTGGCCCTGGAGTCCGAGAAGGACTCTTGCCTTTCGGGTGAAACCGACTTTGTGGAGGCTTTTACTCCAAGTTTCGACCCCAAGGCTCAACATATAAATAGAGGGGTAGGGCTAGCACCAAAGACACATCAAGAAACACCAAGCCGTGTGCCGGCAACCCCGTCCCCTCTAGTTTATCCTCCGTCATAGTTTCCGTAGTGCTTAGGCGAAGCCCTGCAGAGATTGTTCTTCACCAACACCGTCCTGCACGCCGTCGTCTGCCGAACTCATCTACTACTTCGCTGTCTTCTTTGGATCGAGAAGGCGAGGACGTCATCGAGCTGAGCGTGTGCGCGAACTTCGGAGGTGCCGTCGTTTGGTACTTGGATCGGTCGGATCGTGAAGGCGTCTGACTACATCAACAGCGTTGATAAACGCTTCCGCTTAGCGATCTTCAAGGGTATGAAGATACACTCCCTTCTCGTTGCTATACATCACCATGATCTTGCGTGTGCGTAGGAAATTTTTGAAATTACTGCGTTCCCCAACACTGCCGTGGTCGGGTTTTGAGTCTTACTCAATTTCACACCTTGTAACACAGGCAAGAACTCTTTCTTTGACTGTTCCATTTTGAACTACTTCAAAATCTTGTCAAGGTATGAACTCATTGAAAAAACTTATCAAGCGTCTTGATCTATCTCTATAGATATTGATGCTTAATATGTAAGCAGCTTCACCGAGGTCTTTCTTTGAAAAACTCCTTTCAAACACTCCTTTATGCTTTGCAGAATAATTCTACATTATTTCCGATCTATAATATGTCATTCACATATACTTATCAGAAATGTTGTAGTGCTCCCACTCACTTTCTAGTAAATACAGGCTTCACCGCAAGTCTGTATAAAACTATATGCTTTGATTACACTATCAAAGCGTTTATTCCAACTCCGAGAGGCTTGCACGAGTCCATAAATGGATCGCTGGAGCTTTCACACTTTGTTAGCTCCCTTTGGATCGATAAAACCTTCTGGTTGCATCATATACAACTCTTCCTCCAGAAATCCATTCAGGAATGCAGTTTTTACATCCATTTGCCAGATTTTATAAATTGTGGCGATTGCTAACATGATTCGGACAGACTTAAGCATCGCTACAGTTGAGAAAATCTCATTGTAGTCAACACCTTGAACTTGTCAAAAACCTTTTTGCGACAAGTCGAGCTTTGTAGATAGTAACACTACTATCAACGTCCGTCTTCCTCTTGAAGATCCATTTATACAATATGGCTTGCCGATCATCGAGCAACTCCACCAAAGTCCACACTTTGTTCTCATACATGGATCCCATCTCAGATTTCATGACCTTAAGCCATTTTGCGGAATCTGGGCTCATCATCGCTTCCTCATAGTTCGTAGGTTCATCATGGTCTAGTAACATGACTTCGAGCAGGATTACCGTACCACTCACAGTGCGGACCGTACTCTGGAAGACCTCGAGGTTTTGTAGTAACTTGATCTCAAGTTTCATGATCATCATCATTAGCTTCCTCACTAATTGGTGTAGGAATCATCGGAACTGATTTCCGTGATGAACTACTTTCGAATCGGGAGAAGGTACAAATTACCTTATCAAGCTCTACTTTCCTCCCACTCACTTCTTTCGAGAGAAACTCCTTCTCTAGAAAGGATCCATTTTTAGCAACGAATATCTTGCCTTCGGATCTGTGATAGAAGGTGTACCCAACAATTTCCTTTGGGTATTCTATGAAGACGCACTTCTCCGATTTGGGTTCAAGCTTATCAGGATGAAACTTTTTCACATAAGAATCATAGCCCCAAACTTTAAGAAACGAAAACTTGGGTTTCTTGCTAAACCACAGTTCATATGTTGTCGTCTCAACGGATTTAGATGGTGCCCTTTTTAACGTGAATGCAGTTGTCTCTAATGCATGATCCCAAAACGATATTGGTAAATCGGTAAGAAACATCATAGATTGTATTGTATCCAATAAAGTACAGTTATGACGTTCGGACACACCATTATGATGTGATGTTCCAGCTGGCATGAATTTGTGAAACTATTCCACATTGTTTTAATTGAAGACCAAACTCGTAACTCAAATATTTGTCTCCGCGATCAGATCGTAGAAACTTTATTTTCTTGTTACGATGATTTTTCCACTTCACTCTGAAATTCTTTGAACCTTTCAACTATTTCAGACTTATGTTTCATCAAGTAGATATACCCATATCTGCTCAAATCATTTGTGAAGGTTAGAAAATAACGATACCCGCCGCGAGCCTTAACACTCATCGGCTCGCATACATCAAGATGTATTATTTCCAATAAGTCGCTTGCTCGCTCCTTTGTTAGGAGAACGGAGTCTTAGTCATCTTGCCCATGAGGCATGGTTCGCAAGCATCAAGTGATTCATAATCAAGTGATTCCAAAATCCCATCAAGATGGAGTTTCTTCATGCGCTTTACACCAATATGACCTAAACGGCAATTACCACAAATAAGTTGCACTATCATTATTAACTTTGCATCTTTTGGTTTCAATATTATGAATATGTGTATCACTACGATCGAGATCCAATGAACCATTTTCATTGGCTGTGTAACCATATAAGGTTTTTATTCATGTAAACAGAACAACAGTTTATTCTCTTACTTAAATGAATAACCGTATTGCAATAAACATGATCAAATCATATTCATGCTCAACGCAAACACCAAATAACATTTATTTAGGTTCAACACTAGTCCCGAAAGTATAGGGAGTGTGCGATGATGATCATATCAATCTTGAAACTACTTTCAACACACATCGTCACTTCACCCTTAACTAGTTTCGCTTATTCGCAACTCTGCTTTGAGTTACTACTCTTAGCAACCGAACCAGTACCAAATACCGAGGGTTGCTATAAACACTAGTAAAGTACACATCAATAACATGTATATAAAATATACCTTTGTTCACTTTGCCATCCTTCTTATCCGCCAAATACTTGGGGTAGTTACGCTTTCAAAGGACCAGTCCCTTTGCGGTAGAAGCACTTAGTCTCGTGCTTAGGTCCAGACTTGGGCTTCTTCACTCGAGCAACAACTTGCTTGCCGTTCTTCTTGAAATTCCCTTCTATCCCTTTGCCCTTTTCTTGAAACTAGTGGTCTTGTTAACCATCAACACTTGATGTTCTTTCTTGATTTCTACCTTCATCGATTTCATCATCATGAAAAACTCGGGAGTCATTTTCATCATCCCTTGCATACTATAGTTCATCACAAAGTTCTACTAACTTGGTGATGGTGACTAGAGAATTCTGTCAATCACTATCTTATCTGGAAGATTAACTCCCACTTGATTCAAGCGATTGAAGTACCCAGACAGTCTAAGCACATGCTCACTAATTGAGCGATTCTCCTCCATCTTTTAGCTATAGAACCTTTTGGTGACTTCATATCTCTCAACTCGGGTATTTGCTAGAAATATTAACTTCAACTCCTGGAACATCTCATATGGTCCATGACGTTCAAAACGTCTTTGAAGTCCCGATTCTAAGCCGTTAAGCATGGTGCACTAAACTATCAAGTAGTCATCATTTTGAGCTAGCTAGACGTTCATAACTTCCGCATTTGCTCCTGCGATAGGTCTGTAACCTAGCGGTGCATTAAGGACATAATTCTTCTGTGCAGCAATGAGAATAAACCTCAGATCACGGATCGAATCCGCATCATTGCTACTAACATTTTTCAACACAATTTTCTCTAGGAACATATCAAAATAAACATATGAAAGCAACAACGCAAGCTATTGATCTACAACATAATTTGCAAAATACTACCAGGACTAAGTTCATGATAAATTTAAGTTCAATTAATCATATTACTTAAGAACTCCCACTTAGACGGACATCTCTCTAGTCATCTAAGTGATCACGTGACCCAAATCAACTAAACCATAACCGATCATCACGTGAGATGGAGTAGTTTTCAATGGTGAGCATCTTATGTTGATCATATCTACTATATGATTCACGCTCGACCTTTCGGTCTCCGTGTTCCGAGGCCATATTTGCATATACTAGGCTCGTCAAGTTTAACCCGAGTATTCTGCGTGTGCAAAACTGGCTTGCACCCGTTGTAGATGGACGTAGAGCTTATCACACCCGATCATCACGTGGTGTCTGGGCACGACGAACTCTGGCAACGGTGAATACTCAGGAAGAACACTTCTTGATAATTTAGTGAGAGATCATCTTAAAATGCTACCATCAATCAAAGCAAGATAAGATGCATAAAAGATAAACATCACATGCAATCAATATAAGTGATATGATATGGCCATCATCATCTTGTGCTTGTGATCTCCATCTCCGAAGCACCGTCATGATCACCATCGCCACCGGCGCGACACCTTGATCTCCATCGTAGCATCGTTGTCGTCTCGCCAATCTTATGCTTCTACAACTATCGCTACCGCTTAGTGATAAAGTAAAGCATTACAGGGCGATTGCATTGCATACAATAAAGCGACAACCATATGGCTCTGCCATTGCGATAACTCGGTTACAAAACATGATCATCTCATACAATAAAATTTAGCATCATGTCTTGACCATATCACATCACAACATGCCCCGCAAAAACAAGTTAGACGTCCTCTACTTTGTTGTTGCAAGTTTTACGTGGCTGCTACGGGCTTAAGCAAGAACCAATCTCACCTCGCATCAAAACCATAACGATAGTTTGTCAAGTTGATGCTGTTTTAACCTTCGCAAGGACCGGACGTAGCCACACTCGGTTCAACTAAAATTGAGAAACCGACACCGCTAGTCACCGTGTGCAGCACGGCGGTAAAACCAGTCTCGCGTGAAGCGTCTGGCGTAATGTCGGTCCGGGCCGCTTCATCCAACAATACCGCCGAACGAAAGTATGACATGCTGGTAAGCAGTATGACTTATATCACCCACAACTCACTTGTGTTCTACTTGCGCATATAACATCAAACCATAAAACCTAGGCTCGGATGCCACTGTTGGGGATCGTAGTAATTTCAAAAAATTTCCTACGCACACGCAAGATCATGGTGATGCATAGCAACGAGAGGGAGAGTGTTGTCTCGCCCTCGTGAGACCAAGCGGAAGCGTTAGACGCAATGTAGAGGAAGTAGTCGTCGTCTTCCGGTCCAACCGATCCAAGCACCGTTACTCGGCACCTCCAATTCTTGACACACGTACAGCTCGATGGCGCACTCGAACTCCGATCCAGCAGAGGTGCGGGGAGGAGTTTCACAAGACGACGGCGTGGTGACGATCTTGATGTTCAATCGCCGCAGGCTTCGCCTAAGCACTGTTACAATATGACCGAGGTGTAATATCGTGGAGGGGGGCACCGCACACGGCTAAGGAACGATCACGATGATCAACTTGTGTGTCCATGGGGTGCCCCCTACCCCCGTATATAAAGGAGTGGAGGAGGGGAGGGCCGGCCCTCTACTATGGCGCGCCCTAGGGGAGGAGTAGGATTCCCCCTTTCCTAGTCCAACTTGGAGTCCTTCCATGTATTAGGAGTAGGAGACAAGGAAGGGGAAGAGAGAAGGGAAGGAAGGAGGGGGTGCGGCCCCTCCCCCAGTCCCCCTAGTCCAATTCGGACTAGGCCATGGGGGGGCGCGTGGCCTGCCATAGGCAGCCCCTCTCTCTTTCCCGCAGGGCCCAATAAGGCCCAATTCTTCTCCCCGGCGAATTCCCGTAACTCTCCGGTACTCCGATAAATACCCGAATCACTCGGAACCTTTCCGAACTCCGAATATAGTCGTCCAATATATCGATCTTTACGTCTCGACCATTTCGAGATTCCTCGTCATGTACCCGATCTCATCCGGGACTCCGAACTCCTTCGGTACATCAAAACTCATAAACTCATAATATAACTGTCATCGAAACCTTAAGCGTGCGGACCCTACGGTTCGAGAGCAATGTAGACATGACCGAGACACGTCTCCGGTCAATAACCAATAGCGGGACCTGGGTGCCCATATTGGTTCCTACATATTCTACGAAGATCTTTATTGGTCATACCGCATAACAACATACGTTGTTCCCTTTGTCATCGGTATGTTACTTGCCCGAGATTCGATCGTCGGTATCCAATACCTAGTTCAATCTAGTTACCGGCAAGTCTCTTTACTCGTTCTGTAATACATCATCTAGCAACTAACTCATTAGTTGCAATGCTTGCAAGGCTTAAGTGATGTGCAATACCGAGAGGGCCCAGAGATACCTCTCCGACATTCGGAGTGACAAATCATAATCTCAAAATATGCCAACCCAACAAGTACCTTCGGAGACACCTGTAGAGCACCTTTATAATCACCCAGTTACATTGTGACATTTGGTAGCACACAAAGTGTTCCTCCGGTAAACGGGAGTTGCATAATCTCATAGTCATAGGAACATGTATAAGTCATGAAGAAAGCAATAGCAACATACTTAAACGATCGGGTGCGAAGCTAACTGAATGGGTCATGTTAATCTGATCATTCAACTAATGATGTGATCCCGTTAATCAAATAACAACTCTTTGTCCATGGTTAGGAAACATAACCATCTTTGATTAACAAGCTAGTCAAGTAGAGGCATACTAGTGACACTTTGTTTGTCTATATATTCACACATGTATTATGTTTCCGGTTAATACAATTCTAGCATGAATAATATACATTTATCATGAAATAAGGAAATAAATAATAACTTTATTATTGCCTCTAGGGCATATTTCCTTCAACCGCCGCGTCTCTCCTCGCTCCCTCTCGAATGGATATGTCCATTCGTTCGTGTCCCTTGTGTTAGAATTAATCCGAGGGCATCGTCGATCTACCGAGGACCAAGCAATCACACAAACACAAGACCGAGATTTGTTAACGAGGTTCACCATCTTGGCTACGTCACCGGGGCCTGACTACGGGACCCATGACACCGCTACAATCCGGATGTCGTCCTCTGTGCCGGCAACCTGTCACAATGGCAAAAAATACCGGATGGCAAAAGCGATCAGATGGGCACCCTGAAGTACAAACAAATGCTTTTACATCCGAATTAAGCAGACTTTTATTACGAGAGCAGTGTAGCCGCTGATGAAGTGGTACATGGTCTCGATCGGGTAAGTGGTCAGGTGCAGCGTGCATGCGAGGCCATTGACGGGCAGCGGCGTGTGCCGGCACTCGGGCACCGGGGTGCGGTATTGTAGCGGTGTCATGGGAAGGAGCGTCCTTAGTCATGCCTCGAAAATGTAGCCATGATGGTTAACCTCGTTAACAAATCTCGGTATCATTCTAGTGTGATTGCTTGGTCCTCGGTAGATCGACGGCGCGCCTCGGATTATTCTAACACCTTGAGAGAGATATAATGTACAAACATCATCAATAATGAAATAGACAGAGATTCATTTGTCCTCCTTGTTTCATATCAGAAATTACGCGCTTGGAAAACCCCGTCCACTTACGGCATGCACTACGCAGCGATGAAACCAACTACCTTCGACGCGGTCAGACTTTCTGCCCGCCCTGTCTCCGGAGCGGAGCAGAGCAGAGCAGAGCAGAGCTGATCGAGTACTCGACTGTTTTTCGTGATGGAAATGAAAATACTCGATATATATATTAACATAATGGAAATACAAGTGTATGTTGCAACCTTTCTAAAGCACTCGAGTACCCTGTGTAGCGCAGATTTTGAGGCTAGCTAATTTTGTGGGGATCGGAATATTCAAGAGTAGCATCGTTTTCAGATCACTGTCACGAAGGCAATGGACACTCGCTGCCTGCACTGCACGCCGATAAGTGTAATCGATGGAGAGACCACCACCGATCGATTCATTAGTGGCCCTCTCTGTGTGACCTTATCCTTCGGTGCCCCTACCACAAACCCAAACTTGCCGTCGTCGCGTCGCCTTGCGCTCCACCAAGACAAACCCAACACACGGCGCCGCCCCACTGCGTGTACGTCTGCGTCCGCATATATTTGTGGCGGCGGCGAACACGCGCTATCTACCGGGCTAGGACGGCGGGCGACATGAGTCCGGCCGTGGCGGCGCTCCTGGCGGTGGCGGTACTGGCAGCGAGCGCCAACGTGTGCGCGGCGCAGCTCCGGCGGGACCATTATGCCGGCGTGTGCCCCGACGTCGAAGCCATCGTCCGGGGCGCCGTCGCCAAGAAGTTCCAGCAGACCTTCATCACCGTGGGGGCCACCGTGCACCTCTTCTTCCACGACTGCTTCGTCGAGGTAACAGGCAAACATGCACCGTACGTACGTGCATGAAGAACCATGCCGCCATACGCTACGCTTCAACGTTTGTGTGCATGTAGGGGTGCGACGCGTCGGTGCTGATCGCGTCCACGGCCAACAACACGGCGGAGAAGGACAGCACTGCCAACCTGTCGCTGGCCGGCGACGGCTTCGACACGGTGATCAAGGCCAAGGCGGCCGTCGACGCCGTGCCACGGTGCCGGAACCGGGTCTCCTGCGCCGACATACTAGTCATGGCCACCAGGGACGCCATTGCACTGGTAACAAGTTCATGCATCCATCTCTTCCGCCTGATTCTCATACGTACGCACGCAAGTATTTATTAGTTAACGCAAGACACGTACGGTTTGGCGCAGGCTGGCGGGCCGTCGTACGCGGTGGAGCTGGGGCGGCTGGACGGGCTGAGCTCGACGGCGAGCAGCGTCCCCGGCAAGCTGGCCCCGCCGACGTCCAGCCTCGATCAGCTCACGGCGCTCTTCGCCACCAACGGGCTCTCGCAGACCGACATGATCGCCCTCTCCGGTACGTACGTAATTAAGTCCAGTACCAGTATAATGATACTTCGAAAAAAACAATATTATAAGGCGGCAAATTACGCGTTGCTGATCGTGTACGTACGGGCTCTGTGTACGTTTGCTTTGCTTGCACATTGAAATCAAGTTGGGACAGGGACACTGATGACGGTGAAAGCTGTAAACCAGGCTTGCACCCAATTCCAAATCGGACATACCATGCGTTACCTGCCCTGTTCGGAGTGTGCAAAGCCGCCAAACTCCTGTCCAGCCTCATCAATGAAGAAGACGTCGAATGCGACGAGACAAAACTACGTGCCGGGCTGCCGGCCCACGACCCTGTCCTACAATGACATCTTTGATGGATCAATCCCTCCAAAACCAAAATATATATTCTTCGATGGATCATCAACTTAATTGATTGCTCTGTCCATCTACAGGATTACTAGAATATGTTTTCGCGATTTGCTGCCAGGGACAAGTTGGATGATTCCACAACAACCTCCCTAAATAACACTAGAAGAACGCCCGTGCATTGCAACGGGGCCACATTAACTTTAAGAGTTCAATATTAAATATTCTCATACATATCAAGTGACATTGGCGATCTTTTTTACCATCAAATCCTCACACACACACTCTCCCTCACACTTCCTCTCTCTATAACACACACACACACATATCCATCTTATCACACTAGTGCATAACAATATGAATTATGTGTATTATATTTGCCATCACAATCGAGGGAATTAATTTCATGTAAACCGGCCGGTAATTTTTACGCGGAGGAGGTGGCCCGGGTCGGCGTCGGCGCCGTCCGTAAGAACCACGGGTCCGCTTCAAGTCGTCTCTGTAGCCGCCACCCACGCCGGGTCCTTCAAGTGCCGCTTCCACGCACCAACTCCTGTACACGGCCAGGAAGCCGCTTCTTCGCCCCTCACCGGCCGGCCAACGCCATGTCATGACACCGCCTCGCCGTCCTCGTCCTCCGGCACCATCGCGACCTAGCGACGCAGCCCAAGCATCGGCCTCGAGAATCAAGAACGCTCGACAACGGAGAGGGAAGGGAAGATCATATACATGTCATAAGAAAGGGAGTTTATTTACTGCTCTCTCGATGTATTGTTTCCTTTGTTTGGAGATTGATTACCATCCGTGAGTTAAGGTAAGGTTGATGTGATTGAGCGATTTTTATGAAAATTAATTATTTGTTTTCTAATTAATGTGATTGAGTGATTTAAGGTAAGGTTAATTAATTTAGATTTGATCTTTAGAGATTGTTCGTAATTGATTCTACATCACTAAATAACTTGCGCCAGTATGAAAAGTTCTGGTCTGTTCAGATTTCTTTCGTTGTGTGAGAGGGTGAAGCGAAAATAAACCGATGAAGTGGGGGGAGGGGAAGAAAAAAAATCTACGAAAAAAACCCAGCGAAGGTGGGAGGAGGTACCAAAAAAAACCATGGGAGGTGGGACGAAAAAAAAACCTGAAAGCGAGACTACCAACTGCTCCATTAGGAGTAGAGATTTATATAAAACACATCCATCCACCCTCTCAGAAAATCTAGGACATCCATTGAAGATCATACGGTCCACACCACGTTTGTCTATTTTTTCTAATGCTAAGACTTGATTCTATTGTAGCCTCCCTTGAGTTAACATGCTGCATGGAGTGATGGAGCCATGTCGGTGAGGAGGTGTGTGGCAACACGATGGAAGTACACAAACACCTTCTAGCATATATATATATATATATATATATATATATATATATATATATATATATATATATATATATATATATATACACACACGGCTGCGCTATTCTGAGCCTGCGCGCATTTTGACTTAAGCTACGCTCCGGCCGCTCCTAATTAGGCGCGCGACCTGCGCGACCGGGCGCCGAGAAGCCATGTTGTTTGAGGGTAACGGCATGTGGTAAAAAAAGTAACACATTTAATTCTATTACCATCTCTCTGTCCCGTACGTCCTGATCTTGAGTTGCCACGTGCCTCACTTCCATCTCGTATCCTTTTTGTTAATGACAGTAAACGTGCTAGCGTTGTGGTAATGGAATGCTATGCTTTTACCAAGTTATAGCCCCACGGTATGCCCCATGGCTCCACCATTAATGATGGTAAAAATAGAAACATATATGTCAATGAAATAATTGTATTTTTACTGCCGTGAACCACTACTTGCTATGTGGTAATTGCATTACCATATATGAACCCCACGGCTCCTACCACTAACCATGGTAAAGGTATGAACATATATGGTAATGGAATAATCTGTATTACTATCGATTGCTACTACTTTACGATCAAAATATAGTAAGCTCACAAGGGCATACGAGGCGTTCTGTGCGCAGAATCCACTGGTAAAATCCATCAACTAATTACGATTGAATTTATAATTGCACGAGGCGGAGGGGTGGGGACTAAAATATCGGGCTGATTACCGTGCGCACCGCGGGAGTTGAGCCGATCAGGCGCACCTTGCTGGCCGGAGCGTACGCTTAGTTATAATACGCTCGGGCTGATTTTAGCAAACCTATATATATATATATATATAGGAGCGAGACATGTCTTCTTCTCTCTGACGAGAAATTGCTAAGATCATGGCCTTCCCAATTGCTTGCCCTTTTCTCATGGAGAAACCCCATTGAAGAGAACTCCAACACTTGCACTCGTACTCGGATAACCTGTCCATAGTGCATGTGTCCGCTGCCCTACAGATTAGAAATCACAGACGAGCAGCCGCTAGCCGCACCCACCCTTACCAAATTAGATTGCTTGCCTATGATACAACTTCTCGAGATGCAATCGCTTGTCATCAACCATTTGGAAACACCATAGCCAATGCTCATGTGTAGCCTTTCCTGCTCATCTCAGGGGAAAGAAGCACACAGTAGCTACACCCCATCCTTCGATTCTTTCACACAACCGCATCAATAATAACATGCATGCCCCATTGGGTAGGTGATGGATGGATTAGGCATGTGCATCAACAGTCCGACACGACGGCCCGACCAAAGGCACGACGATCGGGCTACGCTCTACTTTATAGCCCGAAGGCTCCGCCTGTTAGATAAAAAAACATAACACCTAAAAATAGGATTTGAATAAATATAGGACAATAATGCATTTCTTTACTCTTCACATATTCTTTTTGGAATAAGAAAACATCACTTTTAATTTTTTAGGTACGGGTCAGGCCCGAGCTTGAGATTTTAGGGTCAGGATTTTATAACCCGGTCCATTTAGCTTCCTCTCCCACATAAAACCGTGATGGATGGTGATGTTAGATGTAGTTCTCTTTGAGCTGACTTGCCAATTTCTCATTTTACTTCCTTTTTTTGATAACATTAGTCGATTGAGAACTAGTTAAGGTTGTATTTGCATAACGATGGATGATAAGTCTATCTTTTTTCTCCTAAACTATTAGCTTGCACATATTATTTTTAGACTCACTTGACCCACATGCCTAGTATTACTTTTTTAGATCACATGTCTACTGCTTCTTTAGTCGCCTGTTGGTAATTCAATAGATACTGTATTTACGAACAAATTAAAGATTTCTTCACGAGCTCTCATTCACCTTCTTAGAAGCAAAGACATGCCAGGTTTCATGTAGGGTACATTATTTAGTCTTAACCGTTGAGCTATCACATGGTGTCGTGACACGGACGTATCCAAATTCTTTTCCTGGAAAAGGGACATCCAAATTCTGATGTTATCCTTTCTTTTTTGACTTGCGGTGCATGAAGGAGGGCACACGGTGGGGCTGGCTCACTGCAGCACCTTCGCCGGGCGGCTGCGGCCGACAGCCGACCCGACGCTGAGCCCGCGGTTCGCAGCCCAGCTGCAGGCGTGGTGCCCACCCAACGTGGACCCACGGACCGCCGTGCCCATGGACACTGTGACGCCGCGGGCATTTGACAACCAGTTCTTCAAGAATCTTCAAGGGGGAATGGGCCTACTAAGCTCCGACCAGCTGCTGTTCACCGACCCGAGGTCCAGGCCCACCGTCGACGCGTGGGCCCGGAGCGGTGCCGCGTTCGACCGGGCCTTCGTGGCGGCCATAACAAAGCTGGGCCGGGTGGGAGTCAAGACCGATGCGTCCCAGGGGAACATACGCCACAACTGTGCAGCGTTCAACTGAATTCAACTGCTATTGATCTGCCATTGTCCACAAAAGAATGAGTAGTATATATCAAAATTGTTGTTCAAGGGAAATTTATCCTAACTGTTTGTGATGGTGCCCGTTCAGTTGGTAATCGACAGGTTGTTCTTATAATGGTTCAGTTTGGGATATGAAAGTTTCAGTCAACAGAGAGGAGAAGGTTGTTTGCACAAACTTGGTGCTAGGGCTTGTCGTGTGCCTCGCCAAAATAAAGAAGTACAATTGACTATCGTATTATTTGTTTTCCTGATATAAGAAAACTCAACATAACGCGCTTTGGTTGCCTGCTGCCAGTCAAGCCGATAGATTATCAGCAAAGAAAACCCAGAAACAATCATAGAATATACTGCACGCATTTGGACAACGTGCTGTTCCGCAGATACAGCGTCTCCCTGGATACAGAAAGAGCAAACCCAGAATAATCACTTGATCAGAGCATCAAACAGAACCAGATATTTCTTCTCCACGAACACGTATGGTCCAAGCTTAGCTAGAGACGCACACGTACTCTGAAATTTTCAGAGAAAGAGAACTAATTTTATATGAAATCCTACGCGTTTGACATCCACTTAAAAAAGCTTTTGCTCATGATTTTGTCCTTTGCACAATCTGAAGAGACATGTCGTTTTTTGCTGCCTCCGGTGGAGATCGAGTGGATGCCCCAATAAACAGTCGCGAATTTGGTTAGGCCATTAAGGCCGCCGCCGACTGATCGACGTCAACAATACACCGGATCTGATAAGGCGGGCATGCGTTGATCCAGGTGTCCATCCATCTCTGGCCTGAATCAGTGGCTTTGGCACTACAAGCGGCTCAGTTAGTGGCTAATAATTCTTGTTTCATGTTGTAAAAAGTGCAGAGTGGGGGCTGAGTGTCCACCTGTACCTTCAGGCTTCAAAGACTGAAATGGCGGCCGAGTGCGTCACCGACTAGGGGGTCCTTTCAAGCTACCTGCAACAAGCACTCGCAGACGCACGCGCGCACGAATCGGCTGAGAAATATCTATAGAGAAAAGAAGAAGAGGAAACTCAGTTTTGTATCCCCAAGGGCTCATTTGGTTTGCAGAATTCTAAAAACCTAGGAATAAGAAAAACACGGGAATATAGAAATGCATGTACAAAATGGAGGGATTCTATAAACTTTTATGTTTGATTGACATGAATAAGAAAAATATAAAAAATCCTACTCTTCGATCCAAACTAATAGTCGCAGCTTTGGTACAACCTTGTACTAAAGTTGCAACAATTAATATGGATCGAAGAGAGTAATAAATATGGTCAAGTCAAAGTCAAATCACATGAAATTGTTTAGTTAGGCTGGTCATAGTGGGAGTAACTTAGCAAGTAACATAGCGCATTCCAAAACAAATTTGCTTATGTGGCATATAGTTAATGAGGAAAGAGGTGTTTGGAGTAACATAAGGCTGGTTGTAATGGGTAGTATCATAAGTTAGTATATGCATATGATACTAGTGTACGATACTAGCTCTCTAATGCATAGTATCATATGGTAGTATCACATATGACTTTATTTATTGCCATGCATGACACATACTAGTGTAGCATTTATTATGATGCAGTATCATGATATGATACTCAACCCTCTCTTACTTCATTTAATTCTATGCCACCTCATCAAAGTTGCCTAGTTGGCATGCATGATACTAGTTATGATACTCCCATTACAACCAGCCTAAGACTAGCCACAATGGTGAGTAACATACACTAGTAACATACACATATCCCTAGACTATGTTACTATCTTCATAGTGGGTAGTAACATAAGTATGGTAACATGCAAAGCTTCATTTATTAGGTTATAGACTCATATTGCATTGGGACATGTGATGTTACAGTAACTAGCTAAGTTACTATAACTATCTCTCTCCTCATTAACTCACTGCCACATAAGCAAATTTGCTGAGTTGGACTCGATGTTACTGCTGAAGTTACTCCCACTGTGGCTAGTCTAATATGTTACTGTAACATAACGCAACCCAAAGTAAAATGAGTCTATAATGTAATAACTGCTTTCATCTATGATACTACTTATATGTTACTTTGCACTATGAAGGTAGTAACAAAGACTAGTGCCATATGCATGAAACTAGTCTAAGTTATCCCCCAGGAAACGCTCTCGAACCCCCCGCGTGCCCCCCCGTGTTGCCCTCCCCGAGCGAGGCGACCGGGGCGGTTCCCCCCCCCCCCCACGAGTCCCGCCTCCTCACTCTGCCGCGGGCGCGCGCCCAAGGCGTTGCTTGGCGCTGCCATGCCCCATCCGGCGGTGGTAGCCTTCTTCTTCCCTGTCGCTGACCCCACTCGGCGAAGCGGTCTTAGCGGCGAGCCCGCCGGCGGCGTTCGCCGCGGATCTCGACGGCGGCGGTGATGGCCCATGGCTTGCGGCGATCGGGCGGCGCTGGCTGGCCAGATCTAGGCCCTACGGCCCGATCTGGTCGGGCGAAACTCGCTGGGGGGCCGCAGATGGGCTGTTCTCCGATGGTTTCGGCGAGCTCCTCGCGACGTGGGCGGCGCTGCTGTTGCGGATCGCTAAAGACGGCGGCGGAGCTTCACGGGCCCACGTTGGCCTGGCCGACACGAAGTCTGTGTGCCTCTGCTGCTATGCCCGGTCTCCTCTCGCTTTAGCCGGTGGAGGTTGTTCCCTCCATCGTGGGCTGCGGTCTTGCCGGTCCTTGTCTTGGTGTCTCGTTTGGATCCGCCGCCTCGCTTGTTGGCCGTGGTGAGACGACGGTGTCTTCATGATTTGTTGGCGCATGTTGGTGGACGGCGGGTGTGGTGGAGCCGAAGGTTGGTCCTGGGTGGTGGACGCGAGAGGTCGGGAGAAATCCATGTCGGGTCTTGCCGGCACCAACGCGGTGACGCCTGCGGGCGCCGCCATCCTTCTTGAAGGGCGTCGGGTGACCCTCTCCCCGCTCTACCCTCCGTGTACCGGGAGAAATCCTAGGATTCGTCCGGGCAGCAGCGTCGTGATCGTCGCATTCCTTCTTGAAGGTGGTGCTTGGTACACGGCAACTCATTGGCTTTGGAGCGTGGTGGGTATCTTCGGTGGGCGCAGCGATCGCGGTGTGCCGTAGCTTTCGTTGATCCGGCGTTGTTGGCATTTCTTCTCTTATTTTCTCTTGTTTTTTCTTTTGGGCGTGCTTGTGCTGTTTGCCCCAGCGTGGATCGGATTGTTGTGTCGGGTGATTGCTATATCAATATAGCGGGGCGTAAGCCTATTTCGGTAAGTTATTCCCCACTATGACTAGCCTTAGAATTCATGTATTTTTCCATAAAGCTGAGCTAAAAGGAAAAATTTCTCTGTCACACATTCCTGAACCAAAGACATGAATAGTACTATCATATGAAAAATTCAAATTCCTACTGTTTTTTGAATTTTTCTTTCAGGAGCCCCAAGTGTGCACGAAGATAGAGGGTGGCAGATTTCAGAATTTTGACCAATTTTTGCCCTATTAATCAGTATGTTTTTCATTTGTATCCCAATTTAAGTTTTTAGTTGAATGTGACAGGCGTGGTCCGCTCCTCATGTTGATTTGGTTGTGATGTCTCCGGCAATTGCCGCTACCGCACCTCCTCTAGAGCACCTACACCACCACCCTTATCTAAGAAATCACGATCTTCAGGTCGGCGTGTGTCACCTCATTTCCTCGGTAGCCTTAGGCTTCAGTGGCATTTACCACATGCTTTTGGGACCCGAGACTCTTGAGTACATTGAAAGCTTCGGGTTACTAGTGACGCTTCGAGCTAGTTGCTAGTTGCTTTGAGGTAAGCAATGCTGCCTTGGGAAAAATACATGTCGTGAGAGGCGTCGACAACCTGAACGTGCTCATCGTAATGGGGTACAAAGTGGAGAAAAATAATGCTAAATGGGCGATAAAGTGGTCATGTTTTTAAAATGTGGGTACCTCTTCTCGTCTTTGGACACTTAGGAGTTAACAAAGTGGAGTTTACGTGAAGATAAAGGACATGTCGTATTCTATGTGATACAACTACCTACGAGATACAACACAATGATACACATCATCTATTGTACAGTTGACAAGTAGAATCTTGCTTGCTCATTTCACATTGATGCCAGGATCACACCTCTCTCTGAAACCAACACTATACCTAGCTACAATATACTCACCAACTGTTTACCTGAGTTACCCCGAGAGGTCCAAGACACGTGAAATTTCATGGTAGAACAAATGGCTTGATTTTTTTTTTCAAATATGGCTTCCCCTATTTCATGTTAATCACATCATGGACACAATTTGTTGGGTTTAGGCCCATATCAGTTGTTTGGAGGAAGTAGGGCATAACTTATATGTGTGAGGGTACCTACGAGGCTAGATTTTTTCGCCGGGGGGGGGTGGGGGCTCTTATAAACTTGTGTAGCATCCATTGAGCCTAGTTGGTGGGACGAGACGCCTGTGTAGTTGCCACATGATGCATGTGGGCTAAAAATGCTCGTTGGCAGATATGAGATTGCGTACCAAGTGGTACCAGAGTCAATCGCCTTGCAACAAATCATGTATTAATCGTTGGCGGTCGGTCATGGTTGCTGGGCTGGGAATGCCAATGTTATCAGGCCCATGCGGACGATGTGTGTGGGGAGCTTGTCTTGCTCTCTGGCTAGGCCTAGTTCGTGGATTGAGATGCTCATGTAGCGAAACTATGGCATATGTGTGTTGAAAGCCTTGGTCAATGAACCCAAGATTTAGTACCACACTCAAACAAAATATTAGAAAGAAAATCACATTCAATGCAACGTTTGAAAGAACATGATAAAAGGAAAATTCAGGTACCTTTTATGGGATGAAGATGTTGGGCAACGTAGTAATTTCAAAAAAATTCCTACGTACATGCAAGATCATGGTGATGGCATAGCAACGAGAGGGGAGAGTGTTCATCCACGTACCCTCGTAAACCGTAAGCGGAAGCGTTAGCACAACGCGGTTGATGTAGTCGTACGTCTTCACGATCCGACCGATCCAAGCACCGAACGTACGGAGCCTCCGAGTTCAGCACACGTTCAGCTCGATGACGATCTCCGGCCTCCGACCCAGCCGAGCTCCGGAGATGAGTTCCGTCAGCACGACGGCATGGTGACGATGATGATGTTCTACCGGCGCAGGGTTTCGCCTAAACTCCGCGACGATATGACCAAGGTGGAATATGGTGGAAGGGGGCACCGCACACGGCAAAGGAACGATCCGTAGATCAACTTGTGTGTCTATGGGGTGCCCCCCGCCCCCGTATATAAAGGAGGGAGGGGGGAGGCCGGCCGGCCCCTTTGGGCGCGCCAAGGGAGGAGGAATCCTCCTCCTAGTAGGAGTAGGACTCCTCCTTTCCTACTCCTACTAGGAGGGGGAAGGAAGGGGGAGAGGGGGAAGGAAAGGGGGGGCGCCGCCCCCCTCCTAGTCCAATTCAGACCAGAGGGGGGAGGGCGCGCGGCCCATGCTGGCCGCCCCTCTCTCCTTTCCCCTAAGGCCCATAGGCCCAATACTCTCCGGGGTTCCGTAACCCCCCCCCCGCACTCCGGTTTTCTCCGAAATCACCCGGAACCTTTCCGGTGTCCGAATATAGTCGTCCAATATATCAATCTTTATGTCTCAACCATTTCGAGACTCCTCATCATGTCCGTGATCACATCCGGGACTCCGAACAAACTTCGGTACATCAAAACTTATAAACTCATAATAAAACTGTCATCGAAACGTTAAGCGTGCGGACCCTACAGGTTCGAGAACTATGTAGACATGACCTAGAACCATTCTCGGTCAATAACCAATAGCGGGACCTGGATGCCCATATTGGTTCCTACATATTCTACGAAGATCTTTATCACCAAACCGCATAACAACATACTTTGTTCCTTTGTCATCGGTATGTTACTTGCACGAGATTTGATCGTCGGTATCCAATACCTAGTTCAATCTCGCTACGGCAAGTCTCTTTACTCGCTCGTAATACATCATCTCATAACTAACTCATTAGTTACATGCTTGCAAGGCTTAGGTGATGAGTATTACCGAGAGGGCCGAGAGATACCTCTCTAACAATCGGAGTGACAAAACCTAATCTCGAATTATGCCAACCCAACATGTACCTTCGGAAACACCAGAGAGCACCTTTATAATCACCCGATTCGTTGTGACATTTGGTAGCACACAAAGTGTTCTTCCGATAAACGGAGTTGCACAATCTCATAGTTGCGGGAACTTTGTATAAGTCATGAAGAAAGCAATAGCAAGTATACTAAACGATCAAGTGCTAGGCTAACGAGATGGGTCATGTCAATCACATCATTCTCCCAATGATGTGATCCCACTAATCAAATGACAACACATGTCTATGGTTAGGAAACATAACCATCTTTGATTAATGAGCTAGTCAAGTAGAGGCATACTAGTGACTATAGTTTTGTCTATGTATTCACACATGTATTATGTTTCCGGTTAATACAATTCTAGCATGAATAATAAACATTTATCATGATATGAGGAAATAAATAATAACTTTATTATTGCCTCAAGGGCATATTTCCTTCAGTCTCCCACTTGCACTAGAGTCAATAATCTAGATTACATAGTAATGATTCTAACACCCATGGAGTCCTTGTGCTGATCATGTTTTGCTCGTGAGAGAGGCTTAGTCAACGGGTCTGCAACATTCAGATCCGTATGTATCTTGCAAATCTCTATGTCTCCCACTTGGACTTGGTCCCGAATGGAATTGAAGCATCTCTTGATGTGCTTGGCCCTCTTGTGAAATCTGGATTCCTTTGCCAAGGCAATTGCACCAGTATTTTCACAGAAGATCTTCATTGGTCCCGATGCACTAGGTATGACACCTAGATCGGAAATGAACTCCTTCATCCAGACTCCTTCATTCGCTGCTTTCGAAGCAGCTATGTACTCCGCTTCACATGTACATCCCACCACGACGCTTTGTTTAGAACTGCACCAACTTACAGCTCCACCGTTTAATAAAAATACGTATCCGGTTTGCGATTTAGAATCGTCCGGATTAGTGTCAAAGCTTGCATCGACGTAACCATTTACGACTAGCTCTTTGTCACCTCCATATATGAGAAACATATCCTTAGTCCTCTTCAGGTATTTCAGGATGTTCTTGACCGCTGTCCAGTGATCCACCCCTGGATTACTTTGGTACCTTCGTGCCAAGCTTATTGCTAAGCATACGTCAGTCAGTTCACAGATTGCATACATGATAGAGCCTATGGCTGAAGCATAGGAACATTTTCATTTTCTCTCTATCTTCCGATGTGGTCGGGCATTGAGTTTGACTCAACTTCACACCTTGTAGCACAGCAAGAATCCTTTCTTTGCACGATCCATTTTGATTTTTTCAAAATTTTGTCAAGGTATGTGCTTTGTGAAAGTCCTATTAAGCGTCTTGATCTATCTCTATAGATCTTGATGCCCAATATGTAAGCAGCTTCACCGAGGTCTTTCATTGAAAAACTTTTATTCAAGTATCCCTTTATGCTATCCAGAAATTCTATATCATTTCCAATTAATAATATGTCATCTACATATAAAACTAGAAATGCTCAGAGCTCCCACTCACTTTCTTGTAAATACAGGCTTATCCAAAAGTCTCATATAAAACCATATGCTTTGATCACACTATCAAAACGTTTATTCCAACTCCGAGATGCTTGCACCAGTCCATAAATGGAACGCTGGAGCTTGCACACTTTGTTAGCACCTTTTGGATCAACAAAACCTTCCGCTGCATCATATACAACTCTTCTTCTAGAAATCCATTCAAGA
This sequence comes from Aegilops speltoides, assembly GCA_021437245.1. Classification (NCBI taxonomy): domain Eukaryota; kingdom Viridiplantae; phylum Streptophyta; class Magnoliopsida; order Poales; family Poaceae; genus Aegilops; species Aegilops speltoides. Next base: position 302,549,265 of record CM038142.1, on the reverse strand, counting down.
ATGCAGTCTTGACATCCATTTGCCAAATTTCATAATCATGAAGTGCAGCAATAGCTAACATGATTCGGACAGACTTAAGCATCGCTACGGGTGAGAAAGTCTCATCGTAGTCAACCCCTTGAACTTGTCGAAAACCTTTCGCAACAAGTCGAGCTTTATAGACGCTACATTACCATCAACGTCGGTCTTCTTCTTAAAGATCCATTTATTCTCAATGGCTTGCCGATCATCGGGCAAGTCAACCAAAGTCCATACTTTGTTTTCATACATGGATCCCATCTCAGATTTCATGGCCTCTAGCCATTTTGCGGAATCTGGGCTCATCATCGCTTCCTCATAGTTCGTAGGTTCATCATGGTCAAGTAACATGACTTCCAAAATAGGATTACCGTACCACTCTGGTGCGGATCTTACTCTGGTAGATCTACGAGGTTCAGCAGAAACTTGATCTGAAGTTTCATGATCAATATCATTAGCTTCCTCACTAATTGGTGTAGTCGTCACAGGAACCGGTTCTCGTGATGAACTACTTTCCAATAAGGGAGTAGATCGATTATCTCATCAAGTTCTACTTTCCTCCCACTCACTTCTTTCGAGAGAAATTCCTTCTAGAAAGGATCCATTCTTAGCAACGAATGTCTTGCCTTCGGATCTGTGATAGAAGGTGTACCCAACAGTCTCTTTTGGGTATCCTATGAAGACACATTTTTGGGTTCGAGCTTATCTGGTTGAAGTTTCTTCACATAAGCATCGCAGCCCCAAACTTTAAGAAACGACAACTTTGGTTTCTTGCCAAACCACAGTTCATAAGGCGTCGTCTCAACGGATTTTGATGGTGCCCTATTTAACGTGAATGCGGCCGTCTCTAAAGCATAACCCCAAAACGATAGCGGTAAATCGGTAAGAGACATCATAGATCACACCATATCAAGTAAAGTACGATTACGACGTTCGAACACACCATTTCGTTGTGGTGTTCCGGGTGGCGTGAGTTGCGAAACTATTCCGCATTGTTTCAAATGTAAACCAAACTCGTAACTCAAATATTCTCCTCCACGCTCAGATCGTAGAAACTTTATTTTCTTGTTACGATGATTTTCCACTTCACTCTGAAATTCTTTGAACTTTTCAAAAGTTTCAGACTTGTGCTTCATTAAGTAGATATACCCATATCTGCTCAAATCATCTGTGAAAGTGAGAAAATAACGATATTCGCCACGAGCCTCAACATTCATCGGACCACATACATCTGTATGTATGATTTCCAACAAATCTGTTGCTCTCTCCATAGTACCGGAGAACGGTGTTTTAGTCATCTTGCCCATGAGGCACGGTTCGCAAGTACCAAGTGATTCATAATCAAGTGATTCGAAGTCCATCGAGATGGAGTTTCTTCATGCGCTTTACAATCGATATGACCTAAACGGCGATTGCCACAAATAAGTTGCACTATCATTATCAACTCTGCATCTTTTGGCTTCAAAATTATGAATATGTGTGTCACTACTATCAAGATTCAATAAAAATAGACCACCCTTCAAGGGTGCATGACCATAAAAGATATTACTCATATAAATAGAACAACCATTATTCTCTGATTTAAATGAATAACCGTCTCGCATCAAACAAGATCCAGATATAATGTTCATGCTCAACGCTGGCACCAAATAACAATTATTCAGGTCTAAAACTAATCCCGAAGGTAGATGTAGAGGTAGTGTGCCGACCGCGATCACATCGACTTTGGAACCGTTTCCACGCGCATCGTCACCTCGTCCTTGGCGATGCTTCGCTAATTCGGTAGTCCTGTTTGAGTTGCAAATATTTGCAATGAACCAATATCAAATACCAGTGCTACTACGAGCTCTAGTTAGGTACACATCAATAACATGTATATCACATATACCTTTGTTCACTTTGCCATCCTTCTTATCCGCCAAATACTTGGGGCAGTTCCGCTTCGGTGACGATCGCTTGCGGTAGAAGCACTCGAGCCTGTGCTTAGGTCCGGACTTGGGTTTCTTCTCTTGAGCAGCAACTTGCTTGCCGTTCTTTTGAAGTTCCCTTCTTCTTCCTTTTGCCCTTTTTCTTGAAACTAGTGGTCTTGTTGACCATCAACACTTGATGCTCCTTCTTGATTTCTACCTCCATGCTATTAGCATTGCGAAGAGCTCGGGAATAGTCTTGTTCATCCCTTGCATATTGTAGTTCATCACAAAGCTCTTCTAGCTTGGTGGCGTGATTGGAGAATTCATCAATGACACTATCATCGAAAGATTAACTCCCGTTGAATCAAGTGATTATTATACCCGGACATTACGAGTATGTGTTCACCGACGTAACTATTCTCCTCCATCTTGCAGCTATAGAACTTATTGGAGACTTCATATCTCTCAATCCGGGCATTTGCTTGAAATATTAACTTCAACTCTGGAACATTTCATATGCTCCATGACGTTCAAAACGTCGTTGAAGACCCGGTTCTAAGCCGTAAAGCATGGCACATCGAACTATAGAGTAGTCATCGACTTTGCTCGCCAGACGTTCTTAACGTCGTCGGTTACATCAGCGGCGAGTTCGGCACCCAGCGGTGCTTCCAAGACGTAACTTTTACGTGCAGCAATGAGGATAATCCTCAGGTTACGGACCCAGTCCATGTAATTGCTACCATCATCTTTCAACTTTGCTTTCTCAAGGAACGCATTAAAATTCAACGGAATAACAGCACGAGCCATCTATCTACAAACAAACATAGACAAGCAAGATACTATGAGGTACTAAGTTCATGATAAATTTAAGTTCAATTAATCATATTACTTAAGAACTCCCACTTAGACAGACATCTCTCTAGTCATCTAAGTGATCACGTGATCCAAATCAAGTAAACCATAACCGACCATCACGTGAGATGGAGTAGTTTTCAATGGTGAACATCACTATGTTGATCATATCTACTATATGATTCACGCTCGACCTTTCGGTCTCCGTGTTCCGAGGCCATATCTGCATATGCTAGGCTCGTCAAGTGTAACCTGAGTATTCTGCGTGTGCAAAACTGGCTTGCACCCGTTGTAGATGGACGTAGAGCTTATCACACCCGATCATCACGTGGTGTCTTGGCACGACGAACTTTGGCAACGGTGCATACTCAGGGAGAACACTTCTTGATAATTTTAGTGAGAGATCATCTTAAAATGCTACCGTCAATCAAAGCAAGATAAGATGCATAAAGGATAAACATCACATGCAATCAATATAAGTGATATGATATGGCCATCATCATCTTGTGCTTGTGATCTCCATCTCAAAGCACCATCGTGATCACCATCGCCACCGCGCGACACCTTGATCTCCATCGTAGCATCGTTGTTGTTTACGCCATCTATTGCTTCTACGACTATCGCTACCGCTTAGTGATAAAGTAAAGCAATTACAGTATGTTGCATTTCATACAATAAAGCGACAACCATATGGCTCCTGCCATTGCCGATAACCGTTACAAAACATGATCATCTCATATAATGAAATATAGCATCACGTCTTGACCATATCATATCACAACATGCCTGCAAAAACAAGTTAGGCGTCCTCTACTTTGTTGTTGCAAATTTTACGTGGCTGCTACGGGCTTAGCAAGAACCGTTCTTACCTAAGCATCAAAACCACAACGATAGTTCGTCAAGTTGGTGTTGTTTTAACCTTCGCAAGGACCGGGAGTAGCCACACTCGATTCAGCTAAAGTGAGAGAGACAGACACCGCCACCACCTTTAAGCACGAGTGCTCGTAGCAGTGAAACCAGGTCTCGCGTAAGCGTCTGCGTAATGTCGGTCCAGCCGCTTCATCTCACAATACCGCCCGAACCAAAGTATGACATGCTTGGTAAGCGGTATGACTTGTATCGCCCACAACTCACTTGTGTTCTACTCGTGCATATAACATCAACGCATAAAACCTAGGCTCGGATGCCACCGTTGGGGAACGTAGTAATTTCAAAAAAATTCCTACGCACACGCAAGATCATGGTGATGGCATAGCAACGAGAGGGGAGAGTGTTCATCCACGTACCCTCGTGAGACCGTAAGCGGAAGCGTTAACTGCAACGCGTTGATGTAGTCGTACGTCTTCATGATCCGACCGATCCAAGCACCGAACGTACGGAGCCTCCGAGTTCAGCACACGTTCAGCTCGATGACGATCTCCGGCCTTCGATCCAGCCGAGCTCCGGAGATGAGTTCCGTCAGCACGACGGCGTGGTGACGATGATGATGTTCTACCAGCGCAGGGTTTCGCCTAAACTCCGCGATGATATGACCGAGGTGGAATATGGTGGAAGGGGGCACCGCACACGGCTAAGGAACGATCCATAGATCAACTTGTGTGTCTATGGGGTGCCCCCGCCCCCGTATATAAAGGAGTGAGGGGGGAGGCCGGCCGGCCCCTTTGGGCGTGCCAAGGGAGGAGGAATCCTCCTCCTAGTAGGAGTAGGACTCCTCCTTTCCTACTCCTACTAGGAGGGGGAAGGAAGGGGGAGAGGGGGAAGGAAAGGGGGGGCGCCGCCCCCCTCCTAGTCCAATTCAGACCAGAGGGGGGAGGGGCGCGCGGCCCATGCTGGCTGCCCCTCTCTCCTTTCCCCTAAGGCCCATAGGCCCAATACTCTCCCGGGGGGTTCCGGTAACCCCCCCGGCACTCCGGTTTTCTCCGAAATCACCCGGAACCTTTCCGGTGTCCGAATATAGTCGTCCAATATATCAATCTTTTTGTCTTGACCATTTCGAGACTCCCCGTCATGTCCGTGATCACATCCGGGACTCCGAACAAACTTCGGTACATCAAAACTTATAGGGCCATTTGCATTTCTGTCCCTAACTCGAACCACCTAATCAGATATACCCCTAATTCGAAAGCCTGCTCAAAAATGCCCCTCCGCATTTATGTGCACTTATAGAAATGCCCTTCCCTTCCGTTACCGTCCGGCCAAAGGGCTTTGACCATTTTCTGGACGTTAGTTGGACAATTTGCCCCTGAATCCATGTGACACTTACATGTGGGACCCCCTGTAAAAAAATAAAAGGAAAACTAGGCCAACTCAGCCCTCCCGTGGGTCAGTCACTTATCAGTGGGACCTACCCAGGAAAAAACAAAAAAAAATCTCTCTCATCCATCTCCTCCCGACGGGACCCACTATGAGGGTAAACACCCCCGGTCCACGCGTTCCCGGCCGTGAGCACCTGCGCTCGCCGGCGGCTCGCCGTAGGGGAGGAGGATGACCGTGGGAGGACGGCGCCTACTGCGCGAGGCATGCAAGCTGCGCGAGACGCGCCAAGCTCACTAGGAGCAGCAGGGTGTAGATGGGCGCGTGCACGACCGAGCCAACCAAGGTTGGTCATGGCGGCCGGATTCTGTCAGGGTGCTCCGGGCACGGAATCGGGCGAGGGAAGAGCGGAGTAGGGGCACCTGGTTTCCTTGACGACGGCACAGGGGTCGGGTAGGTCAAGAATGGCTTAGAGTGGCCGAATTTAGGACGGGAAGAGCAATGGCCATGGCGGAGTTCGACGTCTCGGGCGTCGTCTACGGGCAGCCCCAGGCCAGATCCACTCCGCAGGACGAAGGAGAGGCGCCCGCCAAAGCTCATGGACATGCTCGTGCTGCTCGATTTGGACTCCGACCGCGGTGGCTAGCAACGGCGTCGCCGGCAGAAGATCTCACGCGATAGCTGCGGGCGGCGGCTCCATCCCCTCAGCCGTACCACCCCGAGCCTACCACTGTGGTCCTCAGGCGCAGGCACGCTGGCCCTCGCCGGCGCCAGCCACCGGCCGAGCCGCCAAGAGGGAGAGAGAGATTCCGAGAGAGGGAGAGAGTTTTTTTATATTGGTGGGGTCCATGTGTAAGTCAGAGAGGGGATGAGAGAAAGAGAGTTATTTTTCCCGGGGTAGGCCCCACCTGTAAGTGGCATGTGCATTGAGGGGCAAAAATGTCCATTAAACGTCAGGAAAATGGTCAAAGCCCTTTGACCAGACGGAAACGGCACGGAAGGGCAATTCTATAAGGGAACATGACGGCGGAGGGGCATTTTTGAGCAGGCTTTCGAATTAGGGGCAAATGTGAGTAGTGGGTTCGAGTTAGGGACACAGATGTAAAAGACCCAAACTTATAAACTCATAATAAAACTGTCATCGAAATGTTAAGCGTGCGGACCCTACGGGTTCGAGAACTATGTAGACATGACCTAGAACCATTCTCGGTCAATAACCAATAGCGGGACCTGGATGCCCATATGGTTCCTATATATTCTACGAAGATCTTTATAGGTCAAACCGCATAACAACATACTTTGTTCCCTTTGTCATCGGTATGTTACTTGCCCGAGATTTGATCGTCGGTATCCAATACCTAGTTCAATCTCGTTACCGGCAAGTCTCTTTACTCGTTCCGTAATACATCATCTCATAACTAACTCATTAGTTACATGCTTGCAAGGCTTAGGTGATGAGTATTACCGAGAGGGCCCAGAGATACCTCTCCGACAATCGGAGTGACAAAACCTAATCTCGAATTATGCCAACCCAACATGTACCTTCGGAAACACCAGAGAGCACCTTTATAATCACCCGATTACGTTGTGACGTTTGGTAGCACACAAAGTGTTCTTCCGTAAACAGGAGTTGCACGATCTCATAGTTGCGTGAACTTTGTATAAGTCATGAAGAAAGCAATAGCAGTATACTAAACGATCAAGTGCTAGGCTAACAGAATGGGTCATGTCAATCACATCATTCTCCCAATGATGTGATCCCACTAATCAATTGACAACACATGTCTATGGTTAGGAAACATAACCATCTTTGATTAATGAGCTAGTCAAGTAGAGGCATACTAGTGACTATAGTTTTGTCTATGTATTCACACATGTATTATGTTTCCGGTTAATACAATTCTAGCATGAATAATAAACATTTATCATGATATGAGGAAATAAATAATAACTTTATTATTGCCTCTAGGGCATATTTCCTTCAGAAGACCCAATGGCACCTCCCATATTTTACAATCAGACATAACATGTTACATGGGCACATGTGAACGCATCCAAGAAAAAGAACATATAGTACACAAGAACCACTCCACCAAATTTTTTTTTGAAGGCACATGCATTTGCCCTCCAGCCATGTAGCTAAAGAAGTGTGAACAAGGATGAAGATTGTTGGAACCTACTATCTAGAGACGTGAAGTTACTGTTGCATGGGGGGGGGCATAGCTATATTGGTGCCATCATGGATGACTTATAGCATACACTCATGGCGAAGACCTTACCGATAATTCAAGAAGGAACAAACATGAAAAAACAATCACAAGAGGTGACTTGATGACCTTGTGATCAAATAAATCATAATCATTTCATTTGCAAATGGTCTAACACAACACAGAAACACCAAAGGTAAAAAGGTTTTGCCATCTCATAGAAAGGAACAAATATACAAATAATGTTGCCATAAGGAGACATAGATCACATGGGTATCGAACACATGCTCCTAGAAGTGCCAAAACAACCTTGGCAACGACACATGTTTGCAAACTTGCTAATATCTCTTCACCATATATTGTAGTAAGCATAGCTTGGTGGACTAGTTTCCAAATACATGTTACAGTATAGGAACCTCACATAAAGATACTGAAGGAAATATGCCCTAGAGGCAATAATAAAGTTATTATTTATTTCCTTATTTCATGATAAATGTTTATCATTCATGCTAGAATTGTATTAACCGGAAACATGATACATGTGTGAATGAATAAACAAACAACATGTCACTAGTATGCCTCTACTAGACTAGCTTGTTAATCAAAGATGGTTATGTTTCCTAACCATGAACAAAGAGTTGTTATTTGATTAACAAGGTCACATCATTAGTAGAATGATCTGATTGACATGACCCATTCCCTTAGCTTAGCACACGATCGTTTAGTATGTTGCTACTGCTTTTATCCATGACTTATACATGTTCCTGTAACTATGAGATTATGCAACTCCCGTTTACCGGAGGAACACTTTGGGTGCTACCAAACGTCACAACGTATCGGGTGATTATAAAGGAGTACTAGAGGTGTCTCCAAAGGCGGATGTTGGGTTGGCGTATTTGAGATTAGGTTTTGTCACTCCGATTGTCGGAGAGGTATCTCTGGGCCCTCTCGGTAATACACATCATTTGAAGCCTTGCAAGCACTACAACTAATGAGTTAGTTATGAGATGATGTATTACGGAACGAGTAAAGAGACTTGCGATAACGAGATTGAACTAGGTATTGGATACCGACGATCGAATCTCGGCAAGTAACATACCGATGACAAAGGAACAACGATGTTGTTATGCGGTCTGACCGACAAAGATCTTCGAGAATATGTAGGAACCAATATGGGCATCCAGGTCCCGCTATTGGTTATTGACCGAGAATAGTTCTAGGTCATGTCTACATTGTTCTCGAACCGTAGGGTCCGCACGCTTAAGGTTTCGATGGCGAGTTATTATGAGTTTATGTATTTTGATGTACCAAGAAGTTCGAGTCCGGATGTGATCACGGACATGACGAGGAGTCTCGAAATGGTCGAGACATAAAGATTGATATATTGGAAGCCTATGTTTGGAGTTCGGAATGGTTCCGGGCGAAAACAGGAATTTACCGGAGTACCGGGAGGTTACCGGAACCCCCCGGGGGGTAAATGGGCCTCGGTGGGCCTCGAGGGAGAAGAGGAAGGGCCGGCCAGGGGTGGCCGCGCGCCCCCTCCCCCCAGTCCGAGTAGGACAAGGAGGGGGGGCGGCGCCCCCCTTTCCTCTTCCCCCTCCCCCCAATCCTATTCCAACTAAGAAAGGGGGGGGGAGTCCTACTCGGTGGGAGTAGGACTCCTCCCCTCCTCCTCTCTAGGCCGGCCTCCCCTCCCTCCTTTATATCTGGGGGCAGGGGGCACCCTAGGACACACAAGTTTGATCTACGGATCGTTCCTTAGCCGTGTCGGTGCCTCCCTCCACCATATTCCACCTCGGTCATATCGTCATGAAGCTTAGGCGAAGCTCTGCTGCCGATAGAACATCAAGATCGTCCCACGCCGTCGTCTTGACGGAACTCTCCCTCGACACTCGGCTGGATCGAGTCGAGGGCGTCATCGAGCTGTCGTGTGTCAAGAACTCGGGGCGCCGAGTAACGGCGCCGGGATCGGTCGGATCGCGAGGAGAACATCGACTACTTCCTCTACGTTGTGATCGCTTCGCCGGGTCTATGAGGGTGCGTGGACAACACTCTCCCTCTCGTTGCTATTCATCACCATGATCTTGTGTGTGCGTAGGAAATTTTTGAAATTACTCGTTCCCCAACAAAGGCATTCGAGCCTAGGTTTTTATGGTTTGATGTTTTGCACGAGTAGAACACAAGTGAGTTGTGGGCGATACAAGTCATACTACCTACCAAAGATGTCATACTTTGGTTCAGCGGTATTGTGAGATGAAGCGGCCCGGACCGACATTACGCGACGCTTACGCGAGACTGGTTTCACCGCCACGAGCACTCGTTGCTTAAAGGTGACCGTGGGTGCTGTCTCTCTCACTTTAGTTGAACCGAGTGTGGCTACGCCCGTCCTTGAGAAGGTTAAACGGAGTCTATTTGACGAAGTATCGTTGTGGTTTTGATGCGTGGGTGAGACTGGTTCTTGCTTAAGCCCGTAGCAGCCACGTAAAATTTGCAACAACAAAGTAGAGGACGTCTAACTTGTTTTTGCAGGCATGTTGTGATGTGATATGGTCAAGACGTGATGCTATATTTTATTGTATGAGATGATCATGTTTTGTAACCGGTTATCGGCAATCGGCTGGAGCCATATGGTTGTCGCTTTATTGTATGCAATGCAATCGCCCTGTAATGCTTTACTTTATCACTAAGCGGTAGCGATAGTCGTAGAAGCATAAGTTTGGCGAGACGACAACGATGCTACGATGGAGATCAAGGTGTCACGCCGGTGATGATGGTGATCATGGTGGTGCTGCAAGATGGAGATCATGAAGCACAAGATGATGATGACCATATCATATCACTTATATTGATTTGCATGTGATGTTTATCCTTTTATGCATCTTATCTTGCTTTGATTGACGGTAGCATTATAAGATGATCTCTCACTAAATTATCAAGAAGTGTTCTCCCGAGTATGCACCGTTGCCAAAGTTCGTCGTGCCTGGACACCACGTGATGATCGGGTGTGATAAGCTCTCGTCCATCTACAACGGGTGCAAGCCAGTTTTGCACACGCAGAATACTCGGTTATACTTGACGAGCCTAGCATATGCGATATGGCCTCGGAACACGGAGACCGAAAGGTCGGCGTGAATCATATAGTAGATATGATCAACATAAGATGTTCACCATTGAAAACTACTCCATTTCACGTGATGATCGGTTATGGTTTAGTTGATTTGGATCACGTGATCACTTGGATGACTAGAGATGTCTTTCTAGTGGGAGTTCTTAAGTAATATGATTAATTGAACTTAAATTTATCATGAACTTAGTACTGATAGTATCTTGCTTGTTTATGTTTGATTGTAGATAGATGGCTCGTCTTTGTTGTTCCGTTGAATTTTAATGCGTTCCTTGAGAAAGCAAAGTTGAAAGATGATGGTAGCAATTACACGGATCGGGTCCGTAACTTGAGGATTATCCTCATTGCTGCATAGAAGAGTTACGTCTGGATGCACCGCTAGGTGCCAGTGCTCTTCTTCTTGATGCAACCGACGGCGTTAAGAACGTCTAGCGAGCAAAGTCGATGACTACTCTATAGTTCAGTGTGCCATGCTTTACGGCTTAGAACCGGGACTTCAACGACGTTTTGAGCGTCATGGAGCATATGAGATGTTCCAGAGTTGAAGTTGATATTCAACAGAATGCCCGATTGAGAGATATGAAGTCTCCAATAAGTTCTATAGCTGCAAGATGGAGGAGAATAGTTACATTAGTGAGCACATACTCGTAATGTCCGGGTACTACAATCACTTGACACAATTGGGAGTTAATCTTCCGGATGATTGTGTCATTGATGAAATTCTTCAATCACGCCACCAAGCTACAAAGGCTTCGTGATGAACTATAATATGCAAGGGTTAGTAAAGACTATACAGAGCTCTTCGCAATGCTAAAAGCTGCGGAGGTAGAAATCAAGAAGGAGCATCAAGTGTTGATGGTCAATAAGACCACTAGTTTCAAGAAGAAAGGCAAAGGGAAGAAGAAGGGAACTTCAAGAAGAACAGCAAGCAAGTTGTTTGCTCGGAGAAGAAACCCAAGTCCGGACCTAAGCCTGAAATCGAGTGCTTCTCTTTATAAGCGGTGGTCATTTGAAGCGGAACTGCCCCAAGTATTTGGCGGATAAGAAGGATGGCAAGGTGAACAAAGGTATATGTGATATACATGTTATTGATGTGTACCTTACTAGAGCTCGCAGAGCACTGGTATTTGATATCGGTTACATTGCTAATATTTGCAACTCAAACAGGACTACGGATTGCTTAACACCGCAAAGGACGAGGTGACGATCGCGTGGGAAATGGTTCCAAAGTCGATGTGATCGCGGTCGGCACGCTACCTCTACATCTACCTTCGGGATTAGTTTTAGACCTAAATAATTGTTATTTGGTGCTGCGTTGAGCATGAACATTATATCTGGATCTTGTTTGATGCGAGACGGTTATTCATTTAAATCGAGAGAATAATGGTTGTTCTATTTATATGAGTAATATCTTTTATGGTCATGCACCCTTGAGGAGTGGTCTATTTTGATGAATCTCGATAGTAGTGATACACATATTCATAATGTTGAAACCAAAAGATGCAGAGTTGATAATGATAGTGCAACTTATTTGTGGCACTTTGCCGTTTAGGTCATATCGGTGTAAAGCGCATGAAGAAACTCAATCTTGATGGACTTTTGGAGTCACTTGATTATGAATCACTTGGCACTTGCGAACCGTGCCTTATGGGCAAGATGACTAGAACCCGTTCTCGGTACTATGGAGAGAGCAACAGATTTGTTGGAAATCATACATACAGATGTATGTGGTCCGATGAATGTTGAGGCTCGTGGCGGATATCGTTATTTTCTCACCTTCACAGATGACTTAAGCGGATATGGGTATATCTACTTAATGAAACATAAGTCTGAAACATTTGAAAAGTTCAAAGAATTTCAGAGTGAAGTTGAAAATCATCGTAATAAGAAAATTAAATTTCTACGATCGATCGTGGAGGTGAATATTTGAGTTCTGAGTTTGGTCTACATTTGAAACAATGCGAATAGTTTCAAGCAACTCACGCCACCGGAACACCACAACGTAATGGTGTGTCCGAACGTCGAATCGTGCTTTACTAGATATGGTGCGATCTATGATGTCTCTTACAGATTTACCGCTATCATTTTGGGGTTATGCTCTAGAGACGGCCGCATTCACCTTGAATAGAACACCGCCGAAATCCGTTGGAGACGACACCTTATGAACTGTGGTTTGGCAAGAAACCAAAGTTGTCGTTTCTTAAAGTTTGGGGATGCGATGCTTATGTGAAAAAGCTTCAACCCGATAAGCTCGAACCCAAATCGAAAATGTGTCTTCAAAGGATACCCAAAGGAGACAGTTGGGTACACCTTCTATCACAGATCCGAAGGCAAGACATTCGTTGCTAAGAATGGATCCTTTCTAGAGAAGGAGTTTCTCTCGAAAGAAGTGAGTGGGAGGAAAGTGGAACTTGATGAGGTAATAGTACCTTCTCCTTACTTGAAAGTAGTTAAATCGCGAGAAACCGGTTTCGAGACATCTACACCAAGTAGTGAGGAAGTTGATGATGTTGATCATGAAACTTCAGATCAAGTTACTCTGAAACCTCGTAGATCAACCAGAGTAAGATCCGCACTGAGTGGTACGGTAATCCTGTTACGGAAATCATGCTACTAGATCATGATGAACCTACGAACTATGAAGAAGCGATGGTGAGCCCAGATTCCATAAAATGGCTTGAAGCCATGAAATCGAGATGGGATCCATGTATGAAAACAAAGTATGGACTTTGGTTGACTTGCCCGAGGGTAGGCAAGCAATAGAAAACAAGTGGATCTTCAAGAAGAAGACCGACGCCGACGGTAATGTTATCGTCTATAAAGCTCGACTTGTCGCAAAAGGTTTTCGACAAGTTCAAGGATTGACTACGATGAGACCTTCTCACCCGTAGCGATGCTTAAGTCCGTCCGAATCATGTTAGCAATTGCCGCATTTTATGATTATGAAATTTGGCAAATGGATGTAAAGACGCATTCTGAATGGATTTACGGAAGAAGAGTTGTATATGATGCAACCGAAGGTTTTATCGATCCAAAGGAGCTAACAAAGTGTGCAAGCTCCAATGATCCATCTATGGACTGGTGCAAGCATCTCGGAGTTGGAATAAACGCTTTGATAGTGTGATCAAAGCATTTGGGTTTGTCTGCACTTTTGGAGAAGCTTTGTATTTACAAGAAAGTGAGTGGGAGCTCAGTAGCATTTCGATATTATATGTAGATGACATATTGCTGATCGGAAATGATATAGAATTTCTGGATAGCATAAAGGGATACTTGAATAAGAGTTTTTCAATGAAAGACCTCGGTGAAGCTGCTTACATATTGGGCATTAAGATCTATAGAGATAGATCAAGACGCCTGATTGGACTTTCACAAAGCACATACCTTGATAAAATTTTGAAGAAGTTCAAAATGGATCAAGCAAAGAAAGGGTTCTTGCACGTGTTACAAGGTGTGAAGTTGAGTAAGACTCAATGCCCGACCACCGCAGAAGATAGAGAGAAAATGAAAGATGTTCCTATGCTTCAGCCATAGGCTCTATCATGTATGCAATGCTGTGTACCGCACTGATGTGTGCCTTGCTATAAGCCTAGCAGGAAGGTACCAAAGTAATCCAGAGTGGATCATCGACAGCGGTCAAGAACATCCCGAAATACCGAAAAGGACTAAGGATATGTTTCTCGTATATGGAGGTGACAAAGAGCTCATCGTGGCAGTTACGTTGATGCAAGCTTTGACACCGATCCGGACGATTCTAAATCGCACCGGATACGTGTTTACACTAAACGGAGGAGCCGTCGGTTGGTGCGCTTCTAAACAAAGCGTCGAAGCGGGATCTACATGTGAAGCGGAGTACATAGCAGCTTCGAAGCAGCTAATGAAGGAGTCTCGATGAAGGAGTTCATATCCGATCTAGGTGTCATACCTAGTGCATCGGGTCCAATGAAAATCTTCGTGACAATCTCGAGCAATTGCTTTAGCAAAGGAATCCAGATTTCACAAGAGGACCAAGCACATCAAGAGACGCTTCAATTCCATCCGGACTTAGTCCGGTGGGAGACATAGAGATTTGCAAGATACATACGGATCTGAATGTTGCGCAACCGTTGACTAAGCCTCTTCCACGAGCAAAACATGATCAGCACCAAGACTCCATGGGTGTTAGAATCATTACTATGTAATCTAGATTATTGACTCTAGTGCAAGTGGGAGATCAAGGAAATATGCCCTAGAGGCAATAATAAAGTTATTATTTATTTCCTTATTTCATGATAAATGTTTATCATTCATGCTAGAATTGTATTAACCGGAAACATGATACATGTGTGAATGAATAAACAAACAACATGTCACTAGTATGCCTCTACTAGACTAGCTTGTTAATCAAAGATGGTTATGTTTCCTAACCATGAACAAAGAGTTGTTATTTGATTAACAAGGTCACATCATTAGTAGAATGATCGATTGACATGACCCATTCCCTTAGCTTAGCACACGATCGCTTAGTATGTTGCTACCGCTTTTATCCATGACTTATACATGTTCTGTAACTATGAGATTATGCAACTCCGCTTATCGGAGGAACACTTTGGTGCTACCAAACGTCACAACGAATCGGGTGATTATAAAGGAGTACTACAGTGTCTCCAAAGGCGGATGTTGGGTTGGCGATTTCGAGATTAGGTTTTGTCACTCCGATTGTCGGAGAGGTATCTCTGGTCCTCTCGGTAATACACATCATCAAGCCTTGCAAGCACTACAACTAATGAGTTAGTTATGAGATGATGTATTACGAACGAGTAAAGAGACTTGCGGTAACGAGATTGAACTAGGTATTGGATACCGACGATCGAATCTCGGGCAAGTAACATACCGATGACAAAGGAACAACGTATGTTGTTATGCGGTCTGACCGACAAAGATCTTCAGAGAATATGTAGGAACCAATATGGGCATCCAGGTCCCGCTATTGGTTATTGACCGAGAATAGTTCTAGGTCATGTCTACATTGTTCTCGAACCGTAGGGTCCGCACGCTTAAGGTTTCGATGATGCTTATTATGAGTTTATGTATTTTGATGTACCAAGAAGTTCGAGTCCGGATGTTATCACGGACATGACGAGGAGTCTCGAAATGGTTGAGACATAAAGATTGATATATTGGAAGCCTATGTTTGGAGTTCGAATGGTTCGGTAAAACAGAATTTATCGAAGTACCGGAGGTTACCGAACCCCGGGGTAAATGGGCCTCGGTGGGCCTTGAGGGAGAAGAGGAAGGGCCGGCCGGGGGTGGCCGCGCCCCCCCCCAGTCCGAATAGGACAAGGAGGGCGGCGCCTTTCCTCTCTCTTCCCCCCCAATCCTATTCCAACTAAGAAGGGGAGTCCTACTCCGGTGGGAGTAGGACTCCTCCCGCAGCGCCTCCTCTAGGCCGGCCGGCCTCCCCCTCCTCCTTTATATCACGGGGCAAGGGGCACCCTAGGACACACAAGTTTGATCTACGGATCGTTCCTTAGCCGTGTCGGTGCCCCCTCCACCATATTCCACCTCGGTCATATCGTCGCAAGCTTAGGCGAAGCTCTGCGCCGATAGAACATCAAGATCGTCCACCACGCCGTCGTCGTCGACGGAACTCTCCCTCGACACTCGGCTGGATCGAGTACGAGGGACGCCATCGAGCTGTCGTGTGTCAAGAACTCGGGCGCCGAGTAACGGCGCCGGATCGGTCGGATCGCGAGGAGAACGTCGACTACTTCCTCTACGTTGTGATCGCTTCGCTTGGTCTCGAGGGTACGTGGACAACACTCTCCCCTCTCGTTGCTATTCATCACCATGATCTTGTGTGTGCGTAGGAAATTTTTTGAAATTACTACGTTCCCCAACAGATACCCTAACTACTAAAGACACAATGTTATCCCATTGAACTTTGTTAGCCCCACTGAAGAACAAAAAAGTTGCCTCCCATCCAATAGTCTCCCGGAATAAAGAGCAGCATCACAAGATCCCTTTATTATTTTCTCCGGACTAAATCACCATTAATAATCTTCAAATGGTCTATTCAACAAGGTTGTTAGGTTTTGCACCAAAGATATTGTGAAGTAGAAAATATTTAGCTCTAACTATTTGCCACCACATGATCAAGCATTCATGCATAGGAAACTCACATTAAATTGATGAATAGAACTAAGTAAAAGACACCTTTATACTTAGGTTTGCGATCTTTTGTCATCTCATCAAATGATCTCTCTTCTTAGCCCCACCAACTTGTGAGGAGAATGTTCTCCTAAAATTTTCGAGGGTCTCTAACATTGTTAGGCATGCAGAAGATACCTAAACATAAAGCACATGGAACACTATATAAACATGACTTAATAAGCACAATCTATACCTTTTCACATAAAGAGTTTCATCATTTTGCCAAGAACCTATAAAGCTACTGCTAGAGACTAACCTAACAATCGCCACCTCCACCTTTGATCTCATGTCCCAGCTGGCGCCGCCGCCTCCTACCTCCGTATCCTTTCTTTCCCTCGCCGCTAGTAGAGACTAGTGGTCGAGCTAAGCCCTCACACTGGTCGATGAAGGTGGCTGCATGAAGGTTTCCTCTTTGTTAGCCTTCGGTAGTGACATGCAATCTATGTACATCAACTTGAGGCAGAGGGTATGCTTCTACGGCGATGGAATTGGAATTTCAAGCCTAGCCAGCGGTCTCTGGTGGCGACGCGCTAGTGGCCGTGATCCCATCTGTAGGCACGCGGGCCGCAGTGGTGACACCATGGTCTTGCGCTACTAGGAGATTGTCGCGAAGAACCGGAGAGGATTGGATCTTCAAATTTGGTGGCAATGACAAGTTCGTTTTTTGTACCAATTGCAAGCAAGGTGCGGATTTGCCGGAGCATCCGAAAATGGTATTTCTACAGTACCGGAGACCTTCTTCCCTTATTAATCCTCGTTGCATGTGCGACGATGACGTTCGTTATCGAAGCCTTTGATGGCAAATGAATTTTATCGCGGCTCGGCTGCCGCTTGTGTGTGCATGGTCTTGACTTGACTGGCATCTCACATCACAACCATACTACACATATAGCTAATGGGATCATGGAAAGTGGTAGCTACAACACATGATTGGCTTTGATTTGGTGGTGCTTCTCGAGTACGTGGTCCCAAACTTCATGGTGAAAACCCTAGGTCTAAGCCTACTTGCTTATATCTGGCAATGATGATTTCCTTGCGTTGTTACCTTTTTGAAGGCATTGCTCGGATATGCTCGAGCTCGTTCTTCAGGATGAAAACCTAGAATCTGGCCTTTGTTGGTTGAATCCGCCCATGGCGACGCTTGAGCGTCATTCCCTTCCTGAAAGCATTGTCGTTGGAGAACTTTTCCTGTTGTCTTTGTGATGTCAAGAGATGGTTGGTGCAGATATGATCGTTGTTGTAGTTTCTCAATCGCTGTTTTGATCGCTTTGGTTTTTTCTTCTCCTTCCATTTTTCTCAATTTTGCATATTTTTGGTTTTGTATGGCTTTTCACTTTGCTGTTGTGTTTCTTTGTGTATGCACGTTGATGTCGGTTGTGTGCATCTTCTTTGACAGTTGGTTGTGTGCTTCCTGGTTATGCAGAGACAAGGTATGCACGCATTGGGTTTGTATCCCCTTAATATTTCATTTCGAGCCAATAAAATCCACTCTTTATCGATATAAAAACTTATAAAGCCAGTGTGCCCACAACTTATAAAATTTATCTAAAGCTCACACACCATCTCACACAAGTCTCCGAGACTTGCATGAGATCTGACATTTAGGTGAGATCGTGAGAACAACCTCAAAAAATCATATTTAGATGTTAAAAAATCTGAAATTATTTGACATCATTCATGTGGGGTATGTCTACAACTTCAAAAAAATCAGCTCAAAATTTGATGTACATTTAGAGATTCAAAAAAGACAAATTCAAATGTGAATAGTACCAGCTTCGCCTGCATAGTACTCTGACACTATTTCACATCCAATTTTGATTTTTTTTGTTTCTATTAATGTAAGTTGAATTAGGAGTTAAAACTTTTTGAGGTTGCACATCGAACATTGATGTGTGTCTGCAAAAAAATTGAGAATGTTGAACATGTATTTTTATTTTCAAAAAATTTGATCTCATAGATCTCACCTATTGTGAAATCTCACACAAGTCTCCCCTGATATAAAAGAATGATATGTTTCAGAAATTGCTAATGGAGCTCGAGAGCTCCATGGAGACCATAATTTGGAATTTTAAAAAGGGGCCTGCTACGTGTCGGCCGGCGGATTTTCTTAAAAGATCCGTCGCCTCGCGGGCCACCGGATCTGAACAATCTAGTGGCTGAACTTCTCCATCTAATTTCTTGCAACAAAGATCTTGTTGTGGAAACATTTGCAACATAGATTTCCTCGCGGATTTTTTGCAACATAGGTTGTGTTGTGAGACATTTTTTGCAACATAGGTTCTGTTGCGGGAATTTTTTTGCAACATAGGTCGTGTTGCTGATTTTGTTTTGTATCCACTTCTTTTTTGCAACAAGGGTCACGTTGTACAAGAACTTTTGCAACATAGTTAATGTTGCAGAAAAATAGGGACGAGAGACAGAGAGAGGAGCGCGATGTTTCTGTAAATTGATAACTCTGTTGGAAATATGCCCTAGAGGCAATAATAAAAGTATTATTATATTTCAATGTTCATGATAATTGTCTTTTGTTCATGCTATAACTGTGTTATCCGGAAATCATAATACACGTGTGAACACTTAGACCACAATATGTCCCTAGTGAGCCTCTAGTTGACTAGCTCGTTGTGATCAATAGATAGTCATGGTTTCCTGACTATGGACATTGGATGTCGTTGATAACGGGATCACATCATTAGGAGAATGATGTGATGGACAAGACCCAATCATAAGCATAGCATAAAAGATCGTATAGTTCATTTGCTAGAAGCTTTGCCAATGTCAAGTATCTATTCCTTCGACCATGAGATCGTGTAACTCCCGGTTACCGTAGGAGTGCCTTGGGTGTATCAAACGTCACAACGTGAATCGGGTGACCATAAAGGTGCATTACGGTATCTCCGAAAGTATCTGTTGGGTTGACACGGATCGAGATCGATTTGTCACTCCGTATGACGGAGAGGTATCTCTGGGCCCACTCGGTAATGCATCATCATAATGAGCTCAAAGTGACCAAGGTGTTGGTCACGGGATCATGCATTACGGTGCGAGTAAAGTGACTTGCGTGCGAGACCGAACGAGGTATTGGGATACCGACGATCGAGTCTCGGGCAAGTAACGCATCGATTGACAAAGGAATTGCATACGAGGGTTTGATCGAATCCTCGACATCGTGGTTCAACCGATGAAATCATCGAGGAGCATGTAGGAGCCAACATGGGTATCCAGATCCGCTGTTGGTTATTGCCCGAGAGTCGTCTCGGTCATGTCTGCGTGTCTCCCGAACCCGTAGGGTCTACACACTTAAGGTTCGGTGGCGCTAGGGTTAGTAGGAAGACTAGTATGTGAATACCGAATGTTGTTCGAGTCCGGATGAGATCCCGACGTCACGAGGAGTTCGGAAGGGTCCGGAGGTAAAGAATAATATATAGGAAGTGGTGTTTGACCATCGGGAAAGTTTGGGGTTTCGGTAAAATCACGGACCACCGGAAGGGTCCTGGGTCCACCGGTGGGGCCACCCATCCGGAGGGCCCCATGGGCCATAGGGAAGGAACCAGCCCACAGGGGCTGGTGCGCCTCAGGCCCACCCCTGCGCCTAGGGTTGAAACCCTAGGGGTGGGCGCCCACCCGGCTTGGGGCACTCCACCCCTTGGCCGCCGCCCCTTGAGATTGGATCTCTAGGGGCCGCCACCTGGGGCCTATATAAAGGGGGGAGGGGCTGCTGAACACATCTCCCAAGGCGCAGCCCTCCCTCCCCAACACATCTCCTCCTCCGTAGAGCTCGTGAAGCCACAGCCGAGTCTTGCTTCACCACCATCACCACGCCGTCGTCTTGCCGGTGGTGCTGTCTTCCTCAACCTCTCCTTCCCCTTGCTGGATCAAGAAGGAGGAGACGTCGCTCGTCCCGTCGTGTGTTGAGCGCGAGGTGCTGTCCGCTCAAGACTTGGCATCGGTGATCTGAATCACGTTCGAGTACGACTCCATCATCACCAAGCAAGCTTCCGCACGCGATCTACAAGTGGTATGTAGATGCAAACTCTCTCCGTTACTCGTTGCTTAGATGAACTCATAGATGGATCTTGGTGAAACCGTAGGAAAAATTTTAATTTTCTGCAACGCTCCCCAACAAAGGCATCATGAGCTAGGTCTATCGTAGTTCTCTATTGCACGAGTAGAACACAAATTTGTTGTGGGCGTTGATCTTGTCATCTTACTTGCCTCTACTAGTCTTTTCTTGCTCAACGGTATTGTGGGATGAAGCGCCCGACCAACCTTACACGTGCGCTTCGTGAGACCGGTTCCACCGATCGACATGCACTAGTTGCATAAGGTGGTGGCGGGTGTCTGCTCTCCCACTTTAGTTGGAGCGGAATCGATGAACAGGGCCCTTATGAAGGGTAAATAGAAGTTGACAAAATCACGTTGTGGTGATTCGTAGGTAAGAAAACGTTCTTGCTAGAACCCAATCGCAGCCACGTAAAAGATGCAACAACAACTAGAGGACGTCTAACTTGTTTTTGCAGCGATTGATCATGTGATGTGATATGGCGGAAGTTGTGATGAATGTTGAATTGTGATGTATGAGATCATGTTCTTGTAATAGGATTCACGACTTGCATGTCGATGAGTATGACAACGGCGGAGCCATAGGAGTTGTCTTTATTTTTGTATGACCTGCGTGTCATTGAAGAACGCCATGTAAACTACTTTACTTCATTTCTAAACGCGTTAGTCATAGAAGTAGAAGTAGTCGTTGGCGTGACAACTTCATGAAGACACGATGATGGAGATCATGATGATGGAGATCATGGTGTCAAGCCGGTGACAAGGTGATCATGGAGCCCCGAAGATGGAGATCAATGGAGCTTGATGATATTGGCCATATCATGTCACAACTATATAATTGCATGTGATGTTTATTATGCTTTTACATCTTGTTTACTTAGGACGACGGTAGTAAATAAGATGATCCTTATAAAATTTCAAGAAGTGTTCTCCCTAACGTGCACCGTTGCTACGGTTCGTCGTTTCTAAGCACCACGTGATGATCGGGTGTGATGGATCCTTACGTTCACATACAACGGGTGTAAGACAGATTTACACAAAAAAACACTTAGGGTTAACTTGACGAGCCTAGCATGTGCGGACATGGCCTCGGAACACGGAGACCGAAAGGTCGAACACGAGTCGTATGGAAGATCGATCAACATGAAGATGTTCACCGACGATGACTAGTCCGTCTCACGTGATGATCGGACACGGGCTAGTCGACTCGGATCGTGTAACACTTAGATGACTAGAGGATGTCTAATCTAAGTGGGAGTTCGTAATTTTGATTAAGAACTTTATTATCATGAACTTAGTCTAAAACCTTTGCAAATATGTCTTGTAGATCAATGGCCAACGCTAATGTCAACATGAACTTCAACGCATTCCTAGAGAAACCAAAGCTGAAAGATGATGGCAGCAACTATACGGATCGGGTCCTAACACGAGGATCATCCTCATAGCTGCCAAGAAACAAGATGTCCTAGAAGCACCGTTAGGTGACCCACTGCTCTCCCAAAGACTTTGCAAGACGATTTGAGCGTCTGGCGGACTCGTTCGATGATTACTCCCTCGTTCGGTGCGGCATGCTCTACAGCTTAGAACCGGGGCTCCAAAAGCGTTTTGAGCATCACGGAGCATATGAGATGTTCAAGAGCTGAAACTAGTTTTCCAAGCTCATGCCCGGTCGAGAGATATGATGTCTCGACAAGTTCTACAGCTTGTAAGATGGAGGAAAACAGTTACACGGTGAGCACATCCTCGAAGATGTCCGGGTTGCACGCCGTATGACCCAGTTGAACATTAACCTCCCGATGAGGCGGTCATTGACAGAATCCTCGATCGCTCCCACCAAGCTTCAAGAGCTTTGTGATGAACTACAACATGCGGGGATGGTAAAGACCATTCTGAAGTGTTCTCGATCTCAAGTCGCAGAGGCTGAAATCAAGAAAGAACATCAAGTGTTGATGGTCAATAAGACCACTAAGTTCAAGAAGGGCAAGGGTAAGAAGAACTTCAAGAAGGACGGCAAGGATGTTGCCGCGCCCGTAAGCTTTATTCTGTCGGAAGAAGTCAAAGAATGGACCCAAGCACGAGACCGAGTGCTTTTATTGCAAGGGAAGGGTCATTTGAAGCGGAACTGCCCCAAATACTTAGCGGATAAGAAGGCCGCAACACCAAAGGTATATTTGATATACATGTAATTGATGTGTACCTTACCGAGACTCGTAGTAACTCCCGGTATTTGATACGGTGCCGTTGCTCATATTTGTAACTCACAGCAGGAGCTGCGGAATAAACGGAGATGGCGAAGGGCGAGGTGACGATCGCGGCGTCGGGAATGGTTCCAGAGTCGATGTGATCGCCGTCGACACGCTGCCTCTACATTTACCTACGGGATTAGTTTTGAACCTCAATAATTGTTATTTAGTGCCAAGTTTGAGCATGAACATTGTATCCGGATCTCGTTTAATACGAGATGGCTACTCATTTAAGTCCGAGAATAATGGTTGTTCGATTTATATGAGAGATATGTTTTATGGTCATGCTCCGATGGTCAATGGTTTATTCTTAATGAATCTCGGCGTAATATTACACATGTTCATAGTGTGGATGCGAAAAGATGTAAAGTTGATAACGATAGTCCTACATACTTGTGGCATCGCCGCCTTGGTCACATTGGTGTCAAGCGCATGAAGAAGCTCCATGCTTGATGGACTTTTAGAGTCTCTTGATTATGAATCGTTTGACACATGCGAACCATGCCTCTTAGGCAAATGACCAAGACTCCGTTCTCCGGAACAATGGAGCGAGCAACCAACTTGTTGGAAATCATACATACCGATGTGTGCGGTCCAATGAGCGTTGAGGCTCATGGAGGATATCGTTATGTTCTCACTCTCACCGATGACTTGAGTAGATATGGGTATGTCTACTTAATGAAACACAAGTCTGAGACCTTTGAAAAGTTCAAGGAATTTCAGAATGAGGTGGAGAATCAACGTGACCGAAAGATAAAGTTCCTACGATCGATCGTGGAGGAGAATACTTAAGTCACGAATTTGGCACACACTTAAAGAAATGTGGAATCGTTTCACAACTCACGCCGCTGGAACACCTCAAATAAACGGTGTGTCCGAACGTCAGAATCGCACTCTATTGGATATGGTGCGGTCTATGATGTCTCTTACCGATTTACCACTATCATTTTGGGGATACGCTCTAGAGACAGCTACATTCACTTTAAATAGGGCACCGTCTAAATCCGTTGAGACGACACCGTATGAATTATGGTTTGGGAAGAAACCTAAGCTGTCGTTTCTAAAAGTTTGGGGATGCGATGCTTATGTCAAGAAACTTCAACCTGAAAAGCTCGAACCCAAGTCGGAAAAATGCGTATTCATAGGATACCCTAAGGAAACTGTCGGGTATACCTTCTACTTAAGATCCGAAGGCAAAGTCTTTGTTGCCAAGAACGGATGCTTTCTAGAGAAAGAGTTTCTCTCGAAAGAAGTAAGTGGGAGGAAAGTAGAACTCGATGAAGTACTACCTCTCGAACAGAAGAGTGGTGCAGCGCAGGAAACCGTTCCTGTGATACCCACACCAACTGAAGAGGAAATCATTGATGATGATCAAGATACTTGGATCAAGTTACTCTTGAACTTGAAGGTCCACAAGGACACGCTCCGCACTGCAGTGGTACGGCAACCTGTCATGGAAATCATGTTGCTAGACAACAATGAACCTTCGAACTATGAAGAAGCAATGGCGGGCCCGGATTCCAACAAATGGCTTGAGGCCATGAAATCCGAGATAGAATCCATGTATGAAAACAAAGTATGGACTTTGACAGACTTGCCCGATGATCGGCGAGCAATAGAAAATAAATGGATTTTTAAGAAGAAGACGGACGCGATGGAAATGTTACCATCTATAAAGCTCGACTTGTCGCTAAGGGTTATCGACAAGTTCAAGGGATTGACTACGACGATACATTCTCTCCGTGGCGAAGCTTAAGTCCGTCCGAATCATGTTAGCAATTGCCGCATACTATGATTATGAGATATGGCGATGGACGCCAAAACGGCATTCCTTAACGGACATCTTAAGGAAGAGCTGTATATGATGCAGCCGGAAGGTTTTGTCGACCCTCGAACGCTAACAAAGTATGCAAGCTCCAATGATCCATTTATGGACTGGTGCAAGCGTCTCGGAGTTGGAACATTCGCTTTGATGAGATGATCAAAGCGTTTGGGTTCGCAGACTTATGGAGAAGCCTGCGTTTACAAGAAAGTGAGTGGGAGCTCAGTAGCATTTCTCCTATTATATGTAGATGACATACTCTTGATGGGAAATGATACAAAACTCTTCGACAGCATTAAGGCCTACTTGAACAAGTGTTTTTCAATGAAGGACCTTGGAGAAGCTGCTTATATATTAGGCATCAAGATCTATAGGGATAGATCGAGACGCCTCATAGGTCTTTCACAAAGCACATACCTTGATAAGATTTTGAAGAGGTTCAAGATGGATCAGTCCAAGAAGGGTTCTTGCCTATGTTACAAGGTGTGAAATTGAGCTCACTCGACCACCGACCACGACAAAAGATAAAGAAGAGATGAGTGTCATCCCTATGCTTCAGCCATAGGATCTATTATGTATGCCATGCTGTGTACTGGACCGATGTAAACCTCGCCGTAAGTTTGGTTGCAAGATACCAAAGTAATCCCGCAAGGAACACCGGACAGCGGTCAAGAATATCCCGAAGCACCGAAAAGGACAAAGGACATGTTTCGTTTATGGAGGAGACGAAGAGCTCGTCAGAAGGGTTACGTCGACGCTTAGCTTCGACTCAGATCCGATGACTCTAAGTCACAAACCGGATACGTGTATATGTTGAATGGTGGAGCGATGGTGGGTGCAGTACCGCAAGCAGCGAGCGTCGTGGCGGGATCTACGTGTGAAGCGGAGTACATGGCAGCCTCGGAGGCAGCGCGATGAAGCGATTTGGGTGAAGGAGTTCATCACCGACCTAGGAGTCATACCCAATGCGTCGGGCCGATCAAACTCTTCAGGACAACACCGGGCTATTGCCCTTGCCAAGGAGCCTGTTTTCACAAGAAGACCGAGCACATCAAGCGTCGTTTCAACTCCATCCGTGAAAATGTTCAAGATGGAGACATAGAGATTTGCAAAGTGCACACGGATCTGAATGTCGCAGATCCGCTGACTAAACCTCTCTCAAGTGCAAAACATGATCAACACCGAACTCTATGGGTGTTCGATTCATCACAATGTAACTAGATTAGTGACTCTAGTGCAAGTGGGAGACTGTTGGAAATATGCCCTAGAGGCAATAATAAAAGTATTATTATATTTCAATGTTCATGATAATTGTCTTTTGTTCATGCTATAACCGTGTTATCCGGAAATCATAATACACGTGTGAACACTTAGACCACAATATGTCCCTAGTGAGCCTCTAGTTGACTAGCTCACAGATCAATAGATAGTCATGGTTTCTGACTATGGACATTGGATGTCGTTGATAACGGATCACATCATTAGGAGAATGATGTGATGGACAAGACCCAATCATAAGCATAGCATAAAAGATCGTATAGTTCATTTGCTAGAAGCTTTGCCAATGTCAAGTATCTATTCCTTCGACCATGAGATCGTGTAACTCCGGTTACCGTAGGAGTGCCTTGGGTGTATCAAACGTCACAACGTAATCGGGTGACCATAAAGGTGCATTACGGTATCTCCGAAAGTATCTGTTGGGTTGACACGGATCGAGATCGGATTTGTCACTCCGTATGACGGAGAGGTATCTCTGGGCCCACTCGGTAATGCATCATCATAATGAGCTCAAAGTGACCAAGGTGTTGGTCACGGATCATGCATTACGATGCGAGTAAAGTGACTTGCGATGAACGAGACCGAACGAGGTATTGGGATACCGACGATCGAGTCTCGCAAGTAACGCATCGATTGACAAAGGGAATTGCATACGAGGGTTTGATCGAATCCTCGACATCGTGGTTCAACCGATGAAATCATCGAGGAGCATGTGGAGCCAACATGGGTATCCAGATCCCGCTGTTGGTTATTGCCCGAGAGTCGTCTCGGTCATGTCTGCGTGTCTCCGAACCCGTAGGGTCTACACACTAAGGTTCGGTGACGCTAGGGTTAGTAGGAAGACTAGTATGTGAATACCGAATGTTGTTCGAGTCCGGATGAGATCCCTGACGTCACGAGGAGTTCGGAAGGGTCCGGAGGTAAAGAATAATATATAGGAAGTGGTGTTTCGCCATCGGGAAAGTTTGGGGTTTCGGTAAAATCACGGACCACCGGAAGGTCCCGGGTCCACCGGTGGGGCCACCCATCCGGAGGGCCCCATGGGCCATAGGGAAGGAACCAGCCCACAGGGGCTGGTGCGCCCCAGGCCCACCCCCGCGCCTAGGGTTGAAACCCTAGGGGTGAAGCCCCCCGGCTTGGGGGCACTCCACCCCTTAGCCGCCGCCCCTTGAGATTGGATCTCTAGGGGCCGCCACTGGGGCCTATATAAAGGGGGAGGGGGCTGCTGAACACATCTCCCAAGGCGCAGCCCTCCCTCCCAACACATCTCCTCCTCCGTAGAGCTCGTGAAGCCTCGCCGAGTATCGCTTCACCACCATCACCACGCCGTCGTCTTTGCCGGTGGTCTTGTCTT
The DNA here is from genome assembly GCA_021437245.1 of Aegilops speltoides. Taxonomy (NCBI): domain Eukaryota; kingdom Viridiplantae; phylum Streptophyta; class Magnoliopsida; order Poales; family Poaceae; genus Aegilops; species Aegilops speltoides. The sequence continues at coordinate 302,521,950 of CM038142.1, read as the reverse complement.
CCTCAACCTCTCCTTCCCCTTGCTGGATCAAGAAGGAGGAGACGTCGCTCGTCCCGTCACGTGTGTTGAACGCGAGGTGCAGTCCGCTCAACACTTGGCATCGGTGATCTGAATCACGTTCGAGTCGACTCCATCATCACCAAGCAAGCTTCCGCACGCGATCTACAAGTGGTATGTAGATGCAAACTCTCTCCCGTTACTCGTTGCTTAGATGAACTCATAGATGGATCTTGGTGAAACCGTAGGAAAAATTTTAATTTTCTGCAACGTTCCCCAACAAACTCATGTTTCCTTAAATGAGGCCTTGAGGGCACGTGGCGCTTAAAGGAGGTGCCAGATGCGTCGATTGTTTCCAACCGGTTGATGCTGAACGTTTCCCTTTTAGAAAACAAAATTTAGTTTGGGCACTGCTACGCATCGGCCGGCGGATCTTTTTAAGCGGCCAAGGATTATCTTCTGTCATTGCAACACATGTCAAGTTGCAGAAAGTTTCTGCAACACAGGTTATGTTACAATTTTTTTTGCAACCTTGGTCAAGTTATAGAATATTTTTGCAACTGATGTCTTGTTACAGCTATTTTGCAACAGAGATCTTGTTGCAATTTATATTTTTTGCAACACGGGTCTTGTTAGAATTTATTCTTTTTGACAACAAAGATCTTGTTACTGTTTTTTTGTTGCAACAAAAACCTTGTTGCAGAAACTCGTTGGACATCGAGCAACAAGCAGCGACCACGTCAGCCGAAACAAAGGCCGGTGCTCCCTTGGGACGGCTGGGTCATGGTGGACGCAGCTCCCTGCAATGGACCTGGACGCCGGTGCTTCCTCGGGATGGCTGATGCAGCTTGAGTTCGGGCGCACCACGATGGCCTATGCTCATGGTGGAGGCGGGCAGCGGCGCGGCGGCGGCGCCCATGCCGGCAACCTCTTCGGCGTGTTGCCGGCGGCGAGCGTCGGTGGTGATGGTCGAAGCAGCAAGGAGGTGTGGGCTTGACAGAGAGCTCGGGAGGAGCACATGTAACGACTGCACTCAAAGCAATCCAGATTCAGATCCCGCAACACACCAATAATTGCGGTGGGGAGATTGCAACAACAACTGTGTTGCAAAACTTAGTCTGATAATACGTTGGTCCTAGCTATCTGATTAAATCATATCCAACGGCCAGGATGGCGGCGGACGCACGCATTGTTATCTGTCGGGTGGTCTTAATCATTTCCCATTTAGTTTTATAAAGTACTCCCTCCGGTCCTTTTTACTCTGCACATTGGTTTTGCCGAAAGTCAAACTTTGCTAAGTTTGACCAAATTTATATTAAAAATTATTAGCATCTATAATATTTAATAAATATAATATGAAAATATATTCCAAAATGAATCTAATGATATTGGTGTTGTTATGTGAATGTCTATAATTTTTTATATAAACTTGGTTAAAGTTGGATGAGATTGACTTCAGACAAACCTAATATGCAGAGTAAAAAGGACCGGAGGGAGTACTGGAAACATACACGCGTAGGATGTATATATACTGTTCCCTCCGTTCACAAATATTGTAGGGCAACCTCACCATGATGAGTCACGTGTGCACCCAAACCAGCAATCAAGTCGTGCTTTATGATATGGGCCACACCATCCTGTAACTTTGGAAATAGAGGCCATGTGTGACACGACACGATTGCATGATTGGATCAAGGAAGAGAACAGTAATGCTACTAGTTGGATCATGCAGACTGCCACACCTGATTTAGCTGCAACTCCGGTCATCGCAAGTCGCAACAGGACAAGTAACACCAATCATAGCATGCATGCATGTGATATCTTAAAAAGGTACTCCCTTTTAACTAAAACTACCACAGTTATTTTAGATCGGAGGGATTACCATAGAAGAAAGGAAATTAAGAGCAAGTACAATAAAGCTGAGTCAGCTGACTAAATATAAAAAATAAAATAGTACATAGTCTTGCTTAGTTGGGGAAAGAGAAGAGGAGAGAGAAGGTAAGCGGGTTTTTGGTGAAGATCCAGCTCTAGCACGTGCTCCTAGACACTTTGTGAGAGTGAAGATGAACCATATAATAAAAAAGTAGTACATCCTTCTAATCGATTATTGTACATATTGGCTATAAGATGGGCTAAGGAGAGCATGAGAAAGAGATAACTGATTGGGCACTAATCACTCCTGGTGCAGGTGGAGTTAAGAACTACATCAGTCGATTCGTAGAAGAATAACAAATCCGGCTCCTTTTGTCTGCTGTGTACATTTTTTTTGTGCAGCACGAAGGTCCACGTAACGGTTATTTTTAGTTGGCGACGACAGGTACGTTTTAAGTTTGTGAAACTGGAGGCGGACGCTCTGCCGTTTCTTCAGATAGCTACTAGTCGTGCACAAGATCTAGTTTATTCCGAATTTGTTTCCGCGCACCGTTGAAAAACTCTCCTCCACACTAACACGGCTCCATGCATGTATGGAATCGATCATGCACCCGTCGCCACTGTCCATATCACGGCTGGTGACGTGCATGCATGTGCTCCCTCGGTAAAGATCTAAACGCTCTTGTAGTATTTCTTTACAGTGGAAGTACTACCCAATCGTAATAGTATTTTTGTTTTTTGGAACGTAGGCTCAAGAAGAGCCCGGCTTTGAATTAACAAAGCCATCAACCGGTCAGGATTACAACTTCGTAATACAACCACACTCCAACTAAAAGGAAAGAAAACAAAAGGCAAAGATACAAGGGCGCCTAGGAGCAGCTCACAGAGGCATACAAGCTAGCTAGCTAGAACACATAGCTAGAGATGCCAGGAACCCCATACACGCCGAGAACCAAGGCAAAAACGCTAAACGACTCAGGAAAGAGCACCGACGACGGAGCAAAGCACGCCATTCCAAACGCCTGGGCTTGAAGGAGACACATCCATCGGATCCATCGTCACGAAGGCCCTCGCCTCCTCACTGCTCGAGGCGCCGCCGCCGGTGAGTGATGGACATGCTCACCCTAGAACACGCATGAATGGCATCGCAGAAACCACAGGCGGAACCAGGCGTTCCCGATCATGTCGACGACGACTTACAAAACAGAGCAACGCCAAATGCAAGAGTCTGTGCATGAAATAGGGATGAGCCGTCGGAATGCACAAATGGGCAAAGAAGAAGGGCCAAAACTAAATCGTCGGCTCGCTGACGAAAGGTAAGAGCAGCCACCGGAGGAGGAACCCTATCCCTCCGCCACAGAGACTCCACGGGCACCGGAGGAGCCCTGCAGCCCAACGAAGAGCACCAAACCAGCTTGACCACACGCCCAGGGGAACACCGCCGCCGCTGGAGACACGCCACCGCCGCCGACACACTCCACCTACACCACAACGAAGCCCGCAACCCATCTTTGTTCCCAAAACAGCGCCTTCAAGAAGGTTACGGCGCCTGGCGTCGCCACGCCCAACAAAGTTGAGGCTTTCACCCGGAGACAAAGGGAAGGGTAGTGGGCAGGGGCAGACTGACCGGCGCCCAGAAGGTGAGCGCGCCATGGCATCGCCGCCGCTGCCGCAGCCGACACGGCCGGGTTAGGGGTTTCTGATCCTCAGAAATTGCCGCCCACTCCCATCCGCAGAAGACCGCAGCCCCATGACGAAACAAGGCGGATCTGAGGAGGCGCGTTGGGAAGAAGGGAATGGAGGCGGCGTCTCGACGCGACAGAGACGAATCCGCGCGCCGCCGCACCAAGATTCACTGTGGTTTCGCCGCCAGACGATCGAGAGAACACCGACCCGCACTCCACGCCACCGGGAGCGATGAAGCCGCGGCCGCCGGATCCAAAGGCCTCTACGGTGTGGCGGCGAGCCCGCCGCCGCCTTCATCGGCAATGGGCCGAGCTTGCCGACAAAGAATGCCTCGGCGGCGGCGAGGGAAGGGCGAGGAGGGGAGGTGGACGGCGGGGCTAGGGTTTTCGCCCCTCGGGTCGCCCAAGCGGGGCGACACGAGGGATGGGTGGGAGGTCAGCCGACGATGTTTGATCATGCTATCAATCGTAATAGTATTAGCGGGGGGCCAAATTAACCAACAATTTGTTTCGGAACTCGAATGATCATATGTACTACTGGCCGTGGAGCGCTAGCTTGCTGGCCGTGGCAGATTTTTACCGGGACACGCGTCGGCCCGTGCGCGTTTGCCTGCAACTGAAAACGGAACACGTAGGTAGAAAAAACAAAATGGGCATCGAGTAGAGTAGAAATTACAGGAAGAGTACGTACAGTGATGTTCAGCTAATCCCAAGCCGCTTGTTCAGACGCGCTGGTGCGCAGTGCGCGGCCAGAGAGACGTACCCAGCGTCGCCGACTGCCATTCATGCTCCATCCACGTGCTCAATCGCCGGACTCCGGCGCGTCCACGTCAGACGGTCAGGTCAGTGGCAAGGGACGCCGTACGTCCGGTAAGACAGTAACTACAGCGCGTCGGTCCTCTTCCTCTCTCTCACCCAGCTCGCCTATAAAGCAGACCTCAACGGGCGCCACAAACAGAATCAGAGACACAGAGAGAGAGGGTGTGTGTGCTGGAGCTTGCTTGATTAATTCTTCTCTTCGGCTACACCCTTTGTCGAAAAAAACAAGGGCAGATAGGCTGATCGGCAGAGGCAAAGATTTCTCTCGGCCAGCACTACAATCTTCACACTCCAAGCTAGAGAGCTCGCGCGCAGCATGTCGTACCCTTGCCTTCGCCGCGCGGCCGTGCCGGTAAAGCGGGTCTGGCTCGGCCTCCGCGGGCGCCTCGGCCTCCGTCGATCCACCGGTGAGTTTCATCCTCATCCTCCTCCTACCTCTCCTGTCCGTTATCATCGTGGACGATGGAGCTGATGAGTGGTGATTCATCCATGAGTTGCAGGTCTTGGCGAGCTGCGCAGGGAGGTCCGAACGTGCGAGTACGACGACGTGCACGTCATGTGGGAGCTGCTCAGTGGCATGGACGGCAGCGCGCCGCGGAAGTACGTGCACGTAGCCGCCACCGCCGCCATGGTTGACGCCGCCGCCCGGAAGAAGCTGAGGGGGAGGAGGCGGACGAGGAGGGCCGATGCCGAATCCGCCGCGTGGAGCCGCCTCTTCTCTTCCTGCTGCGCCTTCTGATCTCTCAAAATAAAGAAAATCCGAGCTGCCTGATGGCCGGGTTTGGAAAGGATGTTTTCGAGATCGATGAATCCTCTCTCTTCGCTCTTGACCGCGTGTAGCTATGATATGAAAGCAGCAACCGTGCGGAGACGGAGGGAGAAGTGATGACCCAGTGTCGATTCGCGTGTACGTACTCTATTTACGTATTGCGAGCTGTAAATACAGGCGGCTCTGCTTCAGTCTTGATGTAGTAAACCGATCCATGTAAAAGAGATTACCATCATCACCACCCAGGGACAGTTTTGTTCCTGTGCTAGTACAGTAATACAGTACATGCTAGTAATTTGGTTGTCAATTTGAAAGTTCAATTGGTATTGCTAAAAAGCAAGAAACAAACACAAATCTGCTTATTTCGTATTCTGCGTCGCTTAGTTGCGGGTGCCATCGTAAGGAACAAATGCCTAGTCGACAAATACCATCCGATAATGTATTTTGGGTATGTAGCGAGGTTCAAATCCGCTCCGGCTAGGAGGCACCACTGCGCTCTGACCACTGAGTTAAGAGCCCATCCACGCATTGGTGTGCTCGCAGGCGGCGGCGGGGAACCCTAACCTATATCCTGGGCCCTCCCCACGCCTCCCTTCCTCGCCCCACCGAAGGTGCCACGGACGAAGCCCGATCGCTGGCGGCGGCGGCGGGCTCTCTCACCTCGCAACTGATGGTCACGAGATCTGCGGCGCGCTGGCGAGGCGGCGTTCATCGGGCAAAGACGCGCGACGCGACGCGGCGACGACGACGGTGGGAGCGGACGGCCAGGCTGTGGCGGCTGCGCGTGGGGTTGGTTTCGAGGCGGCGGCATGGGCACGGATCCAGCGCGAATCTGGTCCTGCGGGCGCGGGCTCGGCCTCCTCGGGTCAGCTGGCGGGTCTTGATGGGGGCTTCTCTTTGTTGGGATCTGGCAGCGGCGGACTGGATTGTCCGAATCTCGACAGGGATGACGGCGGTCCGTGCACGAGAGATGGAGGTTCTTCAAACAGATCTGGGTGAAAACCTGCCATCGTCTATTGCCAAGGCCGGCGGTGGCGGCGCTGTCTGCATTGTTCCCTTCCTGAAGGCATCGTCATGGAGAAGTTCAAGGCCACTCCCTACTACCTCTGGGGGAAACCTAGACCAGTAGGTCGGATGACGGGGCTCTCTGGTGTCGTTTTCCCCTTGGGGGCGTCATTTTTTAAGGTGCACACGGGCTTGAGGGACAGGAGGACGGCTTCTTTGGTGGAGCGGTGCTTCATCTTACACAATGTTGGCGACAGGTCTCGGCGGCGTGGTTCTGTAGAGACTCAGTGTTCGATGCGCGGAGATGGACTCACGCAGGAGAAGGATGTTGTCTGGCGTCATGGTGGCGTCGATAGCAGAGAAGCCTTGCATGGTCGGTGCGTTTGTTTGCTCTGAAGATAGATTGGTGGAAGATGGCGGCGATGACACATGAGAGTGCGTCGGACCGATTTGTGCCCCAAACCCAGTATGTGGCTTGGTTGGGGCCTCTGGCTTTAGATGTTAGGCATTTGTGTGATGTCTGTTTGGTATAACGCTCGAAGTATCGCCACCCCTTCATCATATGGATAGAGGTAGCGACAGATGTTGCTAAGATGGTGGCTTCAGACTACATGATGTACTACTTTGTAAGGTCTTTGTGAATAATTAACAAAATGGCTGCATGCATCGCCTAGATGCAGAGGTCGGGGTAATCCTCCTTTTTAGAAAATCAACGCATTGATGTATTTGACATGATATTTTGTATCATATGTCTACAGAAAATATAATTTCCACATAGTGTCTTTGGTTCAATGATCCTCAAGAACTTTTTTGACCATATGTTAGACGATAAAATGGGTTAGTTCTTTTTCTCTCGTTTCTACGGAAACGGTTTAAAACTCCCTTGCAAACAGAAACATTGGGAAATAAACCACTGAGAAACTGTAGTTCAACTCTTTGTAGCTTTTGTCGCCTCAACTTATTCTTATTGTACGAGTTATTTGGTGAAAAATCTATAATATTACTGAACTGAAATAAACCACACATGAACTGAAATTGTCTCTGTTTTTGGATAGCCGGCCGGGACGGAACTAGCTAGAGTATATAGCAAAAAACTACCACAGTACAGGCTTTCGTCCAAAAAATCATCCTTTTTCTAAATTTTTCAAAAAACTACCACAAAGTGGTGGGCTGTTCAAAAAACCTAAGTGACTAAATGATTATTGTCTTAATCTGGATTATTGGATTATGACATGGAGGGCCTGCTCGTCAGCTCCATGTGGCAAAAAGTCAACACAGTTAAGTAAACAATTACTTGACCGTTATGACGGGGGCCCACATGCCATCTTCTTCTCCTCCCTTTTCTTCTTTATCCCGTCGAACAGCCCCACCCCGCCGCCTGAGCACAGCATCGGCGAGCAGCCCCACGCCCACCCCAGTCGCCGCTGCGTGTAGCTATTGCCCGCCCCTGTTGCGTGCTTCTGTTGCTGCCTGCCGTCGCCACTGCTGCTGTCCGCCGTTGGTAGGTGCTGGTGCTCGCCGCCGTCGCCTTGTGCTGCTCGCCGCCGCTCTTCGCCGCTATGTGCTGCTCGGGCCACCACGCCCAGGAGCCTCCCCCACCAGAGCGGGCGAGCACGCCACAGCCCCGAGCGCGCACACCTATGGAGGAGAGAGGAGGCAGAGCATGAAGCGACTCCGGTAGGCAGTGGGCGGCGCGCAGCTCGTCTCCATCCAAGGGGCGGACATGCCTTCGTGCGGCCTGGCGGCGGGCGACTGCGAAGCCGCAACACTGCTCGCTGGGAAGGAGCTTTCATGCGCATGCCTCGTCGTGCTCCTCGGCGCGGCAGCCATCGCACTGGTTCTGGCACTACACGGACCTAAAGCCGCATCGCCTTGCGATGTGGTTGGCGAGCGCCTCCGGTGTCCTCGGCTCCGGCGAGTTTGTCACCGGCGGGACCTGATTGTTTTTTTTTACTTTTAGAAAAGGACCTGATTGCTTTTTTAAAAAAAATACAGGGACCCAATTGCTTTTTAGGGACCTGATTGCCTTTTAGAAATATGTGGGGGCCACCTGTCATAACCTGTCAACGGTCAACCTAACAGTCAAATCTAACTGTCAACCTGACGGGTCGGCCAAACATGTCATAGTCTTGCTTAAATCTTAACAATTTAGTCATTTGGGTTTTTTGGAATAGCAGAACCACTTTTGTGTAATTTTTTTAAAAGATTAAAAAAAAAGGTATTTTTTGTAGACCTAGCCTGTAATGTGGTACAGTGTTTTGCTATATACTTGAACTAGCTAGATTGTGGCGTAGAGCCAATGTCAACAGGAGTGGTGTGCGGATAGCTCGGTACATTTTTTTCCTTTTCGATAAAGGGCGCTTTTATTAACTCATAATGTAGCATCAAGTGGATACAAAGCATAATGAGCGACACCCGGCCTCTGCATAGCTAAGATGCACACAGCCTTAACAAAGAGTCTAGCAAAGTATATATAAAAAAAGACAAGTTGGCAACAGTAAAGCCATATGAGTCCAAAACTATACCAATGTCGACGGAGGAGGTAGACCGGTCCGGAGATTATGTTGCCACCCATGTTGGGTAAAAACCTCTCTGGCCACCTGCTCCAACCGCATACACACCGCCTTGAACAGCGATTGATACTCCGTCCGCTGTAGCGTAGACCACATACAAAGCTGATGCATACAACGGTAAATAACTCCGCATAGAAGAAGAGGTTTTGCCATTAAAAACACAGTCCTTTCTACATAGCCAAAGCGACCATAATAAGGCAGACGCTCCCACTCGTATCAGCGTACTAAAAGTATTTGATATTCCATCAAGCCGTTGACCATATATATTAGCAACACTTGTTGGCAGATACAAATTGGACGCTATTTGGATGACTGGCCATATAGAACGCGCAAACTTGCACAGAAAGAAGAGGTGTTTAATTGTCTCGTCATGAGTACAAAAGCTACACTTCTTACTTCCTTGCCAGTTGCGTCGAGCGATGTTGTCTTTTGTTAGCACAACTCCTCTCCGAAGATACCACATGAAAATCTTATTTTTTAGTGGCATCTTTGATTTCCATATTAGTTTATTATTATCCAATGGAACCTCTGAGCGCGAGAGTGCACCGTACATAGAGTCAACTGTGTAGGATCCAGATGTAGTGAGATTCCAGCGAAACACATCCCTCCCTTGTGTCAAGTTAACCGAATCCAAACGGGACAGAGGATGTTGCCATGACGCAAGGCGGAGAACAATTAAATCCCTCCTAAATGATACATTCGACGAGGAGGAGCTGAGCACGTGCGCAGGAGTATCATTCTTATCGCGTACAATTTGGTACAAGGTCGATATCTTTGTCTCAAGAGTGGTGTTTCCTAGCCACCGCCCTCCCGTAAACGTATCTCGGAGCCGCCCTTATCGCTAATGATCTAAAATGGAATAGATGTTTCTTTACCGCCATCGCACTGCACCAAAATGTGAGTCACCATGTTTCCAATATGCCTGGGACAACGCTTTTTGGCCTAGATACTTATTGGGCAACATGGTTTGCCAAACACCATCCTCGGTAAGTAGCTTGAACATCCATTTACTGAGCAAGGCATCATTCTTAACCTGGAGGTCTTGAACACCTAAACCTCCCAGGTCTTTTGGTCGACAAACCACACTCCATTTGGTTAGCCTATACTTTTTATTTTCACAGTCTCCTTGCCAAAAGAATTTGGGTCTGAAGTAATTCAGTCTTTACAGAACCCCTTTTGGAATTTGGAAATACGAGAGCATGTAGTGAACCATGTTTGTGAGAATAGAATTGATCAAAACTAGTCGCCCTCCAACAGAGAGCAACTTGCCTTTCCAATTGCTCAACCGTTTCTCCAATCGCTCTTCAACATGTTTCCACTCTGCATTAGAAGAAGTTATTTATCAGTAATTCTCAGCATAACAGAGGTGGCTAGGCAGGCAACATTAAACTCCCCCTCTCCAGAAGACACGAGCATTCAAGCAAAGAGTGTGATGAGTAATTGTATGAACCTTGTGACTGAGATTCGCTTGGAAGCCGACATATGATGTTCCTAGCATAATCTGTATTTGACCATCTCTTCTCTCTTAAAGAAATGACACGCAAAGCTCATGCGTGTTCTTGAAGAAATAAACACGACAACACATTGGACCTGTGTTGGAAATGAACATAGCAGAGGCGAGGGAGGTGGGGCCTGATGGGAGGTCGAGGCAAGGTTGGGAGGGGCACAAAACCGGTCGAAAGCGGATGTGGAGCGTAACACCAATCAGAGGCTAAGGCAAAGAGGTCCCCCGGGGATGGAGGGGGGGGGGATGTTGCGAGGGACCACCAAGTGTTAAGCGGCAGCGATGCACAATAAATCTAGCCAAAGGGAGTCGGGTCAAGCGCCACAGAGGGTGCAATTGCAATTTGAATGAAACATGAGGAAAGTTATGGACATTTTCTAGCCATAGGGGTATATGACCTAACCAGAAGATCGGGAAGTACCTTTTTCCCTCTTTCTTTGCTATCAAGGAGGAAAGACGTGTGTATAAGTGCATGCTTTAGCCAATGCAACCAAAAAACCGATCTGATGAAAGAGACTAGGCAGCACAATATACGTCAACACTCCCCTTACGTATGGCTCCCTCAGGCCTAAACGTGGACAGAAAATGGGCTGCAATTTAATTGCGCCAGACGGGTCTTAAATTAATTATACTAGTTATTTTTAGCTTATGCTTATTTTCACTTAAAAAGCTCCGAAAATAACTGACCAAATATAAGACAAGCTGCTAAATGCTGGTGCTACAGTTTGGTTTTCATGGTGGAGTGCTCTAAAGTTTAGTAGGTATCCTAATCAAGACAACACAAAAAGGAAGGGGGTGGGAGAGAGAGGGAGACGATATTATGTATGCGGACGGGATAGATGGAGTGGCTGCCGACCATGCACAATCGATCGGGAAGTGGATGCAGATACAGCTGAATTCGACGTCTCTTCACGCTTGAAATGATTGAATTTCTGAATTGGAAATGGCCTAGGCGAGTACGCGACGTGTGTTACGTGCTACCCTGCATCTCTAGCTTAGCTATAGCTGGATGATATTTTTAGATATTTAATCATGTATATGTATACACGCTTGCTACGTGACAACACATCTTGGTCCGACAAGACGTACGCGGAAGCCACAGCACGGAGACGGAGGACGGCGGCGATGTGATGGGCAATACCCCGTCTCCTGTGTTTCTCGTTTCACACCAGGTGCTGGTGCATGCATACATGGCAGAGGTGAGAGGTCAATAATAGATGTGAATTTGATACTTTATTAGCACGCTACGGCTACGGTAGGTCGGTCTCATACACCGGCCTGGAAGATATTAGGCCAACCCTAGCGCACGATCCCCGAAGTCGTTCGCTTCCTTTCTTCCAGGAGAAGAAAGAAAGGCGATCTCGCCCGCCGCCGTGGCGCCTTACTCGCCGCCGTCCTCCGGCGGCTTTTCCGCCGCCGACGACCTCGGTGCGTCGGTAGTGTCGAGTCGCCGGATCCACGCGATAATGGTTTGTTTTAGGCATTAGTTTCTTAGGATTTTAGGTTGTTCATCGTCATGGCTTTCGGCGATGGTGATGACGGCGCCGACTAATAAATCTTCGATCCTTCCTCAATGAGGCGATTCGCTTTGGAGTGGATTTGGAAACCAGATTGTTCAAGCAAGGATGGCGCGGCGGCGCATCCTTGTGGTGGACCTTGTCCTCGGGCTCGCCACTGCGACGGCGTTTGCTCCAGCCGCCGCGGAGTTTGGGAGGTAGTCGAAGCGGATGCGCATTGTGGTCTGCATCGACGATCCGGAAGATGGTGGATCCGGGTTCGTGGTTTGTGGCGGCGGTATGGTTTTCCTCCAACGCCTTAGTTGGGCGGTGCGATCCGGAGTTCGATGGCGGTCCGGTGTCGCCTCACCCGATTCGATTAACGGCAATGGCTTCGCCTTTATTGGCGAAACCACCTTGGAGGTCCGCAGTCGCATATCGGCGATGGAGCCGCGTCGAGCTTCGGGCGTGAAGGTGATCCGCCGCTTTCTCCTTTGGTGGCTGTTATGGTGGTGCCAGAGGCAGCGACGGACGCTGGTGTCAAGCTCGAGGATTCTTCACCATGTTTGTAATTTTACTTCTTGGCTGGTGCTCCTATGTGCAAAGGCTAGTGTTCTGCTGTCTTTTTAGTATTGTCAGGTCGGTATGTACGTGGCTTGTACTATGATCCTTATGATATAAATGCGACACGTATTACCATGCAAAAAAAATAGCGCACGATCCCAAACGGACGCCCGGTTTGACCGGATTTTGTCCCTTTGAGGTGGCAATGGATTCGCCCATGTCCGTGTTTGTCCGATGGGTTGTGGGTGTGCCCAGCGCGCGGCCGCACCCCAAATTTTGTCCGTGTTGGACATGATTAAAAAAACATAAAAACTTAAATAAAATGATTGAAAAAGGTAAATAAACACAGTTAAAAAAACTTAAAACTTAAGTTAGGGTCATGGCCACAAAATGACCCTGTTTCACGTCCGAGTGACATAATAATTAAACATAAAAAAGAAAATAAAACGCCGCCGCCTCCACATGCTCTCTCGTGCCCGTCGATGCCGCCGCCGCCGCCTTCGATGGTCGCCGGTCGTCACCATCGCTGACGAGGTGGACATAGTCCGGCGGCGTCCAGAGGTAGGCCGGCGGTGCGTGGTAGACGCGGGCGGGCTGGACGGCGGGAGGTGCCTGCACCACCTCCTCCCGAGGCAACGCCTCCCACTTCAGTGACCGCGGCGGAGTGGCGCACCAGTTCATGCCCACGTCGGCGGCCATCTCCGGAGCAGTGCAGGACCAGCCCACCCCTAGCCCACCAGACCCGGGTGGAACGCGGCCACCGGCTCCTCCTCCATCGCCTCCTCCGCGGCACCATCTCCAGCTCGGGATGGCTACCTCGCCGGCGGCAGAGCGGGCCAACATCTCCTCGAGGCCCTCCCATTGGCGCTCATCGTGCGTGTACATGGAGTCCTCCATGACACGCGCCATGAGACGGGCCTCCCCCTCCGCTGTCATGCGAGGAGGTGGTGGTGGAGATGGCGACGGCGACGGCGACGGCGTGGGCGTGAGGCCGCACACCCGCCACGCCCGCGACTCACGGGGAAGGCGGCGCGCTGCCCCGACGTGGTTGCCACGGACGCCGTGTCGGCGGGCGAGGCACGCCGCATGTCGTGCTTTCGCCCTCGAGCCTGTATCCCAGAGGGAGAGTCCCGGCGCACTGCCGTCGTAGTACTGTGTCGTCGGGGAGAGACGGCGGCGCCGGATCTCTTCACGGCCTGAACGGCCGCCGCCGGGACCGGCGGATCGGCACACGGTCGGCGGACAAGTGCCATTGTTGGGGAGGTGGACGCCGCTCGTGGGCGCGCGCCTCGCTCTCCCAATAACGGCGGCACACCGACGCGCGGATGTAGTGCCGGTCGCGCTCGCCGGCCGACGTGGGGGTGATGAAGAACGCGGGCGGCGCGGGGGACCGGCGTAGTGGTGATGCGGGCTCCTCCTTCTTCACGGAGCCGGCCTCATGGTCGTGCTTCCCCTTGCGGTTCCAGAAGCCCATGGCTTTGAGGTGGCCGGTCGGCGAGCTCGAGGACGGGGGAGGGCTAGGGTTTCGCGTTGTCGGGTTTCGAGGAGGCCGCGGGATGGAGTGGGACGGTGTGGACGACGACCGGTCCACGGGTTCCACATTTAAGAAGGACGGCGACCTTCCACTGGGCTGGGCCGACGACAGGTGGGGCCGGCCGCCCGTGCGCATTGATGTTGGCGGGTGGGAGGTAGGTGGCCGCCCCACCACGCGGCCAGACGCGGACGAGCGGCGCGTCCGTTCGACGTCCGCAGCGACCCAAACTCGGCGCAAGTTTGCGCTCGAAATGGGTCGACCCGGACACAAAACGGACAAGATGGTTCCCGGCCGTCGCGCGCTGGGCCGTCTGATTTGTTCATTTTACGCCAAACGGACGGGGGCGGACAGGATGTGGTCGTGCGGTGGAGTTGGCCTTACCTTGATGTAAAGTGTAAATGGGAGATGGTCCATGAGTAATAATTAATATAGTATATATCTGCACGTGGAGCTGTCTCGTGCTGAAAATTATTGACCTCTGCGCGTGTGTGACCCATCGACATCCTCTCATGAATTGGATCGGGTGGTAGCGTGACGTGTGCTGTGGTGTGGTACGTGCTACCCTGCATCGCTGGTTGGTTATGCTGGTGATCTGTTGCCGGATATTTATATCACACGCGTGATAATGCGACGTGAGACGTCTACTAGGCGTGCGACAATACCCGCGCGCCTCAGCAGACTCTCCATTCCTGAAGATTTCATCTCAAGTAAGATCTAAAACTTCTTAGACACAAGATCAAGCATAAGTTTGAACTTAGTTTCAAACAGTGGATAGACAATAACTTGCAAGGATATGAACTCCATACCTAGAGCAGACATTGGCTAAACCTTTGGCCAGACTCTGACCCCTTTGGGGTTTGTACTATATTTTTATTTAATTTATTTACTGTCGAACAATTGTTCTGCGGTGTTAGATTCAAAAAAGAAAAAAAATACCCGCGCTCGAAAGACATATATAGTTTGTCTGCTTAAGCAACAGTGCGGAGACGGCGGGGTCTTGGTTAATCCATTTCAAACCGGTGCGTGACTGAAATATCTAAACTACTCCTACTCAAAAAGGAAACTGCTGTCAAAATCATTTTCTTTTACAATACAAGGGCGCTCAAGACGCGTCATTCATTCAAAATAACTGCAGTTTACATGATTAATAGCATATCATGTTGTATTACATCTGGAATAATCTATTCCAGGGAACAATGTCATTGCTGATGTTCAACACTATTACATCTAATTATAGCCTTTTGGTTTGGATGAAATTCGTGCAAATAGGCTAGCTTTGCTGCTTCATGAGCCTTGGTGTTGTGATTTCTACTGGCATGAAATACATGAACACAGCTGGAGGTTTTGGGGCACAAAAATCTGTTAGAAGACCTCTGATAATCTAGTGTACGGGCTACAAGTTCGGCTCCCTTGCTACTGCCGCCTTGGCCAATGTGAGATTATCTATTAAAATGGTCGCTTCCTGTATTTCCAACCTGTTCAAAATTATAGCTGCTAATTTGATATTAGAGCTTCAACATGAATTGCCGATTGAGCCATGATCGCAGTTGCTGCAATCTTGATGTGCCATCTTGATTGTCCTTCTTATACTTTCATGAAAATCCCTAGACCTGGTTTCCATGTTTCTGTTGTGCTTGCTTGCTCCTGCTCGTTCCACGTTGCATCTGTAAAGACCTTAATTGGTGCCGAGATCTCGGTCTTGTCTACGCGTACTCCCTCAGTTTTTTTCCCCATGTTTCTATTTTCTTTCTCTTCCAGGTGTTGTTGTTTCCTGTATAGTTATATTTTGTTCAAAGACATACTATTTTTTTAGCTTGAGCAGCAGAAAAGACATGAACTATCCACCTGAGTTTCCGCTCAGATTTCGGCTATGAGTTTGTTAACGTTTGTAGTGGCAACACTATAACGAATATTATTCGACTTTCTCTTGAAGAGTGCGTGTATGTGGTAATAACTGAGTACTGATCACAGGAGCTCGGGAAAGAGACAACATATTGGTCCATAGTACTCAAACTTAAGCCACGCCTATACCCTATGCATGTATCATTTCTTTGGCATGATCCCGTCACTGGAAAACAAAAGTCAGCAAGCAATGATTGAAGTAAAGTGCTTGAGCGCCTTGATGAGGAGACACTTGTGGGTGTTAGCGAGCTACTCTAGTATCATGTTACCTTTACATACCTTTCACTCCCGTAATCCATGTTTTCATTGCTCAAGAAAAAAGTCTCTTCCATTCCCCAGGCAAGCAAGTGTTAACTAGAGTAAATAGAATGAGAGCTACTCTATTATTTTGTCTAGATAAGCAAAAGCTTTAGGTCGATTATGTTTGCTTCACTAAAATTTGCATAATAATCATGCCACCACCACCGCTATACTAACTTTTCAAGTACAAGAAGCGGAGGGCTATCTAGGCATACTGATCATAAGTGAACTAAAACCTTCTTGTTATTTTGGTTTAGCAACTGAGTTCCTTATGGTTTGAGCGTTCTATCTATGTTGCTCGAGGACAACCAAAGTTTAAGCATGGGGGGTTGATAAGTGTATTATTTACACTCATCACACCATTGTTTAAACCGGTTTATTTCATAAATTTTGAGATATTCCCTTTGATATTGCCACTAATGAATAATGAACGCAAGTGATTGCAAAATCCTCTTTTTATTTTGTTGACACATGAAAAATGGTTGTATATGGTGAAAATCAATACCATACATGGAAAGAAGCAAAACAGAGATAGAAGAAATCAAGTGGGAGGCGCACCAGGCTATCCAAATTGCAAGACAACATCTCGTACCCACGCTCGTACCAGGTGCCAACAACACCGTGACGTCCACCCTAACAACTTTTATAAAAGGACGCATACCTGATTCACGCAGAGCATACTCCGGAACCTCCATCTCCACACCAAAAGCCATTCGCAAACCCTAGCCGCCGGCATTTCCAATCTCATCTCCATAGCCACCACCACGACAACAGTCCATGTCCAAGTTAGCCATACTTGTAATCGTGTATCGCATTCGGCAACCATTGTAAGACATATTGTCAATGAAGCTTAGATCTTGATGTCTTCTTCAATGATTTCTTCGTGCAATTCGGTCGCCATGTGTGAGTAATTCGGTCAGGCAACAATGGGAGAGACATAGCCTTGCAACCTGGAGTTTCCATGAGGGATCGATGGAATGACTTTGAATGAACGTCATGTATGTGTGAAATAAAATTACATCATAGTTGTCGGTGTCAAAACCGGCGGATCTCGGGTAGGGGGTCCCGAACTGTGCATCTAGGCGGATGGTAACAGGAGACGAGGGACACGATGTTTTTATCCAGGTTCGGGCCCTCTCGATGGAGGTAAAACCCTACGTCCTGCTTGATTAATATTGATGATATGGGTAGTACAAGAGTGGATCTACCACGAGATCAAGGAGGCTAAACCCTAGAAGCTAGTCTATGGTATGATTGTTGTAATGTATGTTGTCCTACGGACTAAAGCCCTCCGGTTTATATAGACACCGGAGGAGGCTAGGGTTACACAGAGTCGGTTACAATGGTAGGAGATCTACATACCCGTATTGCCAAGCTTGCCTTCCATGCCAAGGAAAGTCCCATCCGGACACGGGACGGAGTCTTCAATCTTGTATCTTCGTAGTCTTGGAGTCCGGCGGACGATGATAGTCCGCTGTCCGGACACCCCTAGTCTAGGACTCCTCAAGAGCCCTCGAACCAGGCTTCAATGACGATAAGTCCGCGCCAAGATAATGTTCGGCATTGCAAGGCGGGTTCCTCCCTTGAATAATCCGGAGAAGATCGTGAACACCAGATGTTGTCCGCTCGCAAAATAAATTTCACATTTCACCGAGAGAGAATAAAATGTACACTTAGTTCAATCTGGACGATTATGCGACGTGATATCACACCGCTACCAAGCCTTTGTTTGAATCGCTTTTACTATACCACCTCAAGACGCTTAGCGGCGGTTTCTTGGCACGCCTTGTCGAGCAGAGATCGTGTTCCCTTATTCCGGATTCTCATCAATACGCAGGGTAACCCAACCGCTCCTCGCCGCCACGCCTCTATCGAAGGTGAATCCCAAACGGTCACGGAGACGGCTCTTGGTATTTTTTCCCTTTATAAGAGGACCAAGGCTTGTCCTTGTTCTTCAATCTCGCATCGAATCTCCTCCTCGCTCCCGCCCAACACCCAAAGCCTCAGATTCGAGCGCCCGGATCCTCAACCATGTCCGCCCGACCTCCAGGGCGGTGGATGCCTCCTCCGTCACGGAGGAGGACATATTGAAGTTACGGAGGCCAAGCACCGCTTACGAGGTTTCAGACAGTTGCCCGCCCAAGGGCAGGCCGTGCCCGCCCGAGCCCGTGAGTTCGTTGTCTTCGTATCCCACCTTCGCTGGGTTTAGGCTTCCCGACGGACCCCTTCGTGAGAGGACTCATGTTCTACTATGGGCTGGACTTTCACGACTTGGCTCCGAGTCCATCCTCCACATCTCCGCATTCATTATCGCTCAGGAAGCCTTCCTCCGCTACTCCCCACTTTGGCCTGTGGTTGAAGACCTTCAAGGTGGAGCCAAGATGATCGGGGCGCAGCGGAGTCGCGGCGGGCGCCATAAGCAAAAGGCCGATGCCCGCGGGCCCGAGGGTTCCTTCCAAGAGGAACTCGATCGGGCAGCAGGAGGGTTCCATATCACCGCCCGGCGGGCAGCAGCAAAAGCCGACGCTTCATTCCGCCGGGACCTCCACGCCACCGGTGTCGTGGGTCAACCAAGGGCTCAATTGGGGGCCGTTCAAGACGTGCCCTCACCGCAGGCCGGATTCGAGACCTCCAAGCTAGGGAGATCGACCGATCGTGGTGATGCAAAGTTATGCTAATCGTGCATCTTCGCCTCGCAAACGCCATCCTCTCCGTCTATGGGAGTTCAACCGAGGGACCTCGGATTCTCCAACACTTTATGGGTGCGACACCCGTGGAGATGTACAAGTTGTTCTTCGACCGCAGTGGCGTGTCCGAATTAGCCGAGGACGCGGCCTAAGCCGCAATCGCCTGGGATACTCGTGTAAATAGCTCGAGTCCGACATTCTGCTTATACGCCTTTCTAGAGTTCGCCTCACCCATCACTCTTCACAGAATGGGTGGTGCGATCAAGGCCGATAAGGTGTCTGGACCTCCCCAGAGACCGTGACCGAGCCCGTGGCTGGGTCGAATGTTGGAGGTCACACCCACAGAAGGGGGCGAAGGGGAAAATAGAGGAGCTAATATTTCGCCCAAAGGGGCGTCTGAAGAGGGGGGAATCAAGAACCCCTCCCTCCAGGGGGAGAAGAGGACCGCCTCCGAAGATCCGGAGGCCAAAGCCCCTAAGCGCGGGAAGAGATCTTCACCGGAGGGTCTCTCCGGACGCACAATCATCGCTAAGGGATCAGCCCTCCAGCGAGCTGTGAGTATGAAAAAGGGAATTAATTAGTAAGGAAATACCTTCATTTGTGCTTCTGTGGGTAACCGAGATATTTATATAGCAGTTCGGATCTGCAGCCTTCTCAGATGAGTTCATCTTCGGGAGACCTTCTTCCGGAGATGATGGAGAGTGAAACGCCTCCGTCTCGCAGCGCCCAAGTAGATAAGGCGGCGAGCTCAAGTATCATCACGAGGGTATCCCCGAGTCCGGAGGGGCTGAGAGTTCGCACCCACTAGTGTCCGCCGGGAGAATCAAGAATCTGCTGAGAGGGCGCCCATTTCGTAAGATCACCGTGCGTTGATGCGTATGGTGATTGGAAGGATTCCGTCCGCCGAGAGCGGATTGCGCAATACCGCCATGAGTTTGCTGGCGGGATTTGAGGTATGCGAGAATGACGCACCCTTTTGTATTTTAACAATTTTACACATAAAAATGCGCCCTGTATAGATAGTAGCCCTTGGGACTCGGTAGGTTGTCGGAAACGACAGCGTGCCGAGGATCAAAATCGAAAGTAATGAATTCCGTCGTTCCTATGCAGGTGGCTGATAGTCCGAGGGCTAGCCGGACTAGTGGGTTTGCCGAGTTAAATCGGCAACTTGACTTGGCGGATGCGGACATCGCACTTGTCAACCGGTGACTTGACGAGTCGCAAGGTAAATGAGTTCTTCGCAGTACTTTATTAAGGGGTCAAGCCTCCTCCGATAAATTATATCTTTGTTGTATGCAGGCGGTGCTACTATCTTGTGGAGAGCCTTCGGCTGAACTTGCTCGAGCTAAGGAGCAAGCCCGGCGGAGTGACGCGTTGCCTCGAGGGCGGCCGAGGAGTTGAAAGTCGAAAGGGCTGCGACCGCCTAAGCGGGCGGAGGTGGCCGAATTGGCCATAAAAGTAAAGGATGCTGCCGACCGCAATGAGGCTCTTGAAAAGGAGCGCTTATCGAGCGGGAAGACCAAGAAGGCCACCGCCGGCCAAGGATGCCCGCTACGCAATGTGGGCTATGAAGGAGGAACCGCGCCAAGCCGGAGATATCGTGGTCGGCAAGCCTTTTCTCGCTCTTCGCGCCGGTTTATGGATGGAAAGTATGCTCAATTTGAGCGGGTCAGGAGTCCGGAAGATCCGTATATGGACCTAGCCGCAAGTGCGGCCGATGCCGCTGAGCACTTCCGGAGCCGGAGGATCACTAGCTCAAGAGCTATACCGGTCTCAATTCCATAGTCCGGACCGCTCACTTTCGCTGATGCACCGGTTGGCGAATGGGCCGAACTAAATAGATTGTCCGGACTTGCCATGACCGACATCGTGGGCTCATGTCCGCCGAGAGGCCCAAGGCGACGAGCTACTTTCGCCATCGCAGCAATTCCTTGGAGCGGTGCCGCATATAAAGGAGATGAAGCGGTCGGCCCGCATCGAGGGCGCGTGGATGGCTCTTGCCCGTGAAGGCGCACTTGTCCGGAGATGGATGCCATCGCTGCTGCCGCCAGGTTCGATGAAAGCGCTCCCGCCGAGCACTATTTTGGGGAAGTTATGCGTGGCGCTCGGTAATAGAGTCGCAGATGTTTCGACAAATGTCACGCTCAAATGAACGATTAGCTTGTAAAACGATGATTATGTTATAACCGCTTTTATACTTGTGCGCCCCAAGTAGTAAAAGTTCTCTCTGTCGGCGCCGCTTACGATACATTTGTATAACTTGAAAGATTGCGATCTTGCTTCAGCCCCATGCATGTGCGGGGTGTTCGCAAAATAGCGCTGCTTCACACTTAATCCGGCGTCTCGGTCCCGCTTAAGGAGGTGGTAGCGAGCTAACGAGGCAATCCGGACTATAATGCTTTATCACTTTCACTTAGCCGGAGCTCAAGGGTGGGGCTACGATATAGCCCCGGTGGCACCGCACTTCTCCGGTCGGCGCCAGATGTGCTCGACCGAAACGGTCCTTCATCAAAGCGGGAATTCTAAACATTCCGGTAGTCGATCGAGTGGTTGACTCAGTCTCTCGCCAGATCATGACGATCGGCTGGCTTTCATCGAGGTGCTCGCCAATTAACCGGGGCACAATCGCAGAGTTCTCCGGTGCCGCGTTAGCGGTGATACGGAACATAAGGCAGCAAAACACGTGAGCCGGCAAACCCAACATTTGACCAAAGACATGATTCGAGCTGATGCATATAATGCCTAACTCGAGACGCCAACACTCCTAAGGTGTTCGGTCTTCATAATAATGGGCGAGATGCCCTAAGCCCTAGTGTCCGTGCACGGCATGGTCTTCGACGCGGCCGATGCCAAAACGTCGAGCTCGCTTTGGCTATAGGAAGAAACCAAGGAGAATAACAACAAGAGACAAGAAAGAAGGTTTACGCGGGTCTTAATCTGAAAGAATCCTCACAACGGGTCCCTCCGCACGCTCTGCTTTGTGTCTCCGCAGCCGCTTATCTGGACGGGTATGCACGTTGTTCATCTATAGAAAGAGAGGAACGCTTAGTTTGAAAATAAATAGTCGCGAAAAATATGTGTAAAAAGAAGAAATATAAATAATTAAAGCGGGTT
This sequence comes from Aegilops speltoides, assembly GCA_021437245.1. NCBI lineage: Eukaryota > Viridiplantae > Streptophyta > Magnoliopsida > Poales > Poaceae > Aegilops > Aegilops speltoides. Next base: position 302,500,129 of record CM038142.1, on the reverse strand, counting down.
TGTATGAGCCATGTTTTTCTTGGCGCCGCAGCCCCTCGGAAGAGGTATGCGGCTAGGGAGCCCCTAGCCTTGAAGCCGGATTCGTTTATCCGAGTCCGGGTCTTTAAGTGACCCTAGATCAAAATGACGCCACGCGACCGGCATCTTGAGTGTAAGAGACGCGTAATGCGGTATGGCATTGAAGCGGACAAAACCTTTCGCCCCAAGAGTGCTTGATATTCACTTTCAAATGGGACGATGTGAAAATTAATTTTTCGCGTCGAAAATTGTTCGCGATCCGAGCACGACTTCTAGTAATATAGAGCCTGTGCACTTGGCGAAGGGCCCGCGCCACTCCTTTGATGGAAGTGCGGCTGTAGTCGGATTTTGGTAGGGTTCATCCCCATCCTACGGATTGTGTTTGAATACAGCAGGTTTAAGTCGCTGCCTCCGTCCATTAGGACGTTAGTAAATTGTAATCCGTCTATTATGGGATTCAATATCAGGTGAGTCCGTCCCGCGTTTCGAACGCTTCTGGAATAGTCCAGGTGGTCGAAAGTGATTGGTTTCGATATCCAATCTCTATGGTCTGCTGGGATGGACCACGCGAAGCTCTTTTTAGAAAGTGCTGCACTATTTTTCCGTATTATCACATGAAGTGAGTTTACTGCTTTGACCCCTTGTGGGAAAGTCTTTTGTTTTCCGGTGATCTGCTGGTGGGGTTTATCTTCTTCGCTTGACGCGTCGAGCCCCTATGTTCGGCATTTAGTCGGCCGGACTATTTAAAACCCCAACAATCCCTGTGGGTGTGATTTGCAGGCCTTCCGGGGGTACTGTGGATTTGACATTTCCGACCCAAAATCTTGTTTAAGTTGGACAATTAAATCATTGCCATCCTTAAGAGGTCAGTGTTCGTTGTTGGGCATGAGCTTTTGAATCCGGCGTTATCGCCGTGCTCTTTGGGCTTTTCTCCTTATTCGGCGCTGCTCTTTTCTCGCTACCGTGATTTTCCGCTTCCATCTCTTATCTCGGATGTACTTGGGTCGCCGGTGTTTGATCTTGCTAGCTAGCTATCCTCTCCGCATAGAAGCGGGTCATGAGGCTTGTTAGTGCGGACATTGTCCTCGGTTTCTCTTGACCGAGGTGCCTGGAAGGCCATTCGTCTCGGACATTGTGCTTGAAAGCTGCTAAGGCTTCGGCGTCCGGACAGTCGACTATTTGGTTCTTTTTGGTAAGAAACCTGTTCCTGCATTTCATGCACCGACTCTCCGGCTGTTGAGTTATATGACTTAGATCATCTCGCATCCGAGGGCGGACGTAAGTCCCTTGGAAATTTTCTCTAAACGTCCTCGAGCTCTTCCCAACTTCCAACAATGTTTTACGGGAGGCTTTTAAGCCAATGACGGGCTGGCCCTTTGAGCTTGAGGGTAGGTATTTTATGGCGTGGAGATCGCCTCCTCGGCCATGTGTATATGCAATATATAATCTTCTATCCGCACTCTGTGATCTGTTGTTCCATCATAGGCCTCTATGTTTACGAGTTTAAATCTGCTGGAAATTCATGGTCCAAAGACCTCATCGGTGAAACATAGTGGGTGTGCGGCGCCTCAGATTTGTGTGTGCCGCTATCATCTGACACTTGGCGTGTTGCCTTGCTTCTTGGGGCCTTCTCCTTTGGCCCGTAGATGGACCTGGCTGGGCCATCTATCCTTCCAAGTTCGTTAGTTGGTTTATGTGTGGCGCCATTGTCGAATTTGGCCTATCATCCGGTCTGTCTATCCAACCAGCAGCCCTTTATTTTTGGACGGTGGAGGCTCTATGGCCTCCTCGTCGATTCTAGTAGTACTTGCGCTTCGGGTAGCTCTTTGATTGGTGGCCATTGCCGTACTTATCTGCGGTTTTGAGCACTTTGCTCCATCTCATTCTGAGTGTGTCTTCCGCTGTTTTGAGCCTCCGTTTTCCTTCTTCAGGCTTCTTGCAGTACTGACGAGTCTTTTCCGAAGGTTCTTGCTCTCTGGCGGCGTGTCCGGCATGAGGTCGTCCGGACTGTTGTTTTCACCGGGCCTGGACTGATTATCTGACTCGTCATGTTCAGACGGTTTCTTATCTGCATGTTCGTCGTCCACTTGTGAGCCCTGCCGTATAGCGGGCTCCTTGGGAGCGTTGTTGTCGTCGAGGCGGGACTTAGGGCGGCGTCTGCGCCGCCGTTTTGGTCGTTTATCGGCGGGGTCATCTTCTGCCGCGGCCCGTTGTGAAGGAAATATGCCCTAGAGGCAATAATAAAGTTATTATTTATTTCCTTATTTCATGATAAATGTTTATCATTCATGCTAGAATTGTATTAATACATGTGTGAATGTATAAACAAACAAAGTGTCACTAGTATGCCTCTACTAGACTAGCTTGTTAATCAAAGATGGTTATGTTTCCTAACCATGAACAAAGGGTTGTTATTTGATTAACAAGGTCACATCATTAGTTGAATGATCTGATTGACATGACCCATTCCATTAGCTTAGCACACGATCGTTTAGTATGTTGCTACTGCTTTTATCCATGACTTATACATGTTCCTATAACTATGAGATTATGCAACTCCGCTTACGGAGGAACACTTTGGGTGCTACCAAACATCACAACGAATCGGGTGATTATAAAGGAGTACTACAGTGTGTCTCCAAAGGCGTATGTTGGGTTGGCGTATTTCGAGATTAGGTTTTGTCACTCCGATTGCTCTGGAGAGGTATCTCTGGGCCCTCTCGGTAATACACATCACTTAAGCCTTGCAAGCATTACAACTAATGAGTTAGCTGTGAGATGATGTATTACGGAACAAGTAAAGAGACTTGCCGTAACGAGATTGAACTAGGTATTGATACCGACGATCGAATCTCGGCAAGTAACATACCGATGACAAAGGAACAACGATGTTGTTATGCGGTCCGACCGATAAAGATCTTCGTAGAATATGTAGGAACCAATATGGGCATCCAGGTCCCGCTATTGGTTATTGACCGAGACGGTCTCGGTCATGTCTACATTGTTCTCGAACCGTAGGGTCCGCACGCTTAAGGTTTCGATGACGGTTATATTATGAGTTTATGTATTTTGATGTACCAAGGAGTTCGAGTCCCGGATGTGATCACGGACATGACGAGGAGTCTCAAATGGTCGAGACATAAAGATTGATATATTGACGGCTATATTCGGACACCGGAAAGGTTCCGGAAGTTTCCGGAGAAAATCTTGAGTGCCGAGGGGTTACCGAACCCCCGGGAAGTTATGGGCCTTAGTGGGCCAAGAGGGAGAGAGAGGGCCGCACCAGAGGTGGCGCCCCCTGGGGAGTCCGAATAGGACAGGAGGGGGGCGGGCCCCTTCCTCTCCCTCTCTCTCTCCTTCCTTCCCCTTCCTCCTTCCTAGTTGGACTAGGAAAGGGAGTCCTACTCCCACTAGGAGGAGGACTCCCCCCTGGGCGCGCCTCCTAGGGCCGGCCGCCCTCCCCTTGCTCCTTTATATACGGGGCAAAGGGCACCCTAGAACACACAAGTTGATCCTTGAGATCGTTCTTAGCCGTGTCGCGTGCCCCTCCACCATAATCCACCTCGGTCATATCGTGGCGGTGCTTAGGCGAAGCCCCGCGTCGATAGAACATCAAGATCGCTCCACGCCGTCAGGCCGACGGAACTCTCCCTCCCGGCTCTCTGGATTGGAGCCCGAGGAGCGCCACCGAGCTGTACGTGTGTCAAGAACTCGAGGCGCCGGAGTAACGGCGCTGGGATCGGTTGGATCGCGAGGAGAACGTCGACTACTTCCTCTACGCCAGATCGCTTCGCTTCGGTCTACGAGGGTAAGTAGACAACACTCTCCCTCTCGTTGCTATGCATCACCATGATCTTGCGTGTGCGTGGAAATTTTTGAAATTACTACGTTCTCAACAAAGGCATCCGAGCCTAGGTTTTTATGGTTTGATGTTTTGCACGAGTAGAACACAAGTGAGTTGTGGGCGATACAAGTCATACTACCTACCAAAGATGTCATATTTTGGTTCAGCGGTATTGTGAGATGAAGCGCCCGGATCGACATTACGCCAGACGCTTACGCGAGACTGGTTTCACCGCTACTGAGCACTTGTGCTTAAAGGTGACCGGCGGGTGTCTGCTCTCTCACTTTAGTTGAACTGAGTATGGCTACGCCGGTCCTTGAGAAGGTTAAACGGAGTCTATTTGACGAAGTATCGTTGTGGTTTTGATGCGTGGGTGAGATTGGTTCTTGCTTAAGCCCGTAGCAGCCACGTAAAATTTGCAACAACAAAGTAGAGGACGCCTAACTTGTTTTTGCAGGCATGTTGTGATGTGATATGGTCAAGACGTGATGCTATATTTTATTGTATGAGATGATCATGTTTTGTAACCGGTTATCGGCAATCGGCTGGAGCCATATGGTTGTCGCTTATTGTATGAAATGCAACGCCTCTAATTGCTTTACTTTATCACTAAGCGGTAGCGATAGTCGTAGTAGCAATAGATGGCGTAAACGACAACGATGCTACGATGGAGATCAAGGTGTCGCGCCGGTAACGATGGTGATCACGACGGTGCTTCGGAGATGGAGATCACAAGCACAAGATGATGATGGCCATATCATATCACTTATATTGATTGCATGTGATGTTTATCCTTTATGCATCTTATCTTGCTTTGATTGACGGTAGCATTTTAAGATGATCTCTCACTAAAATTATCAAGTAGTGTTCTCCCGAGTATGCACCGCTGCCAAAGTTCGTCGTGCCGAGACACCACGTGATGATCGGGTGTGATAAGCTCTCGTCCATCTACAACGGGTGCAAGCCAGTTTTGCACACGCAGAATACTCAGGTTATACTTGACGAGCCTAGCATATGCAGATATGGCCTCGGAACACGGAGACCGAAAGGTCGAGCGTGAATCATATAGTAGATATGATCAACATAAGATGTTCACCATTGAAAATTACTCCATCTCACGTGATGATCGGTTATGGTTTAGTTGATTTGGATCACGTGATCACTTAGATGACTAGAGAGATGTCTGTCTAAGTGGGAGTTCTTAAGTAATATGATTAATTGAACTTAAATTTATCATGAACTTAGTACCTGATAGTATCTTGCTTGTCTATGTTTGTTTGTAGATAGATGGCTCGTGATTTTGTTCCGTTGAATTTTAATGCGCCCTTGAGAAAGCAAAGTTGAAAGATGATGGTAGCAATTACACGGATCGGGTCCGTAACGTGAGGATTATCCTCATTGTCTGCATGAAGAGTTATGTCCTGGATGCACCGCTAGGTGCCAGTTCTTCTTGATGTAACCGACGACGTTAAGAACGTCTGGCGAGCAAAGTGATGACTACTCTATAGTTCAAGGTGCCATGCTTTACGGCTTAGAACCGGGACTTCAACGACGTTTTGAACGTCATGGAGCATATGAGATGTTCCAGGAGTTGAAGTTAATATTCCAACAGAATGCACGGATTGAGAGATATGAAGTCTCCAATAAGTTCTATAGCTGCAAGATGGAGGAGAATAGTTCTATCAGTGAGCACATACTCAGAATGTCTGGGTATTATAATCACTTGACTCAACTGGGAGTTAATCTTCCGGATGATTGTGTCATTGACAATATTCTTCAATCACTGCCACCAAGCTATAAAGGCTTCGTGATGAACTATAATATGCAAGGGTTAGTAAAGACTATACCTGAGCTCTTCGCAATGCTAAAGGCTGCGGAGGTAGAAATCAAGAAGGAGCATTAAGTGTTGATGGTCAATAAGACCACTAGTTTCAAGAAGAAAGGCAAAGGGAAGAAGAAGGGGAACTTCAAGAAGAACAGCAAGCAAGTTGCTGCTCAAGAGAAGAAACCCAAGTCTGGACCTAAACCTGAAACCGAGTGCTTCTACCGCAAGCGAGCTGGTCACCGAAGCGGAACTGCCCCAAGTATTTGGCGGATAAGAAGGATGGCAAGGTGAACAAAGGTATATGTGATATACATGTTATTGATGTGTACCTTACTAGAGCTCGCAGAGCACTGGTATTTGATATCGGTTCATTGCTAATATTTGCAACTCAAAGCAGGGACTACGGATTGCTTAACACGGCAAAGGACGAGGTGACGATCGCGTGGGAAATGGTTCCAAAGTCGATGTGATCGCGGTCGGCACGCTTCCTCTACATCTACCTTCGGATTAGTTTTAGACCTAAATAATTGTTATTTGGTGCTGCGTTGAGCATGAACATTATATCTGGATCTTGTTTGATGCGAGACGGTTATTCATTTAAATCGAGAATAATGGTTGTTCTATTTATATGAGTAATATCTTTTATGGTCATGCACCCTTGAAGAGTGGTCTATTTTGATGAATCTCGATAGTAGTGATACACATATTCATAATGTTGAAGCCAAAAGATGCAGAGTTGATAATGATAGTGCAACTTATTTGTGGCAATCGCCGCTTAGGTCATATCGGTATAAAGCGCATGAAGAAACTCCATCTTGATGGACTTTTGGAGTCACTTGATTATGAATCACTTGGCACTTATGAACCGTGCCTCATGGGCAAGATGACTAAAACCCGTTCTCCGTACTATGGAGAGAGCAATGATTTGTTGGAAATCATACATACGTATGTATGTGGTCCGATGAATGTTGAGGCTCGTGGCGGATATCGTTATTTTCTCACCTTCACAGATGATTTAAGCAGATATGGGTATATCTACTTAATGAAACATAAGTCCAAACATTTGAAAAGTTCAAAGAATTTCAGAGTGAAGTTGAAAATCATCGTAATAAGAAAATTAAATTTCTACGATCGATCGTGGAGGTGAATATTTGAGTTACGAGTTTGGTCTACATTTGAAACAATGCGAATAGTTTAGCAACTCACGCCACCGGAACACCACAACGTAATGGTGTGTCCGAACGTCGAATCGCACTTTACTAGATATGGTGCGATCTATGATGTCTCTTACAGATTTACCGCTATCGCTTTGGGGTTATGCTCTTGAGACGGCCGCATTCACCTTTGAATAGAACACCGTCAAAATCCAATGAGACGACACCTTATGAACTATGGTTTAGCAAGAAACCAAAGTTATCGTTTCTCAAAGTTTGGGGATGCGATGCTTATGTGAAAAAGCTTCAACTGATAAGCTCGAACCCAAATCGAGAAATGTGTCTTCATAGGATACCCAAAGGAGACAGTTGGGTACACCTTCTATCACAGATCCGAAGGCAAGACATTTTTGCCAAGAATGGATCCTTTTAGAGAAGGAGTTTCTCTCGAAAGAAGTGAGTGGGAGGAAAGTAGAACTTGATGAGGTAATTGTACCTTCTCCCTTATTTGAAAGTAGTTTGTCGCAGAAACCGGTTTACGAGACATCTACACCAAATAGTGAGGAAGTTGATGATGTTGATCATGAAACTTCAGATCAAGTTACTACGTAACCTCGTAGATCAACGAGTAAGATCCGCACTGTGAGTGGTACGGTAATCCTGTTACGGAAGTCATGCTACTAGATCATGATGAACCTACGAACTATGAAGAAGCGATGGTGAGCCCAGATTCCATAAAATGGCTTGAGGCCATGAAATCTGAGATGGGATCCATGTATGAAAACAAAGTATGGACTTTGGTTGACTTGCCCAAGGTCGGCAAGCAATAGAAAACAAGTGGATCTTCAAGAAGAAGACCGACGACGGTAATGTAATCGTCTACAAAGCTCGACTTGTCGCAAAGGGTTTCGACAAGTTCAAGGGATTGACTACGATGAGACCTTCTCACCCGTAGCGATGCTTAAGTCTGTCCGAATCATGTTAGCAATTGCGCATTTTATGATTATGAAATTTGGCAAATGGATGTAAAGACTGCATTCTGAATGGATTTACGGAAGAAGAGTTGTATATGATGCAACCAAGGTTTTATCGATCCAAAGGAGCTAACAAAGTGTGCAAGCTCCAGCGATCCATTTATGGACTGGTGCAAGCATCTCGGAGTTGGAATAAACGCTTTGATAGTGTGATCAAAGCATTTGGGTTCATCTGCAGACTTTTGGAGAAGCCCTGATTTACAAGAAAGTGAGTGGGAGCTCAGAGCATTTACGATATTATATGTAGATGACATATTACTAATCGGAAATGATATAGAATTTCTGGATAGCATAAAGGATACTTGAATAAGAGTTTTTCAATGAAAGACCTCGGTGAAGCTGCATACATATTGGGCATCAAAATCTATAGAGATCAAGACGCTTAATTGGACTTTCACAAAGCACATACCTTGATAAAATTTTGAAGAAGTTCAAAATGGATCAAGCAAAGAAAGGGTTCTTGCCTGTGTTGCAAGGTGTGAAGTTGAGTAAGACTCAATGCCCGACCACCGCAGAAGATAGAGAGAAAATGAAAGATGTTCCTATGCTTCAACCATAGGCTCTATCATGTATGCAATGTCTTGTACTAGACCTGATGTGTGCCTTGCTATAAGCTTAGCAGGAGGTACCAAAGTAATCCAGAATGGATCATCGACAGTGTCAAGAACATCCCAAATACCGAAAAGGACTAAGGATATGTTTCTCGATATGGAGGTGACAAAGAGCTCATCGTGGCACGTTACGTTGATGCAAGCTTTGACACCGATCCGACGATTCTAAATCGCAGACCGGATACGTATTTACACTAAACGGAGGAGCCGGTTGGTGCGTTCTAAACAAAGCGTCAGAAGGGATCTACATGTGAAGCGGAGTACATAGCAGCTTCGAAGCAGCTAATGAAGGAGTCTGGATGAAGGAGTTCATATCCGATCTAGGTGTCATACCTAGTGCATCGGGTCCAATGAAAATCTTCGTGACAATCTCGAGCAATTGCCTTAGCGAAGGAATCCAGATTTCACAAGAGGACAAAGCACATCAAGAGACGCTTCAATTCCATCCGGATTTAGTCCGTGGGAGACATAGAGATTGCAAGATACATACGGATCTAAATGTAGCGCAGACCGTTGACTAAGCCTCTTCCACGAGCAAAACATGATCAACACCAAGACTCCATGGGTGTTAGAATCATTACTATGTAATCTAGATTATTGACTCTAGTGCAAGTGGGAGATCAAGGAAATATGCCCTAGAGGCAATAATAAAGTTATTATTTATTTCCTTATTTCATGATAAATGTTTATCATTCATGCTAGAATTGTATTAACCTAAACATAATACATGTGTGAATGTATAAACAAACAGAGTGTCACTAGTATGCCTCTACTAGACTAGCTTGTTAATCAAAGATGGTTATGTTTCCTAACCATGAACAAAGGGTTGTTATTTGATTAACAAGGTCACATCATTAGTTGAATGATCTGATTGACATGACCCATTCCATTAGCTTAGCACACGATCGTTTAGTATGTTGCTACTGCTTTTATCCATGACTTATACATGTTCCTATAACTATGAGATTATGCAACTCCGTTTACGGAGGAACACTTTGGTGCTACCAAACGTCACAACGAATCGGGTGATTATAAAGGAGTACTACAGTGTCTCCAAAGGCGATGTTGGGTTGGCGTATTTGAGATTAGGTTTTGTCACTCCGATTGTCGGAGAGGTATCTCTGGGCCCTCTCGGTAATACACATCTCTTAAGCCTTGCAAGCATTACAACTAATGAGTTAGCTGTGAGATGATGTATTACTGAACGAGTAAAGAGACTTGCGAACTAGATTGAACTAGGTATTGGATACCAACGATCGAATCTCGGGCAAGTAACATACCGATGACAAAGGAACAACGTATGTTGTTATGCGGTCGACCGATAAAGATCTTCGAGAATATGTAGGAACCAATATGGGCATCTAGGTCCCGCTATTGGTTATTGACGGAGACATGTCTCGGTCATGTCTACATTGTTCTCGAACCGTAGGGTCCGCACGCTTAAGGTTTCGATGACGGTTATATTATGATTTTATGTATTTTGATGTACCAAGGAGTTCGAGTCCGGATGTGATCACGGACATGACGAGGAGTCTCAAAATGGTCGAGACATAAAGATTGATATATTGGACGGCTATATTCGGACACCGAAAGGTTCCGAAGTTTCCGGAGAAAACGGAGTGCCGGGAGGTTACCGGAACCCCCGGGAAGTTATGGGCCTTAGTGGGCCAAGAGGGAGAGAGAGGGCCGCACCGGAGGTGGCGCCTCCCTGTGGGAGTCCGAATAGGACAAGGAGGGGGGCGCGGCCCCCCTTTCCCTCTCCCTCTCCCTCTCCTTCCTTCCCCCTTCCTCCTTCCTAGTTGGACTAGGAAAGGGGAGTCCTACTCCCACTAGGAGGAGGACTCCCCCTCCCTTGCGCGCCTCCTAGGGCCGGCCGCCCTCCCCTTGCTCCTTTATATACGGGCAGGGGGCACCCTAGAACACACAAGTTGATCCTTGAGATCGTTCCTTAGCCGTGTGCGGTGCCCCTCCACCATAATCCACCTCGGTCATATCGTGGCGGTGCTTAGGCGAAGCCCTCGCCGATAGAACATCAAGATCGTCACCATGCCGTCGTCTTGTGGAACTCTCCTCCCGGCTCTCTTGGATTGGAGCCCGAGGAGCGCCACCGAGCTGTCGTGTGTCAAGAACTCTGAGGCGCCGAGTAACGGCGCTGGATCGGTTGGATCGCGAGGAGAACGTCGACTACTTCCTCTATGTTGTGATCGCTTCCGCTTCGGTCTACGAGGGTACGTAGACAACACTCTCCCCTCTCGTTGCTATGCATCACCATGATCTTGCGTGTGCGTAGGAAATTTTTTGAAATTACTACGTTCCCCAACACGTTGGTCCTCGTTATCGCTCTCCTTTGGGGTGTCCACCATATATATATGTCATGTGATGAGGTGGTCCTCCCGTGCTTTATAGGCTCTGTTTCTTGTTCGTCTCCAGCATCGTCGTCCATTCCGTCGATGTCTTCGGAGTCATAGTCTAGCATGTCGGTTAGATCGTCGACAGTGGCTACAAAGTGGGCGGTGGGTGGGCTCGGAATTTCTTCGTCGTCCGTACCCCAGTCATCCAGGCCATAGTCCGGCCAGGACTCTCCTGATAACGAGAGATGCTTTAGTGAATTCAGGATATCGCCAAAAGGCGAGTATTGGAAGATGTCCGTGGCGGTGAATTCCATAACCGGCGCCCAATCCGGATCGATTGGTAGGGGCGCGGGAGGTTCGGAGTCCGGCAAGGAGTCCGGCGCCTCGGAATCACGAGTTTCGCGGGGGACAAGATTAGTGTTCGGCTCCATCGCCGTGGATGTTGAAGCCCCCGGGGCGGCGTCTATCCACCGGCCCTCGATCTGGGCGATCGGCTCCGGACTAATGGCCGGAACGGATTCGTGTGCGGCCACCAAGGCACTGTTCGGCGGCAGAGCTAGATCATGCCCATCGTCACAGTCTTGGCGCTTGGTACGTGGCTCGAGTCCGTCGAAGATCAAGTCTCCGCGACATCGACCGTGAAGTTTAGGCTTCGAATTTGACTGACGGCGGGGCGTAGCTTCGATCTGCTCCAGATGGCCAAGTGAATTAGCCCGCAGATCTTGAAGCCGCCAAATATGAAGATCTGTCCGGGGAGAAAAGTCTCACCCTGGACAGCGTTGTTGGTTGAGGATGCCATCAAGCCTATCGGTGACGACACAGAGGAACTCTCAATGAAAGCACCAATGTCGTTGTCAAAACCGGCGGATCTCGGGTAGGGTGTCCCGAACTGTGCATCTAGGCGGATGGTAACAGGAGACGAGGGACACGATGTTTTTACCCAGGTTCGGGCCCTCTCGATGGAGGTAAAACCCTACGTCCTACTTGATTAATATTGATGATATGGGTAGTACAAATGGATCTACCACGAGATCAAGGAGGCTAAACCCTAGAAGCTAGCCTATGGTATGATTGTTGTAATGTATGTTGTCCTACGGACTAAAGCCCTCCGGTTTATATAGACACCGGAGGAGGCTAGGAATTACAGTCGGTTACAATGGTAGGAGATCTACATATCCGTATTGCCAAGCTTGCCTTCCACGCCAAGGAAAGTCCCATCCGGACACGGGACGGAGTCTTCAATCTTGTATCTTCGTAGTCTTGGAGTCCGGCAGACGATGATAGTCCGGCTGTCCGGACACCCCCTAGTCCAGGACTCCCTCAATAGTTGTCTCTTGTCTCTGTTGCATTCTTCGTCGCTGCTATTCTGAACACTAGTTACAGAAGGTTTAGTACGGTAACATGAATCCAGTCTCTGGGGATACATGAGGTGCACTCGTTAAACGCCCAGTGCTTTTGTCTGATTTATCTTAATTACCGAGGTAACCCTACACGGCGGATAGGGCCTACGGTTGCACAACTGACTCATGATGCAGGACGCGTTCCGGTCAAGGCATAATTTGGACACATCCCCCACTTTGAATTGTTGCAATCACATATGAAGGAATGTCTTCTAGAGCACAAATTAAGATTATGATGATCTCGGTCACAAACATATGGTTGTAAGAATCCAGTCCTCATTCCCATGTCTCTTTTTATTATAAGTGTTTTCAGTAGCAACTTGATTACGATCTGCTCTAAAATTGGAAATTAATACTCTCACAAAACCTTGGTAGAAACCCTTGTCACATGTGCACGTCCTCTCGTGGTTTCGATTACTCAGGTTCACTCCTTGGGCAAAAAGGTTGGGAACCTTTCTGCTATGCGTTACCAGATCACCAAAGGGAATCGTCACCAGTCTGCCTTTCTAAAGCCCCGTCATACTTACGATGGATTCTAGCTCTTGATGAAATCATTCATGCGGTTAGGGTGCACTGCGAGAAAGGCATTTTCCTTAAGCTAGACTTCCCGGAGGCATTTGACCACCTCAATTGGTTTTTCCTTTGATTTGTTCTTGAGAGAAGGGGGTTCGATGACCGTTGGTGTTCGTGGATCATGTAGTTGGTTCGTGGTGGTAGTATCATGACCAATATTAATGGGGAGGTAGGCACCCACTTAAGGTCCTCTCGTGGGTTTAGGCATGGGCTTATTTCCCCCTTCCTCTTCAATTCCTTGCGATTGACACCATTGCAAACATCTTGGATAAGGCTAGAATGGTCGGCAACATCTCTGGGGTGGTTGCGCATATTATACCTGGAGGTGGTGTCACACACCTTCAATATGTGGATGATACCATGATTATGGTGGAGGGGTCAGAGCTAGATTTCATAAACCTCTAGTTCCGTTTTCTCTACTTTGAGGCCATGTCCGGCCTTAGGATCAACATGGAAAAAACTGAAGTTGTGGTATTATGATACTCGGATGCCGATCAACAACGGATCACGGACAACTTGAATTGCACGTTGTCCCCCTTCCCCATTGCGTACATGGGGATGCCACTGTCTGATTCGAGGATACTCTTGAGGAGTTCGACACACTTATGCGCCATGTCACTTCTGGGTTGGAGCCATGGTGCTGTTGTTTTACATCCAAATGGAGTAAGTCCGTTCTTACTGACTCCTGCCTATCTAGTCTCCCCATGTATATGATGGGCTTGTATATACTGCCAGAAGGGGCTCATAGCTCCTTTTAGAAGTACCTATCCTACTTATTTTGGTAGGTGATGGATGGTCGGCAGAAAAACAATTCAGTCAAGTGGGTTGACATCCATATACCAAAGGAAATTTGAGGTTAGCCATTCTTGCGTCTTGTCACATGAATGTGGCCCTTACGTTGCGATGGATGTTGCGGATCCTCTGCGAGGATGGGGGCTTATGGCTGCACCTTATCCAAGAAAAGTATCTATTGGGTCAACCCCTACTTGCTCGTGAAGATAGGGAGGGAATTCTGGAAGTCCATTCAGTTGATCAAGAATGAGATTCAAATAGGTCTCTCTATTGCCATGAACTTGTTTGCTATCTCCTCAGATTTGATGATGTTGGTTTCCAATTCCATGGCCGCCCATGATCAATGTTTGAATATCTTGTTCCGATAGTTATTTGCGCCCAATGAAACCATTGCTTGGGCTAACCTGCAGGTGATCCTTTTGTTGATGCACCCAGGCTATCGAACACCTTATCCTGGCGGTTGACCTCCTCATAGATCTTTTTTATTAGCTCAGCGTATCATGCATTCATGCCTTAGGCCCGAAACCATCTATTAGTTGGACCTTTCCTTTGTGGAAAGTGCCCTTACCTCTGAAGATCAAGATTTTTGTTTGGCAACCACTATGGAGGTGATCAAGCAGAACAACCCTTGGGATGGCATATGCCCCCTCTGTGATGTCCCAGAGATTGGGACCCACACCTTCTTCCCGTGCGCGGTGGCATGAAAATTCTTTGGTACTTTGTCTGTGAGGCTCTCGGCTTGACTGGAAGGTCTCGACATGGTCGGGTTTCTCGAAACCTAGGCCGACCATATTGGAGGAGGATACGCCTCTTCCTGTTTGTGTTCGTGGCGTTGGCTTGGACCTCATGGATGATGAGCGTTAAGATGGTTATTGAGCGAATATTTTATAGGGAGGGCCTCTCACTCTATATTAAAATTACCGGCATTTTTGCAGCAGTGACACCTGTTATCTAGGCAGCGGGGTCATGACCGGCTAGGCAGCATTATGGACGCTATGACTATACTGGCGCGCTGCCCTGCATCACTTCTTAGTCCCTGATCGATCAGCCACTTGGTGGCCTTCTTTTCTTCTTTCTTTTATTTCGTTGGGCGTGTTTGAGCTGTTGCCGCGAGAAACTTTTTATTTGCTTTGCTACTCTTAGACATGTTGTATGAACTTGGTGACTACTTTATTTGTAAAGTGAGGCAAAAACATGTTTCAAGAGTTTGCATAATTTCGTACAAATCATCATGTACTGGTATAATATTTAGTGTCCTTTCTTAATTGGTCACGAAACTCCCATTTGTGGAGGTTAGGTAGAGAGTCGCCACCAAAGTTCACATATTTGTAGGGCCCAACTGCTTCGTAACATCTCTACTATTGAAGGGGAGTTCGCCCGTTGACGGTGTCCTGGACTAGGGGGTACTCACCACGTCGTCTCCCGATCAGGTGGATTGGGTCGAGGATCCCCATGGCCATATACTCATGGGCCAGTCCGGACAGCTGCCGCATACAAGGAAGAATCAACAAGACTTGGCGATCAAGACAAGGACTCCTCCCCCACCGGCGTATTCGGCTAGGACTCTTGTTATCCTAGGCCTCTGGTGCATTATATAAACCGAGGCTAGGCTAGTCGATAGAACAACATTACATCTCAACAATCATACCATAGGCTAGCTTCTAGGGTTTAGCCTCATTGATCTCGTGGTAGATCTACTCTTGTACTACCCATATCATCAATATTAATCAAGCGGGGCGTGAGGTATTACCTCCATCGAGAGGGCACGAACACAGGTAAAAACATTGTGTCCCTCGTCTCCTGTTACCATCCGCCTAGACGCACAGTTCGGGACCCCCTACCCGAGATCCGCCGGTTTTGACACCGACATTGGTGCTTTCATTGAGAGTTCTGCTGTGTGATCGACAAAAGAATCGATGGCTCGCCTGCAGATCAACTGCGACTTCGGCAACTTCGTCACCAGCTCAACTGGTCACCTTGGTTCGACCAAGAGTTGCGCCCCGTGTTTGGATCACCATGTTCGGACGAGGGCCTTCACCAAACATCAACTCCGATCTCTATCAAGATCACGGAGGAATCATCCATGGAGCTCGGGGGCTCAACGTCAACATTGCCCTCAAGCGACCGTGCTGTTTTTCTGGACAGCGAACTCGTATCTGCTGCCACCACCTCCTCGAGTATCGCTTTGACGATCGCTTTGGTGGAATTGTGCGGAATTGAGTCTACAACAACACTGCGAAAATTTCGTCGAGTTCCGATGGAGGAATCTCCGGCAATCCCCGATATACCGGAGCCGTGTTGAATCTGGACGAGAATCCGGACGAGTTTAGGGCGTGGTGTCCGGCATCTAGCTCGGATGTCCTTTGGAAGATCCAACCGTTGATTTACTGCGGCATTCCCTTATCTACCACCTGCCAAAAATTCAGCTCGATCCGACCGTCCAAACTCCGGGAAACTTCCGATTAGTGCATCACTTTTTGGATCTGTTTTCTGCGCGAAAACGAATCCGACCCGAGTTCATCTTTTTTATGAACGGGAGTTCGGACATCCTTTTTGAAGGAAGTTTTGTATGGGGTATTGTGTTTTGTTCCCGAACACATCCCACTAACTTTAAAATCTTTTGAACATGATCTTCAACATCATGCTGGTGTCAAACCAGTCCGGCAATATTGCTCCACGGCGGTCGACCTACGTTAGACACGTCGTCGCTTTGTTGAGCCGAGCTCATTTTCTTCGGATCATCATCTCGGCCAGCCGAACAATAGTTCGGCATCGCGAAGGACAAATCATCATCAACATCGCCGCACGGTCGCTTCATCAAGCCGGCATCGACCACGTCACGACCTGCATCGGCAGGGCCGCACTGTTGCTCCTTCAAGCCGGTGTCCATCACGGCGGACTACTTCGACATCTCGGCTGGACCGGAGGATTCATCACCTCTTCATCAACCTACTCCGGACACTTCGGCGTCACCAGCCGACCAGCTTCGTCACGATTAGCTGGACCGAGGGCTTTGCCTCGGCAAGCCAACCTTTGTCAGCATCCTCCTCCTTCGGATTGCTGCAACAAATAAACCAGGTGGTATTAATCCTAATATTTTTTGTTTGTTTGGGTTCATTTTTCCCAAAAAATTATTACTCTGGTTTGTCCATCATATGTTCACAGGTCTATCAAATGATGGCCGCATTAACGACGGTCGCTTCATGGTTCGATCAGTCTCCGTACATAGTCCGGCGAACGCCGCATCCGGAGCGCGGACTGACCTGTGAATTCGGGCTTTACCACGCCTTTACCGCATCACGCCGATGCCCTGCATCGACATCGACCTCGGCGCCAGGCCATATTTCTTTTATTGCTCACTTTGCATAAATTATTCATTATGTAATGATTTTTTTTAATTATTATTATCACCATTATCTCCGGTTTGCACTATTTTTTGTGCACAGAAATGATCCACGGACTAGATCCTTTAGCGTCACCTCGGTACGGACGGGGCTTCGTCAACACTTCATTACCCCATGCCGGGACTTCGGCATCACTCTGCCGTCCTGCATCGACCGTGCTATGTCGCCACTTTGGAGTGCCGAGCTCCTTGCTCCGCCACCTCGGGACCGGCTTGGGGGATGAAACCTTGTCCCGCATCAAGCTCGGACCGCATCGTCAATACCGAACACATTAACCAGCTAAGTTGCCTTCATGCTCAAAGTTTTGAAATTTCTAACTTGTGTTCGGTTCGACCAAGCATTATACTTTCTCAAAAAAAAGTTGCTTGTAAAAATTTCCCTTGTCCAAACTTTGTTCGCACATACTTGACGCGCTACCCGCGCTCATTATACCTGGGGGTTCTTTAACAGAAGCTTATTAATACGGGCTTTATGCCCAACACATGTGTCACACTTCCGCATGTACCTTTTATTCACCATTATATGCATCGATATGACTTAAGTTTTGGCCAAGCTGGGTTGCTGGCTCTGTGCTTACCCCACGTTCCCGATTGTTCGGCTAGGTGGTAAAGGAGCACCTCTGCGATTATTCTTGCCGGGTCGGCCGGATGTGTACCTCGGTGGGTGAAGCCGAAGCTAGCGTTCTTAAGGGAATACTCGGTCGGTGAACTAAAAGATGATTTTAATTATTTACCCATCGGCCCCGGATGATTTTACGCTTTCATAGCAGCTTTGACATGCACTTTAGGGCATGCATCCTCTGAAAGGAACCCTAACGGAACTATTCTCCTGGAAGATGTTTCTTACTACCCATGTAATATAACATAACTAGTTGGGCACTTGTCTGATACAGCACTAATGACCCTTACGCCTTGTCTCCATGCATACCACGATTCTTATATAACCGCGAGGGTATTCGGACACACTACGGACTATTGCGTACAGAGGTTGAAGCGAAAAGGTCCGCTACGACAAACGATCTACAATCCGGCTAGAAGGCATTCTACATGTCACCTTACATTATCAACTTTACCCAAGTCACTTGGGGGCTCTTAAATTTATATGAGCCATTTTATGAAAAGTGTTTTTTTTCTTAGTCGTTGCAAAGTTTTTATTATTGTATATCACTCCTTTTTTCGACACAAGTGTGTGGTCACTAGCCGGGGAGCCTAATTTCTCTCTCAAAGCGGCTAGGAGTTTAGTTTGCTAAAGCGGCCTAGTAAGCCGTAGGGTGACCAGCTTGAAGTTTTGAGATAGGATGTGTCATGTTAAAGCACGCAGCGAAGCACCTTTTTTTCTAAAGTCAATTTTCAGATTGGCACCGAACACTTGATCTAGTTCGGACATTAATCTTTTGAATATATTTTTTTGGCTTTTCGAGCCCATGGCACTTTTAAACTATTTGTGTGCTTTCCGCACAAGTCTCATGATCTGTGCCGGACACCTTTGAGATCCGGCAAAAACATTCTCGGATATTGCTATATATGCATCGGTTTGAATTGTGTCTTTGGTCAATAGTTGGGTTGCGGCTCCGCTTGCCTCCTATGTTCCGCTTTGTTGGCTAGATGTGCAAAGGGAGAACCACTGCGATTGTGCTTCCAGCTCGCATATCAAGCCCCTCGGTGGAAAAGCGAAACCGATGACACGATAGGTGTAAACTGGTCACGATCCGATGACTATATTAAATGATGGGCCATTCATAACATTGGCGAAGTGTTTCGGCTTGACCTCGTGTCGCGAGAACACTACCAGGCAATTAATCGGCCTCCCAAACTAAATCCTCGGTCTTTTGCTCTTACATTGGAGTGAGGTTTCATGATCATGCTTAGCATGACAACCCAAAGAAAGGAACCGATAGCGGGACTATTTTCTTTGGAAGACATTTCTTCTGTTAAACAGCAATATAACATATCTCTCCTGCGTACCTTTGTTTATAAAGCCGTATGGCCATATGGCGTTGTTTGTTGTAAATCTTTGCCCTCATAAAGGCTTCATAAAGTAAGACAAACACTCCTCGGCTATCGGTCGAGGAGGTGGAAGCCGATGGTCGGTCAACAAAGTTTTGTACAATGCGGATCCGAGCATTAATGATGTAAAGTACTTGGATACATAGAGTCATTACACATAATTTGCGATTTTACTATGGATATCGATCCTTAATTCGGCCTCCCGTGCCCGCATTAAGGCTCGGGGGCTACTGGGCTTCGGGCTTATTATTTATACAAATATTAAAGGGCACATCGATCCCCGATGCGGTATTGCCACCCGACCGGTGTCTCGGGGCTACTTCATTGCACTGCTACATGCGAAAAATTTTAAGTGCAATCTGAGTTTCGAGGAGATTTTGATCCTCAGGTTGGTCGGCCGCACCCAACCTGAGTCTCGAGGACTGAGCACGCCGCTTTTTGTGTCCCGAAGTATTCTACCGAGCTAGGACTTGATCCTCAGACCGATTTTGCAAATCAACATGAGTCTCAGCGGCTACGGGGATCAGCGGTCTTATGTCATCCTTCATGTGCATCTCGGGTTTTAGACCGATACCCACCTTGAGGGCTAATGGCACCAATCAAAAATATTGACAAAAATCGGTCCACATTCGGGGTGGTGCACCACCTCAGAAGCAGTCCGGCGTTGGAGCTCGGATACATAGTCCGGCGTTGGAGCTCAGATACATAGTCCGGCGTTGGAGCTCGGATACCGTCCGGCATTGGAGCTCGGATACATAGTCTGGCGTTAGAGCTGGGAAGCAGTCCGGCATTGGTGCTCGGCTGCGAAAGATACCTCGAATACAGTCCGGCGTTAGAGCTCGGACGCAAGAGGACGTTGCCGCCCGGGAACAACTTCAAACCCGAGGCATGGCATAAAAATAACAAGGCATTGATAAAGGCCGGAAAACTAAAGGGGCTCCTCGGATACCCGACGTATAAACTTGTCGAATGCATTTCGGCGATCCTCAAGATCGAAGATGAGAAGATTTGTTGAACCAGTTTTCAAGACCGACGACCAAAGATGAAGAACAGTTCGGAAGAATCGAGGCGTCCCCAACGAAGACGAGTTCGGGGAAGATTGACGGTGTCTGGACTAGGGGTACTCACCACGTCGCTCTCGATCGTGGATTGGGTCGAGGATCCCCATGGCCATATACTCATGGGCGATCCGGACGGTTGCCGCATACAAGGAAGAATCAACAAGACTTGGCGATCAAGACAAGGACTCCTCCCCCACCGGCGTATTCGGCTAGGACTCTTGTTATCCTAGGCCTCTGGTGCATTATATAAACCGAGGCTAGGCTAGTCGATAGAACAACATTACATCTCAACAATCATACCATAGGCTAGCTTCTAGGGTTTAGCCTCATTGATCTCGTGGTAGATCTACTCTTGTACTACCCATATCATCAATATTAATCAAGCAGGACGTAGGGTATTACCTCCATCGAGAGGGCACGAACACAGGTAAAACATTGTGTCCCTCGTCTCCTGTTACCATCCGCCTAGACGCACAGTTCGGGACCCCCTACCCGAGATCCGCCGGTTTTGACACCGACACCCGTCCTCCTCCACCATCCGTACCCATACACAAATCAAAACTTCCCTTCCCTTCCCCTACCCATACGTAAATCAAATCAAACCTTAGCAAAACCTCAACTAAATCAAAGCTTTCCTTGTCTTTCCCTATCATACTCAAATCATACCAAATCTTACCAAAATCTAGAATATGGTGGGTGCAAGGTATATGTCGGACACGATTGATGTTAAAGCACTAGAATATGTATACCCCCATTGCAACACAAGGGGCAATTAGCTAGTAATATAGTAGAGGCGTTTTTTCTTGAGAAAATGCCTCGGCTAGCTACCAATTCGTGATGAATCTTGGTAGAAGGATCGCCTCGAATGAGTCCCTTTTTGTAGCGAGTTTTACGATAAAACCACATTTATCTATTAGATGGTATTGATGATTTAAATCTAACTATCTTCGATTTAGTTATATTGTTGACAAAACCTACACTATCCTATTTTAGTGGCCAGATCCCCTGGGGAAAAATAGAAGCATCCATTCTCGTGTAGTCACAAAAGATAGCACCAATCACAAGCATGTATACATATCATACGTAAATTATCACATGTGTGTATGTATACAATGCATATCATGGATTAGTGAATCATCTCATTAACATATACTATCTCAAATGGCCCCCAAGTTTAATTCATAACTCAAATGTAAAATACATAGCAACAAAAAGTCTACTAAAACGAGACTACCAGAACCAGAACTAGGCTAGAACAAAAAGTTGAATACTTGGTCCACAAGAACACATACCTTTCGGGCTTCATGGCATCACTACAAAGAACCATACTACGAGAGTAATTTTACTCCTAAGTCCCCACAACTATCACTAGATGTTGATGAATACTACGGATTTTTTTGAAGATCTAAGTCCCCCTACCTCACAACGCCATCATGGCAGCTGGAGGCAAGGGGACAAGAAGATTCTTCTACGGCGTTTGCTAGAGTTCCGTACCTGCCTGAGCTTTTCTGTTTCCAATCCATGATAACAAGAGTCTGGTATCACCGAAGGAGGGCAGCCATATCTTAGCCCAAACCCATTTAGTACGTCTCTATCATAATGGAACACATGAAGAGAATTAGAGGATGTTTGTGTGTTGTGCTGGATCGTATTGGGAAGCACAACTCCCCAAAACGCAAATGCTTTTGAAAACGCCCAAAGAGAGTGGACCATTCTTTGAGGCCCATTAACGTTTGTACGTAGTTTTCCAAGCCTTTTGTATGTTTTTATTTTGTTTTTATTGCGGGTTTCTTCTGTTTCTTTTTTGCTTTGTTTTCTCTTGCTTGTTTTTATTTCAGCCTTTCCTTATATACTTTTTTCATTTATTTTTAAATACATAAGAACACCTTTTTTCCGATTTTGTGATATGCAAACATTTTATAAATATGTGAACTTATTTTTAAAATACATGAGCATCTTTAAATTTGTGATCATTTTTGAAATGCATGAATGTTTTTGACTATGTGACATTGACTTTTTTAATGTAAATATTTTTTTAAAAGATTTTAACATTTTTAAATACATGACTTATTAAAACACATGAACACTTATAAATGCATGATTATTTATTTTAATGCATGTACTCCCTCCGTAAAGAAATAGAAGAGCGTTTAGGTCTCTGAAATAGTAATCTAAATGCTCTTATATTTCTTTACAGAGGGAGTACCTTTTTAAACATAAATGTAATATTTATTTATTATGTTTTTCTTAATAGAATTATTAAATGTGTTAAATAAAGTAGAAATAACTGAACCTATATGGGTCATGGCATATACACGCCCTTTAGCCGATTTTGTGTGCTAACATAAGCACTATATGGTGCTTAAAGGCGTCGGGCACGTGGGTCGGCCCAGTAGAGTCGAACCTTTCCCTTATGTTTTCTTGGTTCGATTTTAGTGTCGCACCCCCCCCCCCCCCACACACACACACTTTTTTTTGCTTTCTATTCATTTTTCTTTCCTTTTTATTCTTTTTACTTGTTCTGATTCTTTCCTTCATTTCTTGTTTCTTTTGTAAAAAAATGTAAATATTTTCACAAAAACACCAAAAACAGTTTACAATTTTTTATATATGAACACTTCTTGAATACGTGACGAGCATTTCGGAAGTAATATTGAACATTTCTTAAAAAATGCAAGATTATTTCTATTTTATACGTGATTTACTTTTTCTTAAAATGCACATACACTTCTATATGAAATTATAGGAATATTTTACAAATACATGTTTGTAAAATACATCAGCATTTTTGTAAAGTGCATGATTACCTTTTTAAAATGTGTTGAACAATTTCTTAAGTACTATATCAATATTTTAGTAAATACAATATTGAGCACTTTATGGCAGCGGCCCGATTCATTTTGCGTAGGCTTAATGTCCGCCGTGGGGCATGACTTGTGCGCTCGCAACGGGACCCAAAAAAAAAGCACATCTATCTATGCATGGGAAGCGAGTGGCCACACATTGTTTTTTTTTTTTTCTAGGGAAGCCAGTGGCGACACATTGTTTTTTTTTTCTAGGGAAGCGAGTGACCACACATATGAAGACGAACATGCCGATTTCCACACGGAGAAGACAACTCTCGACCACACACGTACATGTATAAGCTTATTATAATTTGACTCCATCCTCCGTGCATGCATGCAAGTTTGGCAAGTCTGCGAGTAAATCGACCATGGCGATCCCGACGCCTCGCAGCTCCCTCATCATCTCCTTCGTCCTCCTCGTCTCGGCCGCTTCCTTGGTGGTCGATGGTGGCAGCATCGTCAAGGAGGCCTGCGCCAAGACACCGCAGCCGAGCGACTGCGAGGAGCTCCTCAAGTCCAGCACCGCGACGGACGCGAAAACGCTGGCCCAGGCCGCCGTCGCCGCCGCCGCGAAGACAGCCACCGAGGCTGCTACCGCCGCCAAAGCGGAGCGGGACAAGCTCCCCAACGGCAAGACGCAGTGGCGGTGCATGGACAGCTGCGCGGCGGGGTTCGATGAGGCGGCGACAAAGTTTAAGCCAGCCGCTGGCGGGAACGCCGCGGGAGCCGACGCCCAGCTCACGGAGGTGCTGGACTTCGTCGTGGTGGATGAGGATGTGGAGAAGTCCAGGGACTGGGAGTGGAAGTGGAGCTGCAACGAGTGCAAGGCGGACCCCACCGCGCCGGCAGGACTCGTCGCCAAGAACAAGGAGTTCGACAAGATCATGGATATCATACCTGCCATCATCAAGCAGGCAGTCGCCGGCGCGGACAATTCCACCAAATCGGACACCAAATCCAAATCCAAATCCTAGGGAGCCAACTCTTCGTTATGACTACTTTCAACCTTCGCCGTTGATGCATTGCTATTGCGCCATCCCGTCTGGCCCACAACAGCAGGGTGTCGTGATAGTTGTTAGAGAAGCTGATCACTCGAAGCCGGCGACACTGGCTTTAGCTTTAGCACCACAATTTACTGTCGTTATTTCTATTTTTTAAACTAATCTTTTCGTTCTTAAATTTCTTCCTTTTGGTACATTTTGGTACACGCTCTTTTCGAAAGGAGATTAAAACATAATCCTTCAACTACCGCTATTGAAATCTGTAACTTTGCCGAGCGTTTGCCGAGTGCATTTTCTCGAGTACTAGGCAAATACTTTTGGAACGGAGGGAGTATGACTTTTGCTGAGTATAGTTTTTTTTTGCACTCGGCAAACAACTCTTTGCCAAATGTAATTTTTTTATTGGGCATAGAACTCTTTGGCTATTGTCTTTTTTTTTAGCATCAGTACAGACACAAGCGCTCATATACACGCGCATACACTCATCCCTATGAACGCACACATGCACACCCTACATCTATGAGCACCTCCGAGAGACTGAGCCGGCATATCATCTCGAGATTTACGAAGTCACCGTAGGCACCTCGTCATCGATCAAACGCGTCTCCTCATCGAAAGCGCGATCGCCGGAAATTCAAATAAATCCAGAATAATCGAGCACTGGATTTGAACCCAGTGGGTTAGAATACCATCGTCTACCTAACCAACTCAACCACAGGTTGATTCGCCTATTGTGTTTTTCTTTGCACTGGGCAAACACTTCTCTTTGCCTAGTGCCTTTTGATTGCACTCAACAAACATTTTTTTTTTATTTTCCTTCTCCTTTCTATTTGTCGAGGACCGCAAACACTTCTTTTCCGTTTCCCTCTCCTTTCTCTTGTTTCTCTCCTTCTTGTACATTGTTTCTTTTTTTCTTTTATGCTCTGTTCTATTCTATATTATTTATTTATTTTATTTTTTCCTATCTCCCTCTCCATTTCCTTTCATAGGCATTAAGTGAACTTTTAGGCACTGGATATTTAGTGAATATAAATAAATTTTCAACTACAAGTGCATGAAAAAGCTGGTAAATTTGGTTTGACAAATCATATTTGTGTTCTTCGTACATATAATTTAGGCCTTAGATAAGAAAATAGAAGGAACTTTAAACATGTGGGTGCCAAGATTGGACTCTGAAAATGAAGTTTGTTGATTTTTAATTCTAAAAAATACAAACAATGTTCGAAAAGCATGAAACCCGGCAGGGTGCCCTCATATGACACATACATGCTGTGGTAAATTTTTTGCTAAGGTTTCCCAAATTGTATGACTACACTGCTTAGAACTTGGACCATCTCTGTGGAAGAAACGTGGTTTCAAGAGGGATCGAGTGAGGTTTGAAAG
The DNA here is from genome assembly GCA_021437245.1 of Aegilops speltoides. Lineage (NCBI taxonomy): Eukaryota > Viridiplantae > Streptophyta > Magnoliopsida > Poales > Poaceae > Aegilops > Aegilops speltoides. The sequence continues at coordinate 302,474,826 of CM038142.1, read as the reverse complement.
CGATGTGACCACTGCTTCATCCGTTGGCATTGAATTATTATTTTTTACACTCAAGATGCATAATTACATGATCTATGTAAAAATTTGGCATCTTTCGGGGTTCGTTTTCTACATTTAAGCCATTGAGTGCATTTCTAGAATTTAGTGAACAGAATAAAAATTTGAATAGCAAGTGCATGAAAATTTGGCGAAATTGAGCTGAAAAATCATATTTATGTTAATTGATTCTGTGTTTAGGCATTATGCAAGGGGGGAAATTCCATATATGAGGGTGCCAAGACCCAACCCCAAACATGGAGTTTATTTGTTTTTAAATTTCAAAAATTAAAAATGAAGTCCGAAAAGTATCAAACTTTGGCATGTTGTCACTTGATGATAATTAGAGGCCATGGTAAAATTTTGACAAGGTTTCGCAAAAGTTGTTACATACATTGTTTGAAATCGAACCATCTTCATGGAATAAACGTGGTTTAGAGAGGAAACAATTGGGGTTTCAACGCGATGCCACCATCGCTTCATCTGTTGGTCTTGAATTTGTTTGAACGCGTGCAAAGCCCGGTGCAAACACGTCGTCCAATTCTGCAAGACGGAGAAATGCAGCAATGCCAGTGAGCACTGGGTCTAATACAACATCATATAAGAGCAAAAAAAGGACACGACACAAAAGGGGAGAAGCCACCGCCAATGTAAGCAGAGCCCGAATACAAATCTAAGGTGCTACGAAAAGTAAAAAGTCAGCGACACCGAGTAATCTTGAAGAAGCCCCAACAAAACAAAGCAAGAGGAAGGACAATGTGCATCGCATTCGACAAACGACATAAAACAACAAATTTGTAGGAAATGCGCAACGACTTAGTAAAAAAGACAGAAACACCCCGACTCGTACAAGCCGGGTACCTCACGGGGCAGCAGTCATGCGCGATCCGGCTCGCGAATGAGGCAGCTCGCCAGGGAGAGAGAGAAGAGAAAGAAGAAGACCAAGTCAATGCCCTCGTGGCACTTTTTTGCCAACTCAGTCTGATTGAAGGGCCCGACCAATTAGAAAAGTCACCATAGAGATTAGCTTTGTCTTCGAGTGTATTTTGCTACTGTCAAACATTGCACGTGGCACATTTTGTCACAATTTGTACGGTGGTAGTTTTGTGCATATCATGACACTATTATGGTGGTTTTATGCATTTCACTCAAGTAATTGGCAGGTATACACTTCACTTTGGCCAAAACAAATTGACTGTAACCGCCCCAAGTTCCCCGCGAGATATGTAGCTGATGCAAACCAAACCGTAGTATTTATTCCTTGGTGATTTCTGAGTATATGCTATCTTTTTTATACACCTGAATTGCCATGTACAGTTATAATATCGGTTATTATGTCGATCGTACAAATTTTTTGGAGTACTTCAGAAATGACCCAATACGAAATGTCGGTCATAATAATAAGATGTACCCTGAACCAAGATGGCTAGACCCGTGAATTCTGCAATTGGTTCGGCTGCTTGCCTTGCACACCTTGCCAATGCCACCCACAGCCATGCTTCCATCTCTGGCATTCCCGCAAGCCCAAAAGTGCAAGCAATTAAATCCCTCCTTGGAATGCACGTTCTGGAAACCTGGCATTTGCCGTGGAGTAGATCCACATCAACGCAGCCTATAAATCCGCAACACCAACAGAGGCTTCTATCTCATCTCATCTCCGAAGAACCATCAGTCCGAGATAGCTCTACAACCAGCAAAGCCATCCAAAGCCATGAGGTTGCAGTGCTCCCTGGTCCTCCTGATCGCCCTGAGCGTCGGCTGCGTGGCAGCGCAGGAGAGCGGGAAACAGGCGGGCTACGATTTCTTCTACCTCGTGCTGCAGGTGAGTGCGCGTGTGGCCGGTTCAGTTCATCGGTAGTTGCAGCCTTGCAGTTGCCGAGACGTGGTGTACGTGCTGCTTGGTTGCTGAATGCTGATGGATGGTTCGTGCCGGCGGTTGGCCTTGGTGTGTGTGTGTGTGTGCAGTGGCCGGGGTCGTACTGCGACACGAAGCAGAGCTGCTGCTACCCGCGGTCAGGCAAACCGGCGGCGGACTTCGGGATCCACGGGCTGTGGCCCAACCGCAACGATGGGTCCTACCCGCAGAACTGCAACCCCGACAGCGCCTTCGACCCCTCCAAGGTCACCCCTTCTTCTCCATCGCATGCATTATTCGTTTCCGCTCTTGTTCCATCTCGCACGAGATGCACCACACAAGAAAAGTGAGGAGAAATACTATGTGTTGACTGTTGCGTGCAGGTGAGCGACATCCTGAGCAGCCTGCGCAGCAGCTGGCCGACGCTGGCGTGCCCGACCAACGACGGCCTCCGCTTCTGGGCGCACGAGTGGGAGAAGCACGGCACCTGCGCGCAGAACCTCTTCAACGAGCACGGCTACTTCCAGGCCGCCCTCCGCCTGCGCGGCCAGCTCCGCGTCCTCGACGCCCTCGCCACCGCGGGCATCTCCCCCGACGGCGGGTACTACACGATGGGGGCCATCAAGGGCGCCATCCAGGAGGGGACCGGGTTCGCGCCTCACGTCGACTGCAACCGCGACGAGTCCGGCAACAGCCAGCTCTTCCAGCTCTACTTCTGCGTCCACGCCGACGCCTCGCGCTTCGTCGAGTGCCCCGTCCAGCCCGGCGGCAGGCCCTGTGGCAACCGGATCGAGTTCCCGGCTTTCTGATCATTATCTCCTCCAACCCAGTCATCATGTGTTCCTTAATTTGCCTCCCGATTCCTAGATATTCATTTCTTGTCGCTGCCAGAATAAGCTGAGGGTGCATATTCGAACATGTCCTCATTAATTTTCTTTCTTAACTTAGCTAGTTACTGCAACATCACATGTCTTAATGCAATATGAGTCTATAACCTAATAAATGAAGCTTTGTATGTTACCACACTTATGTTACTACCCACTATGAAGGTAATAACATAGTCTAGGGATATGTGTATGTTACTAGTGTATGTTACTATGCACTGTGGCTAGTCTAAACAAACTAAAGTATTATTAGCTTCCTATTTACCATCCGTGAAGCTGGTGGTTCACAGGTTCCATGTGTTGCGTACACGCCATAACAATTTCACCTGTCACCCGTACAGTGGGAACAGGAACACGGGTAGCGTAACACAAAACACCTCGACTCTAGCAGATATATTTTGAGATACATTTTGAGTTAATTACATCACTAGTGCTAGAACTTGGCACAAAAATTCACTTCAGTGCCAGAACTTGTGGTGTACATATAAGTGGTTCAAGAACTTGGCTTGATGGTGCAAATACGGTGTTGTACACGCTTGCGGCGTGCCAGCTTGCCGTAGGGCCTACTGTCAGTGACAGGAAGCGGAGGGCAGGGCGTGTGGCTTGTCTTTTGCGAAAAGCTTCTCAATATTTTTTTCTCACGAAAAAGTCCCTCGAGAGAAACTGTACATAAAAATGAAAAAAACTGACTCGTTAGAACTCACGACCTACAGGTCACCTGCGCTGGTGGCTTGCCAGCACACCATTTTTTTTTCTCACCAAGTTCTAGCACCAATGGTGTAATTGACTCATACATTTTTATGGTTGTGAACTCCGATTGTACCAAAACCGTAGGCGGTCGTCATCCAATGTAACATCCCAAATTTTCAATTTGGAATGTTATACATAGATCATCCATGCATATCATATTTTATTGCATTTCCGCTCCGCAATCCTCGAAATCCTAAGCAACTCAAGGACCCTCGGAGAGAGTTGGGGATTTCCCGATTTTCATATTTGATTTCCTATCAACAAATAGTGAAATGAGGATTTTTGATTTTAATTATTTTTCTCATCGAAAAATATTTCTTATAAAAATATATAAGAGGAGATAATATGACTTCTCTAAAACAATTGAAATATTGGAGGAAAAATGTTTAAATCATTTGTTTGGTTTTATTTGAATTTATTTGGATTTTATTTGCATTAGAAAAAAATATGCACGTTTTTAAAAATTGCATTTTAGGGCCAAGAAAATGTTCATCTCATTCTAAATATTTTATTTAGACGGTGAAAATTTGTTTTGGCATTTTTAGGTTTTTATTTTAAATTTATAGGATTTATTTTCTGTCGGTGAAATTATTTAAAAAATAATAATCTTCCTCATGGCGACCGGCCTAAGGCCCGACCGCCGCCAGCCTCCATGAAGGCCTTGCCCGCCGCCGACACGACAGAGTCCGAGCCAGACTCTCGCCGCCGCCGCCTTGCCTCCTCCAGCCGCCTCACCTTTTAAATACCACACCCTCGAGCCCCAATCGCCGCCGCATGCCTTTCCTTTGCCCGCTTGCCATGCCATGCGCCGCCGCCGCCGCCCGCCGCCCGAAGCCCGCCACCCAACCCCACCTCGCCGGAGGTACCGCGCCAATCCGCCGCCGCCCGTTTTTTTTTAAAACCGATTCGGTTTTTTTAGAAACCCTAGTTTGTTTTTCTAGTTCGGTTCGCCGATTTTTTTTGAGGTTCGTCTAATTAGCGGACGTTCGTCCGTACGTTCGTTTGAACGAACGGTGTTCTTCCGTTAATTCTGAGATATGACGTTCATTCGTTAATCTGTTAAATCGGTTTTTTATCGGATTTATCTGCGATTATTTTCGATCCACGATTTACGATTCGATCTTAGATTACATTTTTTCTTGGCGCTCGTTAGTCGGAATCGGTGATTCAAACGCCTAGAATTTCATCTCGAGACCCGCTTTGTTTAATCAACTTAAACAAGGTTTTGCTCTTGTAAAATTTGACTTTAGTCCGATTAGTAAACGGATCTTGTTTCTTTCATTGTTTGAGTTTCGTTGCTCCGTTTGGTTTGATTCTTTTTGCAAACCGGAGTTCTTAAGTTGAACTTTCTGGTCAATCTCTTTTATTTGGAGTTTAAACTTGTGCATCTTTGCTAGTTGCTTATGTATGTTATTGTTTGTTTGCGCTAGAATTCCGGTCGAGGCGTGTTACTCGAGTCTCTAGGATTCACGGATCGTCGACAAGGCAAGTAACACATTGATCATACTTTTTCCATACCCAGTTTTTATTGCATTAGTTCAATCCTCAAACTTTGCATGATTAGGATGTCTTTAACTTGTTGGTTGGGAAGTAGTTGATGAGGTAGAACCTATTGCCCTGTTTATTATCAAACCCTTGGTAGTGAATTCTACGCGTTGCTTATATTGCCATGCTATGCTCGTAGACGTGGTTTGGGTTTGAGTGTATCCATGATAGATGTGAGATTGTTAATTAATGGTTTACTTAAGGTGGCAACTTTAATACACATCTGGGTGGATTGAGGCACCTGGGGAACCCAATGTTGTCTGTTTTATTTTTGGTAATCCCGGGTTACCCGTGTGATCTTCCTATGGACCGCCACCCAGGCTTAAAGGGAACTGAGATGATTCATGCTAGAAACTTTTGTGTGCAGCCGCAAGCTACTATGGGCTCTAGCATAGTTGAGTAAGTTATGTGAAGCTCTTGAAGAGGTAGATCAGCAGGTAGTGGGTTTTGTAGGTTTGGTATGGTTTACCCGGAGTAGAGAGTTAATGTTTCTGAAAGACTATGTCTTGGTCATCCATTTCTGAAACACCATGTAGTGCAAGTGTGACGCCCCCGATTCAATCGTACACTAATCATGCCCGCAAATGCGTACGATCAAGATCAGGGACTCACGGGAAGATATCACAACACAACTCTAAAACATTTATAAGTCATACAAGCATCATAATACAAGCCAGGGGCCTCGAGGGCTCGAATACAAGTGCTCGATTATAGGCGAGTCGTGGAAGCAACAATATCTGATCTGGACATAAGTTAAACAAGTTTGCCTTAAGAAGGCTAGCACAAACTAGGATCTGAGATCAAAGAGGCGCAGCCTCCCACAGGATCCTCCTAAACTACTCGGGTTGTCGTCGTGACTGCACGTAGTAGTAGGGCCCTCTAGTGTAGTAGTAAATAAATCGACGGTGGCGTCGCTCTGGGCTCCGAAGATCTGGTTGCGACAACCGTAAAGAAGGAAAGGGGAAAAAGGGGAGAAAGCAACCGTGAGTACTCATCCAAAGTACTGCAAAGCAAGGAGCTACACTACTTATGCATGGGTATATGTGTAAGGAGGCAATATCGATGACCGAATCGCTGAGAATGCCGAGAATAAGAGGGGATAACTAATCTTGTCGAAGACTACGCTCGCGACCTCCGTCTTGCAAAGATGTAGAAGAGAGTAGACCAAGTCCTCCAAGTAGCATCGCCAAGTAGCATCTCCAAGTAGCATCTCCAAGTAGCATCTCCAAGTAGCATCTCCAAAGTAGCATCGCATAGTATAATCCTACCGGCGATCCTCCCTCGTCGCCCGTGGAAAAGCGATCACCGGGTTGTCGTGGAACTTGGAAGGGTGTGTTTTATTAAGTATCCGGTTCTAGTTGTCATAAGGTCAAGGTACAACCGCAAGTTGTCCTGTTATCAAGATCACGGCTATTCAATAGATTAACTTCCTGCGGGGTGCACCACATAACCCAACACGCTTGATCCCATTTGGCCGTACACACTTTTACGGGTCATGCCCGCCGCGGAAGATCAACACGCCGCAGCCCCACCTAGGCACAACAGAGGTCGACGCCGGTCTAAACCTAAGCGCGCAGGGTGCGGGCCCATCGCCTGAGCACACACTGCGTTCGCGACTGTGACGAAGCGAACTAGCCCCTTAATACAAGTGCGGGCTTACGTTCCAATCCGTGCAGCGCCACTCGGTCGGCGACGTCAAGAAGGCTTCGGTGATACCACGGCGTCGGGATACCCATAACTACTCCCACGTAGATGGTTAGTGCGTATAGACCAAATGGCGGACTCGGATCAAATACCCGGATCTCGTTAAGCGTGTTAAGTATCCGCGAACGCCGAGCAGGCCAGCCCACTGTCTCCTAGGTGGTCTCAACTCTACCTGTCGCTCCGCCACAAAGTAACAATCGGGGCCGTCGGAACCCAGGCCCACCTCTACCGGATGGAGCCACATCCTTTCGGCCCCTCATCGAGAATCACTTGCGGGTACTCAGCGAAGTGACCCGACTTTAGTCACCAAAGTATAGTATGTATGTATGTATAGTATATACCGTGATCACCTCCCGAGTGATCACGGCCCAATAATATAGCAAAGCGGTGACAAGAATGTAGGGCCAATGATGATAAACTAGCATCCTATACTAAGCATTTAGGATTGCGGTAAGGTATCAGCAGATGTAGCAACAATGTCGGGCTATGCATCGAGAATAGGATCAACGGAAAGCGAGAACATGCTACACTACTCTAATGCAAGCAGTATAGAGGAGAATAGGCGATATCTGGTGATCAAGGGGGGGGGCTTGCCTGGTTGCTCTGGCAAGGAGGGGTCGTCGTCGACGTAGTCGATCACAGGGGCATCAGCAGCGATCTCGGGGTCTACCGGAGAGAAGAGGGGGAAGAAACAGTAAATACATAGTAAGCAAGTGCATAACAGGATAACAGGTAGAGCTAGACGTGTTCTAACGCGGTGCTACACGCTACCGGCGAAGGGAGAAACATCCGGGAAAGCTTTCCCGAAGTGTGGCATTTTTGGACATAAGAACCAAAGGGGAACGGTTACAGGTTCGCTGTGCTAGAGACGCGTGACAGATAAACGGACTGTGTATTCCGATTTGTCTCGTCGTTCTGAGCAACTTTCATGTAGAACACATTTTCATCTGAGTTACGGATTATTTTATATGAACTTCTAAAGTTTTAAGTGATTTTCTAATTTACTGGATTTAATTTAAATCAAAAAACAATATATACTAATTGTTGTGGGTACACAGAGAAGTGTACCAGAGGGTGTAATGTGTGGCTGACAGTGGGCCAGGGTCAAAGTCAACAGTACCCAGTCAACAGTTGACTGGTCAACATGGTCAAATGGGCCCGCATGTCATGGAGTAATTATTTGGACAGATTTATTAATCTGGTCATTATAGTAGCGGGGCCCAGTGTCATTGATACAGTAGGCTAACTAACACTAAAAATTATGCCCTGACTAATTAAAATCCTAAGACAATTAAGCAGGCCAGCCACACATGCAAGGCATAGCCGTGCCTCACACACATGTGTACGCACATGGTGGCCATGACCATGGCACAAGAGGCGTACAGGGGAGTGACCAGGGCTCACACGGAGCAGCAAGCAAAAGGCAGCAGCAGTCAATTGAGCAGCGACGGCGGCAACAGAGCAAGCAGAAAACATGTAGCAGCAGCGGCAGCAGTGGGAGGCTTCAGCAGAGAGCAGTAGCAAGCAGGCAGGAGCATCACACAGCAGCAGCAACACAGAGCAGCAGAGGCGCATAGCAGCGTAGCTAGCAGATGAGCAGCACACGAGCGCGGGACATGCGGTCGAGCGGGCACGCTGGCGGTTACGGGCGCGCCAGCGGCACGCTGGAGGCGAGGCTGGGGCGCGACGGGTCATGGGCGGCGCGACAGCTGCAGGAGCAGCGCGGGGGCTAAGCGGCGAGGGTGCAGGTCTCTTGCAGCGCCTTGCACCGAGAGCCGATGCAGTGTGGGGAAAGGCGGGGGCTCCTCGGGAGCATCGGCGAACGGCGGATCGACCTACGGCATGCGGACGAGCTAAAGGGAGGAGGATGAGGCGCATGGCTCACTGCCGTTGCAGGAAGGCCCGGGAAGGCAGCGGCCGGAGACGATGGAGTCGGCGGCGACCCGAGGAGGACGGAGGTCGAAGACGGGAGGTAGCGGCGCTCGGCTCCTCCCAGCTTGAGCTCGTGGGCGGGAAGATGTAGCGAGACGTCGAAGAAGCGGAAAAACACGTCCGGGCGCTGGGGGCGGCGAGGCTGCGGTGGTGGTCCGCGACGGCGGCGACAACGCCTCGGCGAGTGGAGAAAGGAGATCTGGTGGGAGAGGAGGCGGACAAGGCGAGGGAGTGAGCGGGGCGAGACCGAGGAGGCGGGGAGGCTCGTCCTTATCCAGCTGGCTGGTGGCGTGGGCGATGAGCCGGTCGGGCGGCGACCACGCCCATGATCGCATGAACAGGAAGGCGACCGGGAAAACGACTGGTGGGCCGTTCGGGTGAGCTAAGGTCCATTAAAGGCGGGGCCTCTCCCTTTTATTATTTTGCTTTTGCTTTTCTTTTAAAACTTTTACATTTTCATTTAAAACCAAAAGCAAAATAGTTTTATAAATTATAAAACTTACACCTAAAATATTAGTATAATTTTTTTGCTACTTGCCATATTAAGTTTGAATATTTAAATAAAATAGTTTAGTATTTTTACAAATTAGAAAGGCAATTAAATTATCAATTAGGACCTTTGTTTTACTTAGTTTAGCGCGATCGAAACACCTCATAAAAATGTTGGTTCAGCACCATTAGTAACAAATGATTATTTGCCACATTGTGAACATTTTAGATTTCATGTTTGTGAAATTTTGAATTTCACTTAGTAATTGAATTTGAATTCAAGTGGAATTTGAAAAGAGATAGGATCAAAGATGATCATGCATTGTTTAGCGAAAAGATTAGATTAATCCCAGGGGTTACTATAGCATGATACTCGGGGTGTTACAAATCTCCTCTACTACAAGAAATCTCGTCCCGAGATTTAAGAGGTGGAGTAAGGGGAAAGAATTGGTTACGAAATCCTAACGAATCCTCTTTCCTTGACGCTCCCACTGAAGAGGTTGATCCATAACTTTGATGTCTTCAATTTGCTGCATATGAGCATCATGATGAAGTTGCCATCCTGTCTTCGGGAATTCCATCGTACTTACGAATAGGAAAGGGGGAGCTTGACAACGACAGAATGCTACAAAGGGTAATCATCGGGGGTTATCCCACGAGTGAAAACATGAGTATCTCTCAAGTTGAACGAAGAGAACACGTCGAGAGCAAAGTAATAAGGTACAATAAGAAGTTTCAAACGGATAGACAATCATTCGATGTCTGAAACAAAGTGTGAAGGAGGTCCAGAGCAATGAGAATAAGTATTGCGTCTGATACCAAAATAGATTACTAGCAAGGTGGCTCGTGAATTACAAACAAAGCCAAGCGCGAGGAATAACTTTTGAAAAAATAGGGAGGTATAGGAGATTCAGGTTTCGATCCTGTGGAACTGTGGGTTATGGACCCACCACATGGGTCAAAAGTAGGAAGGGCGCTGAAATCTTGCACGGTCAGGATAGCAAGGCAGGTCAGTGGATAGCCTGTCAGTTATGTTGGCATCAATGTTGGTACCAAGGGCGAGGGACGAAGAGAACCATTTTCCTGCTCGTTGAAATGAGGCGGACCAATAGGCAAAGTTCTCGTTCACCGGCGGTTACCGAAATGTTAACAACAATAGTAATAGGATTTTACTGACAGAGTTGTACACCGAGGTGCTTACATAAGCAGAGAATCAACACTGCTCAGATAAATCAACTTACAAGAAAGGTTAAACAGAACAATGGAAAGGGATAATGTGATTATCAAATTAATTAGAACAATGGAAAGGAAAATGTGTTTATACCCAAGTATCAAGAGTATACATTTTCCCATCCAGGACAGGACAACAAGTGGATAATCAATTAGGTAAAGGGGCGAGAATGGTGTTTGGATAATTGATCAAGAAATATTTAGCATTGCGCTTCCAATGTTCTTTGTTGATGCTGAGTACCATAGTCATGCTTTGGGATAGCATCGACATGGTCAACAGGTAAAGGTCAGACTTCAGAAACACAAAAGGATCCATCAGGAATAACTTGTAGAATAAGTCTTACAATTTCCTCATGGAAGAATGGTTATCCTTGCTAAGAAGGGAACTATAACAATAGGTCTTAAGGCCAGGTGTGCTAGGTATGACATCACCTTACCGGGTCACATGAGGATCAATGTTATAACTCTTGAAAATATGTTCCAACCATCATATCCGACCGAGATTCAGATTTGATTGGTGTCAGGATACCTCAGACTCAGGATGCCTGAGAAGAAAGGTGCAACACAAATTGACGGGATGACACTGTAAGATTCTCGGGAAATGAACTATGAAGTGATTTCCGTTAACAAGAGTTCATAATTAACCCAAGGAGAGGACAAGGAGGTGGTGATGAACTCAAATGACAATTCACCAAAATTTCCAAAGGATGGATTTCCACAACTATGTGAATAAGGAGATAACATTTGTCAGATCAAATGACATAATGAGGTATGCTCGAGGAAAACATACACAATTAAACATTGGTTGAAAGATGCACCCGGAATATGGGGTTAGGTAGCATGATCAATGTTAGAATGGTGATTCCATAACCAATAGTCTAAGAATGAACTATCGACCATTAACTTCAAAGCAATAGGGTTGCTAGAAGGGCGGAATCCAAACAACACCACTCACTTGTTGGCACCCTGGTTGGAATCAACACGAGGACCAAGAAAGAATGGTGATGGAAAGAAGTGTTACTATATCAAGAATTCTTAAGAGGTGGAGCAATTCTCACAACATTCTTGACATAAAAGATGGTAATACTTCCAAGGTAAAGAAGAACAAATCTTTGGGTAGCGAGGATCTCAAGGTATAACACAAAACACGAACAAGTTTGTGTTGAGAGGAAATCAAGGATGTTGTCGATGATAACACAAATCATCAAGGGCAAGGATGGTATTTCCCATCATGAATTCAATTGATATCTGGAAGAGCTCGAGCGTTGATGATGATCATGACACATTCTGTCGAGAGGTTTCCTGGAGATGTAATCGATCGGCGATGACATCAAGTCAAAGGAATGATGAAGCAAAATGATCTTGGGACCATGAGTAGGACACAAACTCGAATTAAAGCTTGTCGTTCAAGGTGGAATGATAAGACAAGGAAGATCAATGTAAGCTTAGCTCATCACCGAAGTTGTGCTTTGGGAGTAAGGACCAGGTAGCACAGTTAATATCTAGCACAATAATGATATAGCCGAGCAGGCTAGGAATGACAGATCGAGTACAAACTTGTAAGCAAGAAGAATACTAAGCGTTGTTTAGTTGTGGTGCGGACTTGATTCAGTTATCGGTGTCCTTGAGGGATTAATAACTCAGAGCCCGTGAAAAATTTGGAATCAGTGAGAATGTAGTACTTGACAAAGAACTCATAAAAAGTTATGCAATTCCATGACAATCTCGAGATACCAGGGGGTAATACTCGACGACAGACAAAAGTAAAGGTTGGACAGGTGTATTGATCCACAGGAGACAATTGCTTAAACTTGCCCGAGAAATGGGATCAAAGAAGAACATGTGGTCAGAACCACGATTGCAAAGGATCAATTCATTGATACCAAAGGATATTATATCAAGGAAATAGTTATTATTACAAGAAGCTTCCATGATAGGATCTACATTGTGTCCATGGGCATGAACACAAAGGTTCAAGGTCGACTCCCACTTCCTCAATGCATAACCTTCCATTCACTTCTCGCGTTCGATGAAGTTGCAGTGTTGAAATTTTATCCGTAGGGGTATTCAGGTGACAAAGAACAGCAAGGCAATAAGCTCAAAGGATTATCGAAACAATGACGAGTATTTCGGGGTATCTTGTAATAACAAGACTAACTGGGAATGAATGTAAGAATAACAACTGCAAGTAGTTATCCATAAGGGTTGACGGTGGAAGGGGAATTGCAAACGCGATGAAGACAAGTTCTCGGGTTAACCGCGGTGAGTATCTTCAGGGTCTTCACGTGCAGCAGACGATCATCAGTAATAAGGGCTCTCCGGGTGAAAGTGATAACGAGATCCTAATGTTAGATTTAGCAAAAATCATTTAACCCGAATAGAAGAGAGATCAGAGTCCCAGAGTATAGATAAGGAGTAAAAGATCCTAATACCACCCAATGGCGACGTGGGCCCATGGGCCACACAGCCATGTTAGTAAAAGTTTTGTAAACTCTAGACTCGACTTGACCAAGGAGTTGGAAAGGATTCCTACAGCGATCGGCTCGATACCAACTTGTGACGCTTGATTCAATCAGACACTAATCATGCACGCAAATGCGCATCGATCAAGATCGAGGACTCACGGAAGATATCACAACACAACTCTAAAACATTTATAAGTCATACAAGCATCATAATACAAGCCGGGGCCTCGAGGGCTCGAATACAAGTGCTCGATTATAGGCGAGTCGTGGAAGCAACAATATCTGAGTACGGACATAAGTTAAACAAGTTTGCCTTAAGAAGGCTAGCACAAACTAGGATCTGATCGAAAGAGGCGCAGCCTCCCGCACAGGATCCTCCTAAACTACTCCGGTCGTCGCCGCACCTACACGTAGTAGTAGGCCCTCTAGTGTAGTAGTCGTAAATCGGCGACGGCGTCTGGCTCTGGGCTCCGGCATCTGTTGCGACAACCGTAAAGAAGGAAAGGGAAAAAGGGGAGAAAGCAACCGTGAGTACTCATCCAAAGTACTCGCAAGCAAGGAGCTACACTACTTATGCATGGGTATATGTGTAAGGAGGCAATATCGATGGACCGAATCTGCGAGAATGCCGAATAAGGGGATAACTAATCTTGTCGAAGACTACGCTCGCGACCTCCGTCTTGCAGCATGTAGAAGAGAGTAGACTGAAGTCCTCCAAGTAGCATCGCCAAGTAGCATCTCCAAGTAGCATCTCCAAGTAGCATCTCCAGTAGCATCTCCAAGTAGCATCTCCAGTAGCATCGCATAGTATAATCCTACCCGGCGATCCTCCCCTCGTCGCCCCGTGGAAAAGCGATCACCGGGTTGTCTATGGAACTTGGAAGGGTGTGTTTTATTAAGTATCCGGTTCTAGTTGTCATAAGGTCAAGGTACAACTGCAAGTCGTCCTGTTACCGAAGATCACGGCTATTCAAATAGATTAACTTCCTGCGGTGCACCACATAACCCAACATGCTTGATCCCATTTGGTAGTACACACTTTTACGGGTCATGCCCGCCGCGGAAGATCAACACGTCGCAGCCCCGCCTAGGCACAACAGAGGTCAAGACGCGGTCTAAACCTAAGCGCCGCAGTGCAGGCCCATCGCCTCGAGCACACACAAGACGTTGCGTCTGTGACGAAGCGAAACTAGCCCCTTAATACAAGTGCGGGCTTACGTTCCAATCCGGCGCGCGCCACTCGATCGGCCGACGTCAAGAAGGCTTCTACCGATACCACGACGTCGGGATACCCATAACTACTCCCACGTAGATGGTTAGTGCGTATAGACCAAATGGCGGACTCGGATCAAATACCCGGATCTCGTTAAGCGTGTTAAGTATCCGCTGAGCGCCGAGCAGGCCAGCCCACTGTCTCCTAGGTGGTCTCAACTCGCCTGTCGCTCCGCCACAAAGTAACAATCGGGGCCGTCGGGAACCCAGGCCCACCTCTACCGGGATGGAGCCACTGTCCTTTCAAATTTCATCGTAATCACTTGCGGGTACTCAATGAGTGACCCGACTTTAGTCACCAAATGTATAGTATGTATGTATGTATAGTATATACCCGTGATCACCTCCCGAGTGATCACGGCCCAATAGTATAGCAAGGCGATCGACAAGAATGTAGGGCCAATGATGATAAACTAGCATCCTATACTAAGCATTTAGGATTGCGGGTAAGGTATCAGCAGATGTAGCAACAATGTCGCTATGCATCGTAATAGGATCAACGAAAGCGGTAACATGCTACACTACTCTAATGCAAGCGGTATAGAGGAGAATAGGCGATATCTGGTGATCAAGGGGGCTTGCTGGTTGCTTTGGCAAGGAGGGTCGTCGTCGACATAGTCGATCACGAGGGCATCGGCAATGATCTCGGGGTTTACTGGAGAGAAGAGGGAAAAAACGATAAATACATAGTAAGCAAGTGCATAACAGATAACAGTAGAGCTAGGCGTGTTCTAACGCGGTGCTACACGCTACCGGCGAAGGGAGAAACATCCGGGAAAGCTTTCACGAAGTGTGGCATTTTTGGACATAAGAACCGAAGGAGCGGTTCTGAGTTATTTGTGCTAGAGACGCGTGATAGATAAACGGACTGTGTATTCCGATTCGTCTCGTCGTTCTGAGCAACTTTCATGTAGAACACATTTTCATCTGAGTTACAGATTATTTTATATGAACTTCTAAAGTTTTAAGTGATTTTCTAATTTACTGGATTTAATTTAAATCAAAAAACAATATATACTAATTGTTGTGGGTACACAGAGAAGTGTACCAGAGGGTGTAATGTGTGGCTGACAGTGGGCCAGGGTCAAAGTCAATAGTACCCAGTCAACAGTTGACTGGTCAACATGGTCAAATGGGCCCGCATGTCATGGAGTAATTATTTGGACAGATTTATTAATCTAGTCATTATAGTAGCGGGGCCCAGTGTCATTGATACAGTAGGCTAACTAACACTAAAAATTATGCCCTGACTAATTAAAATCCTAAGACAATTAAGCAGGCCAGCCACACATGCAAGGCATAGCCGTGCCTCACACACATGTGTACGCACATGGTGGCCATGACCATGGCACAAGAGGCGTACGGGGGGAGTGACCAGGGCTCACACGGAGCAGCAAGCAAAAGGCAGCAGCAGTCAATTGAGCAGCGACGGCGGCAACAGAGCAAGCAGAAAACATGTAGCAGCAGCGGCAGCAGTGGGAGGCTTCAGCAGAGAGCAGTAGCAAGCAGGCAGGAGCATCACACAGCAGCAGCAACACAGAGCAGCAGAGGCGCATAGCAGCGTAGCTAGCAGATGAGCAGCACACGAGCGCGGGACATGCGGTCGAGCGGGCACGCCGCGGTTACGGGCGCGCCGCGGCACGCGGAGGCGAGGCCAGGGGCGCGACGGGTCGCGGGCGGCCGCGACAGCTGCAGGAGCAGCGCGCGGGGCTAGGCGAGCGAGGGCGTGCAGGTCTGCGCGAGCGCGCGCACCGAGAGCCAGTACAGTGTGGGGAAAGGCAGGGGCTCCTCGGGAGCATCGGGCGCAACGGCGGGATCGACCTACGGCATGCGGACGAGCTAAAGGGAGGAGGATGAGGGGCAGTGGCTCACTGCCGTTGCAGGGAAGGCCCGGGGAAGACGCGCGGCGGCCGGAGACGATGGAGTCGGCGGCGACCCGAGGAGGACGGAGGTCGAAGACGGGGAGGTAGCGGGCGCTCCGGCTCCTCCCAGCTTGAGCTCGTGGACGGGGAAGATGTAGCAGACGTCGAAGAAGCGGAAAGGCACGTCCGGGGCGCCTGGGGACGGCGGGGCCTGCGGTGGTGGTCCGGCGACGGCGACGACAGCGCCTCGGCGAGGTGGAGAAGGAGATCTGGTGGGGAGAGGGAGAGGCGGACAAGGCGAGGGGAGTGAGCGGGGGCGAGGACCGAGGAGGCAGGGGGAGGCTCGTCCTTATCCCAGCGCTGCTGTGGCGTGGGGCGATGAGCCGGTCGGGCAGCGACCACGCCCGCGATCGCATGAACAGGGAAGGCGACCGGGGGAAAACGGCCTGGCTGGGCCGTTCGGGTGGGCTAAGGTCCAGTGGGGGGCAGGGGGCCTCTCCCTTTTTATTATTTTGCTTTTGCTTTTCTTTTAAAACTTTTCTGTTTTCATTTAAAACCAAAAGCAAAATAGTTTTATAAATTATAAAACTTACACCTAAAATATTAGTATAATTTTTTTGCTACTGCCATATTAAGTTTGAATATTTAAATAAAATAGTTTAGTATTTTTACAAATTAGAAAGGCAATTAAATTATCAATTAGGACACTGTTTTACTTAGTTTAGCGCAGTCAAACACCTCATAAAAATGTTGGTTCAGCACCATTAGTAACAAATGATTATTTGCCACATTGTGAACATTTTAGATTTCATGTTTGTGAAATTTTGAATTTCACTTAGTAATTGAATTTGAATTCAAGTGGAATTTGAAAAGAGATAGGATCAAAGATGATCATGCATTGTTTAGCGAAAAGATTAGATTAATCCCAGGGGTTACTATAGCATGATACTCGGGGTGTTACAGCAAGAAATCCAACAAAAGCGATCGAGTCTTGTGGGGAAAAGTGCGCAAACCTCTACAGAGTGTACAATCTAATCATGGTTAGTCGTGTCCCCAGTTATGGACAATTTGAGTATCTAGTACTTGAGTTATCACATGTATCTCATCACTCATAATTAATATTGTTGGGTTGATAATTACTTTAATTTGGGATTGAGTTGGGGTTTTACCTTCTCAATGTTTCAACCACCATGATAGTTAAACATAAAATTTATTCCTTTGTTGTAGGAAAAAATTTGCTTTTCGCAAAACTATAACCATAGAGCTTTCCACCAGCCATATATGCATGTAGTGATAGCACTATTTCTGTTTTTGCTCTACTGTGTTATATTGCCAGCATATTCCATGTGCTGACCCATTTTCGGGCTGCAACGTATTATGTTGCAGACTTTTCAGACGAGGAGTAAGGTTCGTTAGGTCGTTGCCGTGCAGCTCAGCTATGCTGTTGGAGTTGATGGACTCACTTTATCTTCCAAGCCTTCCGCTGATATCGCATTAGATGGCCTTAATCCATATTGTTGTAATAAGTTCTCTTTTGAGACATTCGATGTAATAAGTGTGTGATTGCTACTCTGTTATAAATCCTTCGAGTATTGTGTGTGTCAGCATTACTGATCCATGGATGACACTGAGGCACAGAGACTTGACCGTTTGAGGTCGGGTCGCTACAAGATGGTATAAGAGCACACGCTGAGTGTAGGATATGACCACTAAGATAAACCATAGGTCACTCTTCTCTACTCATTTCTGACCCCTCTTCCTTTTCCACTCTTTAGGATGACGGAGAAGAAGAACAAGTTCATAACCGGATGAGGATACACCTTTTGGGCGCCACTTGAAGGAAGTCACTAGGTACTTGAATATTGGAATACCAAGTTTCACCGGACGTCTGGCGCCACCTTACCGTAAGAGGAGCTATTGGATGATTCAAGTACAAGTTCCAGGAAGGACGTTCTCGCCAACTTCTAAACCCATAGAATTTTCTTTCGATGCACCAACCTGGAGTCTAGGCAAGAGCATGGGAGCCCACATTACCATGGGACACATTGGAGAAGTCTACAACAGGGAACTCAAGGACACTACCTATCAAATATGTGGACGCCGAGATGAGCAATGGGAAATGATCAGCACCAGGAAGGATAGATCCATTGCAGCATTTATCCAGGAGCTAAACCAGCACTCGACGCCAGGAGAACCAGATGTGCGCAGACATGATGGAATTGGAGAAAGCAAAGACTAGGATCATCGAGCTGGAGGAAGAACTCAAGTTCACACGCGATGGATATGAGGAGGAAATCAAGACACTACTGGAGAAGAACGACGACCTGGTTAAGAAGATCAGGATATTCATGGGAGGACCAGCACCGGGAGACGAAGACGACGACCCCACTTGCCCGGAAAACTACATCATCATCGACGACACTGATTCTGATCCTAGTGATGATGACTATGAAGACGAAGCTGGAGCAGACATCATGGAATCTTCCACCAATCAAAATTTCTAGATGACCACCATATATAGTAGCATTCCCCCATGTATCTAGTAGTAGTTAAGCACTTTTGCGATAGTTCTAGACCGTTGTATGCCCTTGCTTGATTGATTGAGTGAAATGATTGTGTTGTCTCATGTGCATATGGGTAGTGCTTTTCTCGCTAGACCTTTTTTCTATTCTAATCTCTTCCATCTAAACCCATCAGATGCCTCCGAGACGTGACACCGGTTTTGCTTTCCCACCGAAGCTCACCCAGTTGATCCAGCAGCAGAATGCCTTGATGCAATTACTAGTTCAGAACCAGGGCAACAACAACAACAACGACAACAACAACAACAACCCGCCATCAGTGGACAATCTAGCCCGTTTCCTAAGGTTACAGCCGCTGGTATTCTCTAGTAGCACCGAGCCAATAGTTGCAGATGATTGGCTACGCCATATCGGAAGGGGTGACCACCGCAGGGTGCACAGATGCGCAGAAGGTGCATTTTGCCGCACACCAACTGGATGGACCTGCAGCAGCATGGTGGGAGAATTTCACAGCCACCTATCCTATCGACACTGCCACATGGGCTCGGTTTGGCGAGGCTTTTCAGACGCCCATGTTTCCACTGGAGCTATGCAGATGAAGAAGCGGGAGTTTCACAATTTACGCTAGGGGAACCGTACTGTTGGCCAGTACGTGGATGATTTTAGCAAGTTATCATGCTATGCCCCTGATGATGTGGCCACAGATTCCGGGAAGCAGGAGAAGTTTATGGAAGGGTTGGATGATGAGATGAGCATGCAGTTGATGGTGGCAACCTTCAACAACTACCAGGAGTTGGTAGATAAGGCTCTTATGATTGAAGGGAAGCAACAACAGATTGAGAGCTGTAAGAGGAAGTATGGACAAGGAAAGTATAATTCAGGAGCTCAGCAGAAGCCTCGCTTAACCCCGAATTCGGGAGGACTTGTTCATAACCATGGAGGTCACACCCACACTGGAGGAGGATCGCATAACCACTATGGCGCTAAGAATGGAAATGGGAACGGAGCTAACAACAATCGCTCAAATCCAGCCACACCCGCCAAGAGAGACCTAAGTCAAGTTACTTGTTTTAAGTGCGGGAAGACAGGGCACTATGCCAATGATTGTCCTGAAGGAAGGAATGGAAACGGAAACGGGAGCGCCGGGAAGAAGCCTAATCCATTCAACAAAGGACAAGTGAACCACGTTAACGTGGAGGAGGTTGAAGAACAGCCGGACGCGGTAATAGGTAAGTTTTTGGTTAAGTCATTTACCGCTCTTATTCTTTTTGATACCGGTGCATCGCATTCATACATATCAAGGGGATTCGTAGATAAGTTTAAACTACCAACCCAAACCCTGAGGACCCCTCTTTTAGTGAGCTCGCCTGGAGCAGAGTATATGGCTAGCCGATGGTGCAACCAGATACCCCTAACCATTGGGATGCATGTTTTTCCGTCTGACCTAATTATCTTGAAGTCGCAAGGATTGGATGTGATATTAGGTATGGACTGGATGTCAAAGTATGGAGGAAGTATTGACTGTTCTAGTAAGTCAATTTATCTTACCACCCCGGAGGGGAAAAGGATTAAGTACGTATCTAGGCATGTGCCTAGGAGGACCCAAGTGAATGCCCTCATAGGAGTTGTGCAGGAGGAAGTGCCCGTAGTAAAGGATTACCCGGATGTTTTTCCAGAAGAGTTACCAGGCATGCCACCGATCGAGACATTGAGTTTTTGATAGAGCTATTGCCAGGTACCGGACCAATATCCAAGAGACCCTATCGGGTGCCCGCAAATGATCTGGAGGAAATTAAGAAGCAAATCAAGGAGTTGTTGGAGAAAGGTTATTTTTGAAGGAGTTCATCACCTTGGGGAGCTCCAGTACTTTTGGTCGAGAAGAAGGATAAATCCCTGAGGATGGTTGTTGATTACCGGGCCTTGAATGAAGTAACGATTAAGAAAAGTATCCACTACCGATGATCAATGATCTGTTTGATCAGCTGCAAGGAGCTAAGGTGTTTTCGAAGATCGATCTACGATCAGGATACCATCAATTGAAGATCCGAAAGAAGGATATTACCAAAGACAGCGTTCACCACACGGTATGGATTATACAAGTATACGGTCATGTCGTTTGGACTGACAAACGCCCCTGCCTATTTCATGAGTATGATGAACAAAGTGTTCATGGAGTATTTGGACAAATTCGTTGTGGTGTTTATAGATGATATTATGGTATACTCGAAGAATGAAGAGGAGCACAAGGAGCATTTGCGATTAGTTCTCGAGAAACTCAGGGAACACCAGTTATACGCCAAGTTAAGCAAGTCGAATTTTGGTTGAAGGAAGTTGGATTTCTTGGGCATGTTATATCAGGAGAAGGTATAGCAGTAGACCCCAGCAAGGTTCAGTCGGTCACTGAATGGTTGGCACTCACTTCAGTTGGCGAGATCCGCAGTATCCTTGGACTCGCGGGATATTATCCGAGATTCATTGAGAATTTTTCCAAGCTTGCAAAGCCAATGACTGAACTATTGAAGAAGGATACTAAGTTTAAATGGACAGAAGATTGCGAGGCAAGTTTTCAGGAGTTGAAGAAACATTTGACTACAGCCCCAGTGCTAACATTGCCAAATATACATAAGGAGTTTCAAGTGTATTGTGACGCCTCTCGCTTGGGACTTGGATGTGTGCTTATGCAGGGCGGAAAGGTTGTTTCGTATGCCTCATGACAACTGAAGCCCCATGAGTTGAACTATGCCACACATGATTTGGAGTTAGCAGCCGTAGTGCACGCATTAAAGACTTGGAGACATTACCTTATTGGAAACCGTTGTGATGTGTACACGGATCATAAGAGTTTGAAGTATATTTTCACCCAAAAGGAGCTGAACCTTAGACAGAGGAGATGGTTGGAACTTATAAAGGATTACGATATGAAGCTACACTATCATCCAGGAAAGGCCAACATTGTAGCAGACGCTTTGAGCCGGAAGAGTTATGCTAATATCCTTGAAAGTAAGGGATTGCCAAAGGAGTTAGCTGAGGATATCATGGAACTTCGGTTGGAGATTGCTCAATGAGGTTTCGTTGCAACAATGGAGGTACAGTCGACCTTGTTGAACAAAATTCGAGAAGCTCAGAAGGAGGACAAAGAGATTGCCGAGATAAAGGAGAAGATGAGCAAAGGAAAGGCCAAAGGTTTTCGCAAGGATGAGCACGATACCTTATGGTTTGAGGACCGAATTTATGTGCCCAATAACCCAGAAATCAGGAAGTTAATACTTCAGGAAGCTCATGACTCACCATACTCGATACACCCCGGAAACACCAAGATGTACTTGGATTTAAAGGAACGTTTCTGGTGGACTGGTATGAAGAAGGATATCGCTGAGTATGTAGCCATATGTGATGTATGTCAGAGAGTGAAGGCAGAGCATCAGAAGCCAGCAGGATCACATGTACCTATGCCGATACCGAATGGAAGTGGGATAAACTTGGCATGGACTTTATCACCGGACTACCCAGGACCAAAGAAGGATATGACTCAATATGGGTAGTAGTGGATCGCTTGACCAAAGTGGCTCACTTTATTCCGGTGAAAACCACTTATACAAGTGCAAAGTTGGCCAAGATATATATGTCCAGGATCGTATGTTTGCATGGAGTTCCGAGGAGCATTGTATCGATATAGAGGACACAGTTTACTTCAAAGTTTTGGCATCGCCATACACGGACTTTGGGTACAAGATTGGAGTTGATCAAAGATTCCACCCACGCATGATGGATGACCGAGAGAGTCAACCAGATACTGGAAGATATGTTGAGAGCATGTGCGCTAGATTATGGATCTAGTTGGGTTGACAATTTGCCCTACGCAGAGTTTTCATACAACAATAGCTACCAAGCCAGTTTGAAGATGGCGCCAGTCGAAGTTTTGTATGGCCGCAAATGTAGAACACCATTGATGAGGGATGAGGTAGGATACCGACAACTGTTTGGACCAGACTTGATCAAAGAGTCTGAGGAGAAGGTTAAGTTGATTCGGGATAGACTGAAGATAGCTCAGTCCAGGCAGAAAAGTTATGCAGACTCGAAACGCAAGGAGGTAACTTATGAAATTGGAGATAGAGCATATCTGCGAGTATCACCCCTGCGAGGAGTGAAACGTTTTGGAGTTAAGGGAAAATTAGCCCCGAGATTTGTAGGACCATATCGTGTTTTGGAAAGAAAGGGAGAAGTTGCCTACAAGTTGGAGTTACCTGAAGGACTGTCAGGAGTTCACGATGTGTTCCATGTCTCACAACCAAGAAGTGTCATCTTTGAGATGGCCGATATACCGTTAAGAATCTGAGACCCTTGGAGGCAATTCACCGACAAAGGTGATTTGACGTATGAGGAGAAGCCACAAGATTCTTGAGTTTGCCAAATGAGTCACTCGCAAACAAGATTATCAAATTTTGCAAAGTTCAGTGGAGCCACCATACCGAGGATGAAGCCACCTGGGAACGAGAGGATGATCTTCGCAAGGACCACCCGCACCTATTTTCTGACCAACCCGAATCTCGAGGGCGAGATTCATCTTAAGGGGGGTAGGTTTGTAACCTCCCAAATTTTCAATTTGGAATATTATACATAGATCATCCATGCATATCATATTTTATTGCATTTCCGCCCCGCAATCCTCGAAATCCTAAGCAACGCAAGGACCCTCAGAGAGAGTTGGGGATTTCCCGATTTCATATTTGATTTCCTATCAAATAGTGAAACGAGGATTTTTGATTTTAATTATTTTTCTCTCCGAAAAATATTTCTTATAAAAATATATGAGAGGAGATAATATGACTTCTCCAAAACAATTGAAATATTGGAGGAAAAATGTTAGAATCATTTGTTTGGTTTTATTTGAGTTTATTTGGATTTTATATGCATTAGAAAAAAATAAGCACGTTTTTAAAATTGCATTTTAGGGCCAAGAAAATGTTCATCTCGTTCTAAATATTTTATTTAGACGGTGAAAATTTGTTTTGGCATTTTTAGGTTTTTATTTTATTTTATAGGATTTATTTTCTGTCGGCAAAATTATTTAAAAAATCTTCCCACGCCTTGACTGGCGACCCAGCCGCCGCCGCCTCCTTGACGCGAAGGCCGCGCCGCCGCCGACTCAGAGTCCGAGCCGGACTCCTCGCCACCGCCCTTGCCCCTCCTCCAAGCCCTCCCCTTTTAAATACCACACCCCTAGAGCCCCAAGTCATTGCCGCATGACCCTCGCTTCTTCGTCGTCAGAGCCAGCCCGCCGCCTGCCGCCCAGCTGCCGAGCCGCCCGCCGCCCATAAGCTCGCCACTAGGCCTGTCAACGAGCCGAACTCGAGCGAACACAGGCGGGCTTGGCTTGAGCTTGGTAGAAGTTCGAGTCGAGCTCGAGCGAGCCCAGGTTGACCTTCGAGCTACACGTTAGGCTTGAGTTTGGCTTGTTAAGACTTCGAGCCGAGCTCGAATCGAGATTTTAATAAGCCAAACTCAAACAGTTTGTCAAGCCCGAACATACAACTAAATATAGCAATGAAAAAAAGTAAACTGCGATCAGGCATTCTTTTTGCTCTTTGTTTCTTCATGTGGTGGATCTGAGCTATCGTGTCGTTAGTGTAGCACTTGACTACATGGACATGGACTAGTTTTGGACGTCGCAAAAGACAAGCTGCACGACCTAGATTTAGCCTATGTTCCTACAAAATGCGCATAGTTTAGCGATGCGTGCTCCATCGCATGTGTTTGACCGAGCTTTGCCGAACTGTTCGAGCTCGAGCTCGAATGGCTCGCGAGCTACACGTTAGGCTTGAGTTAGGCTTGTTAAGACTTCGAGCCGAGCTCGAATCGAGCTTTTAACAAGCCGAACTCAAACAGTTTGTCGAGCCCGAACTTTTTTGACAGCCCTACCCGCCACCCAACCCTACCTCGCCGGAGGTACCACGCCGATCCGCCGCCGCCCGGTTTTTTTTTTTGAAAACCGATTCGGTTTTTTTAGAAACCCTAGTTCATTTTTTAGTTCGGTTTGCCAGTCTTTTTCGCGGTTCGTCTAATTAGCGGACGTTCGTCCGTACGTTCGTTTAAACGAACGGTTTTCTTCTGTTAGTTACAGATAACGAACGTTCGTTCGTTAGTCTGTTCGTCAGTTTTCTTTTATCGGATTTATCTGCGATTATTTTCAGTCGCGATTTCTCATCCGGTCTTTTTTCTTCACGCTCGTTAGTCGGAATCAGGTGATTCAAAACGCCTAGAATTTCATCTCGAGACCCGCTTTCTGTTTAATCAACTTAAACAAGGTTTTGCTACTGTAAAATTTGACTTTAGTCCAGATTAGTAAATGGGTCTTGTTTCTTTCGCTGTTTGAGTTTCGTTGCTCCGTTTGGTTTGATTCTTTTTACAAACCGGAGTTCTTAAGTTGAACTTTCTGGTCAATCTCTTTTATTTGGAGTTTTGCTTGTGCATCTTTGCTAGTTGCTTATGTATGTTATTGTTTGTTTGCGCTAGAATTCCCGGAGTGTGAAGCGTGTTACTACGAGTCTCTAGGATTCACGGATCGTCAGCAAGGCAAGTAACACATTGATCATACTTTTTCCATACCCAGTTTTTATTGCATTAGTTCAATCCTCAAACTTTGCATGATTAGGATGTCTTTAACTTGTGGGTTGGGAAGTAGTTGATGAGGTAGAACCTATTGCTCTGTTTATTATCAAACCCTTGTGAGTTACTTCTATGCGTTGCTTATATTGCCATGCTATGCTCGTAGACGTGGTTTGGGTTTGAGTGTATCCATGACAGATGTGAGATTGTTAATTAATGGTTTACTTAAGGTGGCAACTTTAATACACATCTAGGTGGATTGAGGCACCTGGGGAACCCAATGTTGTCTGTTTTATTTTTGGAAATCCCGGGGTACCTGTGTGATCTTCATATGGACCGCCACCCAGGCTTAAAGGGAACTGAGATGATTCATGCTAGAAACTTCCATGTGCAGCTGCAAGCTACTATGGGCTCTATCATAGTTGAGTAATTTACGTGAAGCTCTTGAAGAGGTAGATCAGCAGGTAGTGGGTTTTGTAGGTTTGGTATGGTCTACCCGGAGTAGAGAGTTAATGTTTCTGAAAGACTATGTCTCGGTCATCCGTTTCTCAAACACCATGCAGTACGATAAATCCAACGGAAGCGATCGAGTCTTGTGGGGAAAAGTGCGCAAACCTCTGCAGAGTGTACAATCTAATCATGGTTAGCCGGGTCCCCGGTTATGGACAATTTGAGTATCTAGTACTTGAGTTATCACATGTATCTCATCACTCATAATTAATATTGTTGGGTTGATAATTACTTTAATTTGGGATTGAGTTGGGGTTTACCTTCTCAATGTTTCAACCACCATGATAGTTAAATATAAAATTTATTCCTTTGTTGTAGGGAAAAATTTGCTTTCCGCAAAACTATAACCATAGAGCTTTCCACCAGCCGTATATGCATGTAGTGATAGCATTATTTCTATTTTTGCTCTACTGTGTTATATTGCCAGCATATTCCATGTGCTGACCCGTTTTCGGGCTGCAACGTATTATGTTGCTAACTTTCCAGATGAGGAGTAAGGTTCGTTAGGTCGTTGCCGTGCAGCTCAGCTATGCCGTTGGAGTTGATGGACTCACTTTATCTTCCAAGCCTTCCGCTTAGATTGCTATGCTATGCTTGTAGACGTGGTTTGGTTCGAGTGATTCATGACAGATGTGAGTATTGTTAATTAATGGTTAACTTAAGGTGGCTACTTTAATACACATCTGGGTGGATTGCTTGAAGACACCCTGGAGTACCCAGTGGTTGTCAGGGCACCTGGAGAATCTAGTGTTGTCCAAGGATATCCCGGAGTACCCGTGTGATCATCCTACGGTCCGCTACCCAGGCTCAAAGGGATCATAAGATTATTCATGCTATAAACTTCCGTGTGCAGCCACAAGCTATTATGGGCTCTAGCATAGTTGAGTATGTTGCAAGACCTCTTTTCAGTGGTGGGATAGCAGATGTAGGGAAAAGTAGGTGTAACTGTCCACCCAGAGTAAAGAGTTATTGTTTATAAAAGGCTGTGTCTCGATTCTCCGACCATGGATGTATTTGAGTCTTGTGAGGAAAAGTGCGCAAACCTCTGCAGAGTGTACAAACTAATCATGGTTAGTCGTGTCCCCGATTATGGATGTTTTGAGTATCTAGTTCTTGGATTATCATGTTGATCTTGTCACTCTTAATATAATTTGATTGGGTTTAATGATGATGCTTAATTGGGATTGAGTTGGAGGAACCTTCTCAATGTTTAACAACCACCACGATAGTTAAATAAAATGTATTCCTTTGTTGTAGGGAAAAATTGGCTTTATGCAAAATTGTAACCATAGAGCTTTCCACCAGCCAAATATGCATGTAGTGATAGCAATTATTCTGTTCATTACTCTTGTGTTACATTGCTAGCATATTCCATGTGCTGACCCATTTCGGGCTGCAACGTTCATGTTGCAGACTTTTCAGACGACGAGTAAGGTGCCATAGGTCGTTGTCTTTCAGTCAGTGATGTCATTGGAGTTGATGGACTCACTTTATCTTCCAAGCCTTCCGCAGTTATCGCTTTTAGATGGCCTTAAGCCATATTTATTGTAATAAGTTCTCTTCTGAGACATTCGATGTAATAAGTGTGTGATTGCTACTCTGTTATAAATCCTCCTGTACTGTGCGTGTCAGCATTATCGATCCAGGGATGACACTGATGCACAGAGATAAGACTGTTTGAGGTCTGGTTGCTACAATTTATGTCTGTTGGATGTTCACTTTCGGGCTTTCTTGGTCATCCGATTATCTCCTAATCATCACACCTCCAGGCTTCGTCCCACCCTAACAAACGCTAACCTTATCGGGCCGCTACTCTGGTGGTTTTCAGCCGTCGGAGATTCAGTTGGGCCTACTGGGCCTGTATCAGCCTTTGCTGCGGAAAAACCTAAAACACTGGACGCACCCTGCTTTCGTTTGCTGGCAGCCTCGCGTTGCGGCGCTCCATGGCCAACCTGGGTGCCGACCAACCGATGTGGGGGCTTGGACTGCCATGGCGGCCGCGCTGGGTTTCCACCAACGCGACGGACAGCGGCTCCTCGATCCGTTCGGTTCCACAGCGTGACAGATGGTATGTGGCGGCGAACAGCCGAGAAGTTCAATCACCAAGGATGATTGATCGAGCGTTTAATCGGCCATTAATGCCAGTCAATGCTCCAGGTAGGTCAGTTTCCGTGGGCGATTCATATTTTTCATTCAATTCATGGAAGCCCATATAATCCCAACCGTGTAGCTTCACAAATCATTCTCCAACTCAGAGCACAACCTTGTAGCTTGCTGCATCTCCTCTTCCCCCGATTCTTCCTCTATTTTTAGTGATAATATTCTTTGTAATAAAAAACGCCGGTCAGCCTACTTCTGCTAGGTTAGAAGGTGATGCGCCGGTTCCAATTTTCAATTGTTGTCTGCATATACATATGTGTTCTCTTCTAATTTAGAATTTCAAATGATTGCAGGTTCTCTACAAGGACGAATTTAAGCTACGTGTTGCTTGGTTTCTTTCGTTCTTTCAGTTAAATCTGCCAGTATCTCTGTTCTTCCCCCAATTCTTCCTCCATAAGTATATAAATTTTAATTTATTGATGTTTTTCCACTCTCAACTGAAGACGTGTGCTCTGAATTGACGGGTTCGAACTTTCTGCTGGGTTGGGTTTTCCCTTGCATCTCCAATTGCTAAAGGTCAGGTTAGTATCCGTCATAGTTGATATAGTGATGACATATGGTATCACTCCTTCTGTTTATCATGTTATTAGACAGTAAACTGACATATGCGTCCAAAGCCTCCAACTGATGGTATTCATTTATATGACATGCATCAGCAATGCTTACTGAATTTGAAGAAATTTTTAAGCAGGTACATGTACAGGTAGGTTTATGAAGTCACTGTCAAGAGGCTTATATGATGTAGCAACGTCAAAGCAAGTCGATTACCTGATGTTTTAGATCAATACCCATCCTAACCACGAACCAATATTCTTTCAAATGCTTGGTAATTAGGTTGAACGGCAGAGTACTTGAAAAACAAACACTGACTTGGTCCGAGATTTTTATTTGACAATGTATCATGTGACAGTACACAATAGGCATTCCCTCCCTCTAAACTTCTGTGGTGCATCAAGACAGTATTAAAATACAGGGGTTGTGTGTATACATATAGCACTTATCATTTTAAAGATGATTGTGAAGCTTAAGGAAGATACACATCTCGATACTATATGTAATCATTTTGTGCTCTTCACATGGGTAAAGTTCCACCTTGGGCAACTACTTGGGAAAAGATAGTGTATTGTGCCATACTGTTTCAAGGGAATTGAAGAAGATAAGATAAGTTGTCTCTGGTAAGCAAAGACCAGAAAAGCCACACATGTTCTTAAGTCAAGTAAAGTAGCAATTATGCATCTTAAACCACTATTTTTGTCAACATGTCCTAGACATAAATCAGTTGCCGGAAGCCACCGATAAAAACACCCGTTGCCTGAAGCCATGTACAACAGTATAAAAATGTGGTGGTTTTCAACCATTTTTGCAAAACAGTACAGATTTGTCCCTAGTGCATTACCTCATGGCCGAAGACATGGTCTACTGCCAGCACTCTCGTTGGGATGTACCGCACAACATCCTTCAACAGGATGCTCAGGTAGATTTCCCTATATTTAGTTTCAGTTTATGTATGATTCATTCTTGCACCAAGCAATTACATTGTCCTGATATCCTCTCATTGCAAAAATTGTACATATAGGTGATGTTCATGCTCGCTGTCGTTGATTGAGATCTTGAAGATTAGTACTGGGATTTTTTGAGAACGACAGCTCGCCGTTGCCCTCACCTTTGCGCCCGACTCCCTGTGTTGTGCTACCAGGATGCTGGCGGTGTTCAGTCCCCGAAACTCCTCACTACCCAGAATTCATCTACTAGACATCCAAGAAACTTGGAGAGCATCTAATATCCTCGTGTTCACTTCTTTGTCCTTTTTATTTTGTCTCTCTCATTTAAGTACAAGTTCAGTTTCGATGTCCCAAGACAGATCCAAGTTCACTTATAGTTTTGTTTAGGAAACCATGTGCATCAGAGGGCATAACTCTCCATGATGCATGGAAATAAAAATAGAGCGCCCAAACAACTGTACCATGAACACATTCCTAACTATTTATGTGGATTAATTGTTTATTTTTAACTGCTTGAATATTGGTTTCCGTATGATATTCTCCCAATTTGGCTATGTGCTACTTTTTAGTGACTTCATGTTCATTCCTCCCCATGTTTTTTACTTATATTTGGGTTAAATTTCTGCCATGCTATTTTATCACAACATTCCCATATCTAAATATATTCAAATGGTAATGATATATTTGCAACAATTTCCTGGACTACCCTGATAAGGGATCAATTTCTTGCTTTTAAAAGTCACCTCCTGGTTATGTGCATGTGGATTTATATTGTCTATGATTCATATTGCAACCACAACTATTATCGAACCTAGCACTCCGATCAATAATACCTAGCATGCAATTTGGGCTTGAATGTTTATTTCTAAGCCCACCCAAGAAAACAGTCTTCCCTACTATCTTATACTATTTTATTTTATTTCATGTATCTACATATTTAAAAATCATATCCTTCTATTGAAAAAATAGACGGGCGCAGCAACGCGCGCCATTAATGATCTAGTGCTCATATAACAACTTAGCATCATGCATCATCGATCGTAATAACAAATAACTCATCATTGGTATCATAATAACAAGTCCTACTCATCATCATCGATCATACAACTTATACTCGATACCACATCATCATCATAGTCATCTAACCAATTCTACTTAGTTGTTCGTAGCACATGATCGCACATGATCATGAGTATTAGCTAGAACCTACTACCTTCTCTTAGGTAAAATAGCATAAAACAAGATAGGCCCTGACTCTCTATTATGGAGAATGGAGATTATCTTGTCTCCAATTCTTGCACTTGGCCTAATGTTACTTCCAAGTACCTCCTTACGAGTGGCCATACATTTGTTCGAATCTTTGATTGTCATGTCTTCATTGCTTTTAGAAATCCGATATTCAAAACATCAAGGCGACCTTTCGGAAACATCAGATGAGGCACACACTCCTGCGGGATTATCTATTGAAAAACATAGTAATAACTTCGTAGTTAGCAATGTAGTTCAGTTTTAGAAGAATTTATGCAAAAGATGCACAAATGTCGTAATACTAAAAAATCTTACCATGAGATCTCCATGGATGTTAGCATAGTTCAACACGTGCACTAGTGGCACATATTGACCATAATGTGGAGGAGTTTGATAATAGACATTGTAATTCTCAAGATCAATACAAAATGCGACCAGATGATTTTTCTCCTGATATGTTAACTCAGAGTCATCGGTGTAGTAGGTTCTGTCTACCATCTTCCGCACATTCTTTGAAGAATGAAAATAAGCTATCAATGGAAATAAGCTGTCAACTATTTTGAAATAAACAATATAAATTACTTAATAACTATGTTTGAGAAACTCACATGGCGGTAGAATTGGAAGCGTATCAACAATGACCCAAATGTCCAAATTGTCTACCTCGATGTCAGGATCACCAAGATCCATGGTGACAAACATACCCTCTTGAAAATCATACATCTTGCAAAGTGCTTCCCAATCCGGGCAATCAAAATTGGATACGCTCTCAGAATTGTATAGATTTACCTCAAAATCCATAGCATGATGGGTCCTTAGGTGAATTTTCTTTATTTCATTCCTCTCATGATCTTCAAAACCCATCCTCTCCAAGACATAGCGTCTTGCATGGCATGGGATAAGCTAGTCGAATAATAAAAGACGAAAATTACACGTTGAAGTAGTAGAAGTCGAGCTTAATTACGAAAAAACACTTTGCATTGTAGCGTACCATTTCACAATTGAAGGCCTCCTCGAGCTTAATGCTGAAGCGCCGACCTTCTACCAAGTGAGGCATGTCGCAGAAACCCCGGTTGTCGCTGCACCAGGAGCACTCCCCGGGATTTTTGTCTGACGACATTTCCTATGTTCATAATTCAAAGATTAAACTTCTAAAATTCAATATATGTACTACAAAAACTAAATTATATCATTATTATTAAGCACGGGTTGACTATCGGTTCGTCGAGTCTTTTTTTTTTGAAAACTCTCAGCTCACGTGGTGTATATATTCGACCGTTGGTGATGGTCACTCCTTCTTTCGTCCCTGAGGGCATTAAACCAAAATGTCTAGCACACGGGAACGAAGGAGAAGAGACCCCCATGACAATAGTTGGCATTCTTCTTCGTTCTCTCATATATGGTGGACACACTCCCTCACTGATTTTTCGACCGTCGGTGATGGTCGTTACTCCTCCTTCCCCTAGTGACTAACATCTAGCACAAGGAGAAGAAGGAGAAACGACCCCCATGACAACAGTCGAGTTTCTTCCTTTCTCATATATGGTGCAGACTTTCTCCCTCACTCATTTTTTTGATTGTCATGTATGGAGCCTTGATAGACTTAAAGTCAACCCGAAATGTCGTTTAATTATCTTTCTAGAAAATCTAGGCCACTCGATATTTCCTACATATTCTAGCACAAGTCATGCCAAAAATCACGAAAAAAATCCGGCATGACCTTTACTAAAAAAGGACATATCGAGCGCCTGAAATTTGCCGGAACGGAAATTAATCAACGCTCCGGCAAAACATAGGCCACTCGGAGGACTCAAAACTTGAGATGGTCATTGCATTTCAATGGTCGAAAATATGAACAAAAACATTTCAAAATATCTTATAGGACTCATATTGACATGGAGATTTGGCTAGTCTCACCTCGAGGTCGGAGGGGGCCTGTGACGGGGACGACGGCGGCGACGACATGGGCTCCTTTATTTCTGCAAAAAAAACAAAATATAAACAAAAATATTATTCTCATCATCCTAGGACTTAGTGAAATCCTATGTCTAAAACTTTCTCCTAAACTTATAAAACCTAGTTCTAACCCTAATAATTTGTACTGCCCATCTATCCATCCATTTGTCTAAACCTAGTTCCAACTCTAAAAATTGGTAAAACCTTGTTCTAACCTAAAAAATGAGAAGACCTATACATTTACTAAAAATCCCCTAGTTCTAACCCTAACATCTATCCATCCATCCATCTATCTATGTATCCATCATCAATTCCTTTGTCTATCTATGCAATATATAAAAAACATTGTTATCTATCTATCTATCTATCTATCCATTCATCTATCTATCCATCTATCTATGCAATGCAGGAGGGATCAGAGGGAGGGAGAGGGTCAGAGGGAGAGGGCTGGGAGGGAGAAGGGAGGGAGAAGGGCAGGGGATGGAGGGAGAGGCAGGGTCGGAGGGAGGGGGAGAAGGGAGGGATGGAAGTTGAAGGGAGGGAGGGAGGCATACCGGGCGACGGCGGCGGCGAGACGACGACGGCGGGCGGTGGCAGCGCACAGGGGTTGGAGATGAGAGAGATGAGAGTGTGGGAGGGAGAGTGATCGATCGGGCCGGCAGGGGAGAGGATAAGGTATCATTAGTAGTAGCGCTGGCTGGAGGCCCAGCGCTACTGCTATATCTCTAGCAGTAGTGCTGGTTCCAGCCAGCCGCTACTACTACGTGTAGCCCCTGCCGGTGGCCATGGGACTACTTAGCAGTAGCGTTGCCAGGAGGCCCATCGCTACTGCTACTCCGGTACCTGTAGCGTGTGTTGTCAACCTGCGCTACTACTAATTTGCAGTAGCGCTGGGCCCATAACCAGCGCTACTACTAAGCTCCTGTGTATAGGCATTTCCCTAGTAGTGTATTAATATTCTGCAAAGTAAAAGACAAGCAAAAAATTAGCAACTAGCAGTGGACACTAAGTTAATAGGTTAGTCCCAAAAAATGATATAAAGTTGCTAGTAAATGTATATAAAACATTCAAGATTGATAATATAACAACATGAAACAATAAAAAAATTATGAATACGTTGGAGACATATCACTTGCCATGTCGGAAAGCACGTTCGTCCTCCCTTTAGTGCATCTACCACCATTGCATCCGATCATTTTCAATTAATTCATAGTGATGTATAGACTTCTCTAGTTGCGAGTAATACGAGTTATCATTACTACCTTGTCATTTTAGACGACTTGTCTCACTATGTGTGGACTTTTTCATTGCGTTGGAAATGTGATGTTCTACCCGCCCTCACCGCATTTTCTACTCATATGTCACAACATAGTTCAGTCGTCCCATTCATGCTTTTCAAACAAATAATGGGAAAGAGTTTAATAATCGTGCACTTACCAACCTACTCACTTCCCACAACACGATATTTCATCTCGCTTGCCCTTACACCTCGCAACAAAATGGTCATGCTGAACGTGTTCTTCGCACTCTTAATGATTGCGTTCGTACACTTCTTTTCCATGCCAATGTGCCGCCTCATTTCTGGCCTCATGCACTAGATAATGCATCTCTCCTCATCAATCTCCGACCATGTCATCCTCTTTGGAACTATGCACCTCACCACTTTCTTTTCAGCACACCACCCTCCTACGACGAGCTACGAGTTTTCGGGTTCCTTTCCTATCCTAGCATCATTTCCACCGCCCCTCATAAACTCACCCACACTCTCTAGATTGCATCTTCTTTGGCTACCCCTCGAACACCAAGGGCTACCGCTGTTATGATTCGGTCTACACCAAGTGATCACATCGAAACACGTTTATTTTGATGAGAAAGTCTTTCCATTTCAGCAGGTATAGCCACCCGTCGCTGCTTCATCACCACTATCATCGTCACCTAATGATGGCCCACCGCCGGCTCTCCATGCCGCGCCTCGGTACCCTCGTGATGCGCACTCATGGTTCGCCCCAGCTCCACCCCATGGCACACTGACGCTCAGTCATGACACGGCTATCATGGCAACAGAAGGTCGGCCATGGCCAACTCCAGTCCGGCTGCTGGGAGCTCTTCTGCAACATCGTCATCCTCACTTGCATCGCCTGCTGCTTCGTTTAACTAGGCACCACCCATGCCATCGCCACCACTTTGCCCTCCATCACCGCCGCACCGCACGGTTATGCACGCACTAGGGTGCATTGTCCGAGCAACCGTTACCCTGATGATGAGTATTTGTGTGCAGCTTCGACGTAGAATAAGAATTATAATCTTAATAAAAGGAAGGGTTCGAATAGCATCTACTAGTATTACCGAAAACTTTATGAAAATACTTCTACGAGAAGGTTTTATTGAAGTCAGCTCGTGTGGTCCTTCGTGACCCGCACTGGCTTGCTGCGATGCAAGAGGAGTTCGATGCCTTGCAACCTAACCGTACTTGCCAACTTGTTCCCTGCCCTCGACATGCCAATGTCATTAGCGGGAAATTGGTGTTTCGTCACAAGACTCATCACAACCGAATTCTCAAGCGCTACAAAGCGCGTTGGGTGGTTTGTGGCTTTCGTCAACGAGTCGGCATCGATTTCATTGACACCATTGCTCCGGTCGTTGAGCCGCGCACGATCCGCACTATCTTGCAGCTTGCGGTCTCCCGTGCTTGGCCCCTGCATCAGTGGGACGTCTCCAACGCCTTTTCTCCACGACCATCTCGACGAGCAGGTCTTCTGTCAACACCACATTGGGTTTGTTGATGCTACCATTTGGATCATGTGTGCCTGCTCTCGCACTCACTATGGGCTCAAGCAGGCTCCCCGTGCGTGGTACCACCGCATCGCCACATACCTTCAGCGACTTGGGTTCCGAGTAACTCGCTTCAACGCCTCGCTATTTGTGTATTGCCACGGCGATGTCACTACATACCTGTTGCTCTATGTCGATGACATCTTCTTGACGACATCATCCGGTGAGCTTCTTCGACAGCTCGTCGCTTAGCTTCAGTCCGAGTTCGCCATCAGGGACTTGGGCCCCTAGCACTACTTCCCCTGGATTGAGGTGGTGCGTCGTGCTGATGGGTTCTTTCTACACCAACAAAAGTACGCTCATGAGTTGCTCGAGCGCGCCAACATGCTTAACTTCAAGCCTGTCGCCACGCCAGTTGTCACGAAGGCCAAGCTTTCTGCCCTTGATGGATCACCTGCATCGGATGCTTCATTCTATCGCTCCATTGTTGGTGCTCTTCAGTACTTAACGCTCACTCGGCCGGACTTGACACATGTTGTTTAGCAGGTGTGCTTTCACATGCACTCCCCGTGAGACTCGCATTGGAACTTGGTGAAGCGGATTCTCCGCTATATCCGTGGTACCATGGCATTTGGTCTCACTTTGACAACATCCTCCTCCACTGAGATGGTCGCATACTCCGATGCAGATTGGGTTGGCTGCCCTGACACTCGACGGTCCACATCCGACTATTTTGTCTACCTCGGGCCCTCGCTCATAACATGGTCGTCCAAGCGTCAATCCACGGTATCACGCTCGAGTGCTGAAGCGGAATACCGTGCATTGGCCAGCGCTGTTGTTGAGTGCTCTTGGTTACGACAACTTCTTCAGGAGCTGCATCATGACGTGTCCAAGGCTACAGTGGTGTATTGTGACAACGTCTCTGCTGTCTACCTCTGCACAAACCCCGTTCATCATCGTCGCATGAAGCATATTGAGTCGGACATTCACTTTATGTATGAGCAGGTGGCTCTTGGGCGAATTGGCATCTTGCATGTACCCACCGCTCAGCAATTTGCCGATGTCATAACCAAGGGGTTGCCGACGTCCACCTTCGAGGCGGTCCACTCTATGCGTCACCAATGAAGTATCGACTGCCCCCCCCCCAATGATCGAGTCGTCTAGCGATCGACTATTCCATAATATCTTTACCTAATAATAAAGCAAATTGGGTTTCTTTCGTCCGTCATGGCATTTTTTAGAAAAGTCCCTCTATTTCAAAGAATTCAACCCGCAGTCCTGTTTTAAGTTAAAACGAATCGTTATTTTTGTATTTTACATAAAAGTCCCTGTCTTTTCCTGAACTCAACCCGCCGTCCGAATTTAAGTCACACCCGAACCGTTATTTTACATTTTCCTAAAAAAAACCTGATGTTATAGGTAATTCATCCGCAGATCATATTTAAGTCAAACAAATGCTTTTTAAAATCATCCATATCTTTTAAACCGTAACTCCCATTAAAACATGTTATATATGAAATTTGATTAGAAAAATGTGTAGAATATGAATATGAGATTATTTTTACCTGTTAAGTATTTTTCAATATTATTTTGGAATATATTTGAGTCAAACCAAATGATTCTCTAAATTATCTGTATCTTTTAAACCTTAACTTCGATTTTAACATATTATATATGAAATTTTATTAGAAAAATATGTGGAATCTAAATACGATGTTAATTTTACCTGTTAAATATTTTTAAAATATTTTTATGGAAGCAAACTTATAATTTATAGCGCAAGATCCGTTTTTTTCATACCGGCGGCGATCCTGATTGCAAATAAACACCCCACTATAACCATATACGGAAAAGAAAACATCGATAACTACACGTGCATACCTCTGAAAAATGTCGCAAGGAAAACAACAGATTTCTCATCGCGAGAGAGAGAGAGAGAGAGAGAGAGAGAGAGAGAGAGAGAGAGAGAGAGAGAGAGAGAGAGAGACGCCTTAGAATTAACCATATTCAACACACGTTTTTTGTTGTTTTGTGTGAATACCGAGGCCATCGCCGGCGAGGGTGAGAAGGAGGATAAGCGGCAACACAAATATGATGCCTCGCAAAAATAAAGGAGATGGACCTATTGTGGTCTTGAGTGATGGTTGTTGATTTAAGAGTGTGTGTTATGTTTTCTCTCCCGTTGCAACGCACGGGCTCTTTTGCTAGTTTCTACCTAAACTGCTTCGCCCCCCCCACCCATAATTTTTTTTGAGAAATCCTCAGCCCATGTAACTTTTTTTGAGAAATCCTCAGCCCATGTAACTTTTTTGCTAGTTTCTGGTACAGCCCATATGGAGCACACAAATGCGAAGCAGGCCATCACGAAAAGAAAAGACGCCCTGTTAGTTATTACCGCACTAAGCCACGTATCGATAGATGGATGCTAGTCTGTTCGTTTCCATGCCGCTTCGATCGAATCCCTCCATCACGCCGCCATCAAGAAGTGGAGAAGGGAAAGGGGACGCCGGGACAGGCAGACGCCGTTGCGCCGATCCACGACCACGCTGTCGGTTGCCGGCAGCCCGGACACGCAGTTGAGCCGCAACAACTTAAGGAAAAAAGGTAATTTATGTTTACATCGGATTAGTTCGTGCCTCTAATAAAAACTATAAAAGTATAATCATACAAACATCTTGATCCAAACGCAAACGTGAAGAGGAAAAGGAAGAGAGTCGAATCATCAGTTATAAAGTTTCCAATTATTTATTTGTGCTTGTGTATACATGAAAAGGGAGAGAGCCGAATCGATTCACAAATTTTTCAGACAAGTTG
This sequence comes from Aegilops speltoides, assembly GCA_021437245.1. Lineage (NCBI taxonomy): Eukaryota > Viridiplantae > Streptophyta > Magnoliopsida > Poales > Poaceae > Aegilops > Aegilops speltoides. The sequence goes on along the minus strand of CM038142.1, from coordinate 302,436,712 downwards.
ATTCAAGTTCTCAACCATCGAAACATGATGCTGCTGTGCAATCTTGCGAAGCGAACCACCCTAATCCTAACTGAGGCTAAAGACTTCCATTTGACATGCCGCCATGAGGTAAGCAATAAAATATATATTTTTGCGGGTCGTCAAAATCTGTTTCTTTTAACACAGTACAGACGCAAGCACTCATATACACGCACATACACTCATCCCTACGAACACACGCACACACACCCTATCCCTATGAGCACCTCCAAAAGACTGAGCCGGCGTATCATCTTGAAATTTAAATGCGAGCACCAGGATTTGAACCCTGGTGGGCTGGGGATATTACAGTCCCTCTAACCATCCAACCACAGGTTGGTTCGCATAAGCAATAATTATTTAATTTCAAACATTTAGAACTTCTTAATACATTATATCTAATAATTATTCTCTGTTGATTGCATCAGGTGGTTAATGTTTCAAGCATCTCCCTTTAGAGGAAATGGTGAATAACAGGATGCCAAGAACAAAGGTAATAACCGGACCTTAATTTAATTGATATGCAAGCTCCTAATAAGAAGTTATGCAACTAATAAAATTTCATAGATTACCTCGTGTCGTTGTTGTCTATCTATCAGTGCTCAGATTTGCATCTCTTTTTCCTCTTATCACTGTAACATGTTGGTTAATTATGTTAAGAAATTAGTGGAAAGCGGGTTAATTAACCTAAGGGGAAAAAAATCTCTTATGCCATTGTCTTTGCCCCCCCCCCATGGTTAAAACCTGGCTCCGTCCCTGTATGTTAGGATTGTGTTTTAGTCTTGCCTAACTAGCCAGACCACCTCTGTATATATGCCTACGGCATCATCAATCATACTGTGCATTGCAAAATGTTCATAGTCTACAATGAGAAACCGGAGGTGACAAGCTGTCTAAGTGGGCGGCTAAGAAGAAGAAATTAGTTTGTTTCCGCTGCGGGGAGATGGGTCACTTCATGGTGGACTGTTCTGCTGAGTTATGTGAGATTTGTCGGAAACCTAAGCATGTGGCGGCTGAGTGTCCGCTTCTTCTCGGGCCCAAACCGACGCTTAATATCTACGGGCTATGTTGCTCCGAGTTGATGTTCTTTGAGTCACCAAGTGTGGCTTCGGTGACTCCGGTAGTTGAAACCTCCTTCCCTGGGGTGGTCAAAGTGGTCACCGGACCGCTCACCGAAGCCCAGATTATTCAGCGAGCATGGAGTTGGCTCCGTGAAATTTCAACGGTCCTTGTCAAGCTTTCGATAATTTTATAAAGTGGATTTCCATCTAAAGAGGATCAAGAGGATCCTCAAGTTTGGCATGAGTCGAGTTCTCGGAACTAGCTTTGTGTTGCGCTTGATGAGAGGAAGAAGAAGGAGCCGCAGGCACACCACCGACTCAGATCTGGGTTCGCTTTTGGGGCACCGTCCAACCATTGGATGATTTTTTTGTCACGTGGAGCTTGGGGTCCTTGCTCGGTAAGACCGAAAGGTGGACATGCCTTTCACTCGTGCTCACGGTGTTGCTCGTCTGTTGATTAGCGTGGCCAACATTCAGTTCTTGCCAGATGTGGTCAGATGGTGTTATGAGGGGGTTGCTTACATGTTGAATGTCGAGTATGAGGACCCGGACTTGTTTCAGGATTTTGAGGAGTTGCTACCTATGGATACCTCTGAGGGGGGTGGCGCTTCTGGGCACCGGGGAGAGGATGCACCCGGTGACGGTGACAGGGATTCCAGGCCCGTGGAATCGCCTAAACCAACTGAGTCTGCTAGGGGGGAAACTACGGGCTCGGCACCGTCCAACATGCTTTAGCTTGGTTCTGTTGGGGCTTTCTCTGCACCTTCGCGTCTTTGGAGTGATCGTGTGGAGTTGGATGATCCGTCTGAGCACGTGCCACCGGTGATGCCGGAGGATTTGACGACTTTGGAGGACAGACTGACTGTTCAGGAGGTGCTTCCTTCTCCGTCACCACCTGTTCCGCGGCTGGACTTGACTATTCTGGACGACTCGGTGGAGCTAGCCAGGAGTATGGTCAGGACCAGCGCTGCTCTTTCGCTCACCTCGGCCCGGAAGGCCGTGGACGGGTCCAGCAGGCACGAGGTATGTGTGCCGCTTTCGCAGTCCTTGCCAGCATCAGATGTAGCTTCTGACTTGCGTGGGTCGGGTGCTGGTTGCTTGCAGGTGTTTTCGCCGACCGACACGGCTAGGGAGGCGTCGACGCCGCTTCTCGCAGCCATTGGTGCGTCCGGACTGGGGGTACATGCCTCACCGGCCCCCACAGCGTTGGGAGGGCTGGGTGGGGCCTCTGCAGATTCTCGCCCACGCCGCGCGGCGGCGGCTGCTGCCGGAGCGGCGGCGATCGCCGGCGGATCGCCGGTGTTCACGCGGCAGGCGGTAACGTCGGTTACTACTTCTGCGCCGGTGACGGCGGCTCGTATGTCGCCGTGGGGAGGGCGGTGGTCTCTCCCGTCGCAGCTTCTCGCGATGAGGTCATCGCTTTTGGTGGCATCCCGACCTGCCTCCTGTGGAGGCGGATCAGCGGCGGTTGCGAGGAGCAGCCGGACGTTGACGACATTCAACTACGGTCGCCCGTGAGAGCGCCAAGTTGCAGGACGTCGAAACCACCACTGGTATGTCAGTCATTAAGTCAAATTCCATTTTGCATTTCACTGATAATGAGATCATTAGTAATGCAAATCAGCTAGGAATTTCACTTGGTAATAATGATAGTCAGATTGCTAAATTAGTCAACAACATTCTTGATTTAGAAGCTGAGCGTGCGGTAGATATGATTCGTCACATAGCTACGGTTAAACCAATGAATGATTCGGAGATTGATGCGCTTGGGGTGAGGGTCCTAGATGGTATGTGTGCCGATCTTGATCCTGATGGTCTCGAGGCGGAGGAAGACTCACATCCTGATACTTCTCTCCATGTTGATGAGCATTTAGAGATGGATGCTGAGGATGAGGGTCATATCCCGGTGGTTGATATAGTCAAGCCTAAGCGGACATGGAAAAGAAAGGTTTATCCAGTCTCCGCAGTGCGTAGGAGTGCTAGGATTCGTACTGCCAAAAAATTTCATGATGACTTATGAGAGGCATTTTCTGGAATAGCAGAGGTCTTAGAGACTTGGCTAAAAGGAGGTTTCTGGCGGATGCTTCTCTGGAACATCATTTGGATTTCATTGCTTTGTCCGAGACTGCAAGAAGTAATTTCACTAATCATTTCTCGCCACTTTGTCTGGGGGGGTAGATTTTGATTGGCACTGCCTCCCACCTCGAGGAAGATCCGGCGGGGTTTTACTTGGGGTTAAGTGTGAAACGTTGGAGGTAAGGAGCGTAGTTATGGGCGAGTTCGCTGTCAAGTTTCGGGTTAGGTCTAAGGCAGATGGGTTTGATTGGGCTTTGGTGGCAGTCTACGGGGCTGCTCAACCCGAACTCAAACCAGATTTCTTGGCTGATCTGGTGCGCATCTGTGCTAATGAACAATTACCTCTCTTAGTGGGAGGGGATTTTAACATAATCCGAAGAAAAGAGGATAAGAATAATACCAATTTTGACGGTCGATGGCCCTTTATGTTCAATACTATCATTGAGAGTTTGGATCTCAGAGAGATCGAACTCTCGGGTAGGAAGTTCACTTGGGCTAATTCGTTACCGGTTCCGACTTTTGAGAAACTAGACCGAAAAGCTAGCTAGTGTCGAGGGGAAGCAGTTTCCACCGGTAACGGTACAGTGCTTTGACTCGAGGTGTCTCGGATCATACACCGCTGTTAGTTGATTCCGGAGTTCAAAATTTCGTGGGTAACAAGAATTTCTTCTCGTTCGAATTGGCTTGGTTCGAACGAGAAGGCTTCCTAGAGTTGTTAGCTACAGAGTGCGCTAGGGACTCTGGAGGTAGGACACCTATCGACAAATGGCAATCCAAGATTCGTCATCTCCGTCGTTTCCTTCGGGGTTGGGCTAAACACACGCATGGGATCTATAAGGTGGAGAAGGACAGACTCCTCCTTATCATTCAAAATTTCGAAGCTAATGCGGAAACATCTATCTTAGATTCCACTGAGTTGGCAACAAAGATAGATGCGGAGATGAAGCTTAAAAAGCTTCTCCGTGAGGAGGAATTGAAGTGGGCTTTGTGAGCCAAGGTTCGCAAAATCGTAGAAGGCGAGGATAACACTCAATTCTTTCACATGATTGCGAATGGGAAGCATCGGAAGAAGAGAATTTTTCAATTAGAACAAGACGAAGGCACCATAGTTGGTCAGGATAATCTCAAAGAATACATTACAAATTATTACAAGCAGTTGTTTGGTAACCCGGTAGAGACTTTTGTGGCGTTGGATGAGTCTAGGGTTGAGGATGTGCCTCAACTTGAGACCGCCGAGAACGAGCTATTGACTGCTCCTTTTTCGGAGAAAGAGGTGTTTGAGGCTATTTCTCAAATGGAGAACAACAAGGCTCCAGGTCCGGATGGGTTTCCGGCGGAGTTCTACAAGAAGTGTTGGCATTTTATCAAGGGTGACTTAATGCCCATGTTTCACGAAGTTCTTTGAGGGTCACCGCAATTGTTCAAGCTGAATTTTGGGACGATTACTCTTCCGCCTAAGAAGACGGACGCTGTTCGGATCGAGCGTTTCGACCCATCTGCTTGCTAAATGTGAGTTTCAAGATCTTCACTAAGGTTGGCACAAATAGGCTTACACAAATAGCACACTCAAGAGTTCAGCCGTCCTCGCATAGCTTTCATGCCGGATAGAAACATCCCGGAAGGGGTTGTTGTCTTGCATGAAACACTCCACTTAAATCCACTCCAAAAACTGGATGGTGTAGTTTTTAAAGTGGATTTTGAGAAAGCATATGATAAAGTCAAATGGCCTTTCCTGCAACAAGCGTTACGTATGAAAGGTTTTCATCCGCATGGAGAAACCAAATTAACTCTTTAACGCAAAAAGGAGTGTGGGGATTAAGGTGAATGATGACGTTGGTCACTATTTTCAAACTCACAAGGGCCTACGGCAAGGAGACCCTATGTCACCGATTCTATTTAACATAGTGGCCGACATGTCGACTATTTTAATAGGTCGGGCAAAGGATGCGTGATGTAGGTGGCCTGGTTCCGCATCTAGTAGACGGCGGGCTATCTATTCTCCAATATGCTGATGATACTATCATATTTATGGAGCATGACATGGCGAAAGCTAGGAACATGAAGCTGCTGCTATGCTTATTTGAACAATTGTCCGGGCTTAAAATCAACTTCCACAAGAGCGAATTGTTTTGCTTTGGAAGAGCTAATGATGAACGGGAATCGTATCAACAATTGTTCGGACGTGAATTGGGTTCCTTACCTTTCTCGTACTTAGGTATACCCATTCATCATCGTAAGCTAACCAATGCTGAGTGGAAATGTTTGGAGGATCGGTTTGAAAAGAAACTGAGCTGTTGGAAAGGAAAGCTCATGTCATATGGAGGCGATTAATTCGATTAATTCGGTCCTTACTAGTATGCCGATGTTTCGCTATCCTTTTCTTGGTTCCGTTGGAGTTAGGAAAAGGTTAGATTTCTACCGATCTCGATTCTTTTGGCAAATTGACGAGCTTAAGCGGAAGTATAGACTTGCGAAGTGGGATATTATTTGCAGACCTAAAGACCAGGGTGGCTTAGGTATTGAGAATTTGGAAATCAAAATATATGTCTCCTTAGCAAGTGGCTTTTTAAGTTATCATCTGAGATTTGAGGCCACTTGGGCACAACTTTTACGCAATAAGTATCTCTATGCTAAAACCTTGGCCCAAGTGTCGGTGAGACCTTCAGATTCGCCTTTCTGGAAGGGGCTAATGAGAGTTAAACAATTATTTTTCAACAAGACTAAATTCACTGTTGGGAATGGTACCACGACGAGGTTTTGGGAGGATACATGGATTGGGGAGACTCCACTAGCACTTCAATATCCTTCTTTGTATAACATAGTCCAACGAGAGATGCCTATGTGGCTACTGTTTACAAATTCCCCTCAATATCGCCTTTAGGCGGACGCTTGTTGGTAATCGTTGGGAGGCCCGGCTCCATCCGTTCGACGTCGATGGATGTCGGGTTGTCCACAAGACCTCGATCACCGTGCATTGAAGCTTACTAAGAACGGTGTGTTCTCGGTCAAATCAATGTATCAGATGTCATTAACTCTTCGGTCATACCTACCTCCTTACATGTCCGGAAAGTTAAGGTACCCTTACGTATCAAAGTGTTTATGTGGTTTGTGCATAAACAGTAATATTGACTAAGGATAATCTTGCAAAACGTAATTGGGTAGGTCCGTCTCGGTGTAGCTTCGTGATCATTCGAAAACATTAAACACCTCTTTCTCGATTGTCCGTTGGCTAAGATTCGTGGCGGTCGGTTCATATTGCTTTCAATATCACCACCTACCTCTGTTAGTATGTTATTTGGAACATGGCTAGATGGGGTGGAGTATGACATTGCGAGACACATTCGTGTTGGCGCTTGTGCTCTTTGTGGGCAATATGGAAATGCAGAAATGACTTAGTCTTTAACAGATCAACAAACTTTCACTTTTTGCAGTGTTGTTTTCGAGCCACAACGCTCATCCGTATGTGGTCGCTACTCACTCCGACGGAGGCGGGGAGCGTTTGGTTATGCGTCTACCCGATGGGAGATGGTAGCTCGGGATATTTTCAACCGGTTTGGATGGCGGTCATGTAATAGGATAGAGTGATCCTATAGTTTTGCTAGCCGGTTGTGGCTTTCAGCTTTTCTTACTTGCAGATTTTGTTTTAGTTTGCACTATGACCTTTCTGTACTTTTGAGATTGGTTTCGTATTATTAATAATATGAGCCGTATGCATCATTCTGATGCAGAGGCTGGGGCGCGGCCCCTTTTCCAAAAAAAAAACAATGAGAAACCGGAGCAACATCCGGTCTAGTCTTTGTAGAATCTCCACATTGGACAATGATGGCGCTGTGGAGTATTTCTTTTGTTGATCAAAAAGGATATACACCTGCTAGCAATCTCGCCTAAAGCAGCAGAAAATAGCCCCTCCATCTTGCAGCTAAGAGGGGGAAATACTGGCATGGAGCTTGATCGGTTCATGCCAAGTCCATATCTCAAACAAATGATGTTTACTTAACTACGTAGAGGGAATGAAGGTCACGAGCTCATGGCTTGTCCCTGCTATTATTGTACTATCAGTCAGTTAAATCTTGGATAGGAATAGCTACCTGTGCCATGTGGTGTGATAAGGATAGTGTCAGAGCCCAATTGCTGCACTGATAAGCTCAAGCACTTGACAGGATGATATATGAGGCTTGTGAAAAATGCTAGAAGCAACACAGAACAATGGCTTTGTATAGCCTTGTATAGTCCGATTTTCTAGCTACCTAGCTCTTAGTTTGATAGTCTATACAAACAACCATAAAATCTTTACAAATACACGCAGAACCTCAGTACAATAGTACTGTTTCCAGTCAAAAAAGGAAAAAAAATATTTTCCATTTTCCTCTTATTTCTTTACCTTTTCCCCATCAAATTAGATGTAGTAGTTCGCACTTCAAGAACTACAGCAGGAGCAGTACACGCTCCTATTTTTCTCATTGCATTTGACCATGGGTTCTAGCTTGGCATCAGGGATGTTAGAAGGGAGAGAGAGTATTTGGTGGAACAGTTGTTGTATTGCTTGGCGCCGTGGACGTATATATAAAGACAATGACCAACTTGGAGTACAAGACAAGCGGAATAAATCCTAGTCTATCTCGTCTTTCCTAATACAATCACGTTACTCAACATCCCCCGCAATACAACGTAGCGACGCAGACGGTGAGACGGAGAAGAATCCAAAGGCAAGCCGACGGACACCCCCACACACACACAACAGAACGGTCGATGCATCGCGGAGTCGTGGCTGGAGTGGAAACCAACGAGGTTGCTCAAGCAGCGGTAGCCCTTTGTGCCGCTTTGTTGATGTAACCGAGCGTGTGTGGTGGAGCCGTGGTCGAGGTAGCCGTCACGAAGAATGCCGTGGTCGGCGTCGAGTCGGGTGGCCGGTGTCGAGGAAGTCGCCGTGGAGCCGCGGGCGCAAAGGGCGCCGAGTTAGTCGTGGCGCAGCGGTGTCGAAGTAGTGGTGCGCCAGAAGAAGATGTTGTTGACGACGCGTCGCGGCGGGCTTGCTAAGCCCGGGACACATCGTGGACGAAGGCACACACTGCGTTGCCAAGACCGCATGCGTAGACGGACGAAGACGGTTGATGAAGCGCCGACCAGGCTTGCGAGCCCGGGACACGTCGTGGATGAAGGCACGATCGGTGTTGCCAAAGACCGGGCATGCGTGACGAGGACCTGCACGAGCTGTATGCCATGTCGGAGAAGTTGGAGGGGCCAGCAGAGAAGAACTCGACGACGATTGTGGCGTCCATCGGCGCGGGGCCGATGTCACTAACGGTTGTCGGAGTAGACGAAGTGGTCAGGGTAGATGACGGCGACGCTGGCGACGGGCTGGTGCTTGGACGAAGATGAAGGGGGTGCACGGGCGGCGGCGGCAGCTACGAAGGTGGCGGCGGCGGCGGCCAAAGAAGAGCGGCGGCGGCGGCCTGATGGCGGCGGCGGTGGCTAGGTTAGGAGTGCGGCGGCGGTGCTCGAAGTAGGCGAAGAACCCTGACAGCGTGACGAAGACCGGCGCGGATGGTGGTGTTCCCGCGCCAAGGGAGACGGCGTGGCGCATAGCACGGGAGATCGACGCGGCGGCGGCGTGGACAGGATCATGGCAGCGGCGCTACGGCCCAAAGGGCGCACGCAGCGGCGGCAGTGGGTCGGGCGACGGCGGGAAGACCTCGGGCGGTGGCGGAGACCACGGGCCGCGACGCCGCAGCCTGGCGGGCGACGAATGGCGGTTCGCGAGTCGGTGCAACCGCAGGACGGCCTCGGGGCGGCGGCGTGGACCGCGTGCACGCTTCGCTTCTGACGGGCGATGCAGCGGCGGCGCGAGGGTCGATGCAGCCATGGACGGTTTAGAGCGGACGCCCGCGGGCGGCGGGGACCGCGGGCGCGCACTATAGCCCGGCGGGCGACACAAGCAGCGATGCGTGTCGGTGCAGCGGAAGAAGAACCACGGGCGGCGGCGCCAAGGGCCGACGGGCGACGCAAGCGGCAGCCCAATGCTCGATCGTGGAAAGCGCACAACTCGGGCCGATCTTCACGGGACTGCGGAGGCGCGTAATCGACGGGCGAAGCTTGTCGCGGCGTAGATGAGGTGGATCGCGGCGGCGAAGCGGTGATCAAGCCGATCGCGAGGTCGGGACACCGCCGGTGGAGGCGTGGCGGCGGAGTCCGAGATGAAGCCGGCGGCGACGGCGGCGAGGCGGCTATGATTGGCCGTCGCGTGGTGCGGGGCACGGGTCGGGGTGATGCAGAGTCCTGTCGGAGCAGACGATCACGGCCGGCGAGATCGACGGGCGGGCCGTCACGCGAACGCGGCGGCGCGAAGGGCCGCAGATGACGCGTGGGTCACGGGTCGGGCGATCGCGGCCGACGCACGACGACGACGCGCGAGGCCGCTGAAGTCGAAGCGACCGCGCGGCAGACGCGCAGACGACGCAACCGAGGCCGCTGGTCGGTGAAGAAGCCGCCAATCGCGCGGTGTTGGAGTAGAGCGCCGCACGGGTCGACGGCGGCGGTGGCGACGCAAACCGGATCACATAGATCGAAAAACCAAAATGTAGACGCCGATCAAGGCGACCGCCGAGAGAGAGAAAACCCGGATCAAAGGATCGGGAAAAAAGACTCTCTAGGGCAGCCGGCCAACACGGCCGGCGGACGAACCCTAGATACGGGCGGTCTTCTCCGGCGGCGGTCATGGAGGCCGACCGTCCGAAGCGATACATAGCGTCTTGAAGCGGCGGCGGTTAGGGTTTAGGATCGACTTGCGATAGATACCATGTTAGAAGGAGAGAGAGGATTTGGTGGAATAGTTGATTGTATTGAGCCTCGCCGTGATATATATAGAAAGATAACGACTAACTTGGAGACAAGATGTTCTAATAAATCCTAGTCTATCTCATCTTTCCTAATACAATCACGTTACTCAACAAGGGACAAACTACAGGGGACATCAATCGCTCTCGCCTCTCAGTGATTCCACTTGTTATGCAACTTGTGATGATTGGGCCCAAAGAGAGACATTGGCTATGTGTACATCAATAATGCTCCAGGTTCCACTCCAAAAAAAGTCCAGGTTAGCCAGCCATGTCGACCAAGTGACTATGATGATATCCTACAGGTAATTCTGGTCATTGTCAAGGTGGTTAGTGACATTGACAGCATATCTGGTCCAACATCTAAACACAGCAGGTAGAAGAAGAAGAGAAAATGTCTCTCTGGATTATTCATTATTGTACTGGACTTGTTAATTTGTGCCGTTACGAGTTAGTATTTTTGTATATCTTCACCTGTCTGTTCATGTACTTATTTACATAAAAAAGATCCATCTGGGTGTTTATTATAGAATGATATATGCATGACACGGATAAACATTGGAGCTATAATAGATAGTAGTACTTCTCAGTGGTTTCAATTCACGCAGAAGAGTAGTCATCTTCGTTGCTAACACTAGAGAGAAAAAGCCCTAGTTTTCTGTCCAAGTACTTATGGAGAGGCGTTCGCTTGAATTGCAGGTGAAACTGGCCACTCAGATCAACATATATATCATAATCAACAGCCGACATGCACAGTCAGCGCCGAAGACCACAACAATTTTGGAGAAGCTATGGCAAGCGTTGTTAAAAGTTAGGAAAAGATGCTTAGTATGGGAAGCTATCATCACTAACAGTTGGATATCCAAAATCAAACAACTGTCAGACACCCAGGGTTCTTCGGGATTACATTGTTCTCTGGCAGTCGCTACACAATTAAATTTCTATGATCACTGACAGCATCTCTTGGAAATGGACGTCCGCGGCCAATATTCAGCGGGGAGTGCTTATCTGATTCAATTCCAGGGGCTCATTCGCTCTAGATTGGTCGATCTGATCTAGAAAACAAGTGTGTCCCCCAAGCCCAAGCTTTCAGCATGGATTGCGATGCAAGGTCACTACCTCATTGCCGACAAACTAACCAGACGTGGATTGGTCGGTCTGATCTGGAAAACAAGTGTGTGCTACAACCCAATCTGCATCCCCAATGCCGCTGCCACGGCCACCCTGAAACTTATCTACACATGTCTCGCAGCCACTTCAACTGACCTCTATCATTAGCGAGCGCCTAGCGATGCAGAGGGTGCAGCTGCGTTCTTGGTGGGAGAATGGTTATGCTTCAGCTCAGTCGTCGAAACTCATTTCTCTAACGAGTCAAATCCGTTGTGAAATAAGGAAAGAGAAACGAAATGCCATCACAGTCCCCGTCCGGTGGACAATTAATCTGGAATGGAAGGAATGGCTGAATCTTCCGCGACGAAGCAAAGAGCACATATGACTCCTTCCATCATATCAAAGACGACGTTGCTGTTTGGAAGCTGGCTGGCCTTGAAGGGTGCGGCCATGTTCTAATCTGCCTCCCATGGCGACGAGCCTGACAAACTTGGTAAGGCATGCCCTTCTACGACAGGAAAGAAGACTTCTGCTGAAATTGTGCCACATAATACATTCGTCAGCTCAGCCTTTTTTAGAGTTTTGCTAGAATATTGTGGTTTTATTTAAACCACGGTTTTATATTTTTGGTTATGCTTGGCATCAACAAATACACCAGTTTCATAAACCGTAGTACCATGTATTCAGATCTTTACTGCATGTGCCTTACTTCGTTGAGATCCTCGTTCTTCTTTCTTGGGCTGGGACATATGGATCACAACACTAGAAGAAAAGAGATACATCCAAAACATTTTGGCCCGAACAAAAAAAACCCGTCATGGAAGTGTAATACTGAAATAGTCAATTCTGAACCTGAGCTCATCTACACCACGTGAATAGTAAAACCAAAAAAATAACAAAATATTCAAAAATATTTATTTTTTGTGTGCAAGATGCTTAAGCGCATGATGTCCGTGAAATTTTTCAGGGCGTTTGGACATTTGAGGAGCTCGTGGCAAAAAATTGCCACAAGCTCCTCGAATGTCCAAACTAGGACAAATTTTGCGCGAACAACATGCACAGGAGCATCTCGTACTCCAAAAAAAATATCAGATTTTTTGCTATTTTTGTCGATTTTACTGTTCATAGGAGAAGCATAAGAGCTCGGGAGCCAAAACGCCGTGTCCTGAAAACACATATTATCAAGGATGTGGTGGCCACCTACTTTTATGATAAAAAATTTATGACTGGAAATGGAATTTTTTGTCCTATGTGGACCGGTGGCGCACCTGCATGACATTCTTTGGGTCTTTCATGACGTAAAATAATCGTGGTAGAAGTGAGGACATGAATTTTTTTAGAATCTCTTGGATCAGTTCTGCCCCGCACGTGTACAATGGATGGTTGGACCCGAGCGAGATATAAGGTAGTTTATGGGATCTCACACGTTGTGCAAGCCTTCGCATTATCGAACCCGAGCGATCGATTGACACTCATGCACGGTAGTTGTAGCCCCCGATCTAACGCTCGATGCTTGTGTGCGGAAGTAGTTACACGTACATTGGAGGCCCCTGTTGCATATGCGCAAGATCGAATTTGCATACAAGAACCTAATCGATCGATGCGAGCCTCTCTCGCTAATTAGTCTGCAGCTGCGCGGCGTACGATAATTGGAGAAGCCGTATGCGATGTGATCGTGCGTGGTATGCACTGCGATCGTGCGTGGTAGTGTAGGAGGCCTTCGTATGCGCGAGGGTAGTTGATGTGTTTGCATTGCGAGGAGCTCCAACGCTTGTTGCGCCCTTGCGTGTGATACGTAGAAGTTGACAACCGATCATTGAGGAGTCTCTCTCGATGTACAATACCCTATTGTTGCCGCGAAGTACCCCTGCCCCATCCAGTTGCCTCTCGATGCACATGACCCCATTGCGGTAGTCGTGTGGTATCCCCGCCCCAGCCGATTGGCGCTCGATGAACAAGACTTGATTGTGCGGTATCGACACATTAAATTTGTTGCCTCTTGATGAACAGTGTCCCGTTATAGGTTCGCCGTTGCTATGTACCCCCACCGACCTGTGCAGTCGTCTATTGCCTTTACTCCGTTGCTGCATGTGTAACAATATACCCCAGCCGGCCGGCTGTTGCTCACCATCGGACATTGCCTTTCGGTGTATAGTAGCCTTGGTCGTCTGCGCGAGTACTTTGCACGATTGTTCAAGACCACGACCATACGTATGTACTATGTACTAGGTCCATAGTTTTACAATGTGGCCATACATGTACACGATTTAAGATAGGACTTCGTGATCTGCTAGGTCTGGGGGCAAAAAATTTAATCTCTACTCCTAATGTCTCAGTTGGTAGGTCGCGTTCCGGGTTTTATTTTCGTCCCACCTCAACCGGTCTTTTTTGGTACTTCTTTGGTACTTCCTCCCACCTCCCTCTCAGCCGCGAAAAACCAAGGAAAACCCCGCGATCGAGTCCCGCACACGCCTAACCTCCTTCTCACGCTAAGCCGATAGAACCAAAAACCTCAAGCCGAGTCCCCGCCCGCCCCCACGCACTCCAGCCCTAACATCCCGTCGCACCAAGACAGACGAACCAAAAAATCTACTTAATAGTCCGTCGGTTATTTTTCGCTGGTTTTATTTCGCCTCACCACTTTCGTTGGTTTTATTTCGCTGGTTTTATTTCGCCTCCTCCCACCGCCTTTTCGCTTCACCACCGACATAAACCCATCGATTAGTTACCATAAAAATCGCAATCAATCAAGTATTGATGATCGATTAGTTACCATATAAAAATAAATCGCAATCAATCAAGTATTGATGGGTATTTCCTTATATTGATGTGATTTCCTTTTTATCATCAATCGCCTCTCTGCCTAAAAATGCGTAGCTTTCCTTTTCGCTTCATCACCCACATAAACCCATCGATTAGATACCATATAAAAATAAATCGCAATCAATCAAGTATTGATGATCGATTAGTTACCGTATAAAAATAAATCGCAATCAATCAAGTATTGATGGGATATTTCCTTATATTGATGTGATTTTCTCTTTCTTATCATCAATCATCTCTACTGCCTAAAAAATGTGTAGCTTTCCTTTTCGCCTCACCACCCACATAAACCCATCAGATTAGTTACCATATAAAAAATAAATCGCCTGCTTCCCCTCCTCTCGACCGCTCCATACGTCCGGATCGCGCCCCATCCCCATCCTCCTCTCACGCCACGGCGGCCGATGGATCGCCGCCACCACCTCCTACTCTCTCGCCACCGCCGTCCTCCGCTCGCTGCCGCCGCCGCCGCCACCAATCCCGGCCAAGGCGCCGTTGTCGCTATGTCGCCTTTTCCCCATCCAAGCTCGACCATGGCAACGACGCCTCTCATGTGTCCCATGGTGAGGTTTGGGGAGGCGCGACCACAATCCAAGAGGGATCTCACCGGACCCGTCCATTGGGATGGGTGTTGCCTCCGTTGCGAATGGGATCGGGAGGAGGACTACTGGTCGTCAAGGTCGGCGAGGCAGCGGCCAATTGGGAGCCCGGTTGTGAACATGGGAGTTCGTCCCCATGGAGGTGGCGGCCGTGGAGATTGGATGTGAAGCAACCCCACTTGCCGGTGGTGGAGGCTTGCCGTCCATGTGATCCTTTCTTCTCCCGGTATCCCCATTCCTTGCCTCCCATTACAAAAGCGAGCATAAATGAGAGCAGGGGCTGATTTTCATCACTTCATTTCTCATATTTTCAGTTGCTTTTTTGAGATTATACAAGATGCTCCCGATCTGTTTTGTCAAATTACTTGGATCGTCTTATGGAATTGATAGCCATCACATTTTTCACCTCATGTTATTTCTTAATCCTTGTCCCACTAGGAATCCACTACATGTTTGGTAATGACGTGATGTTGAGGTGGCTAGGAGAAGCTCAGCAGCCAGATCAAGGGCTATCGAGATGGATCTGGGAGCCAAGAAGTAGTTCTTCTGTTAAATTTTGGTTATTATCTTTTCTATTGTTACGATTGTGGGATGGTTGATTTTGACTCGGTGTAACATTTGCATTTGTTTCCCAACTTGTTGGCGTAGATGCGTGGCAATCAAGGCAACTAATCAAGAGCGAGGGCAAGGTACATCGAGCTACGCTGAATGTAGGGAGCCAACCACGAATTGGGTATGTTCACACGAGGGATGGGAGAGGAGAGGAACATTAACATTGTTCATGATTTGGATGAAAATTTCAGCTCATAGTTTCTCCGTACGTGGCAACACACTAACGGTACTCATGGGCTTAGGATGAAAGTAGCGCCAGCAGAATCGATGGGTTGGATGGGAAGGCGGTTGTTGCCCTTGTCCCTTGGTGCTAGCCTACCGTGGTGGCCTCACTAACTTGCTCATTAAGAATACGAGTTCGTGGGGTCGCGAGTTGTTCAGATTTGTTTTTATCACTTTTTACAATATTTATTGATGTATCCCTAACTCATCGAGTCATTTTAGCTTTGATTTCCCATATACGCCACCTAAATATCCCATGGTCGTAATATTTGCATGGTTAGTGGACATTGTCCCTTTCTTTCTAATGTTTAATATTTTATATTGCCGATAGAAATAATTTTATCCGCTTGATTTAGGAAGTGCACATAGGTAGGTCAACATATTTTGTAGCTCTTTCGGATGTAA
Source organism: Aegilops speltoides (assembly GCA_021437245.1). Classification (NCBI taxonomy): domain Eukaryota; kingdom Viridiplantae; phylum Streptophyta; class Magnoliopsida; order Poales; family Poaceae; genus Aegilops; species Aegilops speltoides. Next base: position 302,420,953 of record CM038142.1, on the reverse strand, counting down.
AAGCATATGTTGCATAAGAAATTATTATCTTCCAAGCATACTCACATTTCACTAACAAATAGGGGGAGGTTCAGACTTCAGAGCAATGATAAAAAGGTTTATTCCTCACTCTTTTGTTGGAATTTTAGTTCCAAGTTAACATGATTTCTTATCCGCTTCATAATTCATGCATCTGCTTAATTAGGTGATAAGTAGGGATATTGTGGGGTTTGTTTAAACTCCAAATAAGGAATTCTGGTTTAAGAAAAAGACTTTTGGCTTCTTTAATTACAAATTGATTGCAACATCGTGTTAGTATGTGATTTCTCACATCTGGTTGTAATATTTGTAAAGACGTGCATTGCACGCAGCACTTGAAGCGGGCTCAGGTCTGCACGGACGGGCGCCGACGCCGACCCGCCACCTCCTCCGCGTATTCTTGGAGCTGTGGTGGCCAATTTACATGAAGTTAATTCCCCGCCTGTGGTGGCAAATATAATACACATAATCCATATTGTTATGCACTAGCATGTGTGTGTGAAATAGATGGATTATGGTCCCGTACCCAATAAGATGGATATGTGTGTGTGTTAGAGAGAGGGAGAGGGGGAGAGAGAGTGAGGAAGAGGGAGGGAGTGTGTGTGTGTGAGGATTTGATGGTAAAAAAGATCGTCAATGTCGTAATATTAAACTCTTTAAGTTAACGTGGCCCCGTTGCAATGCACGGGCATTCTTCTAGTATGGTTAGTAGGCCACATAGGCACGCGATCTTTCGAGTCTATAAAGATGAAAGTGTTTTTTGAATTGCTGCGATGTTGTTTTGAGAGGAAAGTGTTTTCTGAATGAAATTATCCCATCGTCAACACCAACATATAGGACATGCAATTAGGAGACGCTGAAAGTGGGTTGGAGATGTACAATTCTTAACCTACAAACGTTGTAGGCCTAATTAGGACTTGCTGTAAGTTTGGTAGATCTAATCAGTTAATTATGCGCTTTAAGTTAAGGGTCCATCAAATCAATGACCATCCATTTCTATTTTTTGTTGGATTTTATAGCATATGTATCTCTTTTTTATTAGCCCGTGATGTATTTTAATAAACTATAATATATAGATAGATAAAGGGGAAACTCAATTTGTCTCTAGGGAGCATATGCTCGTGCGCTTCAAAAAAGTATTCTGTCAATGTCAGATCTTTTTTGAAATAGATGTCTTTATTGTCACAACCAAATGCTAGAGGGAAAGCTTAAGCATTTGACATGTGCGGAAAAAAACAAGTTGAACTCCAAATGTTACACTTAATTATTATTTTCACCAATGAAACACTACTATCTGGTTTCACATGAAAATTACCAGGCACGGTTGTGTTATAGTAACATGAACATGTACAAAAACATTCAGAATTTAAAAAATCTATTTACTGTTTGTTTAATTTATTGTTTTATTGTCAAATACAGTGTTGCAACATTATATCATTCTCGTGTGTACCGAAGTCGCTCCTCCTTCTCCAAGAAAGCTAGGGTTTCTGCCTCTCGCCGGCGCCGCCACAGGTCAGCCTCGTCTTCGGTGGCCCTAGGGCCATGGAGGCGCAGTGGATCCTGCCAAGGGCCGGCGGGATGGCTCCGTTTTTAGTCATTTTTTCCTGTCTTGTTAGGGTTTGTGTCCTGCTCAGGAAGGCGAGACGGCGGTGGCTCCCTGAAGATGGAATAAAGGTCTCTCCGCCTAGCCCCCATTCCGGCGGTGCGTCTAGCATCATTGGTGGGCGTGTGGAGGTGTGTCTCCGGCGGATCTATCTTTGATGGATTTGCTCGGATCTCGTCGTTGTTTTGTCTACGTTCGTGTGTCTTCGGGTTAAATCCTTCCAACCTATGTTATTCTTCATCTGCGGCGGTTGATGTTCTGGTGTGCTGGTCCTATGGGGCCTTAGCACAACGACTTCCCGACTGTCTACTACAATAAGTTGTGCCCGACTCAAATGATGGAGGGGATGATGATTGCAGCGCCTTGGCTCGCTTGATGCTTGTAGTCGTCGCTAGGTGGTCTACGGATCTGGATGTAATTTTTATTTCTGATGTTCGTTGTACTGCCATGACTGAAGATGAATAGATTGAAAGTTTTTCGCAAAAAAAAACATTATAACATTCTTTTTCATGTTGGTGGTAAAATTTATATTCCTCTCAAGTAGCAGATATTTTAAGACGAATCATATTTTTGTTCAATGACAGTAGCATCATTTTATTTTATTTTTTGCGAATGAAACTAGCATCAGTTGACTTGGCTGAAAGTCTGAATTCAACACTTGTTGAGTTTATCAAACGCTCATATATATATATATGTGCATACACTCGTCCTCATAAACGTACTCACGCACACCTTACTCTTATGAGCACCTCTGAGAGACTGAGCCGGCATAACATCAAGATTTTAGGAAGTCACCGTAGATGTCTCGTAGTCCTTGAAAATGTCTCTTCTCATTGAATGCACATCGCCAAAAATTTAAAATAAATTTAGGATAAATGCAAATCATGCAACTACTAGAAATCGGCTAGCTAATCCTCCATCAGGAAAGTAGTATTCTTCTTTCTTTAAAATATTCTCTTCCTTGCCTAACAGTATGGAGTATGGCCGTATGGAAGGCTCTTGATGCCAAAAAAGAAAGTATGGAATGCTCTTGATGCCAGCTAGACACCTACGAGCTGGGCTCCCATTGGCTCCTCTTTCCACCTCACACGCCCGCGTGGCCATCAGCCCTTGGCCCCACTCACAGGTCGACACCCCTCCATCGCCGCGTGCGTCCTCCGACCCCGTGCACCCGGTCCATGGGCGCCACCACCCGCTTCTTCCTCGCTCGCTTTATAAGCTCGCTCGTACACCTCACACCTCTCACTCACTCCGCCCTCGCCCCCGCCACCTCATCGACGCCTCGAAGCCGAACCCTGGGCAAGGAAAAATACCTAACCCTAGCTTGTCCGCCATGGCCAGGGAGGCGTCGTCGTCCTCCGCGCCGGGGCCTTCAGAGTTGCCGCCGCCGGCTGGTGGCAGCAGCAGCGGAAGCGGCGGGGACACGCCGCGAGTGACGCGGCGACGCGCCCGCGGCGACCCCCTCCTCATCGTGTGCGGCTGCTTCAGCGTCGTCACGGCCGCCACCGCCTTGCTCTGCGTCGCCGTCAACGTCCTCTCCGCTGTCCAGTCCTTCCGCCGCAACGGTGGCTACGTGAGTCCCCCCTTCCACTTTCAACCCTGCTCGACGCGCCGCGGTCACGGGCTGATTCGGTGTCTTACTGCCGGGCTTTCAGATATTTGGGGGCATATTCCGGTGCTATGCGGTGGTGATCTCGCTATTCGTGGCCGTCCTCGAGACTGAGTGGGGATTCATCATCAAATTCTGCAAGGTTCGCTTCGTTGCCCGGCGCCCCTGCCTTAATATGTGCATCTTTAGGATTTGTAAAGAAAAGTGCATCTTTTGGCGGTGTTGAGGTTTGTCCAATTTGAACTGTTTTGTGGATGATAAAAATGCGTAGGTTACATGTAATTTATTTTGTGCTTCAGCCTCCAAATGGTGCCTATGTTGCTTGCTTCACACAATTAATTGTTTGCTACTATTCATTGATAGTGGAATGTGCTATATCGGTGTCGGAATTTTAATTGGTTTAGGTAGCAATCCATTTAGTTTCTTTAGTTTAGGAGATTTTTTTGTAGATGCCATGTCATTATTATAGTGAATTGTCAGATTGTCCTTTTAAGGTCATCTCTTACTCCAATTGAGTTTAATCTTAAGTTGCCTCTAGGAGGAGACAGAATATACAGGCTTGCTCTCTTTCCCACCTCGCAGATTGTGCTTGGCTTGTTGGTTTAGGAACATACAAACTTGCTCTCTTTCCTTCTTTTTTTCTTCCACATCATCACCAATGATGATGACGGAACTTTGGAGATTCCCTAACTGCTCCTGTCAGCGAACACCAAGTCTTGTTTCGGCTGCCCTTTAGATTTAAGCTTATATATTGGGCTTCATGCAATCTTATTGACCATGAATGGAGTTACAATTTTAGTGGCTTTCTAGTTTTGTAAACTTTCTACTCTTTGACATGAATAGATATTGGAATACTGGCCTGCAAGGGGGATGCTACAGATATTGTAAGTATTCAGGATGACTATGTGTTTCTCAACTCCTATTATGTTCACAAAATTCAATTCTTGGTCCGCACCTTCCCCAGACCCTGTGCAAGCGGGAGCTACATGCACCGGGCTGCCCTTATTACTTTTACTGGAATTGGTGCATATTTTAAAAAATTTCAGAATGTTTCATGCATATGCTTAGTGTCGATGCTCATCTAGAGTTTACCTATATAATTGGTAGATTGGTTTTGGTTCCTTCATTTTTGGAAGTAATGGACAAAATAAACCTCAAAAGAAAATTGCGAGAGGTGTGGCTTCATAATTTTCAAACTGAATGGTTCTTGAAAATTGTGGGAGGTGTGGCTTCATAAAGTGGCTGTTACTCGATCGATAAATTGCTAATTTCACGAACACTACCCTTAAGCATAGCTATGACATATAGAAAAGCATGACAAACACAAACCTTTCTTGTATTCAGCAACCTTAACCTTCATCAGCAAATTGGCTGATGAGATGCATATTTCGTATTAGTACTATTACAACTTCATTTTATCAATATTTTCTTACCCCATGCAATCATACCCCCCCTCAGTGGATTGTGGTCCTCACATGCTCAGAGACACCTGCATGCATGAGCCCAAGATTGCCTATGTTAGCATACATCATGGCAGAGGAATACTTTGTAGCTTATGGAGCACAGGAGGCCACCTTAGTTCTGCTAGAAATATCTCTTGTGTCTTTATTTAGGTTTCATGTTATCAATTCATCGACATAGTTTCAACCAGGGTGACTAGAAATGCAAGAGCAGTATTAAGTGTGCACACTTTAGTGAATACTTGAATATTACTAGGATGATATAACTTGTGAACTTAGGCATGAGTTGAGAGTAAAGCTCTTATCAAGTCATCATCATGGGGGGTTTCACCATATTGACCTCTTTGCATTCACAGCACATGCACCAAGAACTATCACAATTGCATGCACCAGCCACTGTAAAAATTCTGGGATCCTGAACCTTTTTAATTTTCATTTGTTTCCTGGGACGCTATGAGCAGTGTCATGATCACGGAAACAGGAATGGGAAGTGCTATTGATTATGTCTTGCCAGTCTTAAATTGTAACCATGTCTGTTACTATTGTTATTCATTTTTCTTTTGGTTCCTGGCAGTGTTGCTGTCATGACAAAGGCATACCCAAACGTTGAAAGGAGCGATCTGATTTTGCTTCAGGACATTGCCAGCTATCTGCTCCTTGCATGTGGACTAATCTATGTAATCTCGGTGAGTCTAGAGAACTTTGGGTGTTAAGTCTGTGTTCTGTTATAAATTATGATGCCTTTCTATCCTAAAAGTTAAAAGTCAACAAAAAAGCTAAATATTAATTTTGTTAGCAAAATTGATACCATGTAATTTTTGAATCATTTCCTGTTCCAGAAAATTAGCCTGACAACTATCTGAGCCTATTTAAATGACTATATAGATAGCATTATGGACCAGTTGAATTCAGCTTCTCACAAGCACTGGTATCAGATATTGGCAACCGGGCATTCCTATTATAGCAAAGCATTATCCTGCAATGTGCAGTGGAACAAATGATCAGTATTGGAGTTCGTTTATGTTGTACCACCATGTTTTTACTTGCACTAACAACTTTGAATGTGTAGGGGGTATTATGTCTTGGTGTACTAAAGCGTTCTAGGCAGCAGAAAGCAACATCACGAGAGCAAGCAGCCAAAGATCTGCAGGCAAGTACTCAGCCCCTATTTTTCTTAGGAGTAATAATGCATTTAAATTAAGCTTGAGTGTGTTGAAGTGTATATGTGGATTACCTAGCTACTTTCAGTTCGGACTTTTGGTTGCGTTGGCTAGTGCATGAAGCTTTACATGGTATCGGAGCCTAATGTCTCGAGTTCAAGTCCTGGCTTTTGCAATTTATCTAAAAAATTGCTGCTGCCCCCCTTTGTCCACGTATAGGCCTCTTGAGCTATACCTTTGAGTCTATGCACATGTTGACTTCCCGCGTCACACGTGAGAGGGGGTGTTACTTAGCCCTTCCCATCAGTTTGGACTTTTGATTGCGTTGGCTAGTGCATGAAGCTTAAAAGAGTGTATACTGGTAGTTTCTCTTATTTGACCCTGGAGAATTTATTCTTCCCGTGGTTCCTGCCTGATAGTTTTTCCCTCTTGTTCTGATCATTGGTTACTGTACATTTAATGCATACATATTTCATACGATTCTTCCACTATGATTGGTAAGTTTGGTATGAAGGTTTTCCGAGTCATACCTTGAGATTGAAACAAAATATCTGTTCACAGGAGAATCATTATCAACCATTTATAGAAGAGGATACACATTGTTGTAATCCTTTGGTCTGAGTCAAGCAACTGTCTACTGCACACTGCTATATCCACTGCCTTTGTGAACTGCGGAAGTTTCTTCTTAACATGTGTCAAGGCTACAGTTTACAACAATAGTTCTGGTCGCTACCATGATGTCATCTGCTGACCATTCCTTAATTTCTGTTGGTATTCCAGGAGCTGGAGAAGCGGAGAGAGGAACTCGAGGCACTGCTAATTGCTGAGAGGTCCGAATTGGTCTGATGAATCTGAGCACGACGATTTAACATTTCTCATGTGGTGTAGATAGATTGTTGCTCCTGCTAATTGCATGCCGCTTTTTCATGGTCATCGATTTGTCACCCAGAGACATTTTCGTCGGGAGTGCCCCCTTTTCCTGTAAGTACTAACCTTTACCAATCATTTGCTTCCTATGTTTACATGGATTGCAGTGGTCCATATTGCTCTCTTATTTTAGTTTTAGCTAGAAATGGCTTGCTAACATATTTGGTAAATTGACAGGTGTTCCAGTTTTCGTCTAGATTTCTGCTGAATTTGGCTTCTGGTGTGAGCATTTTAGTGGATGCATGGATCAAGCGGGATTGTGTTGTCTCAGTTGTGTTGGATTTATGTCAATGCCGTAGGCCTCAAAATGTATCATGCTGACATGGTGTGTGTTTGTTGTCTCTGTAGTCTTTGTCTGAACCATGGATGCTAAATAATTTTCTGTATTTTGTGTAATAGAGGTCCATGCTTGCTCAACTTCTGAGATTTGAATTCAAGTACTCCCTCCATCCCATAATATAAGAACGTTTTTGACACTAGTGTAGTGTTAAAAACGTTCTTATATTTTGGGACAGAGGGAGTAGGTTGGTTTCAAGCAATTTAGAGTTGGATTCTTGATCTGATAATGCGTATGTGCCGTTGCAAACTTCATAACAAGTGTTGAGAAAACCAGTCATATACATTATGCAAATATGTATATGAAAAATATTACTCCCTCCATTTCTAAATATAAATCTTTTTAGAGATTTCAATACAATCTACATATAGATGTATAAAGACATACTCCCTCTGTACCGAAATACATGTCGCTGGAGTAGCTGAAGTTTAGCTACTCCAGCGACATGTATTTCGGTACAGAGGGAGTACTTTAAAGTGTAGATTCACTCATTTTGCTCTTTATATAGTCTTTTATTGAAATCTCTAGAAAGACTTGTATTAAGGAGCGGAGGGAGTATCTTCATTTGTGGCTTGCAAAGGAGAAAAATGAAATCACCTATGCATCAGGATATCTTCATTTGTGGCTTGCAAAGGAGAAAAATGAATTCACCTATGCATCAGGATAATAATTACGAAAGAATGAAAATATGTAAGCTCCTTTAAGATGAAAGAGCTGCGCTCCCGCTCCAAGCCTTTTAAATGTGAGTTTCAAAATATTATTCATGAAAGTGGGTACTAATAGACTGACATGGGTCGCCCATTCGATGGTGCAACCGAGCCAGGCGGCTTTCATGCCGGGGCGATATATTCTAAAAGGGGTTGTTGTCTTACATGAAACTCTCCATGAGATTTATTCGAAGAAATTAGATGGGGTCATCTTTAAAGCGAATTTTAAAAAGGCATATGATAAAATAAGGTGGCATTTTCCTTCAGCAGGCAATGCGCATGAAGGGTTTTAATGAGACATGGAGGAATCATGTGGATTCTCTAGTCCAAAAAGGTAGTGTCGGAGTAAAGGTTAACGTGGATTCTCTAGTCCAAAAAGGTAGTGTTGAAGTAAAGGTTAACGATGATACCTGTCACTATTTTCAGACTTAAGGGTTTGAGACAAGATGATTCGGTGTCTCCTCTTTTATTCAATATAATGGTTGATATGCTGATCGTTCATATAGGCCGGGCCAAGGAGAATGGCGTGGACTCGCTCTCCATCTAGTCGATGGGGAATATCCACCTTACAATACGCCGACGACACTATTTTTTTCATGGAGCATGATCTTACAACGGCTTGGAACATGAAATTGGTCTTGTGTCTTTTTGAACAATTGTCGGGACTAAAAATAAATTTTCACAAGAGCGAATTGTTCTGCTTTGGGAGGGCCAAAGAGAAACAAGACGCATATAGACAATTGTTCGGATGTGAATTGGGATCTCTGCTTTTCAGTTATTTGGGCATCCCGATTCATCATCGTAAACTTACTAATAAAGAGTGGAAATGCAGCGAAAATCGATTTGAAAAAAACTAAGCTGCTGAAAGAGCAGGCTAATGTCTTATGGAGGTCAGCTGGTGTTCATTAATTCAGTACTAACTAGTATGCCCATGTTCCTGATATCTTTCTTTGAAGTACCTTCGATCTCGATTTTTTTGGCAGTCAGATGATGTTAAGACAAAATATCGCCTGGCAAGATGGGATATCATTTGTCGAGGACCAGGGGGTCTCGGAATTGAGAACCTAGAGATTAAAAATAAATGCCTAATGAGTAAATGGCTATATAGGTTATCAGTAGAGACTGATGGTATGTGGGCACAAATATTACGAAACAAATATTTACAATCAAAATCTCTTGCCCAAGTTACCGCAAGACCTAACGATTCGCCATTCTGAAAGGGACTTATGAGAACGAAAGATATGTTCTTTCGTAGGGCCAAATTCTTTGTCGGCAATGGTATGACAACAAGATTTTGGGAGGATACGTGGTTAGGGGAGACGCCTCTAGCCCTACAGTACCCCACCTTATATAATATTGTACAACGTAAGGAGGCTTACGTGGCTACTGTACTATAGGAGGTGCCCTTAAATATACAGTTTAGGAGATTTTTAGTTGGAGAGGCGCTGGAACTCCTGGCTACACTTGGTGCGGAGGTTGATGGAGATTCAACTATCCGACCAACCTGATTCCTTTCACTAGAAATTAACCAGAAGAAGCGGTGTGTTTACGGTCAAATCTATGTATATGGATCTAATTAATTCTGGCCGAATCCCAAGATCGCTACATATCTGGAAAAGTAAGGTTCTCTTGCGTATCAAAATTTTCATGTGGTTTGTCCACAAGCAAGTGATCTTCACCCAAGATAATTTACTAAAGCGACGTTGGATAGGTAGTGCACTATGTTGTTTTTGTGATCATGACAAAACAATACAACACCTATTCATAGATTGCCCTCTCGTGAAATTACTTTGACGAACGATTCATATAGCCTTTAACATTATTCATCCAGTTAGCATTGAAGCGTTATTTGGGACGTGGCTAGTTGGAGTAGATCATATTTCTGCGTCTCGTATTCAGATTGGAATATATGCGCTTATTTGAGCTATATGGAACTGCAGGAATTGATATGATTTTTAACAGACAACATAGTTTAATTTTCTTGCAGGTCATTCAGAGCTACAGCGTGGATCCGTACGTGGTCCTTACTCACTTCCAACCAGTGGAAGATGGTAGCACGGACTATATTCAACCAGATTGGATGGCGGTCTCATAATATGATAGGCGTCTAGTGTTCTAGTCCTATTATCCTGCCGGTTGTGGCAATGAGTTTTCCTTTTGATTTTTTCCTCCGTTTGTGAGTTGTAATGGAGCTAAGACTATGTTTTTATTCAAAAAAGTTTAATAATATGGCCGCATGCATCTTTCAGATGCAGAGGCCGCGGTGAGCCTCCTTTTCCAAAAAAATCCTAAATAGATGTACATATTGAGACATCCTAACATCTCCGCACTCAAAGCTAACATTCAAATTTCATATCAAATTCAGATTCTCTTTTTTTAGGAAGGGGGGGGGTTGTTATACGTCAAAGGACGCCGATGTCAAGCCCCATTCCTAATGATCTCCGTCGAATTCGAACTTGCTGTGTTTGTTTCACTGAAGAAACACAACAAACTTCATGTTCCCTCCATCTTGGACTCTGTTTTGATCATCTGATCTGCATATAAGAGCAACATACTGCTTCGTCGAGCTGTCGCGGAGCATTGCAGCCCTCCATCGCGCATCCAATGATTGAAGATGATCTACCTGTCCCTATTTGAATTCCGAGAAGAGCATTGTAGCTCCTTTTTTCCAGTCTTCTATTTTGCTTTACGTTTCCATAATGTAATGTTATAGCTCATGAACCCGATGGGAAGAGACATCTATCTTGCAATTGGGTATAAATCCTAGCCATCGTGTTCTTGGGTATAAATCCTAGTCGTCATGGTCTAGTTGTCGTAGAGGCCTATCTTAAATTTGCCATAGTTTCATCTCAATCATCCAGTGAAGTGCACTACTTTCCGTTTCCCTTCCGAATATGCTGTTCTAGCCACTCTTCAGTGAGAAAATCATAATAATTGGCATTGGGAGCAATCAGTTCTTGTGGGCGTTTGAGACTTGAGAGAGGGTGAAGTTCGAATCTCCGGTGAAATCTTTCAATAGAGTCGGGGTCTAATCTCTGGTACCACTCCCCTTCTTTCACAAACAGATCAACCACTATGGTTTCACAGCAGACCTCAGGTGTGTGATAAAATTAAAACCACTTGGTGACGATGGTGGAAAACAGTGATCTGGAGGTGCAATTCCTGCAATTGGATGTTCAGACCATGCAAAACTAGCGAGTGGAAGACAAGAAAGAATTACAAGAATTTAGCTCCAAGGTACAACAAAATTCCCAGAGCATCCAAACCCATCTCACAAACATTGCGGACAATTTTGCAATTTTTTTTGCCGTGGTTACTCCTGTTGAGAGTTTATCTACAATGTAGAAACCTACTAAGAAAGTCTAACTTCCCCCTGGCAATGGATAGAGCAGTGTTAACATGAACACTTCCTCTAAATAACTTCCATGTGATTGCACTTTATCAACCTATGATCCGTAGTACCATACCCCACAGGGAAATGCTAGGTTGCAGGACAATCAAGGTAGAGAACTGAACTTGGATGGAACTCCAAAAATACCATATCGACATCCCAACTATGGTAGTCAACACAAATCGAGAACAGACTTAAGCAACAAAACTTGTAGGAACAACAGGAAAGTTGCGGTTCAGGCTATTCAGGTGCAAGGGTGTTCCTAGCAGGTAATCAAGTGGACTTGGACCAAGCCAAACATGCTAGTTGACAAAGAGCACAACCACAACAAGATCCAAGAAGAGCTCCCATAGCTTTCAAACCTGTCAAGCTGAATATCCCTGAATTCAATGGAACTAGTCCTAATTCTTGGATACAAGCTATGTGACAATATTTTAAAAGTGCTAGAATTCCATTAGACCATAGAACTGAAGTGGCTATTACATGCCCCCTCTGTCCTAAAATAAGTGTCTCAACTTTGTACTAACTTTAGTACAAAGTTGTACTAAAACTGAGACACTTATTTTAGGACGGAGGGAGTAGTTCACTGGCAATGCAGTACAGTGGTGGAGAGGCACTTGATATACTACACACACTATGCAATGACATAGGTTGTGCATGTTTTTAGGTGACATATTCTCTGAATCTTCTGTTTGTAAAATTGTAAGACATTCCATGCCTTAGTGCAAACCTTCTCTATGGCTCAATTTTTCAGCAATTTGAGGCCCAAATGAATATCATGACAAGGGATAATCATGTTATACCAGATGATTATTTCATGAATAGTTGTATGACAAGGTTAAAGGACTACATAAAGGGCCACTTGAAATGCCTGACTTCTCCAAGCCATTTATCCTAGAAATGGATGCATCTGGTTATGGTATAGGGTAGTTCTTAATGCAACAAGGACAACATATTGCTTTCATGAGTAAAACTATAGGGCCTAAGGTAAATACTTGGTCCACATATGACAAGGAATCCCTGGCAATTTGGAGGCTTTAGAAAAATGGAAGCATTACTTTGCAGCAACATATGTTATTATCAGGACTGAAATGTATACAAGAAAAAAAATGAATTGAGGGCACTCAACACAAGCTGTTAGTTAAATTGCTTGGATATAATTATAGGGATTTCTATCTTCATGCACCTAGTTCCTTAGTTGTGGTCATTGTTGCCCAAGCCAACTAACTTTGCTCATTTTTGCCCTCCCCCTCCACCACGTGCTCACAAAATCCCGAACGTTGCACTGCCATCCGGTCAAAGCCTTTGACCATTACCTCCTGACTAGTTTTTTAGGGGTACTGTTACTTGTAAACTGCGTTGGGATTTTCCCCTAAGAGGAGGGGTGAAGCAATACATTAGAGATAAGTATTTCCCTCAGTGAGAACCAAGGTTAACGAACCAAGCAAATTCCATTCGACAGCACATGCACACACAAAAGCAAATACTTGCACCCAATGCGGGCAAGAGGGTTGTCAATCCCATTATACTCATTACTTACAAGGATTAATTCTGATAACGATAGATAGATAAAAATAAAAGTAAAATAAAAAGAGTAAAATTTCAGCAAAGTATTTTGGTTCTAGCGATATGATAAAATTAGACCCGGGGGCATAGTTTTCACTAGAGGCATCTCTCTCGAACACATAGCATACGGTGGGTAAACAAATTACTATTAGGCAATTGATAGAAAAGCGCATAGTTATGATGTATTCATGGCAATGATCATGTATATAGGCATCACGTCCGTGACAATTAGACCAACTCCTGCCTGCATCTACTACTATTACTCCACCAATCAGCCGCTATCCAACATGCATCTATGTTATTAAGTTCATGACAAACAGAGTAACGTCTTAAGCAAGATGACATGATGTAGACAAAGTAAACTCAAGCAATATGATTAAACCCGTCATTTTACCCTTCATGGCAACAACACTATACATGCCTCGCTACCCCTTCTATCACTGATGCGGACACCACAAGATTGAACCATTACCAAGCACCTCTCCCATAAAGATAAATCAATCTAGTTGGCCAAACCAAAGGGATAGATCGGAGAGAAATACAGAGCTATAACAATTATGCATAATAAAGTTAAAAAAGACTCAGTTACTTTCAATGAATAATCTGATCATAAACTCACAATTCATCGGATCCCAACAAACACATCGCAAAAGAAGATTTTACATCGAACAAAACTCCAAGAAGATCGAGGAGAATCATATATTGAAGATCAAAGAGAGAGAAGAAGCTATCTAGCTACTAGCTATTGACCCATAGGTTTGTGGTGAACTACTCACACATCATCGGTAGGCAGCAAGGATGATGTAGAAGCCCTCTGTGGTCAATTCCTCCTCCATTTGAGTACTGAAAAAGGCCTCTAGATGGGATCATAGAAGAACAAAAGCTTGCAGCGACGGAAAAAGTGTTTTAGGTGGCTCTATGTTGGTTTCGGAATACATGTGAATTTATAGAGGTGTGATACGTCCATTTTGCATCATACTTTCCTACTGTTATTTATAATGTCTTTATGCATAATGATGCTTTATGGAGTAATTCTAATGCCTTTTCTCTCATAATATGCAAGGTTTACACAAAGAGGGAGAATACCGGCAGCTGGAATTCTGGACCTGAAAAAGCTATGTGAGGGCACCTATTCTACACATCTTCAAATGAGCTGAAAATTACGGAGAATTATTTTGAAATATATGAAAAATAATGGAGCAAATAACTACGGAGGGGGGCCACCTGGTGAGCACAAGACACCAGGAGGCGCCAGCTCCCCCTCCCCAGGCGCACCCTGTTGGGTTGTACTCAGCCCACCTCCGATGCCCATCTTCTGGTATATAGGTCATTTTGACCTAAAAAAATAATAAGAAGTGGACTTTCGGGACGGAGCGCCGCCATCTCGAGGCGGAACTTGGGCAGGAGCACTTCTGCCCTTCGGCGGAGTGATTCCATCAGGGGAACTTCCCTCCCGAAGGGGGAAATCGAAGCCATCATCATCAACAACAACCCTCTCATCTTTGGGAGGCCAATCTCCATCAACATCTTCAACAGCACCATCTCCTCTCAAACCCTAGTTCATCTCTTGTGTTCAATCTTTCTTCCGGAACCTCAGATTGGTACCCGTGGGTGACTAGTAGTGTTGATTACATCTTGTAGCCGATTACTATATGGTTTATTTGGTGGAAGATTATATGTTCGGATCCATTATGCTATTTAATACCCCTCTGATCTTGAGCATGATTATCATTTGTGAGTAGTTACTTTGTTCTTGAGGTCACGGGAGAAGTCATGTTGCAAGTAATCATGTGAACTTGATATGTGTTCGATATTTTTATGATATGTATGTTGTGATTTCCTTAGTGGTGTCATGTGAACGTCGACTACATGGCACTTCAACATACTTGGGCCTAAGGGAATGCATTGTGGAGTAGTTATTAGATGATGGGTTGCTAGAGTGACAGAAGCTTAAACCCTAGTTTATGTGCTACTTCGTAAGGGGCCGATTTGGATCCAAATGTTTAATGCTATGGTTAGATTTTATCTTAATACTTTTCTCATAGTTGCGGATGCTTGCGAGGAGGTTAATCATAAGTGGGAGGTTTGGTCAAGTAAGAACAACACCCAACCACCGGTCCACCCACATATAAAATTATCAAAGTAGCGAACATGAATCAAACCAACATGATGAAAGTGACTAGATGAAATTCTCGTGTGCCCTCAAGAACGCTTATTATAAGAGACCGTTTTGGCCCGTCCTTTGCCACAAAAGGATTGGGCTACCTGTTGGGAACGCGGTAATTTCAAAAATTTCCTACGATCACGCAAAATCTATCTAGGTGATGCATAGCAACGAGAGGGGAGAGCCACATACCCTCGTAGACTGAAAGCGGAAGTGTTTAGTTAACACGGTTGATGTAGTCGAACGTCTTAATGATCCAACAGATCAAGTACCGAACGCACGACACTTCTGCGATCTGCACACGTTCAGCTCGATGACGTCCCTCGAACTCTAGATCCAGCTGAGGCCAAGGGAGAGTTCCGTCAGCACGACGGCATGGTGACGGTGATGATGAAGTTACCGGCGCAGGGCTTCGCCTAAGCACTACGACGATATGACCGAGGTGGAAAACTATGGAGGGGGGCACCGCACACGGCTAAAGATCAACTTGTGTCTCCTTGGGGTGCTCCCCTCCCCCGTATATAAAGGAGGAAGGTAGGAGGCGGCCGGCCTAGAGGGCGCGCCAAGCATAGGGAGTCCTACTAGGACTCCCAAGTCCTAGTAGGATTCCCTTTCCTATTTGGAGTAGGAGAGAAGGAAAGAGAGGGAGAGGGAGAAGGAAAGGGGGGCTGCGCCCCCACCCCTTTTCCAATTCGGTTTGGGTAGGGGGAGGCGCGTGCCATCTCTTGGCCCTTCTCCCCTCTCTCCACTAAAGCCCAATAAGGCCCATTACTTCTCCCGGTGAATTCCCGTAACTCCCGGTACTCCAAAAATACCTGTATCACTCGGAACCTTTTCGATGTTTGAATATAGCCTTCCAATATATCGATCTTTACGTCTCGACCATTTTGAGACCCCTAGTCATGTCCGTGATCTCAGCCGGGACTCCGAACAACCTCCGGTACATCAAATCACATAAACTCATAATACCAATCATCATCGAACGTTAAGCTTGCGGACCCTACGGGTTCGAGAACTATGTAGACATGACCAAGACACATCTCCGGTCAATAACCAATAGCGAAACCTGGATGCTCATATTGGTTCCTACATATTCTATGAAGATCTTTATCGGTCAAACCGCATAACAACATACGTTGTTCCCTTTGTCATCGGTATGTTACTTGCCCAAGATTTGATCGTCGGTATCATCATACCTAGTTCAATATTGTTACCGGCAAGTCTCTTTACTCGTTCCGTAATACTTCATCCCGCGACTAACTCATTAGTTACAATGCTTGCAAGGCTTATAGTGATGAGCATTACCGAGAGGGCCCAGAGCTACCTCTCCAAAATGCGGAGTGACAAATCCTAATCTCGATCTATGCCAACCCAACAAACACCTTCGGAGACACCTGTAGATCACATTTATAATCACCCTTTTATGCTGTGCCGTTTGGTAGCACACAAAGTGTTCCTACGGTATTCGGGAGTTGCATAATCTCATAGTCTGAGGAACATGTACAAGTCATGAAGAAAGCAGTAGCAATGAAACTGAAACGATCATAATGCTAAGCTAACGGATGAGTCATGTCCATCACATCATTCTCCTAATGATGTGATCATGTTCATCAAATGACAACACATGTCTGTGGTTAGGAAACATAACCATCTTTGATTAACGAGCTAGTCAAGTAGAGGCATACTAGGGACACTATGTTGTGTCTATGTATTCACACATGTACTAAGTTTCCGGTTAATACAATTCTAGCATGAATAATAAACATTTATCATGAAATAAGGAAATAAATAATAACTTTATTATTGCCTCTAGGGCATATTTCCTTCACTACCTTGCTGCACTTTATTTACCATTGCTGTTACTTGCTCGTTACAAATTATCTTGCTATCAAACTACCTGTTACCGACAATTTGAGTGCTTGCAGAAAATACCTTGCTGAAAACCACTTGTCATTTCCTTCTGCTCCTCGCTGGGTTTGACACTCTTACTTATCGAAAGGACTACTATTGATCCCCTATACTTGTGGGTCACCAAGACTCTTTTCTGGCTCCGTTTCCGGTGAGTGAAGCGCTCTTGGTAAGTGGAAATTGGTAAGGAAAAATTTATACTACGTGCTGAAATTTATTGTCACTTGCTACTATGGAAAACCATCCTTTGAGGGGTTTGTTCGGGGTATCTTCGCCTCGACCGGAAGCACAATTAGTTGCCCCTCAACCTAATACACCTAATTAAAATATTGGTTATGAAATTCCTTCGGGTATGATAAAACAACTACTAGCTAATCCTTACGCAGGAGATGGAACTAAACATCCTAATATGCACTTGATCTAAGTGGATGAAATCTGTGGATTATTTAAGCTTGAAGGTTTATCCGGAGATGAAGCTAATAAGAAGGTTTTCCCTTTATCTTTGAAGGGAAAATCATTGACATGGTATAGGCTATGTGATGATATTGGATCTTGGAACTGGAATCGATTGAAATTGGAATTTCATCAAAAAAATTAGCCTATGCATCTAGTTCACCGTGATTGGAATTATATATAAATATTTTGCCTCATGAAGATAAAGTATCGCTCTAGTGGGAGGCTTAAGTCAATGTTATATTCATGCCCCAATCATGAGCTCTCGAGAGAAATTATCATTCAGAATTTTTATGCTCGGCTTTCTCGTGATGATCAATCCATGCTCGATACTTCTTGTACTGGTTCTTTTATGAAGAAGACTATTGAATTCAGGTGGGATCTTTTAGAAATAATTAAATGCAACTCTGAAGATTGGGAACCCGACGAACGTAAAGTGTCAGGTATTATAAGCTTGAGTTTGATTGTGTTAAATCTTTTATGAATACCGATGCTTTTCACAAGTTTAGCACTAAATATGGACTTGACTCTGAGATAGTAGCCTCTTGTTGTGAATCATTTGCTACTCATATTGATCTGCCTAAGGAGAAGTGGTTTAAATATCATCCCCTTATTAACGAAGAAATTAAAGAACCGGTTACAGCGAAAGAAGAAACTATTATTTACAATGTTGATCCAGTTGTGCCTACTGTTATATTGAAAACCTCCTTTCACTGTTAGGATAAAGGAACATGCTAAGGTTTCAACTATGGTTCACAAAAGTAATATTAAAGCACCTAGACCCTCTGAGAAAATCAAAGTAGAACCTAGTGTTGCTATGGTTAAAGATTTCCTAGTAGAAAATATTGATGGGCACGTTATTTACTTCTGTGATGAAGCTGCTAGAATTGCTAAGCCCGATGAAAAAGATAAACATAGACCTGTTGTTGGCATGCCTGTTGTCTCAGTTAAATAAGGAGATCATTGTTATCATGGTTTATGTGATCTAGGTGCTAGTGTGAGTGCTATTCCTTTTACCTTATACCAAGAAATTATGAATGATATAGCACCCGCTGAAATAGAAGACATAGATGTTACTATTGAACTTGATAATAGAGACACCATCACACCACTAGGGATCGTTAGAGATGTTGAAGTCTTGTGCGGGAAAATAAAATATCCTACTAATTTTCTAGTTCTTGGTTCCCCAAGAGATGACTTTTGTCCCATTATCTTTGGCAGACCTTTCTTGAACACTGTAAATGCTACTATAGATTGTCATAACTCATAAACAAACTGTCAGTGTTAGCTTTGGTGATGAGTCTCATGAGTTTAATTTCTCCAAGTTTAGTAGACAACCTCATAAGAAAGAATTATCCAGTAAGGATGAAATAATTGGTCTTGCTTCCATTGCTATGCCTCCTACTGATCCACTAGAACAATATTTGCTCGACCATGAAATTAATATGCACTTGCATGAAAGAAATTAAATAGATAAAATATTCTTTGAACAACAACCTCTACTTAAACACAATTTTCCTATTGAAACTCTAGGAGGTCCTCTATTATCTGACACCTCTACTTGATCGTGTTTTTGAATTAAAACAATTGTCTGACACTTTGAAATATGCTTATCTCAATGAGAAAAAGATATATCCTGTTATTATTAGTGCTAACCTTTTAGAACACGAAGAAGAAAGATTATTGAAAATTCTGAAGAAGCACCGAGCTGCTATTGGATATACTCTTGATGATCTTAAGGGCATTAGTCCCACTCCCTGTCAGCACAAGATTAGTATGGAACCTGATGCTAAACCCATTGTTGATCACCAACGACGTTTGAATCCTAAGATGAAATAAGTGGTAAGAACTGAAATATTAAAGCTTCTGGAAGCAGGTATAATCGATCCCATAGCTGATAGTACATGGGTAAGTCCCGTTTGTTGTGTCCCTAAGAAGGGATGTATTGCTGTTGTTCCTAATGATAAAAATGAACTTATTCCCCAAAGAATTGTCACTAGCTATAGAATGGTAATTGATTTCAGAAATTTAAATAAAGCAACTAGAAAAGATCATTACCCTCTTCCTTTTATTGATCAAATGCTAGAAAGACTATCTAAGAACACACACACTTCTGTTTTCTTGATGGATATTCTGTTTTTTCTCATATACCTATTTCACAACCCGATCAAGAGAAAACCACCTCTACTTGCCCTTTTGGAACTTATGCTTATGGAAGTATGCCTTTTGGTTTATGCAATGCACCTTCCACCTTTCAAAGATGTATGGCTGCTATATTGTCTGATTTTTGTGAAAAGATTGTTGAGGTTTTCATGGTTGATTTTTCCGTTTACGGAACTTCTTTTGATGATTGCTTAAGCAACCTTGATCGAGTTTTGCAAAGATGTGAGCAAACTAATCTTGTCTTGAATTGAGAGAAGTGCCACTTTATGGTTAATGAAGCTATTGTCTTGGGGCATAAAATTTCTGAACGAGGTATTGAGGTGGATTAATTTAGCATCATGCAATTGAGAAATGCCATATCCTAAAGATACAAAAGGTATTCGTAGTTTCCTTGGTCATACTGGTTTCTATAGGAGGTTTATTAAAGACTTCTCAAAAAATTCTAGGGCTCTTACAAATCTTTTACAAAAGGATATCGAAACACTTAAGAAAGCCTTAACTTCTACACCTATTTTTAACCACCTGATTGGAATTTTCCTTTTGAAATTATGTGTGATGCTAGCGATTATGTTGTTGGTGCTGTTCTAGGACAAAGAGTTGATAAGAAATTAAATGTTATTCATTATGCTAGCTAAACTCTAGACAGTGCCCAAAGAAATTATGCTACTACTGAAAAAGAATTTTTAGCAGTCGTGTTTGCTTGTGACAAATTCATATCTTACATCGTTGATTCCAAAGTAATTGTTCACACTGATCATGTTGCTATAAAATATCTTATGGAAATAAATATACTAAACCTAGACTCATTAGATGGGTTCTTTGCTACAAGAATTTGATTTACATATTTCTGATAGAAAAGGAGCTGATAACTTGTCTAGGTTAGAAAATATTCTTGGTGACCCACTACCTATTGATGATAGCTTTCCTGATGAACAACTAGCTGCAATAAATGTTTCTCATAACACTCCTTGGTATGTTGACTATGCTAATTGCATTGTTGCTTAATATATACCACCTAGCTTCACATACCAACAAAAAAACTCTTCTATGATTTAATAATTTACTTTTGGGATGACCCACATCTTTATAAAGGAGTAGATGGTATTATTAGACGTTGTGTACCTGAGCATAAACAGGAACAAATCCTATGGAAAGGTCACTCCGAAGCTTATGGAGGGCATCGTGCGGGAGATAGAACTCCTCACAAGGTATTGCAATCTGCTTTTTTATTGGCCTACTGCTACCTCTTGAGCATGCATTGGTTTTTCCGTGAAGAGGAAAGGGTGATGTAGCAAAGTAGCGTACATATTTCCCTCAGCTTTTCAGAACCAAGGTATCAATCCAGTAGGAGGCTACACTCAAATCCCTCGTACCTGCACAAACAAATAAGAACCTTGCAACCAACGCGATAAAGGGGTTGTCAATCCCTTCACGGCCGCATGCAAAAAGTGAGATCTGATAGAGATAATAAGATAAATATTTGTGGTATTTTTATTATATAGATTGGAAAGTAAAGATTGCAAAATAAAATAGATCGGAAACTTATATGATGGAAAATAGACCCGGGGGCCATAGGTTTCACTAGTGGCTTCTCTCAAGATAGCATAGGTATTACGGTGGGTGAACAAATTACTGTCGAGCAATTGATAGAAAAGTGCATAGTTATGAGAATATCTAGGCATGATCATGTATATAGGCATCACGTCCGCGACAAGTAGATCGAAATGATTCTACATCTACTACTATTACTCCACACATCGACCGCTATCCAACATGCATCTAGAGTATTAAGTTCATAAGAACAGAGTAACACATTAGGCAAGATGACATGATGTAGAGGGATAAACTCAAGCAATACGGTATAAACCCAATGTTTTTATCCTCGAGGGAAACAATACAATACGTGCCTTGCTGCCCCTGCTATCATTGGGAAAGGACACCGCAAGATTGAACCCAAAGCTAAGCACTTCTCCCATTGCAAGAAAGATCAATCTAGTAGGCCAAACCAAACTGATAATTCGAAGAGACTTGCAAAGATAACAAATATTCAAATATTGTTCATAGATAATCTTGATCATAAACCCACAATTCATCGGATCTCGACAAACACACCGCAAAAAGAATTACATCGAATAGATCTCCAAGAAGATCGAGGAGAACTTTGTATTGAGATCCAAAGAGAGAGAAGAAGCCATCTAGCTAATAACTATGGACCCGAAGGTCTATGGTAAACTACTCACACTTCATCGAAGAGGCTATGGTGTTGATGTAGAAGCCCTCCATGATCGATTCCCCCTCCGACGGAGCGCCAGAAAAGGCCCCAAGATGGGATCTCACGGGTACAGAAGGTTGCAGCGGTGGAAATAGGGTTTCGTGGTGCTCTCGGATGTTTTCAGGGTATATGAGTATATATAGGCGAAGGAAGTCGGTCAGGGGAGCCACGAGGGGCCCACGAGGGTGGGGGGCGTGCCTACCCCCTGGGCGCGCCCTCCTGCCTCGTGGCCTCCTCGTTTCTTTCTTGACGTCCACTCCAAGTCTCATGGATTGCGTTTGTTCCTAAAATAACTCTCCCGAAGGTTTCATTCCGTTTGGACTCCGTTTGATATTCCTTTTCTGCGAAACACTGAAAGAGGCAAAAAACAGCAATTTGCACTGGGCCTCCGGTTAATAGGTTAGTCCCAAAAATAATATTAAAGTGCATAGTAAAGCCCATTAAACATCCAAAATGGATAATATAATAGCATGGAACAATCAAAAATTATAGATACGTTGGAGACGTATTACCTACTCTCTTCAAGGATGCCCGTAAGATTGTTTTATCTTGTGATGAATGTCAAAGGATAGGTAATATCGGTAAGCATCATGAAATGCCTATGAACTATTCACTTGTTGTTGAACCATTCGATGTTAGGGGTTTTGATTATATGAGACCTTTTCCTTCCTTTATTTAATGGGTATACACAATTTTGGTTGCTGTTGACTATGTTACTAAGTGGGTAGAAGCTATTCCAACTAGTAGTGTTGATCATAACACTTCCATTAAAATGCTTAAAGAAGTTACTTTCCCAAGGTTTGGTGTCCCTAGATTTTTAGTGACTGATGGTGGTTCACACTTTATTCATGGTGCTTTCTGTAAAATGCTCGCTAAATATGATGTTAACCATAGAATTGCATCACCCTATCATCCTCAATCTAGTGGTCAGGTTGAACTTAGCAATAGTGAAATGAAATTAATATTACAAAAGACTATCAATAGGTCTCAAAAGAATTGGTCTAAGAAATTGGATGATGCACTTTGGGCCTACAGAACAGCTTATAAAAATCCTATGGGTATGTCTCCTTATAAAATGGTTGTTGGAAAAGCTTGTCATTTGCCTCTTGAGTTAAAACATAAAGCGTATTGGGCAATTAAAGAACTCAACTATGATTTCAAACTTGCCGGTGAAAAGAGGCTATTTGATATTACCTCACTAGATGAATGGACAACCCAAGTTTATGAAAATGCCAAATTATTTAAAGAAAAAGTTAAAAAAGATGGCATGATAAAAGAATCCAAAAGAGGGAATTCAAATTGGGGGAATATGTTCTTTTGTACAACTCTCGTTTTATATTCTTTGCAGGAAAACTTCTTTCCAAATGGGTGGGACCATATATTATCGAAGAGGTTTATCGCTCTGGAGCTATCAAAATTAATAATGCTGAAGGTACTAATCCGAAGGTGGTCAATGGGCAAGGAATTAAACACTATATCTCAAGTACGCCTATTAATGTTGAATGCAATATTATTCAAACCATGACACTAGAGGAACACATAAAAGAAACCTTCTGGAACACTCCAGAAACCTGAAAAAGAGGAGGTACGTGATACGGTAAGTAAATGGACTCCGGAAAATCCACAAAAATATTTTCTATCAGTTTTGGAATATTACAAAAATTTGGAAAATACGAAATAATCAGGAAGGCAACCGAGGTGGGCACAACACACCAGGGTGTGACTGCCTTTCCTGGCGCACCCAGGTGGGTTGTGCCCACCTCGGGAAGCTTCCCGACTCCATTTTCCTTCCGTTTTGCTTGTTTCCCAAGATAAAAAATCTTTATATCCCCCCCGAACATATTGACCACCATGTCGCAAAGAAATCCTCTGTTGTTCTTTCTTGCTGTTTTCTGACAGATCTAGATCGACATGGCTACACCGAGCTCCTCCAAGGACAAGTTCTTCGAGAGGGTAATCAAACCCTACTTGTCGGAGGTGATTAAGCACCCTCAAACCATCAAGATGCATGAGGGGGTACTCCACATCCGGGGTGTTCAAGGGCCCAAGGGGAAGGGAACCATGGAGGCGAGGCTCGAAGCCATGGAGCAGGAGCTCATAAAGTGCAAGGGGATGGTGGAGCGCGAACTCAGTGCCATTCACCTCATGATTACGGATTTCACCCGTGATCACAAGGTGGATGGTCGGTCCATGAAGAACATCGTCTTCACCCTCAACGAGCAAATCAACTTTCTGCAAAGCCAAATCTATGATATCCAAAATCAAGTCTGATGCAAGATTTAAAGTATGTTAAGCTACCAGTTGCAGGACTCGCGAGACTCGCGCTTCCTCTTATGATGGTGAAGCGCTGCCAGGGAAGCCGGAGGATAAGCGCGCTACTACCTCATCGCCACCACCATCATCTTCTTCACCACCAAAGGAGACTTAAGTACATGGGCATGGGCACTCCCCATGGCTTGTGCCAAGCTTGGGGGAGGTGCCCCGATATCGTATCACCACCACTTTCTTTTCCTTTATCTATCTTAGTTCGATCTTTAGTTATCCTGAGAATTAGTTGAATAAAAGTTTAGTTCGATTTATTTTCGAGTGCTTGCTTAGTGATCTATCTATGTAATAGTGTGCGAGATATATAATAAAGAATTGTTTGAGTTTGGTTTCTTCACCCTTTTGTTTCAATAAAAAGAAAAGTAAATAATGAAAAAGATCATATGCTAATCTTACGGTAAGTAATGACATCACATAAGGAAAAGTACAAGTGGTAAAATTTGTTGAGAGTTGACAAACATAGCATTGGTCAATGATGCAATTCATGAAAGAATTAATAAGGGAAGAGAAGATGCACATGCAAATACACTATCTTGGACGTCTTTTATGATTGTGAGCCCCCATCAAATATTATATGCCAAAATTGTTAACGTTGGACAAGTAAGACAACATAATAATTTATGTTTCTTACTATTCACACAGAAATTATTGTCATAGATTGTTCAACATGTGGTGCTTGCTCAATATCTTTGCTAGCCAAAAATCCGCACTAAGTAGAGACACTACTTGTGCATCCAAAAATCTTAAACCCAAAATCTTGTTTTGAGAGTCCATCATACCTACCTATGGATTGAGTAAGATCCTTCAAGTAAGTTGTCATCGGTGCAAAAGGGCAATAAAAATTGCTTCTAAATGTGTTGGATCATTTAGTGTAAGAGAAAATTTAGCATTGTACGAACTTGTGATGGCAAAGTAATAAAAGTGACGGACTGCATAATAAAGGTTGCTATCATAAGGGGTAATATAACATGACATTCTTTTGCACTAGGAGATTGAGCATACAAAATAAAAAGCACATGACAACATCTGCTTCCCTCTGCGAAGGGCCTATCTTTTACTTTATGTATTTATCTTCATGCAAGAGTCAAAGTATTCTTCCCTCTTCCTTTTTATTTTCCCTTTTTGCAAGCATCATGTGGTGAAGAAAGATCTAGGAACATATATCCAGTTGGATGTGGGTGAACACGAGTTTTTATTTTTGACATCACCCTTGAGGTGAATACGTTGGGAGGCAAAGCTTTGAACCCCTATCTTTTTCTGTGTCCGGTTGAAACTTTTTGCTCATGGGTATACAGTGTTAGCAGTCATAGAAGATTAGATGATGGTTGAGTATGTGGACTTGCCAAAGGGCTCCGATACGAGAGCCTTCCTGAAAATATGATGAATTGTAATTGCAAAGTTGACTGAGACCATACATTGGTACCATATCGTGTTATACAAACGGTTTTTAACCCCTTTCCACGATGGCATTTGGAACCATCGCCTAGTGAGTGACTGCGATGGGGGGGGGGTCCTTCCCACACGACCTAGAAACCGTCGGGGATAGGCGAGCGAGTACAGACGATCGCCATAGAATGAACGTATGAGAAGCCGCCCCAGTCCCACACATTACATCTCGACGTTATGTTTCAGATCAGAGAGACATCCCAAACGATTAAGCCACTATAGTCGTGTGAAAAAGGTGGACATCAACATTTAATCTACCGATATGTTTGTGATAGGTACGTTATCGCACACGGTTCATGAATGTAAAATGTGTGCGGTGCCTCTACTAACACCAACGTGTCCATTTTCATAATTGTGTGCGATTGGTATTCTTATCACACACGCACACTGGTTTGAAACGTTTGCCATATTACCATGAATCGTATACACATATGAGACAAAACTGTGTGTGCGTCCGTCGGGCATCGCAAACGTTTCATGTCAAAGAACCATCTGTTCTCTATTTTTCATCGCACATGCTAATTTATTACCGCGTGCATATTATTTTATTCGCTCCTGTATAATTTTATTTTCCCTGTAATTTATTATTAGAATTGGAAATTTTGAAATATGAAACATGGAATTCAAATTCTCAGCACAATGGTTCAACAACGAATCCATAAATAAAATTGTCAGTACAATATGTTCAGTAATTACAGGATTAGACAACAATTAACTATGATGAACCACAATATTTAGAGGCGGCAAAGGTGAAGAGACAAGTGTAAATCAATTTGACTGCCGATGGTGTTGAAGAAGCGGAATGCCCATAATGTGCCTTCCTCCATGCCATAGGCACGAACAAATTTTGTCCAACCCCTTGTGACTATCGTCCGCCCATCCTTCACCGCCTTTAGGAAGACTTCTAGAGCATTATCATGGTAGCATGAATTATATACTTTAACCTTAGTTGCCTCCACTCCGGTCATGTAGTTTGCAAGGTAATCATCAGTAAATAGTTTCGGAAACCATTGAAAGAGAAACTATCAGGTACTGAGGTCTAATATAGGAACTTGTTGTGGGTAGGGGGAAAAGGCAACACATTACTTACCATCCTAAAGTTTACTGTTGTCTTGGACAAAGTGTAAATAAAGAGCTTAATTCCCATCACCCTTTTTTTGCCTAACAATCTTTCTTAGTTTCCTCACTTGACACTTGTTCATGAATATCTCATTGCCCCATACGCAAAAGGGATCGAAGCATGGATCAGTACCACTCATATATGTACCTACAAGCAACCAGTAAATGTCAGAAGCTAAACTGATATTGCACAAATGATGTAAAATACAACTACGTACGTTCCTAAGTACAAGTATTTTTTAGAGATTTCGATATGAACTACATACGGATGTATATAGAATTATAGATATAGTTTGGATTAGAATCTATAATCACTCATTTTGCTCCTTATGCAGTCTATATTGGAATCTCTAAAAATACTTATATTTAGGAACATATGGTGTATAAGACATGGGATGCAGCTAACTTCGACAGCAAACAACAACATTGCCCATTGTAGCCCTATTTAATTACATGGAAAGCCAATGTTAACTACAATAGGGTTAACATCCACCAAAAATAGCAAATGGTAATAAAACGGCAACATCTGTAGTGATATCTTCATTGCGAAAGAGTAGCACGGTAGCGAAGGGACGGATTAAGACATGGATACAACTATTAATTGCAACAAGCTTAACAACATCCTAAGTCATGTTTTGTAAGTTTGTAGCCATTGAAATGCAACTGTTTAAAAATGGATACAACTGTTAATTACAATAGTCTTAATAGCCATTGAAATCGGTACTGATAAAAATGCAATTGGCAGAGTTAAACATCACAAGGCAGGTGCTGCCAGAGCAGAGAATGGCCCGGTTGCCCATAAAAGGTAGGGAAAATAGCTAAAACGTGTTAGGCATTGTCGGTGTACTAAGGTAGGGGTACCTCACTACCCCAACTTGTGCACGGGCAGTCGCAGCTTCCCGCGGCTGGATCTACCATGTGCTTGCCGGAGACCATCCCTGCTCCATATCAAGCCATTCAAGAACAAAGTGTACAAGACAGAAGGTCAAGACCCCGGCAAGAGGAGCTTGCCGGGAAGGCCGTTCCAGGCTCAAGATTATATCACTCATGCAAGGCCCTGGCGAGAGGAGCTCGCTGGGGAGACTAGAAGATCACATCACAGAAGACACGCCTCGGCGCTATATGCGTCCCGGCGAGGGCCCGAGGAGCGGCAAGTTACAGAGCCCGACAAGCTCCCGGGCCCGGCAAGATCAAGACCCCGGCAAGGTGCTTGCCGGGAGAGCTGCGCCGCGTGCCCGCACTCCAGCTCATCTGCCCACGCGTCGCCTTCAGCTCTCTCCAGAGACGCGTGGCGGATGGCAGTGCTGCATGAAGGGTGCGGTGGCACTCCACGGTGGTGGATCCATCGCCGTGGCAAACGGAGACACAAGGGCGGGAGCTTTTGGGGTCGACGGCGACGGGCATTTAATGCTCTTGTCCCCCTCTGTCAAAAGTAGGTAGAATCCACTTGTTCAAGCAATCAGAGCTGCACTGCCTCCCGACTGCTCCAACTACCACCTCTTTTACATTTTTACCCCTCTACCCTACGTTGACACCTGTCGGTGACCCCTTTGCCCTATAAAAGGAGGCCCATGCACAACGTAGATGAGGTGGGGAACCATTTGCAACCCCCACGCTCGGTGTAGCTACTACTGTAGCTCTTCAAGCTCC
Source organism: Aegilops speltoides (assembly GCA_021437245.1). Taxonomy (NCBI): domain Eukaryota; kingdom Viridiplantae; phylum Streptophyta; class Magnoliopsida; order Poales; family Poaceae; genus Aegilops; species Aegilops speltoides. Next base: position 302,392,675 of record CM038142.1, on the reverse strand, counting down.
CGAGCACAATACAACACAAAGCAGCAGAGGGTTTACGCGACCATCGCGCCCGGCTGGGTAAAACCTCGCCCGCGTGCATCGCCGATCGCTCTCTGCCTCCTCCGCCTCGTCATCAACACACGAAGGGCTCCCGGCCCCATAGGTGTCCCGCGGCGGGCGCGCCTCCCCCCAGCGCGCGCGGCCCCGACATCTTTGGCGCGCCAGGTAGGGGCGTCGAGGTTGTGCGGACCTGATCCGGCGTTCGCACGGGCGCGTTCTTCATCAACCTCTCCGACTTCATCGACAACTGCGCCATGGCCCCGAAGACGAGGGCTTCAAGGGTCGCAGACCCGTCTGCGTCTCACCCGCCGCCACCGGAGCCAGCGGTGGGCGGAGGAGACGCCAGCGGAAGGGTGGACACCGGCGAGGGTACTCGCGGCGCCACCAGATCCAGGGACAGGACGGACGACCGCGCCTCGGTCTCCGTAGATCCACGTCCATCTTAGCGCACAACAACCCAGCAACGCCGTGCCACGGAAGGTGGTACTCGCATGCTGGGGCAAGAACATGCCGGGGGCTCGCGGGATGCTCCGGACCGCTGTCCATGCATGAGCAAAGCGAAAGTGCCGGGGCAGGACTCTGCTCCTCCTATCGCTACTAGGGGTCCGAGCATGATCTGCACCTCGCGCCGCTCGCTCCCGCTCCCCTCCGCGCCGGCAAGCGCATCTCCCTGGAGCGCTACGCTGCCGTCGAGGGCGCACCATCGAGCTCCAGGTCCAGCAAGGACAGCTCTGGTGCTCACTCCGGCGAGCGCAGCTCCTCGGGACGCTCTAAGCCCGGCAAGGACAGCTCTGGTGCTCGTTCCGGCAAACGCACCTCCCCGGAGTGCTGCGCTGCCGTCGAGGACGCGCCATCGAGCTCCACCAGCAAGTGCAAAGGAACGAGAAAAAGAAAAGCTAAGTTGCTTGAGCTTTCGTACAGAGCACTCTTTAATTCCATGCTTTTTTATGTTATATCCCTCGCGCGTTCGTCCTTTGTACGCAAAGCCTGTGCGCAGAGGAGCCTGCCTGTGAATAGCCGCACCCTTATCTTGCTTCGAACACACTCAACGAGTTAAAAAGTGAGCCGCGACCAGCTTCGCGCCCTTGTTTCGTTTCGAGTCTGATCAGCAGGTTAAGTGCGCCGCGACTGGACACGGCAAGGTTGCTTGCCGGAAGCGACACCAGCCAGCGGGCTGCTGATGTTCCGCACTCAGCAAGCGTGTTAAGCGCCAGCAAGTCACCTAGAAGCGTAGGGTAAAAGCGCACAAAGGGCGTAAAGTAGAGGGTGTAACGTGGCAAGCCCTGCCGTGAGATGTCCTTCGTATGAGAGGCTTGAGCGCGAGAGGAGCCGAGTCGTGGCCCAGTTGCGTACTTGTTTTGTTTCCGAGTCCGCTCAACAAACACAAGTGTGCCGCAGCACCCTTATCTTGCTTTCGAGCCTGCTCAGCAAGTTAAGCGTCGCAACTGGCCCGGCAAGGTTGTTTGCCGGAAGCAACACCGCCGGCGGGCTGTCCCGCGTTCGGCAAGCGTGTTCGCCCCGGCAAGCTCCCCGGGAGCGTAGAGTACAAACATACGAAGGGCAAGGCACGGCATCGTATTGCATAGTCAAGATTTATATACACATACATATACACGGAGCTGTTGCATATCTACCTCAGCTGTTTTCATGACTGAAATTGCAGCAACAAGGAGGAACCGAAAGATCACACCAGACTGGGCCCGGCAAGCTGTGGTCGCCGGGCTGCGAAAGTGCCAAGGTTCTTCCCCGGCAAGCCAGCCCAGCTGGGGGCTGCGAGCGCCAAGATTCGTCTCCGGCAAGCTAGAGTTGCTGGGGGCTGCGATATCAGATAAGTTTTTCATCCCTCGTCATGCATCCTCTTATGGACCGGGAAATGCGGGGCTGCGTCTTTGAACGAGCGTGTCTTGTAAAACCCGTACGTGGAGGAGCCGAGTCGTGGTCCAGTTGCGTACTTGGTTTGTTTCCGAGTCCGCTCAACAAACACAAGTGTGCTGCTGCACCCTTATCTTGCTTTCGAGCTTGCTCAGCAAGTTAAGCGTCGCAACTGGCCCGGCAAGGTTGCTTGCCGGAAGCAACACCGCCAGCGGGCTGTCCCACACTCGGCAAGCGTGACTGCCCCGGCAAGCTCCCCGATAGCGTAAGAACATACAAGGCACGAAGTCAAGTAAAAGACTCAGTCCGGCAAGCTTTCCCCTCTTTTCATTAAAAACATCCTAGTTTAGTACATGTCCATAGAGGATGAAAAACATGATAGAGAGGATTACAAGTTTTTAAATGCAGCTAAGGCCCGAGGGCTTACAAATTGAAAAGATAAGGTGCCCGTGATCCCTCTCCTGTTTCTCTGTTCAGGAGTTCAGGAGGTAGGTCAAGGAGCCCCGGCAAGATAAGCTTGCCGGGAAGGAGGCCCCGCAAGAGGAGCTTGTCGGAGAAGGGCGAAGGAGCGCCTAGGAGAGCGTGGCGGTGGCGCGCCGTGCCCAGAGCGCGCAAGGTGACGGGCATGGGGAACGATCCCGGAGAGCCACGGGCGCCAGAAGACACCAAGAGAACACCCGGGGCCGCCAGAGTTTGGCGGAGACGGGCGTCGGAGGCGAGCTTGAAGACGGGGTGGTGGGACATCGGCGACGCACGAGGGCACCTCGCCTCGTACTCGATTTAACGGCCTTGCCGCCATCCCCTCTTCCTCTTCTGCTGCCTCTCGCGCCACCGCCAAGGAGACGGCCCGGGAGTTCGAAGGCCGGCGACCCAGAGACGTGGTCGCGGTGGCGCTTGAGGCAGCGGTGTCCGACGCCTAGTCGGGCCCGCCATCCCCTCGCCGTCGCTGCTCTCCTCCTCGTCGCTCTCGCCGGGAGGAGCTTTAGCTATCCGAGGAGCTGTCCACACAGCATCTCACCCGGGTCCCGTAGTCGCCGAAGACCTTGACGGCGAGAAGGTCACCATCCATTAACTTAAAATGGAGGGTGAACCCCGCCGTCAAGCTATGGATCCGGGCGAATGTCTTCCACCCTCGGTCGAAGAACATCACGCCGGGGGCTGGAGACACGACACTCACCCGAGTGCCGCTCATCCCGCAGCCCCTCATGCGCAACTCCATCACGTCGGGTGGATCCGGTCCCATCGCGTCCGCAAACGGGGCCGGCAGCCGGAGGCGGCGACGAGGCGCTCGGCGAAGCTTGATGAAGAACTCCCAGGGGTCATCTCCGGTGTGGACCGCACCGTGGTCAGGAGACGCCGGGGGAGATGGGGGAGGCACATCACCACGACCGCCTCTCCCCCGACCGCCTCGCCACGCCTCGGCCTCGTCATGCCACGCCTCCCTCTCCCTCTCGGGGCCGGCTCCGCCGCCACGAGAGCAGGATGGGGAGTGGTGCGCTGCCTAGAGGCGACCCTCGCTGCCACCGTCGAAGAGCTGGGATTTCCTCTTTCCATGGCGGCAAGAAGAACAGAAGATGAAGACGAAGGGAGAAGAGGATGAGTGTGGCCATTGTGCTCCCCTTCCGCCCCTTTTAAAGGGGCGAGGTGGGGGCTCAACCGCCCCACTCGACCAATCAGGAAGCGAGAAGGCCAGAGGAACGGGGCCGACTCGCCCTCTCCGCCCGTGACGGCTCGGTCTCCCACCTTCGCCGCCCACGACCCCCGTGCATGAGGGCCGCGTGGCGAAAAAGCTGGACCGGAGCGACGGGTGAAGCGACCTCGCTCTGCACCACGATCACGGGGTGGATGCCTTAAAGACTGCATGCGCCGCCCGCCTCCCACGACGCCGCAATCGACGCGTGCCGTTCACGGGAGGGGAGGCGGCGATGCGACTCGACTTGCACGCCAGGCCGCATGTGCCGTGCAGATCGCTTTGGGCCTGGCCCAACAGCGCTCGGCACCGTGTGTGGCCCAGCCCGGGCTCTGTCGGTGTACTAAGGTAGGGTACCTCACTACCCCAACTTGTGCACGGCAATCGCAGCTTCCCATGGCCGGATCTACCATGTGCTTGCCGGAGACCATCCCTGCTCCATATCAAGCCATTCAAGAACAAAGTGTACAAGACGAGAAGGTCAAGACCCGGCAAGAGGAGCTTGCGGGAAGGCCGCTCTGTGCTCAAGATTATATCACTCATGCAAGGCCTGGCGAGAGGAGCTCGCCGGGAGACTAGAAGATCACATCACGAAGACACGCCTCGGCGCTATACGCGCGGCGAGGGCCCGGGAGCGGCAAGTTACTGAGCCCGACAAGCTCCGGGCCCGCAAGATCAAGACCCGGCAAGGTGCTTGCCGGAGAGCTGCGCCAGCGTGCCGCACTCCAGCTCATCTGCCCACGCCGCCTTTCAGCTCTCTCCAGAGACGCGTGGCGGATGGCAGTGCTGCATGAAGGGTGCGGTGGCACTCCACGGTGGTGGATCCATCGCCGTGGCAAACGGAGACGCAAGGGCGGGAGCTTTTGGGGTCGACGGCGACGGGCATTTAATGCTCTTGTCCCCTCTCACAAAAGTAGGTAGAATCCATTTGTTCAAGCAATCGTAGCTGCACTTTGTTCCCGCACCGCTCCAACTACCACCTCTTTTACATTTTACCCCTCTACCCTCGTTGACACTGTCGGTGACCCTTTGCCCTATAAAAGGAGGCCCATGCACAACGTGAGGAGGTGGGGAACCATTTGCAACCCCACGCCGGTGTAGCTACTCATCAGTAGCTCTTCAAGCTCCCGAGCACAATACAACACAAAGCAGCGAAGAGGGTTTCTGCGACCATCGCGCCCGAAGCTGGGTAAAACCTCGCCTGCGTGCATCGCCTCGATCTGCTCTCTGTGCCTCCTCCGCCTCGCATCAACACACGAAGGGCTCCCGCCCCATAGGTGTCCCATGGCGCGCCTCCCCTCAGCCAGCCGCCGCCCGGCAGCATGTTTACTACAACATGCTTAATACATCAACCGTACACAACATAGCCATTGATTGCGATTGGTATTGGTAAGATTGAACTGGTGAGTTCATACTTGGTAAGTCATAAGAGGTAGTTGCTGGGGTACTTCATCTTGTCCAGAGCCCGCCCCAAGTCAGCAACGGTGGAGGTGAGCTCTTCCTCCGGGTCAAAGCGTGGACCAGTGCTGCCGACATGTGTACCTACAAGAAGAAAGTAAATGTTAGAAGCCAAACTGCAATTGCAAAAAATGATGTAAAATACTGTAAGACATGAGATGCAGCTAACCTCGATGGCAAACAACAGCATCGCCTGTTATGGCCCTGCGCAAGTACATGGAAAGGCATGTTAAGTACAACAGGGTTAGCATCCACCAAAAATAGCAAATGGGCAACATCTCTAGTATATCTTCATTGCGGAGAGTAGCACGGTAGCAAAGGGACAGATTAAAAAATGGATACAACTGTTGATTGCAATAGGCTTAACAACATCATAAGTCATGTTTTGTAAGTTTGTATCCATTGAAATACAACTGTTTAAAAATGGATACAACTGTTAATTGCAATAGGCTTAATAGCCATTGAAACCGGTACTGATAAAAATGCAATTGATAGAGTTAAACATCACAAGGCAGGTGCTGCTAGAGCAGAGAATGGCCCAGTTGTCTATAAAAAGGTAGGGAAAGTAGCTAAAACATGTTAGGCATGTTTACTAAAACATGCTTAATACATCGACCGTACAAAACATAGCCATGAATTACAACTAGTATTGATAAGATTGAACTGGTGAGTACATACTTGGTAAGTCTTGAGAGGTAGTTGCCGGGGCACTTCATCTTGGCTAGAGCCCGCCCAAAGTCAGTGCCGGAGGTGAGCTGTTCTTTCGGGTTGAAGCGTGGATCAGTGCCACTGACATGTGTACCTACAGGCAACCAATAAATGTTAGAAGTTAAAGTGCAATTGCACAAATGATGTGAAATACTGTAAGACATGGGATGGAGCTAACCTCGACGACAAATGGACATGCATGTTAAGTACAACAGGGTTCCACCAAAAATAGCAAATGGGCAGCATCTCTAGTGATATCCTGAGTCTTGTATTGTAAGTTTCTTACCTGTATTGGTGAAATTGAGCTGGACAATTAATACTTAAACATCAAAAAGTGTGCAGTACTGAAATAAACAAGGCACGAACATGCTTAATACATCAACCGTACAAGACATAGCCATTGCAAGTGGTATTGGTAAGATTGAGTTGGTCAGATCATACCTGTTAAGTCTTGGGGGTAGTCGCTGGGGCACTTCATCTAGGTCAGAGCCTGCACCAAGTCGAGGTGTTCCTTCGGGTCAACACGCACAACGACCATCGTGCCATCGACCGCCATCAGCTCCTCGACCTCCACGTGTATGTGGTTGGGCTTGCGTGGCGATGCTCTGGAGGTAGGGCGGCGGGGATTTGGAGGCATGAGGATGTTTCACGGGCCCCATTTAAGCAATCAGGCCGGTGTCGTGATAGAGATTGGAGGGTTACTTGTCTGTATCCGAGCAGAACGTAGATGTGTTTGAAGTTGTGGTTGCCATGGCGGCGGTTTGATCTGCCGGTAGGGGGAGGGGGGATACTGAGGAAATTTGATGGGTGGGGATGTGGTTGGAGGAATAAATTCTGAAATCATGCGCCTAATGAAAATTTCGCTGTGAAACTTGAAAACTTAGGCAGGGAAAACACACAATGCAGATGAAGCGCGTAAATACTCGTGTGCGAGAAAAGAGAAAATTGGCAGATCCCGTCTCCAAAAAAATGTACATGTGTAGTTGATTTTTTCGGTCAATGGTACGCCTGGTTTATTAGGAAACATCGCACAGGTAACTGACTTATGGATCATTAATGCAAAAAAATGCACACAGGTACACCATAGAAACCGTGCCAGATTTGATCCTATGCAACAAGAGAGAAGCTTGCTGCCATCCGCCGACGTGGCAATTTAAGCCGGTGTGCAGCCAACTCGCATGATGAGGTGGGACTAAAAACCAGCTGCGGCCAGCTCTAGTATCCTCCGGTGGCTGCCGGCGGATGTTTCGGTGGTATTTGGGGTTGGGGTGCGTCTACAAAACTTCAGTGAACACATGATAATCAACAATCAAAGCCCTCAAAGGATGCGCTTACCGACATTGTACGTTAATAGTAGATAGTACCAACTTAAAGTACTACTGGTAATTTGCCCTAAGACTAGTACATATGTAGTACTGGTAGATGCTCGTAGTTAATTATACAAACTTACGGGCAACACACGCACTCACTACTTCTCACATGCTACCATCAGGGCATGCTGGCCAGACGTCGGTGTTCTCCTTCCCGACCTTATAGGCGGTAGACCACTGTGCTTTGATCTCCGCCAAGCTCTCCTCAACACGGCATGCGGCCTCTTCTTTCTTGCAACGGCGGGACTCTCTTTTCTTGACTGCTTTCTCCCTTTTCTGCTCCTTCTGTGCGGCTTTGGCCGCCTCTAGATCCACCGCCCATTCGGCCATGGCAGCATCAACATCCGCCCATGTAACTGTGTGGCCGCCGGCGGCGATGAACTTGGCACAGTGAGATGCCATCGATTCCTTATTAGTTACTGTGCGGCGCGGTGCCATGAACGACGCTTGGAGAGAGCTCTGGGACGGAGGGGCCGGACAGCCCTATAGTGCGGTGATTTTTAAGAGCTCAACGACAAACACCGAAGGAAATTTGGCTTCCCTTACAATTTTGCTCGTTCATTATCGCACACGGTTCATCTCCGTCGCCTCCGGAAATAGTGTGCGCTGAGCCTATTATGTGTTGCTTTATGATTGGCCGGAACCCCAGCCACGCCGATCACGCGTGTGCACCATAGGATGCACCACGATCGAACGGCAATCCACGTCCCTCACATCACACCCGTGTACCTGTAGCTAGATTGGATTTATATGCGCTAAATGCCTAGAAAATGCACATAATCCCCTAAATATGGTGAAAAAATGCCAAATTTGAACACAGTGATTTGCAGGGTGTATATTCGTCGTAGACAAAAACTCCAGGGCAAAGAACAAAGAAATTTTGGATTCCCCTTCAAACTTGGTGATTTCCCTCTCGAAAGCATGGAACTTCCTCGGTGATGGTTCAATTTATGAAAGGCGTGCATGATGACATAAGCCAAACCTTCTCAAATTTTTACCAGGGCATGGTGAGGCCATACCATGGCACCATGCCAGGAGTCATGTTTTTCAAGCATTTATTTCATTTTTCCTATAGTTGAAAACCTAATAAACAAACGTTTGTGGTTGACTATTGCCACACATTTTGTCGAAATATCTACCCATTCCTGGTAAAAGGCATGAGAACTTACTAACTGGCATGAGCATGGTTTTCCAGGCTGTCCTTGTGCACCCTTTCATGCACCGATTGTTTAAACTTGAATTATGTGCATTAGTGCCTATAAAATGCACATAATCCCCTAAATATGGTAAATGAACCCGGAAAAGTGTCAAATTTGAACACGGTGATTTGCAGGGTGTATGTTCATCATAGAAAAAACTCATGGACAAAGGAAAAAGGAAATATGGATCCCCCTTCAATCTTTGTGATTCCCCATCGAAACCATGAAGCTTCCTTGGTAATGGTTCGATTTACGAAAGGCGTGCATGACAACATAAGGCAAACATTCTAAGAATTTTACCAGGGCACGGTGAGGCCATACCATGGCACCACGCCAGGCATCATGTTTTCCAGGCATGTATTTCATTTTTCTATAGTTGTTAACCCAGTAAATGACGCATTTGTGGTTGACTTTTGCGACACATTTCCTTGAAATCTCTGCCCATTCCTTGTAAAAGGCATGAGAATTTACTATATAGCACGAGCATGGTTTCCTAGACCGTTCTTGCGCACCTTTTCATGCATCAATTGTTTGAATTTGAATTATGTGCATTAATGCCTAGAAAATGCACATGATCGTCTAAATATGGTGAATGAGCCTGTGAATATGTCAATTTTGAACATGTTTCATTGGAGGGGGTATGTTGATTGTAGAAAACACTGAATAACAAGCTAGGAAGGAAATTTGGATTCCCGACCCCTTCAATCTTGCTGATTTCCCCCTCGAAACCAAGAAAATTCCTCGGTGCTGGTTCGATTTATGAATGGCATGGACGACAACATAAGCCAAACCTTCTCAAATTTGTACCAGGACATGGTGAGGCCATACCATGGCACCATGCCAACTGTCATGTTTTTCAAGCATGTATTTCATTTTTCTACAGTTGAAAAACAAATAAACGACGTGTTTGTGGTTGACTGTTGCCACACATTTTTGTGAAATATCTGCCCAGTCCTTGTAAAAGGCATGAGAATTTACTAAATAGCACAATCATGGTTTTCCAGACCGTTCTCTTGCACCTTTTCATGCACCAATTGTTTGAATTTGAATTATGTGCATTAATGCCTAGAAAATGCACATAATCCCCTAAATATTGTAAATGAACCCGGAAAAGTGCCAAATTTGAACACCGTGATTTGCAGGGTTTATGTTCATTGTAGAAAAAAACTCATGGACAAAGGACAAAAAGAATTGGATTCCCCTTCAATCTCGGTGATTTACTATGGCACATGATTCATCTCCGTCACCTCTGCGAACTGTGTGTGTTCACCCACACATGCAAAAGGAAAAAGAAAATGCTCACCCACTTCGTCCCCACCCACTCGCCGTGGACTCCTCTGCAACTCTGCACCTCATCAACTTCCATCGTGGCGGCCACCCTAAGCTCGATGGCTGTCGTCGACGGGCGGAGGTCGTGCTCCAAACGGCACGGGATTTCGCCCCTACCGCTTTTCGTGCCTATCTGCACAGACATTCTAGACTCTGGTCGATTGGAGTTTTCTGCGGGATTGGGCTGGGGATTTTTCTCATGGAGAAGGTAATCAAGTTAGCGAAATATTCACTAATCTCTTATCGCAGTCGGTCCGTCGTTGTTAATCAACCAACGGAAATCGTAATGGATTCATTTTTCTTCTAGCTGATTCGAGGGTTTTCATTCATGTGTCCATAGTGCGAGCACAAATCGGGCAAGTGTGGCTGCGGCCAGTCGGACACGAAGTTCTATATCACCATTCCGGATGACTTGAGGGAGCGCTCGGTATGTTCAATCCCAACCTACCACGGTCGGCATGGCCTAAATTTGTGAACATATACCGTCTATTGCTACATTTGGATAAAAGGTATGGTGCCACGTGCAACCTAGATGTCGAACCCAAATTTTCCGCCTATATTAGGCAAATATATGATGTATTGTTCATTTAGTTACTCTCATATTTGCATCAAAGCTTTGTTACATTATCTATTTTTAATTATATATTTTTGTACTTTGCTTTCATCTATATTTTGATCTGTTCTATCAGTTTCTCCCATATTTGCATCTTGCTCTGTTATTTCAATATATCAAATTTACAACCTTAATTTTCATTTCAAGCAGTACATCCCTTGCTTTGCAAGAATAGGAGTAGAAGGAAATCTTGGGCTTTACTTTGTTGATGACTCCATGGATGTCATATTGACAACTCAACATGGATTTACAATGAAGGTTAACGTAAAACTTGATAAAGATGGTCACTCCTATTTTGATGCGGACCTTTGGAGAAAAATGTCTAAGTGTTATGAACTGAAAGCTGGCAATAAAATTCTAGTGCATGCACCATAGCATGGTCTAATTAACATGGATGTTTACTGATACGTCTCCAACGTATCTGTAATTTTTTATTGTTCCATGCTATTATATTATCTATTTTGGATGTTTTATATGCATTAATATGCTATTTTATATTATTTTTGGGACTAACCTATTAACCTAGAGCCCAGTGCCAGTTTCTGTTTTTCCTTGTTTTTGAGCTTCACAGAAAAGGAATAGTAAATGGGGTCCGAACGGAATAAAACTTCACGATGATTTTTCTTGGACCAGAAGACACCCAGGAGACTTGGAGTGCAATTCAGAAGAGCCATTAGGCGGCGGCAAGGGTGGAGGGCGCACCCTAGGGGGTGCGCGCGCCCCCTACCTTGTGGGCCCCTCGGTGATCCCCTGACCTAGATCTTCCTCCTATATATTCACATATATTCCAAAATGCTCAGAAGCATCCACAAAAACACTTTTCCACCACCGCAACCTTCTGTTCCCGTGAGATCCCATCTTGGGCCTTTTCTAGCATCCTGCTAGAGGGGGATTCGATCATGGAGGGCATCTACATCAACTCTATTGCCCTTCCGATGAAATGTGAGTAGTCCACCTCAGACCTATGGGTCCATAGCTAGTAGCCAGATGGCTTCTTCTCTCTCTTTGATTCTCAATACCATGTTCTCCTCGATGTTCTTGGAGATCTATCCGATGTAATCTTCTTTTGCGGTGTGTTTGTCGAGATCCAATGAATTGTGGATTTATGATCAGCTTATCTATGAATATTATTTGAATCTTCTCTGAATTCTTATATGCATGATTTGGTATCTTTGTATTTCTCTTCGAATTATCGGTTTGGTTTGGCCAACTAGATTGGTATTTATTGCAATGGGAGAGGTGCTTAGCTTTAGGTTCAATCTTGCATGATTTCACCCAGTGACAAAGTAGGGGTAGCAAGACACGCATTTCATTGTTGCCATCGAATATAAAAAGATGGGATTTTCATCATATTGTTTGAGTTAATTCCTCTAAATCATGTCATCTTAAGGCGTTACTCTGTTCTTTATGAACTTAATACTCTAGATGCATGCTGGATAGCGGTCGATGTGTGGAGTAATAGTAGTAGATGTAGGCAGGAGTCGGTCTACTTGACACAGACGTGATGCCTATATTGCATAATCATTGGCTTGGATATCTGTCCATTGCTCGACAGTAATTTGTTCACCCACCGTATTATTTGCCTTCATGAGAGAAGCCTCTAGTGAAACCTATGGCCCCCGGGTCTATTTTCCATCATATTCGTTTCCAATCTACTATTTTGCAATCTTTTATTTCCATATCTATAAACCAAAAAGCCCAAAAAATATTTTATATTTTGTTTAGTTTTATCTATCTCTTTCAGATCTCACCTTTGCAGGTGATCGTGAAGGGATTGACAACCCCTTTATCACGTTGGGTGCGAGTGTTTGATTGTTTGTGTAGGTACATCTATTAGGGACTTAAGTGTTTCTCCTACTAGATTGATACCTTGGTTCTGAACTAAGGGAAATACTTATCTCTAATGTGCTGCATCACCCTTTCCTCTTCAAGTGAAAAACCAACGCAAGGTCAAGAAGTAGCAGGAAGAATTTCTGGCACCGTTCCCACGTACCTCAAGCCTACTAAGTACCCATCATAAAACTCTCATCTCTTGCATTACATTATTCGCCATTCGCCTCTCATTTTCCTTTGCCCCACTTCTAAATCAATTTTTGAAAAGATTTGCCTTTTTATTCGCCCTTCTTCCGTTCGTCTTTTCGTTTGATTTTTGTGTGCATGTGTGTTAGATTGCTTGCTTTGTCATGATGACTCAAGATAATACCAAATTGTGTGATTTTTCCAATACTAATAATAATGATTTTATTAGTACTCTGATTGCTCCCGCCACTAGTGCAGAATCTTATGAAATTAATGCCGCTTTGTTGAATCTTGTTATGAAAGATCAATTTTCCGGCCTTCCTAGTGAAGATGCCGCATCCCATCTAAATAGTTTCGTTGAGTTGTGTGATATGCAAAAGAAGAAAGATGTGGATAATGGTATTGTTAAATTGAAGCTATTTCTGTTTTCACTAAGAGATCGTGCTAAAACTTGGTGTTCATCTTTGCCTAAAAATAGTATTGATTCATGGAATAAGTGTAAAGATGCTTTTATTTCCAAGTATTTTCCTCCCACATCATCTCCCTTAGGAACGATATTATGAATTTTAAGCAACTTGATCATGAATATGTTGCACAATCTTGGGAGAGGACAAAATTGATGATACAAAATTGCCCTACTCATGGTTTAAATTTGTGGATGATCGTACAAAAAGTTTATGCCGGATTAAATTTTGCTTCCAGAAATCTTTTAGATTCGGCCGCGGGAGGTCCTTTTATGGAAATTACTTTAGGAGAAGCTACTAAACTCCTAGGTAATATTATGGTTAATTATTCTCAATGGCACACCAAAAGATCTTCTACTAGTAAAAAGGTGCATGCAATTGAGGAAATTAATGTTTTGAGTGGAAAGGTGGATGAGCTTATGAAACTGTTTGCTAGTAAGAGTGCTTCTATTGATCCTAATGATATGCCTTTGTCCACTTTGATTGAGAATAATAATGAATCTATGGATGTGAATTTAGGAACAATTTTGGTAATAACGCGTATAGAGGTAATTTCAATCCTAGGCCGTTTCCTAGTAATTCGTCTAAAAATTATGGTAATTCCTACAACAATAATTATGGAAATTATAATAAGATGCCATCTGATCTTGAGATTAGTATTAAATAATTTATGAGTTTGCAAAAGAATTTCAATGCTTTAGTTGAATTTTTTATTAAGATTGATGATTTGGCTAGGAACATGGATATAATTTCTCTTGAGATTGATTCTTTGAAAATTTGATCTATTCCAGCCAAGCATGATATTAATGAGTCTCTAAAATCTATGAGAATTTCCATTGATGAGTGTAAAGAAAGAACCGCTAAGATGCGTGCTAAACGAGATTGCTTTGTAAAAGTGTGTTCTTCTAGTTTTGTGAAAATATTGATGAAGATCTTAAAGTGATTGATGTGACTCCTATTGAATATTTGTTTTCCAATATAAATCTTGATAAAGATGGGACTGGAGATGAATCAAGTTTAGTTAAAAGGCGTCCCAATGATTCAGACTTTATAGATCTAGATGCAAAAATTGATAAAAGTGGGATTGGAGAGGTCAAGACTTTAAGTAGCAATGAACCCACTCTTTTGGATTTCAAGGAATTTAATTATGATAATTGTTCTTTAATAGATTGTATTTCCTTGTTGCAATCCATGTTGAATTCTTCTCATGCTTATAATCAAAATAAAGCTTTTACTGAACATATCGTTGATGCTATGATGAAATCTTTTGAAGAAAAGCTTGAATTGGAAGTTTCTATCCCTAGAAAATTTATGAAGAGTGGGAACCTACTATTAAGATTAAGATTAAAGATTATGAGTGCCATGCTTTGTGTGATTTGGGTGCTAGCGATTCTACGATTCCAAAAACTTTATGTGATGTGTTAGGTTTCCGTGAATATGATGATTGTTCTTTAAATTTGCATCTTGCGGATTCCACTATTAAGAAACCAACGAGAAGGATTAATGATGTTCTTATTGTTGCAAATAGGAATTATGTGCCCATAGATTTCATTGTTCTTGATATAGATTGCAATCCTACATGTCCTATTATTCTTGGTAGACCTTTCCTTAGAACGATTGGTGCAATTATTGATATGAAGATTTCAATTTCCGTTAGGGAAGGGCATGGAACACTTTCCTAGAAAGAAAATTAAATTGCCATATGAATCTATTATGAGAGCTACTTATGGATTGCATACCAAAGATGACAATACCGAGATCTATGTTTTGTGCCTAGCTAAGAGCGTTAAACAATAGCGCTTGTTGGGAGGCAACCCAATTTTATTTCTGTTCTTGCTTTTTTGGTTCTGTTTTTCAATAAATAATTCATCTAGACTCTCGTTAGATGTGTTTTTTGTTTTAATTAGTGTTTGTGCCAAGTAAGACCTTTGGGATGGCTTACAGTGATAGTTGATTTGATCTTGCTGAAAAACAGAAACTTTTGCACCCAGAAAAATAATTTTCATAATTCACATAAGCTGGATTTTGATCTGAATTGTTTACACAAGATTGATATGCAAATTTCCCAGGTTTTCCTAATTTTTTCCGAATTTTTGAAGTTACAGAAATATTCGAAGTTTTCAGATTGCTAGAAACTGTTTTGTTTTTGACAGATTTTGTTCTCTATGTGTTGTTTGCTTATTTTGATGATTCTATAGGTAGTATCGGGGGGTATGAACCATGGAGAAGTTGGAATACAGTAGAACCAATATAAATAAAGAATGAGTTCGCAAAAGTACCATAAAGTGGTGATTTATTTTCTTATACTAACGGATCTCATGAGATTTTCTGTTGAGTTTTGTGTTGTGAAGTTTTCATGTTTTGGGTAAAGATTTTATGGACTATGGAATAAGGAGTGGCAAGAGATTAAGTGCTACCTCTTGAGCACCGTGTTGGATTTCCCCTAAGAGGAGAGGATGATGCAGCAAAGTAGCGTAAGTATTTCCCTCAGTTTTTGAGAACCAAGGTATCAATCCAGTAGGAGACCACGCACAAGTCGCTTGTACCTACACAAAACGATAGCAACTCGCAACCAATGCTTAGGGGTTGTCAATCCCTTCACGGTCACTTACGAGAGTGAGATCTGATAGAGATAATATTTTTGCTATTTTTGATAGATAGATGCAAAGTAAAACATAAAAGGCAAAGTAAAAACAAAGCAAGTAAATAAAGTGATAGAGATTGATTTGATGAGAATAGACCCGGGGGCCATAGGTTTCACTAGTGGCTTCTCTCAAGAGGATAGATATTCTACGGTGGGTGAACAAATTACTGTTGAGCAATTGACAGAATTGAGCATAGTTATGAGAATATCTAGGCAATGATCATGTATATAGGCATCACGTCCAAAACAAGTAGATCGAAACGATTCTGCATCTACTACTATTACTCCACCATCGATCGCTATCCAAAGATGATCTAGAGTATTAAGTAAAAATAGAGTAACACTGTAAGCAAGATGACATGATGTAGAGGATAAATTCATGCAATATGATAAAACCCCATCTTGTTATCCTCGATGGCAACAATACAATACGTGCCTTGCTGCCCTTACACATCCTTTGGGTAAGGACACCGCAAGATTGAACCCAAAGCTAAGCACTTCTCCCATTGCAAGAACTACCAATCTAGTTGGCCAAACCAAAAAGGATAATTCGAAGAGACTTGCAAAGATAACTCAATCATACATAAAAGGATTCAGAGAAGAATCAAATATTTTCCATAGATAATACTGGATCATAAACCCACAATTCATCGTTCTCAACAAACACACCGCAAAAAGAAGATTACATCGAATAGATCTCCACGAGAGAGGGGGGGAACATTGTATTGAGATCCAGAAAGAGAGAAGAAGCCATCTAGCTACTAGCTATGGACCCGAAGGTCTGAAGTAAACTACTCACGCTTCATGGGAGGGGCTATGGTGATGATGTAGAAGCCCTCCGTGGTGGATGCCCCCTCCGGTGGAGCTCCGGAACAGGCCCCAAGATGGGATCTCGTGGATACAGAAGGTTGCGGCAGTGGAATTAGGTTTTGGCTCCTGCTTACGATCGTCCAGGATACGTGGGTATATATAGGAGGAAGGAGTACGTCGGTGGAGCTCGAGGGGCCCACGAGGTAGGGCGCGCCTGGGGCGCCTCCACCTCGTGACCTCCTCGGGCACTGCTTGGAGTAGGGTCCAAGTCTCCTGGATCATGTTCGGTTGGAAAATCTTGATCCCGAAGGTTTCATTCCGTTTGGACTCTGTTTGATATTCTGTTTCTTCGAAATACTGAAAAAGGCAAAAAACAGCAATTTAGGTTAGTCCCAAAAGTAATATAAAAGTGGAAAATAAAGCCCAATATAGTCCAAAATAGTATATAAAGTAGCATGGAGCAATAAAAAATTATAGATACATTGGAGACGTATCAGGCATCCCCAAGCTTAATTCCTGCTTGTCCTCGAGTAGGTAAATGATAAAAAAGAATTTTTGATGCGGAGTGATACTTTGGCATAATTTCAATGTAAATCTTCTTAATTGTGATATGAATATTCAGATCCGAAAGATTCAAGACAAAAGTTCATATTGACATAAAAATAATAATACTTCAAGCATACTAATAAAGCAATCATGTCTTCTCAAAATAGCATGGCAAAAGAAAGTTCATCCCTACAAAATCATATAGTTAGCTATGCTTCATTTTCGTCACACAAAGATGTTCCCAACTTCTATACCCCCGATGACAAGCCAAGCAATTGTTTCATACTTAAATAATCTCAAACTTTTTCAACCTTCACGCAATACATGAGCGTGAGCCATGGATATAGCACTATGGGTGGAATAGAATATGATGATGGGGATTGTGTGGAGAAGACAAAAAAGGAGAAAGTCTCACATTGACGAGGCTAATCAACGGGCTATGGAGATGCCCATTAATTTATGTCAACATGAGGAGTAGGGATTGCCATGCAACGGATGCACTATAGCTATGAATGCTCAACAAAAGAAAACTAGTGGGTGTGCATCCAACTTGCTTGCTCATGAAGACCTAGGGCATTTGAGGAAGCCCATCGTAGGAATATACAAGCCAAGTTCTATAATGAAAAATTCCCACTAGTATAAAAAGACAACTCATGAGACTCACTACATGAGGAACAAGGTGCTACTTTGAAGCACAATATATGAGACTCACTACATGAAGAACAAGGTGCTACTTTGAAGCACAAGTGTGGAAAAAGAGATAGTAGCATTTCCCTTTTTTGGGCATTTCTTTTTTTTCTTTTTTGGCCTTTCTCTTATTTATTTATTTATTTATTTGGGCAATGCTCTAATAATGATGAGCATCACACTTCTATTGATCACAACATAAGGATTACAACTCGAAACTTAGAACAAGATATGACTCTATATGAATGCCTCCGGCGGTATATCGGGATGGTGCAATGAATCAAGAATGACATGTATGGAAAATAATGCATGGTGGCTTTGCCACAAATACGATGTCAACTACAAGATCATGCAATGGCAATATGACAAAAGTAATGTATGTCATGATGATGATGGTGGAAGTTGCATGTCAATATATCTTGGAATGGCAATGGAAATGCCATGATAGGTAGGTATGGTGGCTGTTTTGAGGAAGATATAAGGAGGTTTATGTGTGATAGAGTATATTGTATCACGGGGTTTGGATGCACCGGCAAAGTTTGCGCCAACTCTCAAGGTGAGAAAGGGCAATGCACGGTACCAAAGAGGCTAGCAAAGGTGGAAAGGTGAGTGTGCGTATAATCCATGGACTCAACATTAGTCAAAAGAACTCATATACTTATTGCAAAAATTTAGAAGTCATCAAAAATTCAAGTACTACGCGCATGCTCCTAGGGGGATAGATTGGTAGGAAAAGACCATCGCTCGTCCCCGACCGCCACTCATAAGGATGCACAAGCCAGGTACACTTCATGTTTCAAATTTGTTACACAACTTTAACCATACGTGCATGCTACGGGACTTGCAAACTTCAACACAAGTATTTCTCAAATTCATAATCACCCAACTAGCACGACTTTGATATTATCACCTCCATATCTCAAAACAATTATCAAGCATCAAACTTAGCTTAGTATTCAATTCACTCAAAAGAAAGTTTCACATATCTTGAACACCAAGTACATTAACATGAAGCAAATTACCATGCTATTAAAGACTCTCAAAATAATATAAGTGAAGCATGAGAGATCAATAGTTTCTTTAAAACAAATCCACCACTGTGCTCTAAAATATCTAAGTGAAGTACTAGAGCAAAAATTATCGCGCTCAAAAGATATAAGTGAAGCACTATGAGCAAAACTATCAAGCTCGAAAGATATAAGTGAGCACATAGAGTATTCTAACAAATTCCAATTCATGCATGGCTCTCTCAAAATATGTGTACAGCAAGGATGATTGTGGTAGACTAACAAGCAAAGACACAAATAATACAAGACGCTCCAAGCAAAACACATATCATGTTGGTGAATAAAAATATAGCTCCAAGTAAATTACCGATGGAAGTGGATTTAAAGAGGGATGCCTTCCGGGGCATCCCCAAGCTTTGACTTTTTGGTGTCCTTGGATTATCTTGGGGGTGCCATGGGCATCCCCAAGCTTAGGCTCTTGCCACTCCTTGTTCCATAATCCATCAAAAGAATTCACCCAAAACTTGAAAACTTCACAACACAAAACTCAACAGAAATCTCGTGAGCTCCGTTAGAGAAAGAAAACAAAAGACTACTTCAAGGTACTGTAATGAACTCATTCTTTATTTATATTGGTGTTAAAACTACTGTATTCCAACTTCTCTATGGTTTATAAACTAATTTACTAGCCATAGATTCATCAAAATAAGCAAACAACACACGAAAAACAGAATCTGTCAAAAACAGAACAGTCTGTAGCAATCTGTAACTAACGCAAACTTCTGGAACTCTAAAAATTCTACCAAAATAGGAAGTCCTGGAAAATTTGTTTATTGATCAGCATCAAAAAGAATCAACGCAAAATCACGTTCCTGTGATTAATCATAACTAAATTCGTGCGTGCAAAGTTTCTGTTTTTCAGTAAAATCAAATCAACTATCATCGTAGGTTATCCTATAGGTTCTACTTGGCACAAACACTAATTAAAACATAAAACCACATCCAAACAGAAGGTAGATGGATTATTTATTCCTAAACAGAATCAAAAACAAAAAACACAAAATAAAATTGGGTTGCCTCCCAACAAGCGCTATCGTTTAACGCCCCTAGCTAGGCATAAAAGCAAGGATAGATCTAGGTATTGTCATCTTTGGTAGGCAATCCATAAGTGGCTCTCATGATAGATTCATATGGTAATTTTATTTTCTTTCTAGGGAAGTGTTCCATACCCTTCTTTAAGGGAAATTGGAATCTAATATTCCCTTCCTTCATATCAATAATTGCACCAACCGTTCTAAGGAAAGGTCTACCAAGAATAATAGGACATGAAGGATTGCAATCTAATCAAGAACGATAAAATCTACGGGCACATAATTCCTATTTGCAACAATAAGAACATCATTAATTCTTCCCATAGGTTTTTTAATAGTGGAATCCGCAAGATGCAAGTTTAGAGAGGAATCATCAAAATCACGGAAATCTAGCAAATCACATAAAGTTTTGGGAATAGTAGAGACACTAGCACCCAAATCACACAAAGCATGAAACTCAAAATCTTTAATTTTAATTTGAATAGTAGGTTCCCACTCATCATAGACTTTTCTAGGGATAGAAACTTTCAACTCAACTTTTTCTTCATAAGATTGCATCAAGGCATCAACAATGTGTTCGGTAAAGGCCTTATTTTGGCTATAAGCATGAGGAGAATCTAGCACGGATTGCAACAAGGAAATACAACCAATCAAAGAGCAATTTTCATAATAAATTCCTTGAGATCAAAAATAGTGGGTTTAGCAACATCACATTTTTATTTATTTCAATCCCACATTCATCAATTTCATCATCAAGATCTAGAAACTCCGAATTCTTAAAACGCCTTCTAGGTAAAGGAAGATAATCTTCAGATTCATCAAGATTCATATTGCAAAACAAAGATTTAATGGGGGACACATCAATGACTTTCAGATCTTCATCTTGATTTTCATAGGGATTGGAAGAACACGCTTTAATAAAGGCATCTTTGGAAGCACGCATCCTAGCGGTTCTTTCCTTGCACTCATCAATGGAAATTCTCATGGCTTTGAGAGACTCATTGATATCATGCTTAGGAGGACTAGATCTAAGCTTTAAAGAATCAATTTCAAGAGAAATTCTATTCAACGTTCCTAGCCAAATCATCAACTTTAAGCAATTTCTCCTCAAGCAAATCATTAATTTTTTTTGTGAATTCATAAACTCTTTAACACTACTCTCAAATTCCGAGGGCATCTTATTAAAATTTCCATAAGAGTTATTGTAGGAATTTCCATAATTATTAGAAGGATTACTAGGATAAGGCCTACGATTAAAATTCCCTATATAAGTGTTGTTTCCAAAACTATTCCTACCAACAAAATTCACATCCATAGATTCATTATTATTTTCAAGCAAAGTAGATAAAGGCATATCATTGGGATCAAGAGGAGTATTTTTAGGAGCAAACATCTTCATAAGTTAATCCATCTTTTCACTTAAAACATTGATTTCTTCTATAGCATGCACTTTCTTACTAGAAGATCTTTCGGTGTGCCATTGAGAATAATTAGCCATAATATTATCAAGCAATTTGGTAGCGTCCCCTAACGTAATTTCCATAAAAGTGCCTCCCGCGGCCGAATCTAAAAGATTTCTAGAAGCAAAATTCAATCCGGCATAAATTTTTTGTATGATCATCCATAAATTCAAACCATGAGTAGGGCAATTGCGAAGCATTAATTTCATTCTTTCCCAAGATTGGGCAACATGATCATGATCAAGTTGTTTAAAATTCATAATATCGTTCCTGAGAGTGATAATCTTAGCGGGAGGAAAATACTTAGAGATAAAAGCATCTTTGCACTTGTTCCAAGAATCAATACTATTTTTAGGCAAAGAAGAAAACCAAACTTTAGCACGATCTCTAAGTGAAAATGGAAATAACTTCAATTTGACAATATTGTTATCCGTATCTTTCTTCTTTTGCATATCACACAAATCAACAAAGTTATTTAGATGAGTAGCGCCATCTTCACTCGGAAGGCCGGCGAATTGATCTTTCATAACAAGATTCAGCAAAGCGGTGTTGATTTCACAAGAATCATCATTATTAAGAGGAGCAATCGGAGTACTAAGGAAATCATTATTATTGGTATTCGAGAAATCACACAATTTGGTATTATCTTGCACCATGGCAACAAGTAATCCAACACACAAGCAAACAGAAAGGCAAAGGGAAAAGGGCAAACGGGAAAGAGAGGAGGAGATTGGGAAAAAGAGGGCAAATAAAATGGCAAGGGTGAAGTGGGGGAGAGTAAAACAAGAGGCAAATGGCAAATAATGTAATGCGAGAGATAGGGATTGCGATGGGTACTTGGTATGGTTGACTTGCTTGCGTGAGCCTCCCCGGCAACGGCGCCAGAAATTCTTCTTGCTACCTCTTGAGCACTGCGTTGGATTTCCCCGAAGAGGAGAGGATGATGCAGCAAAGTATCGTAAGTATTTCCCTCAGTTTTTGAGAACCAAGGTATCAATCCAGTAGGAGACCATGCACAAGTCCCTCGTACCTAGACAAAACGATAGCAACTCGCAACCAACGCTTAGGGGTTGTCAATCCCTTCACGGTCACTTACGAGAGTGAGATCTGGTAGAGATAATATTTTTGGTATTTTTGATAGATAGATCCAAAGTAAAAAGTAAAAGGCAAAGTAAAAACAAAGCAAGTAAATAAAGTGATAGAGATTGATATGATGAGAATAGACCCGGGGGCCATAGGTTTCACTAGTGGCTTCTCTCAAGAGCATATATATTCTACGGTGGGTGCACAAATTACTGTTGAGCAATTGACAGAATTGAGCATAGTTATGAGTATATCTAGGCAATGATCATGTATATAGGCATCACGTCCAAAACAAGTAGATCGAAACGATTCTTCATCTACTACTATTACTCCACTCATCGACTGCTATCCAGCATGCATCTAGAGTATTAAGTAAAAACAGAGTAACACCGTAAGCAAGATGACATGATGTAGAGGGATAAATTCATGCAATATGATAAAAACCCCATCTTGTTATCCTCGATGGAAACAATACAATACGTGCCTTGCTGCCCCTTCTGTCACTAGGTAAGGACACCACAATATTGAACCCAAAGCTAAGCAGTTCTCCCATTGCAAGAACTACCAATCTAGTTGGCCAAACCAAAAAGGATAATTCGAAGAGACTTGCAAAGATAACTCAATCATACATAAAAGAATTCAGAGAAGAATCAAATATTTTCCATAGATAATACTGGATCATAAACCCACAATTCATCGATGTCAACAAACACACCGCAGAAAGAAGATTACATCGAATAGATCTCCACGAGAGAGGGGGAGAACATTGTATTGAGATCCAGAAAGAGAGAAGAAGCCATCTAGCTACTAGCTATGGACCCGAAGGTCTGAAGTAAACTACTCACACTTTATTGGAGGGGCTATGGTGATGATGTAGAAGCCCTCCGTGGTGGATGCCCCCTCCGGCGGAGCTCCAGAACAGGCGTCAAGATGGGATCTAGTGGATACAGAAGGTTGCGGTGGTGGCATTAGGTTTTTGGCTCCTGTTCTGATCATTCGGGGATACGTAGGTATATATAGGAGGAAGGAGTACATCGGTGGAGCTCCGAGGGGGGCATGGGGTAGGGGGGTGCGCCCAGGGGGGCGCCCTCCACCCTCGTGACCTCCTCGGGCACTGCTTGGAGTAGGGTCCAAGTCTCCTGGATCACGTTTGGTTGGAAAATCACGATCCCGAAGGTTTCATTTCGTTTGGACTCTGTTTGATATTTCTGTTTCTTCTAAATATTGAAAAAGGCAAAAAACAGCAATTCTGGGCTGGGCCTCCGGTTAGTAGGTTAGTCCCAAAAGTAATATAAAAGTGGAAAATAAAGCCCAATATAGTCCAAAACAGTAGATAAAGTAGCATGGAGTAATAAAAAATTATAGATATGTTGGAGACGTATCACTAAGCTTGGGGATGCCCAAGGCACCCCAAGGTAATATTAAAGGACATCCAAGAGCCTAAGCTTGGGGATGCCCCGAAAGGCATCCCCTCTTTCGTCTTCGTCTTCGTCTATCGGTAACTTTACTTGAGGCTATATTTTTATTCACCACATGATATGTGTTTTGCTTGGAGCGTCTTGTATGACAGGAGTCTTTGCTTTTTAGTTTGCCACAATAATCCTTGCTATACACACCTTTTGAGAGGGACACGCATGAATCGTGATTTACTAAAATACTCTATGTGCTTCACTTATATCTTTTGAGCTAGGCAATTTTGCTCTAGTGCTTCACTTATATCTTTTTAGAGCACGGCGGTGGCTTTATTTTATAGAAATTGTTGAACTCTCTTGCTTAACTTATATTATTTCAAGAGTCTCTCTAAACAGCATGGTAATTTGCTTAGGTTATGAATTTAGTCCTAATATGATAGGCATCCAAGAGGGATATAATAAAAACTTTCATATGAGTGCATTGAATACTATGAGAAGTTTGATTCCTTATGATTGTTTTGAGATATGAGGATGGTAATATTAGAGTCATGCTAGTGAGTAATTGTGGATTGGTAAGAATACTTGTGTTAAAGTTTGTGATTCCCATAGCATGCACGTATGGTGAACCGTTATGTAACGAAGTCGGAGCATGATTTATTTATTGATTATCATCCTTCGTGTGGAGGTCGGGAACACGCGATGGTTAACTCCTAACAACCCTTCCCCTAAGAGCATGCGCGTAGTACTTTATTTCGATGACTAATAGATTTTTGCAATAATTATGTGAGTTCTTTATGACTAATGTTGAGTCCATGGATTGTACGCACTCTCACCCTTCCACAATTGCTACCCTCTCTAGTACCGCACAACTTTCGTCGGTGCCATACACCCACCATACACCTCCCTGAAAACAGCCACCATACCTACCTATTATAGCATTTCCACAGCCATTCCGAGATATATTGCCATGCAACTTTCCACCATTTCGTTTATTATGACACGCTACATCATTTTCATATTGCTTTGCATGATCATGTAGTCGACATAGTATTTGTGGCAAAGCCACCGTTCATAATTTTTTCATATATGTAACTCTTGAGTCATTGCACATCCTAGTACACCGCCAGAGGCAATCATATAGAGTCATATTTTGTTCTAGTATCGAGTTGTAATTCTTGAGTTGTAAGTAAATAAAAGTGTGATGATCTTCATTATTAGAGCATTGTCCCTTGTGAGGAATCAAAATAAAAGAGGCCAAAGAAGCCCAAATAAAAAAGAGAGGCAAAATAAGCCAATCAAAAAAAGAGAGAAAAGAGAGAAGGGGCAATGGTACTATCCTTTTTCCACACATGTGCTTCAAAGTAGCACTATGATATTCATGATAGAGAGTCTCCTATTTTGTAACTTTCATATACTAGTGGGAATTTTTCATTAAAGAACTGGCTTGTATATTCCAACGATGGGCTTCCTCGAATGCCCTAGGTCTTCATGAGTAAGAAAGTTGGATGCACACCCACTTAGTTTCTTTTTAAGATTTCATAAACTTATAGCTCTAGTGCATCCGTTGCATGGCAATCCCTACTCACTCACATTGATATCTATTATGGTCATCTCCATAGCCCGTTTATACGCCTAGTTGATGTGAGACTATCTCCATCTTTTTGTCTTCTCCACAACCACCATATTCTATTCCACCTATAGTGCTATGTCCATGGCTCACGCTCATGTATTGCGTGAAAGTTGAAAAGGTTTGAGAATACTAAAGTATGAAACAATTGCTTGGCTAAAACCGGGGTTGTGCATGATTTGAATACTTTGTGTGATGAAGATGGAGCATAGCCAGACTATATGATTTTGCAGGGATAGCTTCCTTTAGCCATAGTATTTTGAGAAGAAAAGATTGCTTTCTTAGTATGCTTGAAGTATTATTGTTTTTATGTCAATATTAAACTTTTGTTTTGAATCTTATGGATCTGAACATTCATGCCACAATGAATAAAATTACATGGATAAATATGTTAGGTAGCATTCCACATCAAAAAATCTGTTTTTATCATTTACCTACTTGAGGACAAGCAGGAATTAAGCTTGGGGATGCTTGACACGTCTCTAACGTATCTATAATTTTTGATTGTTCCATGTTATTATATTATCTGTTTTGGATGTTTTATATGCATTAATATGCTATTTTATATTATTTTTGGGACTAACCTATTAACCTAGAACCCAGTGCTACTTTCTGTTTTTCCTTGTTTTTGAGCTTCGCAGAAAAGGAATACTAAACGGAGTTCAAACGGAATAAAACCTCACGATGATTTTTCTTGGATCAGAAGACACCCAAGAGACATGGAGTGCAAGTCAGAAGAGCCACGAGGCGGCGGCAAGGTGGAGGGTGTGCCCTAGGGGGGTGGGCGCGCCACCTACCTTGTGGACCCCTCGGTGACCCCCTGACCTAGATCTTCCTCCTATATATTCACATATATTCCAAAACCCTCAGAAGCATCCACAAAAACACTTTTCCACCGTCGCAACCGTCTGTTCCAGTGAGATCCCATCTTGGGGCCTTTTTTGGCATCCTGCCGGAGGGGATTCAATCACGGAGGACATCTACATCAACTCTATTGCCCTTCCGATGAAGTGTGAGTAGTCCACCTCATACCTATGGGTCCATAGCTAGTAGCTAGATGGCTTCTTCTCTCTCTTTGATTCACAATACCATGTTCTCCTCGATGTTCTTGGAGATCTATCCGATGTAATCTTCTTTTGCGGTGTGTTTGCCGACATCCGATGGATTGTGGATTTATGATCAGCTTATCTATGAATATTATTTGAATCTTCTCTGAATTCTTATATGCATGATTTGTTATCTTTGTATTTCTCTTAGAATTATCGGTTTGGTTTGGCCAACTAGATTGGTATTTCTTGCAATGGGAGAGGTGCTTAGCTTTGGGTTTAATCTTCCGTGATTTCACCTAGTGACAAAGTAGGGTAGTGAGACACGTATTGCATTGTTGCCATCGAGGATAAAAAGATAGGGTTTTCATCATATTACTTGAGTTAATTCCTCTACATCATGTCATTTTACTTAAGGCGTTACTCCGTTCTTTATGAACTTAATACTCTAGATGCATGCTGGATATCGGTCGATGTGTAGAGTAATAGTAGTAGATGCAGGCAGGAGTCGGTCTACTTGACACGGATGTGATGCCTATATTGCATAATCATTGCCTTGGATATTGTCATAACTCTGCACTTTTCTATCAATTGCTCGACAGTAATTTGTTCACCCACCTTATTATTTGCCTTCCTGGGAGAAGCCTCTAGTGAAACCTATGGCCCCCCGGTCTATTTTCCATCATATTAGTTTCCGATCTATTATACTGCAATCTTTTATTTTCAGATCTATAAACCAAAAAACCCCAAAAAATATTTTATCTTTTGTTTAGTTTTATCTATCTCTTTC
The DNA here is from genome assembly GCA_021437245.1 of Aegilops speltoides. Lineage (NCBI taxonomy): Eukaryota > Viridiplantae > Streptophyta > Magnoliopsida > Poales > Poaceae > Aegilops > Aegilops speltoides. The sequence continues at coordinate 302,365,711 of CM038142.1, read as the reverse complement.
AGATCTCACATTTGCAAGTGACCGTGAAGGGACAGACAACCCCTTTATCGCGTTGGGTGCAAGTGTTTGATTGTTTGTGTAGGTACATCTATTGGGGACTTGCGCGTTTCTCCTACTGGATTGATACCTTGGTTCTTAAGTGAGGGAAATACTTATCTCTACTATGCTGCATCACCCTTTCCTCGTAAAGGGAAAAACCAACGCAAGCTCAAGAAGTAGCATTTACTTCCCCAACGTCATCAGCCGATCAAAGTCTGATCGAGGTTAGTGTCCTTTCAACTTTCTTCATGCTGGCATATTACTTAGCAAAATTGGGGTATTTGCACTGACTAATTCATCACTATTTAAGCAACCAATTGTGACTTCATTTTCTGACTCCGTTCCTAGGCAGTAACCAGTTCTAGTTATCAATTTATGTGCACTATATATTCTTCTACCATGTTTTGAATAAATAATACCTTTCCACCTTTTAAGCAGGATATGTTGGATGCATAGAGAACGATATATATGTTACTAAGCGTACCAAATTTCACTGGAAGGACTTGAAGCATGTCATAAACTTTGTTGATAATCTGACAGAGATAGCACAGCGTATGAACACCGGATTTTGGATGGGATTAATTATACCTATGGTGCACACATTGAACAAGACCAATTGTGTGCACAAAATGCTGGTACAAAGTCTTATTTTTATGTTGATGCTCATAAACTATATATATCTACAACAATATGTTACAATTGGTTTTTATTCTACATTTCAATAGAAATTGTCTGCTCTAGCAGTTCCTGGATCAATTTCCTAGCGTGGTCGAATTACACTTGTGCTTGCTAATAACGCCAAAGTGATTGCAAGGTAATGCATTTCCCGCAGAAATGGAACCATTCAAATTAACAAGTTCTCGCTTGTTGTAGCAATGCATCCATATTGGAAAATTGGAGACACTGTTCTACTCATGCTCTACCAAGGCACATGAGGGCTCTTCTTTTTCATTGATGAGATGCCGAGTCGCCGTGATCAAGCTGCTTCCAGCGGATAGTTGTGGTTGTTGGCCCTCAGCCTCTTAAATGTGCTAGTTGTTACTATGTTAAGTATGTAGATATGGACCATATGGTTGTTGGCCCTCAACCTCTTAAAATGTGATAGTTGTTAATATGTTAAGTATGTAGATATTAGGGATGGCAATGGGGACAATCCCCTATGGGATACCTACAACATTCCCATCCCCATTTATTCCCTATCATCCCATCCCCATCCCCGTTTACATGACTGGGGATGAAATTTCCCCATACCCAGGCCCCACTGGGTAACGGGTCCCCATCCCCGTAAACAAATACTCATATACATAATATGACACCCTATGATCAACATACATACATGGTGTTGTCCTTGTCCTGCTAATGCCTATCTAGGTCGTATTGATTTCTTGGTCATGGTGGCAGCTGAGGTGGGGATGTGAGATAGGTTAAGGGTTTTTTCAGAGCTTTTTTTGTTTTCGCAAGTTTGTTTGTGAATATTTTAATGTTGACCATAGTGTCACGGTTACTAACCGGGTCCCGATGGGTATTGGGTCTGGGGAATAGGATATCGTCCCCATCCCCATTGAACCCTATGGGGAATAAGTTAGTTTGGTAAATATCCCCATAGGGATGTTTTTTGCCCATCCCCACCCCCTAATAGATGAAATCCCCACGGGTTTGGCGGGTATGGGGCCCCGTTGCCATCCCTAGTGGATATGGACCATATGGTTGTCAAAACGTGTTACGAAGATCCTCCTTTTGTCGAATAGTGTAACCACTATATATATGTTACTCAAATGTTGTTAGCCAAGTTTAAATTTTCATGGAAAGTATTTGTATCGTACACAGTTCATTGGGTTTAAGCGTGTGCCCGATGTCTAGAAGGCATTTGCATATTAACTGTCCATATTGCAAATTCACACACGTGTTAACATAAGGAAACGTATGTGTAACTTACTAGTCATCGCACACGAGTACTCACAGACGCATCGTGTGCGATACTCCTAGCCATCGCAAGCAACTAGTTTGCAATTTTCAGAGTTTTTTGTACACACAGAATCGCACACGAATTAACTGTAATAACCGTATGTGTTGTAATTTCTCATCGCAAATAGTTCATCCGAGTCGGCTGTTTACCACATATCACACACATCTTGTTTACATGACTCGTTTGTGTTCTTTTGGCTCATCACAAACAGTTCATCTATGTGAACTGTACGCCGCATACACACACATCTTGTTAAGTTGAACCATTTCTATTTTGTTCCCTAATCGAAAACTGTTCGTCCGAGTGAACCATATGTCATATATCACACACACCTTGATCTGGCTAACCGTTTCTGTTGCACTCCCTAATAGCAAACAGTTCATCTGAGTGAACTGTATGGCATATATCGCACACACCTTGATATGGCTGCCTGTTTCTGTTGTTTTGTCTCATTGCAAATAGTTCGGATGGACCAACCGTGTGCCCTGCATCGCACATGCAACAAAAATAAGAACCGTGTTTGATGGCTCTGCCATCTCAAATGTTTTGCAACTTTTTCACGGTTTTTTACATCACCGTTTGTGATTAATGCATCACACATAGTTTCGTCAAAGGGTCTCTGGTCGTAGTGTCGCGTTAGCAACATCCTGCAGTAGTGATAGTTTGTTAGTTTTAATAGAGTTTATGATTTTACTTCGATGTTGTGATGAATTGTTACTTGTTCATGAGAAGTTATATGATAAAGTTTGTTGCTGCAATAATAATAAGCATTGTGCTACTATGTCTGTATTTTGTTTTTATCGTCACCTCTCTCTCTCTAAGCATGTGGGCATGTTTTTCGATATCAGTTTTTCGTTTGAGGACGAGCGAGGTCTAAGCTTGGGGGAGTTGATAAGTCCATTTTGCATCATGTTTTCTACTGTTATTTATAAATTTTTTATGCATAATGATGCTTTATGGAGTAATTCTAATGCCTTTTGTCTCATAATATGCAAGCTTTACACAAAGAGGGAGAATATTGGCAGCTGGAATTCTAGACCTGATAAAGCTACATCAGGGCACGTATTCTGCACATTTCCAAATGAGCTGAAAATTTACGGAGAATTATTTTGGAATATATGAAAAATAATGGAGCAAATAACTGCCGGAGGGGGCCGACTGGTGAGCACAAGACACTAGGGCACGCCAGGCCCCCTAGGGGCGCCCTGGTGGGTTGTGCTCAGCCCAGCCCACCTCCGGTGCCCATATTCTAGTATATAGGTCATTTTGACCTAGAAAAATAAGGAAAAGACTTTCGAGACGGAGTGCCGCCGTCTCGAGGCGGAACTTGGATAGGAGAACTTTTGCCCTCCAGTGGAGTGTTTCCACCGGGGAAATCGAAGCCATCGTCATCACAAACAACCCTCTCATCTTTGGGAGGCCAATCTCCATCAACATCTTAAATAGCACCATCTCCTCTCAAACCCTAGTTCATCTCTTGTGTTCAATCTTTGTACCGGAACCTCAGATTGGTACATGTGGGTGACTAGTAGTGTTGATTACATCTTGTAGTTGATTACTATATGGTTTATTTGGTGGAAGATTACATGCTTAGATCCATTATGCTATTTAATACCCCTTTGATCTTGAGCATGATTCTCATTTGTGATTATTTACTTTTGTTCTTGAGGTCACGGGAGAAGGCATGCTGCAAGTAATCATGTGAACTTGATATGTGTTCGATATTTTGATGATATGTATGTTGTGATTCTCTTAGTGGTGTCATGTGAATGTCGACTACATGGCCCTTCACCATACTTGGGCCTAAGGGAATGCATTGTGGAGTAGTTATTATATGATGGTTTGCTAGAGTGACAGAACCTTAAACCCTAGTTTATGCGCTACTTTGTAAGGGACCAGTTTGGATCCAAATGTTTAATCCTATGGTTAGATTTTATCTTAATACTTTTCTCGTAGTTGCGGATCCTTGTGAGGGGGTTAATCATAAGTGGGAGGTTTGTTCAAGTAAGAACAACACCAAAGCACCGGTCCACCGACATATCAAATTATCGAAGTAGCGAACACGAACCAAACCAACATGATGAAAGTGCCTACATGAATTTCCCGTGTGCCCTCAAGAACGCTTTGCTTATTATAGGAGACCATTTTGTTCTATCCTTTGCCACAAAAGGATTGGGCTAACTTGCTGCACTTTATTTACTATTACCATTACTTGCTCGTTACAAATTATCTTGGTATCAAACTACCTGTTACTGACAATTTCAGTGCTTGCAGAAAATACCTTGCTGAAAACCACTTGTCATTTCCTTCTGCTCCTTGTTGGGTTTGACACTCTTACTTATTGAAAGGACTACAATTGATCCCCTATACTTGTCGGTCATCAAGGTGGAGTTAGGTCAAACGTAGTTGTGTGGGCCCCATGAGCTTAGGGGCGTGCCTTGTGAGTTCCTGTCTCTCTCATAGCTCTTCTGATATCCTTCCAAACCTTCTAGGGTCCCTTCTAGTCCAGAAAAAATCACCGTAAAAGTTTCGTCGTGTTTGGACTTTGTTTGTATTGATTTTATGAAAAGCCAAAAACAAGCAGAAAATGGCAACATGCACTGGGCACTGGGTTAATAGGTTAGTCCCAGAAAATGAAATAGCATAGAAATACATATAAAGCTTCCAAGATTGATAATAGAATAGTATCAAACAATAAAAAATTATAGATACGTTGGAGACGTATCAGGATCCCCAAGCTTAATTCCTGCTCGTCCCCGAGTTGGTAAATGATAATAACAGATTTTTTGATGTGAAATGCTACCTAACATGTGTATCATGTAATCTCTTTATGGTATAATCTTTGAGAAATGATGAAGTAACAATATCAACATAATAATATCAATGAATATAAGAAACATAATCATTTCTTTTTCAAATATATACGATCCTTAATGAATTTTATCCCTGCTCATTTTATCATGTTAGCATGGCATGACTCTGAGTTCACCGCATAAATATAAATCATGAGCACCCCGTTGTCAAACCAGACAATTGGATCATGTTTCTAACGTGCTTCAACATTTTCAACCTCACGCAATACATTAGCATGAGCCATGAATATAGAACTATAGGCGGAATAGAATGCAGTGATAAAGATTAATATGGGAAGTCAAAAAAGGAAGAAAGTCTCGCATCAACACAGCTAATGAATGCGATATGGAGATGCCCATCAATCGATATCAATGCAACGAGTAGGGATTGCCATGCAACGGATACACTAAGAGCTATAAGTGTATGAAAGCTCAACGTAAACTAAGTGGGTGTATATCCAACTTGCTTGCTTATGAAGACCTCGGGCATTTGAGGAAGCCCATCATCGGAATATACAAGCCAAGTTCTATAATGAAAAATTCCCACTAGTATATGAAAGTCACAACTCAGGAGACTCTCTATACGAAGAACATGGTGCTACTCTGAAGCACAAGTGTGGGTAAGGATAGTAACATTGCCCCTTTTCTCTTTTCTCTCATTTTTTGGTGGGTTCTTTGGTGTTAACCCACAAGTATAGGGGATCACAACAGTTTTTGAGGGTAGAGTATTCAACCCAAATTTATAGATTCGACACAAGGGGAGCCCAAGAATATTTTTAGGTATTAGCAATTGATTTGTCAATTCAACTAGACCTAGAGATTAAATATTTGTAGCAAAGTGATCATTAGCACAATAATAATGATAATTCTGATAGCAGTGGTAACAACAGTAGTAACGGTAACAGTGATATCAATGATTTTGTAGCAAGTGTAACAGTAGCAATAGCAATAGTAACTTAGCAAGAACAATATGTGGAAAATTCGTAGGCATTGGATCGGCGGATTTTTGGACGATATTCATCATATAACAGACATAACCTAGGGCGATACGACACTAGCTCCAGTTCATAAATATAATGTAGGCATGTATTCCGTAAATAGTCATACGTGCTTATGGAAAGAACTTGTATGCCATCTTTTGTCCTACCATCCCGTGGCGGCGGGGTCCATAAGGAAACTAAGGGATATTAAGGCCTCCTTTTAATAGAGAACCGGATCAAAGCATTAACATATAGTGAATACATGAACTCCTCAAACTATGGTCATCACCGGAAAGTATCCCAATTACTGTCACACTGGGTTACGAATCATAACACGTAATAGGTGAATATGACTTGCAAGATCGGATCTAGAACATAGATATAATGGTGAAAACATAAACGGTTCAGATCTGAAATCATGGCACCCAGGCCCAAAGTGATAAGCATTAAGCATGGCAAAGTCATAACAACATCAATCTGAGAACATAGTGGATACTAGGGATCAAGCCCTAACAAAGCTAACTCAATTACATGATGAATCTCATCCAACTCCTCACCGACCAGTGAGCCTACGAAGGAATTACTCACTTCTGGTGGGGAACATCATGGAATTGGCGATGAAGGAGGGTTGGTGATGACGAAGACTGAAGATTCCCCTCTCCGGAGACGCAAACGGGCTCCAGATTTGGTATCCCGATGAAGAACAAGAGGTGCAGCGGCTCCGTATTGTGAAACACGATGAAACTTTCCCCTTGATTTTTCTCCGAAAATAGGTATTTATGGAGTTGGAATTAGGGTCTGCGGGGCCACGAGGTGGGCACAACGCACCAAGGCGCACTAGAGGGGGGTGCCCTGGTATCTTGTGCCCAGCCAGGGGGCCCCCCTCCGGTGGTTCTTCGTGCCAGTATTTTTTATATATTCTGACATAATTCTCCAAAAAGTTTTGTCCAAATCCGAGAACTTTTATTTCTGCACAAAAAAACAACACCAAGGTAGTTCTGCTGAACACAACATCAGTCTAGGTTAGTTTCATTCAAATCATGCAAATTAGAGTCCAAAACAAGAGCAAAAGCGTTAGGAAAAGTAGATACAATGGAGATCATTTGGCCTCTTTTTTTCTTTTTCTTTTTTGTCCGGAGTCTCATCCCGACTTGTGGGGAAATCATAGTATCCATAATCCTTTCCTCACTAGGACAATGATCTAATAATGATGGTCATCACACTTTTATTTACTTGCAACTCAAAATTACAACTCGATAACTAGACCAATTTGACTTTATATGAGTGCCTCTAGCAGTGTACTAGGATGTGCAATGATCTAGCATAACATGTATAATAATTATGTCTGGTGGTTGTGCCACAAATATCATGTCAGCTCTATATGATCATGGAAAGCAATACGGCAATGAACACATATGTCATGAAAACGAAACGATGGAAGTTGCATGGTAATATATCTCAGAATGGCTATGAAAATGCCATAATAGGTAGGTACGGTGGCTGTTTTGAGGAAGATATAAGAAGGCTTCTGTGTGATAGATCGTATCATACCATGGGGTTTGGATGCACTGGCGAAGTTTGCACCAACTCTCGAGGTGAGAAAGGGCAATGCACGGTACCGAAGAGGCTAGCAAGTTGCGAAAAGGTAGGAGCGCGTATAATCCATGGACACACATTAGTCATAAAGAACTCATATACTTATTGTGAAAGCCTATTAGCCCTCGAAGAAAAGTACTACTCGCATGCCCGTAGGGAATTAGTTGGTAGGAGTTAACCATCGTGCGCATCCGATTATAACAGCACTAAAGGATTTCAATTAGAAATACAAATGCTCAAACCTCCCCACCATGACATGACCAACACTTAGATGAGCATATAATAAAAAGCTTTAATACCGATATTTCTACTAACTAATGATCAGGAAGCACTATCCTTTATATTACGACATTAATATCATTAAACCATGCATTTGAAATTATTAAACCTGTGGTATGATCCCCTTGAATACCTATCCTTCTCAAACTAGTCTTATAACACATGCACATTACCACTTCCTTTTATTGACTCTCAAAAAGATTTAAGTGAAGCATCAGAGTGCAATCATTTCTATAAAATATAACCACTGCCATGCTCTAAAAGATATAAGTGAAGCACATAGGGTATTCTAATAAATCACGATAAATGTGTGTGCCTCTCAAAACGTGTGTCCAAAAAATAATGATTGTGGCAAACTAAAAAGCAAACAAAGCAAAACTATGTCACAAGATGCTCCAAGCAAAACCCATATCATGTGATGAATAAAAATGTAGCTCCAAGTAACATACCGATAGATTATAGACAAAAGAGGGGATGCCATCTGGGGCATCACTAAGCTTAGACGCTTGGGTCTTCCTTGAATATTACCTTGGGTTGACTTGGGAATTCCCAAGATTAGGGTCTTGCCACTCTTTGTTCCTTCATCCATCGTGATCTCACCCAAAACTTGAAAACTTCAGCACACAAAACTCAACAGAAACCTCGTTAATATAACAGACAAATCATAAACTTTAGGTACTGTTATGAACCCATTCATATTTTATTCCTGAATAATACCTATTGTATTCTATCTTTCCCATGACTTATATCCCCCGATATAATCCATAACATCGTTAAAACAAGCAAAGCAATTGAAAGCAGAATCTATCTAAAATAGAACAGTCTGTAATGATCTGAACTAAAATCATACTTCTGTAACTCCAGAAATTGTGAAAAAAATGGACAACGTGGGAAATTTGTATGTCAATCATATTTAAAAAATTCAGAATTTTATAACGTTCCAGTGAATTATAGTAATTCCAGCACTGGGCGCAGAAGTTTCTGTTTTTTCATAGAATCAAGTCAACTATCAAGCAAATCATCCCAAAGGCTTTACTTGGTACAAACACTATTAAAACATAAAAACATAGTCATAATAGTAGAAATAATTGTGTCAATCAAGAAAATGACATAAATCATAAAGGTAAATATTTGGTTGTCAAGCAACAAGCTCTTTCTTTGTAGCCATTAAGATAAGCTCAAGATTTCAATGATGCTCACATAAATGACAAGAATTGAAGCACAAAGAGAGCATCATATAACATGTGACAAACACATTTAAGTCTAACCTTCTTTCTATGCATAGGAATTTTATAGAAAACAAATTACCAAGACAAGAGATATCTAGATATGCAAGGGAGAAGAGTAAGACATTGACAATCTCAACATAACTAGAGGTAATTTAGTAACATGAAAATTTCTACAACCATATTTTCCTATCTCATAATAATTACATGTAGGATCATAATAAAACTCAATAATATAACAAAAACATTATCTTCACGATCCACATGTATTTCATCATCAATAGGATCTCTAGCCGCACTTTCAAACCACTCTTCACTAAACCCTTCATCAATTCCCTTAGTGATCCACTCAAATTTATCACAAGTATTGTGGTACATGGTTTTTATTAATTAAGCATAGAGAACTTCCTTTCTAATATTTTCACCATAAGAAAAATAATCATTAGATTCCAGCCTATGTATGGTGTCTTTATGATGAAGGATCTCTTCTATTGGAGGACGCTCAATATCAATTTTATCGAAGGCAAATATATCCCTAGCTTCTCCAATTATATAGTCAAATTCATACATAAGGATAATAGTGTCATTCTTTTTAGCCTCAGGATTATGAATACTGGGAAGTTCAAAGAATATATTTTGTAAAGAGGGATGAATATGCAAGAATTTTCTTTCTAATTTAACCACAAGCAAAGCAATATCATTCACATACCAATTTGTCATGTCAATAATAGATTCTTAAATTATTAGTATGACTCCAGTGCTATTCCAGAATTCTTGAATGTTGTTCCTCCCAATAATATTCCCACTACCTACATGATAAGTTTTAGTTTTAAAAATAGTGGGAGTTTTATTTTCTGAAGGATCATGATTAGGATCAAACATGTTGGGCTTATCCTCAAGAGAATCACTAGTGATATCTTCACTAGCACTTTCAACAATAATTTTCTCAAATTCAGACATGATAGCAACTTCAAGCAAAACAAGCTAACTAATAAAGTAAAATATTTTTTGTGTTTTTCTTTTTATAGAGAAGTGGAGATGAAAAAGAGAGGCAAATAAAAAGTAGAGCAAGTAGATGATAGCTTGTATGTAGGAACCTGACAAGAATTTGATGATGTAATAACGCCAGAAATTCTTCCTACTACTTGTAAGCTGCGTTGGGATTTTCCCCGAGAAGGAGGGGTGAAGCAGCACAGTAGAGATAAGTATTTCCCTCAGTGAGAACCAAGGTTATCAAACCAATAGAAGAACCAAGCAAATTCCCTTCGACAACACCTACACACACAAAAGCAAATACTTGCACCCAACGCGGGCAAGAGGGTTGTTAATCCCTTTAAGTCATTACTTGCAAGTATTATTTCTGATAGGGATAGATAGATAAAAAGAGAAGTAAAATAAAAAGAGTAAAATTGCAGCAAAGTATTTTTGGTTTTAATAATATGATAAAAGTAAACCCGGGGGCCATAGTTTTCACTAGAGGCTTCACTCTCGAACACATAGCATACCATGGGTACACAAATTACTGTTGGGCAATTGATAAAAAAGCGCATAATTATGATGTATTCATGGCAATGATCATGTATATACGCATCATGTCCATGACAAGTAGACCGACTCCTGCCAGCATCTACTAGTATTACTCCACCAATAGACCGCTATCCAGCATGCATATATGGTATTAAGTTCATGACAAACAGAGTAATGCCTTAAGCAAGATGATATGATGTAGACAAAGTAAACTCAAGTAATATGATTAAACCCCGTCGTTTTTACCTTTAATGGCAACAACACTATACGTGCCTGGCTATCCTTCTGTCATTGGGTGAGGATTGAACCCATTACAAAGCACCTCTCCCACTGAAGATAAATCGATCTAGTTGGCCAAACCAAACAGAGAGATTGGAGACAAATACAAAGCTATAACGATGCATAATAAAGTTTAGAAAAGGCTCAATTACTTTCAATGTATAATCTGATCATAAACCCACAATTCATCGGATCCCAACAAACACACTTCAAAAGAAGATTACTGATGAACCACAAGTATAGGGGATCAATCGTAGTCCTTTCGATAAGTAAGAGTATCGAACCCAATGAGGAGAAGAAGCAAATGACAAGTGGTTTTCAGCAAGGTATTTTCTACAAGCACTGAAATTGGCGGTAACAGGTAGTTTGATAGCAAGATAATTTGTAATGGACAAGTAACAATAATGGTAAATAAAGTGCAGCAAGGTAGCCCAATCCATTTGTGGCAAAGGACATGCCAAAATGGTCTCTTATAATAGGCAAAGAGTTCTTGATGGTACACAGGAATTTCATCTAGTCACTTTCATCATGTTGGTTTGATTTGTGTTCGCTAGTTTGATAATTTGATATGTGGGTGGAGTGGTGCTTGGGTGCTATTCTTACTTGAACAAACCTCTCACTTATGATTAACCCCCTCGCAAGCATCTGCAACTACAAGAAAAATATTAAGATAAAATCTAACGATAGCATTAAAGATTTGGATCCAAATCGGACCCTTACGAAGTATCACATAAATAGGGTTTAAGCTGCTGTCACTCTAGCAACCCATCATATAATAACTACTCCACAATGCATTCCCTTAGGCCCAAAGATGGTGAAGTGCCATGTAGTCGACGTTCACATGACACCAGTAAGGGAATCACAACATACATATCATCAAATATCGAACACATATCAAGTTCACACAATTACTTGCAACATGATTTCTCCCGTGACCTGAAGAACAAAAGTAACTACTCATAAATGATAATCGTCCTCAAGATCAGAGCGGTATTAAATAGCATAATGGATTTTAACATATAATCTTCCACCAAATAAACCATATAGTAATCAACTACAAGATGTAACCAACACTAGCTAGTAGTCACCCACAGGTACCAATCTAAGGTTCCGGTACAAAGATTGAACACAAGAGATGAACTAGGGTTTGAGAGGAGATGGTGATGTTGAAGATGTTGATGGACATTGGCCTCCCAAAGATGAGAGGGTTGTTGGTGATGATGATGGCTTCGATTTCCCTCTCTGGGAGGGAAGTTCCCCCGGTGGAATCGCTCTGCCGGAGGGCAAACGTGCTCCTGCCCAAGTTCCGCCTCGAGATGGCGGCGCTCTATCCTGAAAGTCTTCCCCTTAATTTTTTTCTAGGTCAAAATGACCTATATACCAGAAGATGGGCACCATAGGTGGGCTGGGCTGAGCACAACCCACCCGTATGCGCTGGGGCTGGCGCGCCCTGGTGTCTTGTGCTCACCAAGTGGCCCCCTACTGTAGTTATTTGCTCCATTGTTTTTTATATATTCAAAAACAATTCTCCGTAAATTTTTAGCTCATTTGGAGATGTGGAGAATAGGTAACTCTGACATAGCTTCTTCAGGTCCAGAATTCCAGCTACCGGCATTCTCCCTCTTTGTGTAAACCTTGCATATTATGAGAGAAAAGGCATTAGAATTACTCTATAAAGCATTATTATGCATAATAACAATATAAATAACAATATGAAAACATGATGCAAAATGGACGTATCAATTACATCAGATAGAACTCCAAGAAGATCGAGGAGAACATTGTATTAAAGATCAAAGATAGAGAACAAGCCATCTAGCTACTAGCTATGGACCCGTAGGTCTGTGGTGAACTACTCACGCATCATAGAAAGGCAACAAGGATGACGTAGAAGCCCTTCGTAATTGATTCCCCCTCTGACAGAGTACTAACAAAGGTCACCAGATTGGATGCCGGCAGAACAGAAGCTTGCGGCGGAGGAAAAAAGGTTTCGGGTGGCTCTCTATTGGCTTGGGAATATATTTGAATTTACAGAGGTGGAATTTGGTCAAACGGAGTTGCGTGGGGCCCATGAGCTCAGGGGGCGCGCCCTACCCCCAGGGAGCACCCTATTAGCTCGTGGTTCTCTCGTAGCTCTTCTGGCCTCCTCCCAAACCTTCTAGGGTCCCTTCTGGTTCAGAAAAAATTATCGTAAAGTTTCATCGTGTTTGGACTTCGTTTGGTATTGATTTTATGAATTGGCACTAAGCATTGGGTCAATAGGTTATTAGTGCCAAAAGATGATATAAAATAGCATATAAATGCATATAAAGCATCAAAGATTGCTAATATAATAGTGATTGCTTGTAATCCGCGTTGGTATTTCCCCGAAGAGGAGAGGATGATGCAGCACAATAAAGGTAAGTATTCCCCTCAGTTATGAATCCAAGGTTATCAATCCAGTAGGAGAACCAAGCAACACTACACCTGCACACAAAGAACAAATACTTGCAACCCAACGCGTGAAGGGGTTGTCAATCCCCCAACGGTATTGAGATAGATTAAATTGTATGAGATTTTATAAATAGATCTAACTAAAACAAAAAATAAAATAACTAAAATAAAATTGCAGTAAGGTATTTTTGGATTTAATATGATAGAAAATAGATACGGGGCCATAGTTTTCACTAGAAGCTTCTCTCGAGAAAATAGCATATGGTGGGTAAAAAAATTATTGTTGGGCAATTGATAGAAAAGCGAATAATCATGACGATATCCAAGGCAATGATCATGTATATAGGCATCCCGTCCAAGATTAGTAGACTGAAATGATTCTACATCTACTACTATTACTGCACACATCGACCGCTATCAAGCATGCATCTAGTGTATTAAGTTCATGGAAAACAGAGTAATGCAATAAGAATGATGACATGCGTGTCATGTCGCTTTCTCTCACTGAGATTGAGCACCGCAAGATCGAACCCATCACAAAGCACCTCTTTCCATGGCAAGATAAATCAATCTAGTTGTCCAAACCAAACCAATAAATCGGAGAAGAAATACGAGGCTATAAAAATCATGCATAAAAGAGTTCAGCAAAGACTCAAATAATATTCACGGATAGAACTGATCATAAACTCACAATTCATCGGATCCCAACAAACAAACCGCAAAAAAAGTCACATCAAATAGATTTCAATGATCATCGTGGAGAACATTGTATTGAAGATCAAAAAGTGAGAAGAAGCCATCTAGCTACTAATAACGGGCCCATAAGTGTGGTAAACTACACACGCATCATCAGAGGGGCAGCAAGGATGATGAACCCTTCCGTGTTCGTTGCCCCCTCTGGCAGAGTGCGGAAAAGGCCTCTAGATTGGATCTCGTGGTTTTGGAACTTGTGGCAGCGGAAAAAGTATTTTGTCGACTCCCTAGGGTTTTTGGGATTTTAGAGGATCTATAGAGGTGGTGGTAGGTTAAGGCAGTGCTCGAGGGCTCCACTACCCACCAGGGCGCGCTTGGGCCCTCTGGGGTGCCCTGGTGCCTGGTGGACCTGTCGGTGTCAAAACCAGCGGATCTCGGGTAGGGGGTCCCAAACTGTGCGTCGAAGGCTAATGGTAACAGGAGGCGGGGGTCACAATGTTTACCCAGGTTCGGGCCCTCTCGACGGAGGTAATACCCTACTTCCTGCTTGATTGATCTTGATGATATGAGTATTACAAGAGTTGATCTACCACGAGATCGTAGAGGCTAAACCCCAGAAGCTAGCCTATGATTCTGATTGTTGTTGTCCCACGGACTAAACCCTCCGGTTTAGATAGACACCGGAGGGGGCTAGGGTTACACAGAGTCGGTTACAGAGAAGGAAATCTACATATCCATATTTCCAAGCTTGCCCTCCACACAAAGGAGATTCCTACCCGAACACGGGACGAAGTCTTCAGTCTTGTATCTTCATAGTCCAACAGTCCGGCAAAAGTACATAGTCCGGCTGCCCGAGGACCCCCTAATCCAGGAATCCCTTAGTAGCCCCTGAACCAGGCTTCAATGACGATGAGTCCGACGCGCAGATTGTCTTCGACATTGCAAGGCGGGTTCCTTTTCCGAATACTCCAAGGTAGATTTTGAACACACGAATCGTGTCCGGCTCTACAAAACAAATTCCATATACCATCGTAGAGAGCACAATATTTCACAAATCTAATCTGCTGACAACTTTTCATAGCATGACATCATGTTGCGGCCTGGTCATTTATGCGGACCGTTTTTCTCAACTTGCTACTGCACATATTGTGAGGCGGTTTTATTGGCACGTCTTGTCGAAGCAGAGATCGTGTCCCCTTATCATGGGTTTCTCATCAATATGGGTGTGGGTAACCCAACCGCGCCATCAACGCGGCACTTGGGGAATAAGCGAGTTTATGGGGCAAGTGGGGAGGTGCACAGTTTCTACCGCCTTTATAAAGAGATAAGGATTCCCCTTTTTCACCCATGCCCTCTTCTTCCTCCGCTCATCCATTCTCGCTCGAGCTCCAGCGCCCAAGATTTCACCTTCTCCGCAAAGTCATTCCAAACATGTCCGGAGTGTGAGGCAAGTGGATGGCCTCCTCAGTCACGGAAGAGGACATTACGAAGCTTCGGGAGGCTAGATACTTGTCCAGAGACATCGTGCACCGGCTTCCGGACGAAGGGTAGATCGTCCCCACCCCGAAAGCCCAGGAGAGGGTAGTGTTCCTCGCTCACTTTGTCCGTGGACTGGGTTTCCCCCTCCACCCTTTTGTCCGCGGGCTGATGTTCTACTACGGGCTGGACTTCCATGATCTGGCCCCCAATTTAATCCTCAACATCTCGTCGTTTATCGTCGTGTGCAAGGCCTTCCTCTGCATTACGCCTCACTTCGGCCTATGGCTGAAGACCTTAAATGTGAAACCGAAGGTAGTGGTCGGCCAGCAGGCAGCGTGCGGGGGCACCATGGTGGGCAAGATGCCCAATGTCACCTGGCCTGAAGGCTCCTTTGTGGAGACCGTGAAGGGGTGGCAATCGGGGTGGTTCTACATCACCAAGCCGCGCGACACCAACTGGGTGGCGACCCCTGAATTGCGATTCGGCATCCCCATGCGGCTCACCTCCTGGAAAGAGAAGGGCTTAGCACGGGGTTCATCGATGGAGCTGACCGGACTTCAGACCTGTGTCAAAAATATGATAGGCAAGAAAATCAAGCTTTTCAACGTGGTCCAGGTCATGCTCATCCGCCGGATCCTCCCGTGTCAGAGACGGTCTTTCAATATGTGGGAGTTCGACCCGGCCGAACACCAGACGCTGCAAGAGCTCTTCGACATGATGCACGAAGACGTCTGGAAGGTGCTGTTCGAGGCCACCGAGGTCCCCCCACCCATAACCAAAGATCGCAGACTCAGGCGAAACGCCAAGCCCTTTCGGTGAGTTTTTATGTTTTGCAAGATGTGCCCTTTACCAGCATACTCGTGGAAGGAATCTAAGCTTCCATGCTGATTCAATAGGACTGGGTAGGGATAGCGGTGCAGATCGACTGTCCGGCTCTGATACCCGAAGATCCAGCATCATCTCTTCTAACGAAGATGCTGTTTCCGGCGCCCTACGAGGTGCCAGAGAAGAAGGCCAAGAAGAAGGCCACGAGGACCCGGAAAGGTCTCCGGCACAAGGTTGTATCAGACTCATCGTCCGAAGACACCGAGGCACGCTCCTCCAACAAAGACGAGGAGGAGGAAGAGGACATCCCTCCCCCAACTGGGGGAGGAGAAGAGAAAGGTCGCCCCGCATGGGGAGGCCGAAGCGTCTAAGAAGGGAAAGACCTTCCTTCTGGACAACTCCACCGCAGCCACCTACAACGGCGAGGAGTGGTTACCCAGGGACAAGCCCCTGGCTAAGTCGTAAGTATCCGGACACTATAATACTTTTGGTACATTTTGATTTATTGCTTCTTATCATGCCCAACATGCACATGCAGTCCGGCCAAATCCCATATCTACGTATCCTCTTCGGATGGGTCTCTGGGCCTGTTGGAGATGAACAGCGATTCCCTCCCAACAGCCTCCTCCCCCAGGCCCGCGGACGACACCGAGGTGTTGTCTCAGAGGATACCAGACCAGGGGGAGACAGTTCTGGAGACGTCCCCAGGCAAAAATACCAGTCGCCGGGGACATGGGGGGAAGACCCCATGGATTCTGCTAACGGGGGCCGCAGCAAGCTCGGCCCCCAGCCGGATACTGCTCCGGAACCCCCAGTGGTTCCAGATATAGGCAGGAAGCTTCTCTCTAAGGGGAGCGAGCCGCCTGTGCTGATGACCTCCGTCCATCCAGAGGCACCGGACAACTTGCTGGAAGCGCTTCGAGGCGCTTCCATTGATGAAGGAGACCGTACTCTTATGAGTAGGGTGATTGAAAAGGTCCGGTCCGCCAAAAGCGGATTGACCGAAGCCTGTGCCAGCCTCCTAACGGGCGTTGAGGTAAGTAATAAAATTGTAAGAAAGTATCACAGTATAGACAGTAGCCCCTGATGCTCTATTTGGTGTTCGGAAAGAAAAGCCGAGTAGTGGGTTAAATATCTTCCGCAGGAGTCTAACAGAAGATGTCTATGTGAATAAGCAGGCATCGCTACTGGCCGCTGCCGCTCGTACTGCGGAGGTCTTCAGACTGAAGTGGGACCTGGAGCGCACCGAGGGAGAGCTCGGCCTCGTGAAGAGGTAGCTCGAGGAAAACAAAGGTACACAATACCCCGTCTCTGTATTTATATTGAAAAACTTGCTGCTGCTAAGAGAAGCGTCATGAACTTTAATAGGGGCCACGACCGAAGTGGCGGCCCTTAAGGAGGCGCTGACTGAGGCTGTTGGGGATATTACCACTAGGTGTAAACCGGCCAGCTTGGGCCGGGTTAACTCCGTTAGTGGTATAAGCAGAGAAAGGCCCAAGGCCTATAGTCGGTTTAGAGCTTGTAGCCGTAAACCGGCCTGATGTATAACTTGTATTGTAAGTTAGGAATAGAGAGATACCAACGGGATACGAGTATGAACGGTTGGGACTCTATGAACCGACAGGCGTCACTGTATATAAGGGGCGACCGGCGGCGGTTCAAAGACGGAACAACCACAACTCGAGCTCGGGCGAAGCTTGTTTGCTCCTAGCCATCGAGACTACATCAATTCCATCACAACTAGGCGTAGGCTTTACCTTCATCGAAGGGCGAACTAGTATAAAACCCTTGTGTCTTTGTGTCCGCTTTAACCCCTGCAAGTGAACCCGTAGCGATGGCTCCACGACTAAGTCCTTACGCTAGGACATCCGCCGTGACAAATCCACGACGGTTGGCGCCCACCGTGGGGCTATCGCCGATGGTTTGACGATCTTGGAGGGCAAGCTCAAAGGACTCGAAGGCTACGTCGTGAGGCCGATGACCAAGAGTCGTCGCGGCGGATCTACATCGACGACGCCGGATGGGGTCCCGAGGCCGATTCAATTGAGTATGGATACGGGTCCCCTTGGCGGCATACACGCTTTCATCGGCAAGATCGGGAGCTCGGGCTGGCCGGACATCCGCACCGACCTCATCGAGACGGCTCGGCGTCGCGACCTGCCCAGTTAAACCGCCGTGAAGCATGTTTTCGTTGAGTCACCCATGGAGGAAGTCGACGTCGGTTGAACACTGTAGTGAGACCGTCGTCTATTACGGCGATGAATCTTCAACAGAGAGACCGAGTCATTGTACCACCGCGGGCGACATGATCGAGGGCTGTTCCGACGGTGACAATATTCGGACCCCCAAGCCGCTTAAACCGGGTTGGAGTATTCATGGCGATGACGCAGCAGCGAACCACTCTTCAACCGCAGCAGCAGCGATGCTTTCCGGTTCAGGCGGCGGCAGGCGAGGAGGCCCGGCGCCCGCCGTTCAAGATCTGTCACGATCTGTTTGATGCACTAGCGGCGCTTATGGCGGAGGACAACCCAGCGGATCAGAGGCTCATAATGCAGAAATCGCAAAGGTGAAAGAGCGAATCACGCAAGCCAAAGCGGATCTAGCATCGAGAAGGAGCGTATGGCGCGCAGAGCGCGCTTTAAACGCACAAGCTTACAAACTCATGCTTGACCAGAGTGCATCGCAGAAGGTGTTGAAGCGGAAGTATAGATCGCGCTGCCATCGATTTGATCCTAGAAATCTCTTCCGGACCGGGGCCGGACCCGATAACCCGCCCGGACAGGAGGTAAACCGGATTGAGGCACCGAGCAGGAGCGACGGTCCAACCGCGCTGATGGAGCCTCCGCAGCGAGAACATGGTGGTTCCTCCGCCGTCTGAACACCCCTGGTCATTATTCTAATCCTATGGACAACCTTGTTGCAGCCGCCGCGATTGGAGGCGATCGATCGAAGGAGATTCCCCAAGCGGTTGAGACACGCCGGGTTAAGGAGCTTCTCGGACTGCGCGATCTGCAGGAGGCATATTCATACAGCCGTGATCGGATTCACTCTACGCCCCGTCCAAGCCGGAGCTACAGCAGGCGTATGGATGAACCGGCCATATCAAGCAACGCGCGGGACCGTGAAGCGGCCCGAGGCAATCACCAGATGGGTGGCATTCATGATGCTCAGGATGTAGTGGATCGGGCCCGGGCACGCAGGGAGGCCGAGTTAGCAGCACAGGATGATGCGGGTCAACACACACCGGTTCGCCTTACCACCTTCGCCGGACCGGGAGCCGCATCCGCTTTAGGGGTGCCCTGTTTAATCCCCGCTTTACGCAATGTGCGTCTGCCTAAGGATTTTAAGGGCCCACGCAAGGTGCCGAATTACACCGCAGATCTGTCCCCTGAAGCGTGGGTTGAAAGTTATGAGATGGCCATGGAGATGCTAGATGTTGATGAGACCGCATGTGCAAAGTACTTCACCATGATGCTTTGGAGGGCACAGCCCGTGCCAGGTTGAAGAGCTTACCGCCCAATTCTATCGATTCATGGGGCGATTCACGGGCCGGTTTATCGTAACTTCAAGGATACGTGTAAGCAGCCCAAGTCCATAGTAGACCTAGCGGCTTGCGTCCAGGAAGAAGGGGAGTCAACAACCCGTTGGGTACGCCGTGTTTCCGAGATTTTGCACTCTTCTGACCGGATCAACGCTGACTCGGCGATCTTAACATTAGAAGGCAACTGCCGGTTTGAGCCTTTGAAATTAAAATTGGGACGTATGAAGCGGTTATGCAATGATATGGGAACCCTCATGGCCGCTTTGGTAAAATATGCCGATTCGGACAGTACCAAGGATCCCGGTCGATGATGATGAAGCGAGGAAGGGAAAGAAGAACGGCAACTCCAAGGGGCAGCAGTACAAACCGGCGGGTCATGGAAACGGTGGCAAGCGCAAGGCCGATGGCAACCCGGATTTCGTAGCCAACACTAATCCGCAGGACAGAGGCCCGCGGCGCAGGGGCAAGGCGAATCGGGGTCAAAATCCTAATACAAGCCGTTTGAATTACTTGTTGAATCAACCTTGCCCCAAGCACGGACGAAGGAGTCCCCATCGAACCATCTCTGGAAAGATCATATATTATGCAGGAGTTCAAAACTCCAATGCTTTCGGTATGACCAGGGTCGTGGCGGTTCAGGATCCGGTTTCCATGGGCCGGGTCAGGATGGAGCTTCCGGTTCAGGGCCTAATCAAGGCAATCACCATAGTCAGAATAATCAGAGTGGCCAGCAGCAGCAGCAGTCAGGCTATCAGAGCCAACCAAAGCAGTTGAATAGTGGGCAGTATCATGTTTTCACAACCATTTTGGACAAGCGGGATCGGAAGCTTCACAAACGAGCAGTAAACTCTGTTGAACCGGCCTTGCCGCGGTATTTACGTTGGTCAGAGCAGCCTATCGTGTGGAGCAGAGAGGACCATCCCCCCGGGTTGATAATCCGGGTCAGCTGGCATTGGTGGTAGACCCTCAGGTGGGGGGCTATAAGTTCACTAAGGTGCTTATGGATGGAGGAAGCAGTATCAATATATTATACTATGAAACTTTCCGTCGCATGGGTCTCACAGACAAGGATCTTAGACCGTCCAATACGGTGTTCCATGGTGTAGTACCAGGCAAATCTGCGTATCCTGTTGGTAAGATAGCCTTGGATGTAGCTTTTGGAGACGAGCACGATTCCCGGTCTGAAAAGCTAACTTTTGAAGTGGTGAAAATCCGGAGTCCATATCATGCCTTGTTCGGGCGGCCGGCTTATGCTAAGTTCATGGCACGACCTTGTTATATTTACTTGCAGCTCAAAATGCCGGGTTACAAAGGAACGATAACGGTGCATGGAAGCCGCCGAGTCGCTTTGGAATGTGAGGAAGGTGATGCAGCTTACGCAGAGGCGGTCTATGCCACGGAGGAGTTGAAATTCTATAAGGACAACGTTGATCCGGCGGATATGACCCCTTTGAAGAAACCCACTACAGAGCATGAATCGGATCTGAAGTTTAAATCGCCAGCTGAGACCAAGCTTGTTGACTTCGTGCCAGGCGATTTGTCCAAGCAGTTCACTGTCACTGCCAACCTGGATCCCAAATAGGAAAGCGCGCTCATCGAGTTCATCCGTGAGAATCGGGATATCTTTGCATGGAAGCCGTCTGACATGCCAGGTGTACCGAGGGAGCTCGCTGAGCACACACTTAATGTGGATCCTAAGTATAAACCGGTGAAACAGTTCCTCCGCCGGTTTAACGAAGAAAGGCGCAAAGCCATTGGAGAGGAAGTAGCCAGGCTTTTGGCGGCTGGCTTTATCGTTGAGGTGTTTCATCGAGTGGCTTGCTAATCCGGTCTGGTTCTTAAGAAAAATGGCACTGGCGTATGTGTGTGGACTACACGATCTTAACAAAGCTTGTCCAGCAGATCCTTTTGCCCTCCCGCATTGATCAGATTATTGATGCCACGGCAGATGTGGCGTTGAAGTTTTTGGATGCGTACTCGGATATCATCGATCAAAATGGCGATTAAGGACCAGAGAAGACAGCATTCATAACTCCTTTGGAGCCTTCGTTATGTATCTATGCCTTTTGGGCTCAAAAGCGCCGAGCTACTTATCGGTGTGTGTGCAAATTGCCTACATACAGATCGGCCGCAATGTACATGCTTATGTTGATGATATTGTGGTGAAATCACGACAAAAGGAGACACTGGTGGAAGATTTGAAGGAAACCTTCGACAACTTGCGCATTTATAAGATGATGCTTAATCCGGCCAAGTGTGTTTTTGGTGTTCCTGAGCAAGTTATTGGGGTTTCGGTGTCTAATAGAGGAATTGAGGCTAATCCGGAGAAAATTACAGCTATTACTTCCTTGGCTAAACCGAAGTGTATCAATGATGTTCAGCGTCTGGCGGGCAGAATCGCTGCGTTGAGCCGGTTTGTCAGCCGCCTCGGAGAAAAAGCCATCCCTTATACCGAGATCTTTGAGGAAGATGATAATTTTGTGCGAGTCTAGCTGGCGACGAAAGCATTTGAGGATCTAAAGCGGCAATTGGCCAATCCGCTTTGTTCTTGCGGCTCGGTTGACAAGGAACCATTTGTTGTTATATGTGGCCGCCAATGCTCGAGCGATGGCGTGGCCATTGTGGTAGAGCGCAAGGAGGAAGGCAAGGAGTATCCGTTCAATGGCGGTTTATTATATCGATGAGGTGCTTATCGAGTCCAAACAAAGGTATCCGCATTGGCGAAGCTAGTCTATGGTGTTTTTATGGCGATCGAAATCAAGCAATATTTCCAAGGGCACCCTATCACGATGGTTAGTTCAGCTCCTTTGGGTGATATCATACGAACCGGAGGCGATCGCGGATTGCAAAATGGGCCATCGAGCTTGGGCGCATGGACTAAAGTATATACCACGCCAGCGGTGAAGTCACAAGCGCTTGTTGATTTCATTAATGGTGGACGGAGTTACAAGCGCCAGAGGAGAAGCCGATCACACATATGGACTATTCATTTCGACGGATCGAGCGGTTGGAAGGCTCGGGGTGGAGTCGTTTTAACTTCCCCACGAGGTGATAAGTTTTATTCGTTCTCCGTTTAATGTTCCTTTGTACTAATAATGCAGCTGAGTCTGAAGCCTTGCTCCATGGTCTCCGGATGGCTAAGGAGATGAACTTAAGCGGGTTAAGTGCTTTGGTGACTCGGACACGTGGCTCGGCAAGTATCCGCACTTGGGACTCTAAGGACCCGCTCATGGCCGCATATCGTCGACAAGTGGATAATATTGCAGGTTGCTTCAAGGGCTATCAAGTGGATCATGTGGATCGCCGGAAGAACGGCGGCAGACGCTTTAAGCGGTTGGGTTCTCAAAGATAAACCGTCCCGCCTAATGTCTTTTGACGTCTTGCACAACCCGTCGACCCGGCTCCACGGTGAAGCGGATTTGGCTATTCCCGATCCGAGGCTCGGTTGGTGGCAGCATTACATGCTATTCCGGATTGGACGATTCCTTTCCTTGAGTATATGACTCGAGGGGAGTTGCCAGAAGATGAGGTTCTGGCCAGACAGATAATCCGGCGCTCCAAATCTATGACGATTCTTAACGGTGAGTTGCATCATTGCAGTGTGTCAGGGGCGTTTCAACGCTGTGTTTCCCCTGAGGAAGGCTGTGAAATTTTAAGAGAAATCCATCAAGGGGATTGTGGACATCACGCCGGTTCAAAGTCCACAGTGGCGAAGCGTTCCGTCCACGGATTTTACCGGTTGATCGCCCATGCCGATGCGGAGGACTTGGTTAAGCGGTGTGATGGATGTCGAAATTTTCGAGCGTGCTCATGTACCGGCACAAGAATTGAGGATGATCCCAATAACGTGGCCGTTTGCGACTTGGGGGCTGGATATGGTTGGACCCTTTAAACGATCCAAGGATAAGAAGACCCACCTATTGGTGGCAGTGGACAAATTCACCAAGTGGGTTGAAGCGGAACACAGCCGGCAAGTGTGATGCGCAACAATGTGCGATTCATCAAAAGGTGATTTTCGGTTTGGCTTTCCACACAATCATTCTCGATAATGGCACTAATCTATCCAAGGGGCTATGAAAGAGTTACATCAACGCGAGCACATCCGCTTGCGTGTCGTCGATGGCGCATCCCCATCGAGCGGGCAGGCGAGCGAGCCAATCAAGAGATCTTACGAGGCATCAAACCTCGGCTTATGGTTCCATTACGAGAGAACACCGAGGTGCTGGGTAGAAGAGCTACCATCGGTGCTATGGAGTATCAATACTCGCCAAACCGGTCCACTGGATATCGCCGTTCTTCATGGTCTACGGGCGGAGGCGCTTCTCCCCGATATCCGCACGACTCGCCCGTGTAGTGGCTTATGTTGAAGCGGACAACGAGACGGCACGGCAGGACGCTTTGGACCTATTGGATGAGGAGCGTGATATGGCAGCCGCTCGTTCGGCGATTTACCAGCAAGATCTTCGTCGTTATCACAGCCGCCGGGTTAAAACCAGAGCCTTTCAAGAAGGAGATTTGGTGCCGTCTCATCCAAGACCGAGACATAGATATGCACAAGTTATCCCCACCTTGGGAAGGACCTTTTGTGGTCAGGAAGAATCTACACAACGGATCATACTATCTGAATGATATTCGAGAGCGTAAAGACTCACGTACATCAGAGGAGGAGACCAATAGGCCGTGGAATATAGCTCATCTTCGACCTTACTACACTTGAGTCATCGGCTCAGTTTATGTACATAGCATGACAATGTATATATTATCTTCGATATA
The DNA here is from genome assembly GCA_021437245.1 of Aegilops speltoides. Taxonomy (NCBI): domain Eukaryota; kingdom Viridiplantae; phylum Streptophyta; class Magnoliopsida; order Poales; family Poaceae; genus Aegilops; species Aegilops speltoides. The sequence continues at coordinate 302,341,223 of CM038142.1, read as the reverse complement.
ATAAAAACCGAAGCCTCAGCTAAAGCGGGGTCTCTGTCTTTCTTATCATGCGTGGTTACATGGAGTGTTTCTGTTTTTAAAGCGGCCTCCGGTTTACCCCTTGACATTTATATTTGTCACTTGGGGGCTTGGTCGTGTCCGAACCAATGCAACACCTCTTGATAGGCGAAAGCCACCAGATCATTGGGGGCCACGGCACGTCTGAACCGGTCACGCCTCTTGGTCGGCCAATAGGGCCAGAGTCATTTGGGGGCTTGGTCGAACCCGAACCAATGTCATGCCACTTGGCCGGCGTACTCGCCAAGAGTCTTTTGGGGACCTGGCCGACTAGCACCATCGCTACGCCTTTGGGGGGCTTGGTTGCGTCTGACCATGGTAATGCCATCTGACCAGCTCCATGAAGCTTTTCTTTTGCAAAGAGTTATTGCCTTTGTTGCCATATTTTCACATATTGGTATTTGATTTTTTGTTGTTACGTTTTTTAACCCGACAAATATTTTTTCCGGTTCAACTGTCAGTCATAAACTGACAGGACACGGTTTGGTATTACACCGGAGTTTTATCTGCCCGGTTTACCTTCTTCCTGTTCATCATCATGGAATAACAAGGGGGCTTGTGCTGATTCAGCACGGTTATATGGGTGTTGTTATCTCCCCAGACGGTCATGGTTTTTAAAGCCTCCGCTTCAAGTTTGGCTATGCCAGCTTTATGCCCAGATACGGCAGGTATTTGTATCACATACTTATTGATTTTCGATATAATACCATAAACCGGCTGGCGGTTTCATCGCCACCGAGGTTCAACTTTTCTGGTTGCAGGGAGTATGAATCAAACAAAAGTTTCACTTATGCACGAAGGCATATTCAGGCAGAAAGTTTTAACGAAAGTTATTACAAGGCAACACAATTGCCCAAGTGAGATCATTGTTTTTGGGCAAACCGCCCTAGCAGAAGTTTGAACCGCCACGGTTCAAGCTCGATCTTCATCCTCGCCGCTTCACCTCTTCATCTCTACCCATTGGCCGGAAATCCACAATGGTCGATCGATTCCCATTAGCGCTTGGAAAACAGCCTCTTCGTGGATCGAGAAGACGGTTCAATATCGAGCGTAAGTATGCTTATGGATTGGAGGGATCAGGTTTTTCGCTTCAAAGGTTAGGCGGACACTCGCTTGTTCCGATCATTGTATTGCGCTGATAATGCTCTAAGTCGACTTCTTGACCAACCGACAAGCCAGTAGGCGTCTTGCGCGGTTTATTGCCCGTAAGTCCTCTTCACTGAAGTCAGAGCCATCTTCTTTCACACTGGGATAACCTTGGGCTGCTTCCACGGGATCAAAGTCTGGTACCCATGCCTTGGCTCGGATCAAGGCGTTGATAGCTCCGGTTCGCGCAGCAGATTTCTTCACCTCTTCAATCCGGGCAGGAAGTATTGACAGCCGGTTCAGAGTATCTTGAATCAAAGAAGGCGCCGGATTGTTATGTGACATTGTGGTGATGATGCGCTGGGCTCCGGTATACAGCTGTTCTACCAAGGTATAGACAGCCTTCAGTTTTTTCCGCACGTCATTTCCTAAGTGCCCAACGCGTGTGCCTATAACAGTAAACGGTTAGTTTCAAACCGGAGCAATGACACAAAAGGTGTAACATATCACAACTGTTCAAAGAGACTTACCAAAGATTGCTGCCGTCATAGAATGTACTTGCCGTTTTACGGCTGTCAGATCGTCTACCACCGGTTTAAGGGCAGCTTCAGCATTTTCTGCCCGTTTGATCAGATTAGCCTTTTCAGTGGCCCAGACTGCCTGCTCTTTCTTCATATTTTCCTTCACTTCTTCAAAGATCGGTCAAGGCATCGGTTAACTCTTTCTTGGCCTTCTCTGTTTGACTCTTTGGGTTTGTAAAGCAGCTTGTAAATCGGCAATCCGATCATCTTTGATTTTCACCTCAGCCTGTGCATTGACAGTATGTTCAGCCAGCAATTCAAGTCAAAGTCCCAACCACACAACGCAGTTATATGCTTGACACTTGGGGGCTAATGTACCTTCAATTTTTCTACTGCTATTACATGGCAAAGTCCCAAGCTTAATACAAGTATTCAAGTTGGCACTTGGGGGCTAATGACTATTTGATTCTACCAATGTTTCGTCAGGTAGCTTATATTGAAGTACCGGTTTAAGTATGAGTTAAACCGGCTCTTGTGGTTATGCGGGTAGATGTCAAAATGGATCAAGAAAATAATCAAGTCCCGGTTTGATCAAGATTACAAACCGGCCCTTGGGGGCTACAAGGACTAATATACTGGTGACAAGGAAAGGAGTGAGTTACCGCAAACTTGTCCCTCATTAATTTGACCAGGCCAGCTTCATAGTCACGGCTACTGTAAAGCCGGTTCAAATATCCAGAATGAAGGTCTTGGGCGCTTAAAGAGGCATATGTTTCCAGCTCGACAGCCCACTTTCCTTTGTTCAAAGTGGAAGAATCCTCTTTCACAGTATGCCGGGTTAAAGTTGCAGGATTCCCCGGTTCAGAGCGGCCCATACCAGTAATCACAACGTCATCATCTTTCGACTCGACGGATTGTGTGGGCACGGCTGTTTTAGTAGGACTGCGAGGTTTCTCAAACCGGACGGTCTTTGGCAGGTGGATCAGCAGAGGTTGAAGTATTGACAGGCCTCTCTTCAGGAATAACCTCCTCTTGAACCGGAGGGTCATTGGGAATATCTTCAGAGGCAAAATTTTCAAGATCCGGCGCTCTCTCATGATCTGAAGCGGCAGCCTCTTCAACTGTTTTGTCCAAGCGAGCCTTCTTGCTGGGTTTCGGTTTGGTTCTGAAGAGACAAAGAGTCAGGAACAAGGCATATACATTCTGAAAGATATCGAAAGCATATGGCCGTTTTGACTTACCCGGCTATTTTCAACGGTGGTAGCCGAGTGGTGAGGATTCGCGGAGGATGAATGGGAAGTAACCCGATAATCGGAGTCGGATGGATTAAGAGGTTGTGGAACAAACCCTCTTTGGAATTTAAAGCAATAAAAGGTCGGAAACCTCGGTGCGGCGCTTTCGAGCCGGCTGTTTGGTAAACCGGCAGAGGTAACTACACAGCCCTTGTGCTTAGGGTTGTGCGACGAGCTTCATGTTCTGTGTCTTCATAGGAAATTTGGGATCCAAGTAAGCAAGAGGGTGAGAAAAATTAACTTCCCGGTTTGCCTGGCAAAATTTTGGTAAAGGAAAATTTGTTGAATCGGAAGAAAGAATAGTTACCTCAGCAAATCCTGCGTTCTTGGCTTCAAAGATCATCATCGACAAGCATCATCATCAATAAGGCGTGTAAAAAGCAAGCCAAGAGAATCAAGTTCCGGATTACCCACATCATCGTCAATAGCCGGGTCAGATGAAGCAGTGGTCTTTCTCTTGTGGGCTGATTTCTTCACAACTTTTGTTTTGGGCCGGTTTGGCCGTCCAGCTTTATCCGCTTTGTCTTGGGAAAGTTTCTTGCTCCAGAACGGATTATCACCCTGGATCGGAAATAATTAAATGTTGGATATATGAAGCAATAATAGGTTTAACGATGAAGCGGTCAGAGACTTACCGCAGGTGGTTCGTTGGTGGTACAGTAAGGAGCCAAACCGGTTTGAGCACAGAGATGCTCCGGTTCATTCAGCATTCTTCTTACTGAGTCCGTAACTTCATCATCAGAAAGTTCAAGTTTTGTGTGCCGGAGTGGGTCGTCGACACTACCAGTATACTGACACATCAAACCGAAACGCAGGCTCAAAGGCAGTATGCCCCAAGATAACCAGCAGCGTGCAAGATCAATTCCAGTCAAACCGTTCGCCATAAAGGCCCGGAGTTTGGACAGTTGCGGGGCATATTTGCTTCTCTCTTTGGCGCTTAATCTTTGAGGAAACGGATGAGTATTGCTTAGCCGCTCTGGACGAAAGCCAGGTAAAGGATTTTCGCCTTCAGGAGAAGTGTCCTTGCAGTAAAACCAAGTCGCATTCCACTCTTTGGGGTGAGTATGAAGTTTAACGTGGGGATAGGTGATTTCCTTCCTTTTCTGAATAGCCATACCACCCAATTCTGTATTGGGGCCGTCGGTGAATTCAGTGCGACGGTTTAGATGGAAGAGGTCTCTAAACAGTTCAACAGAAGGTTCCTCTTGTAGATATGCTTCAGATAGCACTTGAAAGTGGCATAAGTTGGTGACGGAGTTGGGTCCAATGTCTTGGGGACGGAGCTGAAAATTGGCCAACACGTCCCGGTAAAATTTTGAACCGGGCGGTTTGAAGCCCCGGGCCAAGTGATCCGCAAAAACCAGAACTTCCCCTTCCTGAGGTGTGGGAGGACATTCCTCTCCAGGAACCCTCCAGTGGACTGTATTTTTGTCATCTAAAGCGCCAATCGATACCAGTTCATTCAGCTGTAACTCGGTGACTCGGGAAGGAACCCAGTTGCATTCATACACTTGTTTGGCCATGATAAGATCTACAAAGGTAACAAATCCGGTTCAAGAGCATGCTTGTTACAAAGTGATTGATCTAAGTTATGATAAACCGGAGGCAGTGTCTACAAATTGGTTCATTGTGATATAATGTCAGATGAGCTCTGGCGGTTCAACAAGGGGACTAATGGTGTACCTGTGCCGGTTTAGTAGCTTTTTCTTATGGTGAGTTAAACCGCCTAATCTAGGCCTTGGAAATAATTGAAGCTATGGACAGTTTACAGAAACAAGTTTCACAAGATCACATGATTACTACGGATCAAACGCGAGTTTTCAGAAAACAGGAAATATTTCGCGGAGGTAAAAAAGAAATGGAAGTGGAATACGTGACAGATATATATGCAGAAGATCCATGGGCCTAAGATGAGAAAGTGCAGCGGACGCGTTGGAGTCGCCATTAATGCAGCACAGATTCACAGCGTGGTTCAAAAGTTAAAAGGATAGATGAAGACGCACGAAGAACACAGTACGAAGCTGGAACCCTAAAAAAAACAGATCTAAGTCGAGAAGGAGGAGAAGCTCACCGGGAACGGAGAAGACGCGGAAGCAAGCCGCGATACTACACGCGTTCGAGGTTGATCAGCGGCTGGGACGGGCGAAGGTCGGCGGCGATGGTGGAGCTCCAAGAGCAGCGGCGCGAGGAAGACGAAGAAGAGGAGGCGAAGGAAGGAAAGAAATGACCCTTCGGTCCTATTTATAAGGCAGCCAGGCTAGGTCAAGTGCGTGGATCCAGGAACTGCCATTAAAGAAGGCGTTATAAAGGATAAAATCTCAGGATGACGTCATGCCGGTTTACAGTGACAAGAAGCAACGACGTCATGCCGGTTTACAGTGACCAGAAGCAACGACGACATGGTGGTTTACCAAACAATAGAAGATGTCCAAGATACAAGCTCTGTGAAGGATTGACATGAACTATTTCAAATCAATCTGGGGCCTAATGTTGGGGATATTACCACTAGGTGTAAACCGGCCAGCTTGGGCCGGGTTAACTCCGTTAGTGGTATAAGCAGAGAAAGGCCCAAGGCCTATAGTCGGTTTAGAGCTTGTAGCCGTAAACCGGCCTGATGTATAACTTGTATTGTAAGTTAGGAATAGAGAGATACCAACCGGGATACAGTATGAACGGTTGGGACTCTATGAACCGACAGGCGTCACTGTGTATATAAGGGGACAACCCGCGACGGTTCAAAGGACAGACAACCACAACTCGAGCCTGGGCGAAGCTTGTTTGCTCCCTAGCCATCGAGACTACATCAATTCCATCACAACTAGACGTAGGCTTTACCTTCATTGAAGGGGCCGAACTAGTATAAAACCCTTGTGTCTTTGTGTCCGCTTTAACCCCTGCAAGTAAACCCGTAGCGATGGCTCCACGACTAAGTCCTTACGCTAGGACATCTGCCGTGACAAATCCACGACAGAGGCCGAAGACAAAGCAGCCAAGGAGCGTGCCAAGCGCGAGAAGCAAGAGGTCCGGGTCGACGAGGTCCAGCAAGAGCTCCAGGATTTCGTCCAAAAAATATGAGTCCTTGGAGCGTGACTCTAAGACGCAAGAGTCCGAGCTTGCGAAGGCCCTCCAGAGTGCGCGAGACGCCAAAGCCGAAGCCCAAAAGGCCCTCCAGGAGATTCAGGCAGCCAAGAAGATTGCAGCGGGTAAGGCATTCATTACGCAAAGCAAGCATAAGTGACTATAAAGATCATTTGCATTCTAAACTAGGAGAAATGATCTAGTCATCTACTTCTTATGACGCTTCCGCCACTGCTCTGTGGCTCAATCCCTCATCTGGGGCAGGAAGAAGACACTTCCTCATGTCAACGATCTGCTTGTACATCTCGCAGCTTGTGTACGCGTCCTTGGTCGCGTATTTGACGTGTTTTTCATCTGGTCTCTGATGCCAGACACTGTGCAAGGCGTTCCTGTCCTTCTTGCTCTTATCCTTCATCTTCATGTAGTAGGGGTCGATGATGGCTGAGGCAAGGTCAACCAGGGAGTTCTGTTTGTTGTTGTCACTGCCCCAGACCTTCTAGTGGTCCTGGATGTTGACCAGATTCTGGCATTTCAAGCCCGAAATCTTGAGCATTAAGATCGTTGGTGGTGTCCACCATAGCAAAACTATAGTTGGATCTGTTGATAAACTTGGAGAGACGCTCGCAAGGCCTTGTGGCCAGGTGGTAGTGGTAGACGAGGACGTCATGGCACACACACAAGTGGGCGACGGCAACCTTCTGATCATGCCCGGCACGACCGCTGGTGAACTTTGACCACTTGGTACTTGTCCTTAGCATGCAACTGCTCCATAGTCTGGATGGAGCTCTCCGCCGTGACCCGCTCGTTCGTGTACACCACCCAGAGAGCCTTCCCCCTCACATGGGTGTCCACTACATGATGTGTGGTGAACTGACCCCCATTGTCGTCGTCGGCCGCTGGGAGCGCCATTGGAGCCACCGGGAGCGCCATTGGAACCAATGGATGTCCTCTCTGTATGTGTCATCGTGGGTGTGCTTATTGTGTCATGTCGCGCGAGAGATGAAGGTAAATGGCCGCAGGAATAAATGGCGGTCGGGCGCCCTGGATTCCCGGCACATCCACATGGCAGTTTTTGCAACGGGCCGCACCCGGCACAACCTCATGCATAATGGCAACACAAACGTATGTGATTGTGCGCCAGCCCCAAACATTGGTAGTGCGCGTGGAGGGACGAGGGCAGAGCGCCCGGAGGGATGTGAGAGTAGAGCGAGCGCGGCGGGATGCGAGCAGAGCGTGCTGCGGCCGCCTCAACCACGAGCAACCAAACGCTTAGAGCAGTTGAACACGCAGGAAATGGTCGTCTACACAAGCCGGCCGATAGTTGCATCGCTGTGTAGAGAGTGGCCGTGTGCTACTACCTCCATCTTGGTCTATTAGTCCCCTTTATATTCTGTGCCGTATTTTGACCTTAAATTTAACCAACAAAATGTTAATGCATGTTATTAAAATTATATAATTGGAAACTATGTTCAAAGACGAATCCAACGACATAATCTTTGGCAACATGCACTCGTATTTTATTAATAAAATCTCTAGTCAAAATTTGGCACAAAAATACATAGACTACTTATAAACCAGGGCGGCGGTAGTAGGTAATTAAATCGCAATTTTTTTATTAACCGTAGTACGTGTCCTTTCATCCTCCTGTCGCACGTCTTGTCACATTGTTGCCACAGACGGCTTCGAGTGCAAGCTTGAGCAGCGCGCGGGGGCGTTTTTTTGGCCAAACGATGGTGAGCCCTGTTCCCGCGCAACCACGCAGGTTCCCGCGCAAGCTTCCCGCCTGACTCAGTGAAATCCCCCATAATCCATAGCTCTCACTTTGCATACTGGTGTTCTATCTAAAACATTTGCAAAGATGAGCTGCACAAATCCTGCTCGACACAGTTTCCCTTGGCTTCTTGGGGAAGCTGTCGGTTTGCATACGGGTGTTCTAACTAAAACCTTTGTACTGGCGTTGGTGTTGTCGTCCTCCAGGACGCCGTTACTGAAGTCTTCAAGGCAGCTATTCGCATACGAACACGTCACCGTGTACCTCCAATGCCGAGGGTGATGCACCGCAGCTCACGTTTGGGAGGGACCCTGTCAGGGCGCGCGGCGGCTATGGGCTGCCCTAGGTCGACCTGATCGCCCCTAGGGCCTCGAGGTTCGCCGCCCTGCAATGAAGGAGAACGAACGAAGTACGAGGAAGAAGAAGAACAAGGGAGAGAGATAAAAGTAAAGATAAAAGTGGTAGATGATTGTTCGATTGTGTGTTGTTGTTCAATCAGCCGTCACCTCTTATCTATATAAGAGGGACTTTCCGTACAAGAAAAGGACTTTCCTTGCTGCCCAAATTATCAAAATCTAACCAAACTCGGACTTCTCACGACCTCTGGCCCGGATGTCCGGGTCTAGGCCCGGATGATCCGGCCTAACCCAGTTTTCTGACAGCAGCCTACTGTTTTGGCTCTAGAATCCACATACATCCTCGGATTTGGACGACTTTTATACCACAATCAACCATCTTGACAAGTCTCACAACTTTCATGTTGAACACTTTTCGATTTGAGGTCATCTTGAAGGTGTTTTGGGCCGTTTTCCAAAGTCTACAGCAGAAAAAATTATCTGGACGTCCGGACGATTGCCCGGATTGTCCGGCCTTTACCCGGATCATCCGGGACTTTACCCAGATTATCCCGCTTAAACTTTTAGCTTCTGTTGTTTGGGTCGATTTTTTGGCCCCTGGCCGAATGATCTGGACCCCGGTCCGGATGATCCGGCCATGCAGTGCTGCAGTGCACAGTTTTGACTGTAACTGTTACATACAATCTCGGATGGTGACGATACTTATATCAAAATCGTTCATTTCGACGAGATGAAGAACTATGTAGTTGTAACTTTTTCCATCAGATGCCATCTTGTGGGCGTAATCAGCCGAATATTGTTCTGAATACAAAATCTCAATACTTCGAACACAACTTCGGCCTTAGAGATGAGATCGGGTGGCTATGGCCCAAATGTCAAAGTTTCTCCTTTTGACGATATGGACCTTTCTCACTTTGATCAGTTTTCCATTTGAGGCCTTCTTAATTACGTTTTTGACCATGCCAAAATCTGGTGTCAACCCATGCCCCCCTGTTTTTCGGCAAAACTTGTGTGCCGAAAAATAACTTGCACGAAGTTTGTTCTAAGCACGATGTCAACACTCCATCGGCCATTTTGTACGTGCTTTGGACGATGAGTATATATCGGCCATTTAGATTAGATTAGCAACAGAAGTGAAGCTACTTGAACATATAATGATTTGGTAATACCCTTTCATGATGTAAGAAATTATATTGCATCCGTGGATTAAAATAAGCCCATTGAGGGTAACCAATCATACCTGATGAGAATTCCGTGGCATAGGCATCAACGACATTGTTGAAGAAAATGGATAATGTGTGGACCGAAGATATTGAAACCTTCGGCTTGGTCCTTTGTAGCTTTCACTCTTTTCCTTCTTCACCTTTGCCGCACTCCTTGTAAAGGAACCTCACACATAATTATTATTTTGAATATGTCCTTTGGGAACCCATGCCATGTTTCTCTTTTCAAGTTCTTGTGCACTAAGCTTTTGCAACTCCTTCTTTTGCCAATACGATAAGCCGAGCGGGCACCCCGGCTGTGATTTTGTTTGAAGTAATGGCAATTCTTGTTTTACCTTGGGCACTCTCAACTTCTTCCCTTCAGATTTGGCACTTGATTGACTTGCCTCATTGTCTTTTGTAGCCAATGTCAACACTTTAATTGGCTCTTTTTCATTTGAGATCATATCTAAAGTGGCACTCTTACGATCATCTCTTTTGACGCGGTAGACTTGCTCAACCACCTCCTTATTCTTCCTTGTGCTCCAGATCGATTCTTTTTTGAAATGGTCCTGAAGATATGACTGCTCATTGAACGTTGGTCTTCTTGGAGCTGCATAATACTGGCGAGATGGTTTATAATAATATGGAGAATGTGCCCTTGTATCATACTTGTCCCATGATGGATATGGATTTACGTGAGCATAGGGAGGCATCCACGACATTGGCATTGGCGGCCCAAAATATGGATATGAACAAGTTGCATTCAAATTCTCTTCTTGCCAATATCGACCCTTGGATTTGCGCCTAGGGGGTGATCTTGATGCTTTTGCATTAGTTGGCCGATAAGCACTGTTCTCCTCACTTATCTTCTGATATTTTTCCAATAGTTGTGCGAAAGTGACTTTCGGCCTTTTACCTTTGTGCTTATGTCGGCCTTTGTTTTATTTGGTTGTGCTTGCACCGATATTTGGATTTTCTCGTTGCCCCCAGTATTTTCCATCTTTTGTGCAACCTCGATGGAATTTTCGCCCTCAAGAATATTATCATTGTGCTCTTGAACAACTTCCATACTTGAAAGCTTGATCGCATTACCCATGGGCCTTACCTTCTCGTGTTTAGATGGATCGGCTTGAAGCAGCCGATACCAAAACCGTTTGCCGTTAGGACCAATCGGAATAGACTGGTCATCCCTTGGTGTTTCAACAAGTTTCAATCGTCCTTTTTCAATGGCCGATTTAACTATTTGACAAAACATATTGCAATCCTCAAAATTATGCTTGACCGAATCATGTAACTTACAATACATTCGTCCTCGGATAGATGGTTTTTCATGGTGATCAAGAACTCTAATGTAATTATTTTTCAGTAACAAATTAAATATTTGATCACGCATGCTTGAATTGAAGGGATACTTCTTGTTTTCTAGCCGATCTTGGTGTGCGAACGGCTTTGGAGGTAAGCAAACGAATGGTTCAGATTTGGAATCTCCCCATTCGGCTATGCAATGTGTTTTGCACTCTATATCCGATGTCTTTTGATAAGATATCATAATAGCATCAGTTTTCTCAAAAGAATTTAACCTTGGCTTTAAATTTCTGAAACAAAAATAGTTAGAGCATACATCTCTCAATTGAGACCAAATGCAAGCCAAGTAGTAAATAAGCAAACCTACCCAATTAGATATGAACTTTAGATAAAGCAATGGGTAAAGCCCTGGCTGCAACAACAAGTCATTATCGGTCTTTATATATGGAGCAATGGGTTGACTGATATGCTCAATAACAATTTTATTTTAACAATTAAATTACCCTTCTTCATTGGTCTTTCAAAATTACTTATGAGGATTTGTCTAATAGATGCATCAACAATAAAGTTGTGACTAAATCTGAAAACAGGTAAATTAGTTGACAGCCATACCTCTTCAAATATTTTGGGAGAGCATGATGGTGGTGCGACTTGAAGAACATCTTGCTCCGTCTTTGGATGGCTCCCCAACACCTTGTCATCATATTTTTCTTGATTCCGTGCATCATTGTTTTGAAGATCCATGTCAGCCGAACTTTGTTCTTGTCCTTGTCCTTGAGGCTTGTCAATTTCTGTGGCACGAAACTCATAGGGCTGGAAGTGAGTTCTATTGACTTCAGAAAAATCAAGCATGGTTGTTTTGCTATACTTGCCATGCCCTTTCTCAATAATGCTTGCCTCTTTGGATTTGATGGATTCAGAATATATACTACTTGATTCGGCTTTTTGAACCAAAGCACCTTCATGTTCCGAATCATCCTTCTTTTCATTGATACTAACAATTGGCAATGATTCTTTTATCTGAGCCAATTCTTTTTCTGTTTGTTTCTGGCGGCGAGCGGCAAAATTGACTTTAAGCTTTTTCTCAACTTCATCCCACTCCAGATATGATTGCCCCCCAATGCTTTTAGATTCTTTCGGCAATGACACAAGGGTGTTGCCGAAACCTTGCAATTGTGTAGGGGGTGTATAATATGATATAGTACTAGGTGAAGGCGTACCCATTGTTGTAGAACCATATTTTTGCCGACCAATTCTATCAATTGGCAAAGATTCATCTTCTTGCAAAACTCTAACTCTTATTGCATTAGAATCAGGAACTAGCCCCTTATCTTGTTCTTCAAGGCAAAGAGCACTAATTTTGTTATTTCGGGCTATATCCCTTTTTAACGTAGCCACTTCCCATTCTGTAAGGGATTGCTCCGCAATATTTTCAGATTTTTTCGGCAATGAGGTGTTGCCGACAATTATGCAATTGCGTAAAGGATGCATCATATGCTACAATATTAGATGATGGCATGTGCACTCCTGGAAATTTTTCACTTATTTGGCTATGACCATGAAGGTGCAGAGCCGAATTACGAGCATCTACAGTTGTATACGGTGACGAAAAATTACTGACATAAGGCATAGCATATGATGATTGAGAGTAATTGGCCGAATAGCTAGTAGTAGCATGGCCAATTGTCCCATCCATCGGCATGTTTGGATTAACATGTTGCAAATTAGTTGCCGATGAATAAAAGGGTGAAACACTTTGTTGCGTGTTATTGGAAGTTCCTACATGGGGTGTTTCAACTTTATTCACCAAACTCACCATGTTGTTCATCGGCATATGAATTTGTGGGGTTGCCGATGCATGAGAGTTGGAGTACATATGGTGCATGTTACTAGTATCGTAAGAACTTGAAGCATGTAAACTACTTTGAATCGGCCTATGCACATAATTAGATGCATGATTGGCAAAACTAGGGCTGGCCGATAGAGTATAGTCATTGAATGATCTAGTAACACCATATGAGATATTTGCATCTATAGTAGGGAATTGGGTGTTCATATTACCATTGTAGTTTGCAAAGCCCTAGATGACGATCTCTTCGTAGAAAGAACGAGCCAGAGACCGTTCAAAGCTTTGTCCCCAGCGGAGTCGCCAAAAAGTGTGTTCGCACATGAACACATCACCGTGTACCTCCAACGCTGAGGGTGATGCACCGCAGCTCACGTGAAGGAGACCCGCAGGAAGCGCGGTACGCAAGACAATCCGGCGGGCGCTTTTGTAGACCCGAAACCCCAAACGCCCGGGAGAGACCCCGTCAGGGCGCGCGGCGGCTATGGGCTACCCTAGGTCGACCTGATTGCCCTTAGGGCCTCGAGGTTCACCGCCCTGCAATGAAGGAGAACGAACGAAGAACAAGGAAGAAGAAGAACAAGGGAGAGAGATAAAAGTAAAGATAAAAGTGGTAGATGATTGTTCGATTGTGTGTTGTTGTTCAAGCGGCCATCACCTCTTATCCATATAAGAAGCGGATGGACTTCCTGTACAAGAAAAGGACTTGCCTTGCCGTCGAAATCATCAAAATCTAACCAAACTCGGACTTCTCACGACCTCCGGCCCGGATATCCGGCTCTAGGCCCGGATGATCCGGCCTAGCCCAGTTGTCTGACAGCAGCCTACTGTTTTGGCTCTAGAATCGACATACAACCTCGTATTTGGACGAATTTTATATAAAACTCAATCGCCTCGACGAGGCGCACAACTTTCATATTGAACACTTTTCCATTTGAGGCCTTCTCAGTTATGTTTTTGACCATGCCAAAATCTGGTGTCAACAGCAGCACCGAATGTTCTTCACCTGGAAATCAAACATCATGTCATCGCGCGATCGACGGGCAGGGCGCGGGAGGACGGCAACTCGCCGCGCTACGAGTTAAAGGTCGACGGCGGCATCCCATGCCACTAAGGGCGGCGCGCGCACGGGCCGGGGCGCGGCGGGTGCAGGCAAACACACGGGGACCGGCGCCGCAGTGGGTGCAGCGGCGCGCATGGGTACTGGCGCTGGCATGTACACGAGCTTGCGCGGGTCCGCGGAGACCCCGCTGACGCCCGCGGCTTCTAGCTCTGCAATAGTGCTCGATGACCAGCCCATCAATGCTACGGGGATGGTCGCTGGGTCGGGCGCAGGGATGGGAGCTGGGACGGGCCCTGAGGCAGCAACCGTCGCGGCCAGCTCGTTCAGGGCCATGTCCATGAGGCCCCATTCCTCCTTATTTTCTATCTCCTCCGGCTCGGAGTCGACTTCACCAAACTAGAACACTAGTGGCAGATGATCCTTCTGTGCCATGATGTTGGTGGAGGTCTGCGGGAGGGGAATGGGAGGCGAACAGTAAGGCCGCCCATATTAAACAGCGGCTCAGACGCCATTAATGGAGAGGATGCGAGCAAGGCGGGCGGCCATGGAAGTCAAAAGGCTCGCTTCCCAGTGAGCCTATGCAGCTTGCAGCTCACACGCTTCCCGGTGAGCCTATGCTTTGTAGGACAGCTTGCACGCCTCTCGGTCAGCCTGCGCACCGAACTGCGCTCGCAGGCCTCCTTTTAGTCAAGGAGATGTTCGCACATAACCTCCTAGCCAGTTAAAGAATGACGCGTGGCGTCACATGAATGGTTAACAGAACTCACACGATTTAAATTATATAAACGTTTGAGATGTTAAAGTGGCAGCTATTAGTTTCAAAATGCCTTTGTTGGCTGTTATTCGAGTGCGTCTTCTCTCAAAATGGCCACGAAAAATACCATTGCCATTCCATGATAGCATGCCAAGTTTCATAAATTTCAGACGAGTTTTGGATTTACTAGAATTTTAAAAACAAAGTATCTCAATATTTCAATCAAGTGCCCTAGTGTTTGAAATTCATTCCCATTTCTAGCATGGTACCTAAGAATGCATCCAAGGACACACATTTAATATGTCAACCCATTTTTCTGCACTGGAGCATGTGCATGTAGTTCAAATTTGAATTATGCACATAAAATGCCTAGAAAACCCAGTTAATATATAAAAATATCCTAGCAAACCCCGAAAAATCCCAAAAATTGACACAACACTCCTGTTGTTCTATCTTGGCACTAGAAAAATTTTGAAATCAAGAAGAGGCAACGGATATTGTTTCATCCCCAAAGGTGACACATTCCCTACTGAAACCATCAGGCTTGTTGTGAGAAGCTCTGGTTTGCAAGAAGCTTATACCTAAACCTGCCCCAAATGGGACAATTTTTTACCACAACATGTTGATGCTGCTCCATGATAGCATGCCGAGTTTCATGAATTTCAGATGAGTTTTGGATGTACTAGAATTTGGAAACAAAATATCTCAATGTTTGTGGCCGAGGGACAGTGGCAAAGGTGTTTGACATTCATTCCCATTAGTTGCATTGGACCTAAGCATGCACCCAAGGATACATATTTGATTTTTCAACCAATTTATATGCATTGGAGCATGTGCATGTAGTTCAAATTTGAATTATGCACATAAAATGCCTAGAAACCCCAGTTAATGTATAAAAATATACAAATGAACCCCTAAAAATTCCAAAATTTAACACAACACTCATGTTGTTCTATGTTGACACTAGAAAATTTTGAAAGCAAGAAGAGGCAACGGATATCGTTTCATCCCAAAAGGTGGCATGTTCCCTACCAAAACCATCAGGCTTGTTGTGAGAAGCTCTGGTTTCTGAGAAGCTTATACCCAAACCTGCCCCAAATGGGACAAAAAATTTACCATGGCATGTTGATGCCGCTCAATGATAGCATGCCAATTTTCATGAATTTCAGATGAGTTTTGGATTTACTAGAATTTAAAAGCAAAGTATCTCAACATTTGTGGCCAAGCGACAGTGGCTAGGTGTTTGACATTCATTCCCATTTCTTGCATGGGACATAAGCATGCACCCAAGGACGCATATTTGATTTTTCAACCAATTTATACGCACTGGAGCAAGTGCATGTAGTTCAAATCTGAATTATGCACATAAATGCATAGAAAACCCAGTTAATGTATAAAAATGTCCGAACGATCCCCGAAAAATTCCAAAATTTAACACGACACTCATGTTGTTCTATGTTGACACCAGAAAAAAATTGAAAGCAAGAAGAGGCGACGAATATCGTTTTGTCCACAAAGGTGACACGTTTTCCTACCGGAACCATGAAGCTTCTTGTGAGAAGCTCTGGTTTGTGAGAAGCTTATACCATAACCTGCTGTCGGTGTCAAAACCTACATATCTTGGGTAGGGGGTCCCAAGTTGTGTGTCTGAGGATTGATGGTAACAAGGGACAATAGGGACACAATGTTTACCTAGGTTCGGACCCTCTTAAAGGAGGTAAAACCCTACATCTTGCTTGATAATATTTGATGTGTATGAGGGTTACAAGAGTTGATCTACATCAAGATCGTAATGGCTAAACCTTAGCTGTCTAGCCTATGATTCTTCTCATCCCCTCTATGGACTAAACCCTCCGGTTTATATACACACCGGAGGGGCCTAGGGCTGTACAGAGTTGGTTTGCAGAGGAAGGAAATAGTACATCCGAACACCAAACTTGCCGTCCACGCACATAGGAGTCCTACCCGGACACGGGGGATTATCTTCTGCTTTGACTTCACGGCCCATCAGTCCGGCCCATATCGAATAGACCGGACACCCAAGGACCCCCTAATCCAGGACTCCCTCAGTAGCCCCTGAACTAGTCTTCGATGATGATGTGTTTGGCATGCGGATTATCTTCAACATTGCAAGGCGGGTTCCTCCTCCCGAATATTTTAATTAAGCCTCCTGCATAAAGGGATTGTGTCTGGTTCTGCATAATTAATACAACCCTTAGCCATGAAGGCAAGGCGTCCAAATAGAAATAGTGCCTCTACTGACAACTCTTCTCACGAAGCATCACACTTGAGTTTTCAACAATTCGAAACGTTTTCACGCTCCTCGCTTCGTGTTTCGAGGTTTAGCCTCCATTGGCTTCTCTTGTCAAAACAGAGATCGTGCCCGCCCATTACGGGATTCTCATCAATATGGTTTGGGTAATCCAACCACACCTTACGCACGATTTCATTGGGAGCAGGCGAGTTTTATGGCTTAAGAGGGGGACGCTTGGTATTTTCACCGTCCATAAAAGGGTAATGACCTCTCCTTTTCTTCACACCTTCCTCTAGCTTATGTCTCCCAATCTCCAAACTCCAGTGCCCAAAACTCCGACCTCCTCTACCGCCTCCACCCTTCTCAGCAATGGCTAGGTCTGGCTCCAAGGGAAAGTGGGAGGCCTCCATCATCACAGAAAAGGACGTCAAGGATCTCCGGAGCACGGGCTATTTGTCCGCGGATATCGTGCATAGGATCCCTGACAAAGATCAGGTTATTCCTACTCCTGAGCCCGGTGAGAGGGTCGTGTTCATCCCCCATTTCCTTCGGGGGCTAGGATTTCCCCTCCACCCCTTTGCTGGGGTCTTATGTTTTACTACGGGCTAGATTTCCATGGTCTAGCCCCAAAATCCTTCCTCCACATATCGGCTTTCATAGTCGTGTGTGAGGCTCTTCTCCGCATCCCCCCACACTTCGGCCTGTGGCTCAAGGTCTTCAATATGAAGCTGAAGGTGGTCGACGGACAGCATGCGAACTGTGGCGGGGCTATGGTAAGTAAGCTTCCCAATGCCGTCTGGCCCAAAGGGGCATTCGTAGAGACAGTCAAGGTATGCCGGCAGGAGTGGTTCTACATCACCGAACCCCACGACGCCAACTGGGTGACCACGCCTGACTTCAGATCCGGACCCCCACGAGACTCACCTCATGGTCCGCCAAGGGCCTTGATTGGGGGTCCAAACCAGAGGTGCAGATGCTATAGACGCGCATCTCTAACATGTTGGGTGCAAACACCGGTCTCACAAACGTGATTCAAGTGATGCTCTTCCGCCGCACCCTTCCCTGCCAGCTCCGGGCCTCCCCTTGTGGGAGTTCAATCCAGAGGAGCCACGGGCCTTGAAGCGCTTCTTCGGCACCATGCACGAAGATATATGGAAGCAGCTCTTCAAGGCTCAGAAGAAGTGGCCAAAGAAGACCGAGGACATCGGACTCGACATCGAGAACCTGGCCACAGCGGTAAGCATAATCTTTCTGAAGACCTATTTGGTCAATACTTCAGATATAATAAAGATTACATTGCCTACTTTTCGTACAGGGCTGGACGGCAAAGGCGGAGCAGGTCAACTGTCCCGCGCGGTTGCCTGAGGACCCAACCACACCCCAGCTAACAGAGGTGCTAGTCCCAGCGCCCTATCAGGCGTCGGAGAAGAAGGCCAAGAAGAAGAAAGGCAAGGAGGCCAAGGGCGGCCCCCGCCACAAAGGTCCTTCAGACACAGTGTCCGGAGAGACTGCAACCCTCTCTTCCCACGAGGGATACGAGGAAGAAAAGGAGGAGGAGGTGGAAAGTGACTCCCCTCGTAAGGGGAGGAAGAAGAAGAGGGCGGCCTCCAAAGACCCGGAGGGGGAGGCGCCCAAGAGAGGGAAACTGACGCTCCCGGACAGTTCGGACTCAGAGTCCTAACTAGTCCCTAGAAACCTCCCAGGGTGAAGCACCTGGCCTAATTGTAAGTATTCAGAAACTTATTGTTTATCTTCGGTCTACTTGCTTCCATTATGTAAGTTATTTTGTTATTTGCCCTTCAGCCCTCCCAGCGAGCTCCCGCATACTCCATTATCGGAGGGGAATTCTCTGTCACCCGAAATGGCAGAGAGCAACAAGCTGCCGCGAGCCCCCCGCCTATCGCCATGTAGGACACCTAAGTGTTGTCTCAAAGGACATCTCCTGGCCAGGGGGAGTGGACGGAACCGTCGAGATAGCGCCCAAGGTTAATACCTCGGTCGCTGAAGACCTAGGGGAGGCGGCCCCTATGACAACCGACGGTGGGGAGCCCCCACAATCCAGGCCCCAGCCGAACATCCTTCCGGAGACCAGCACGGCTCCGGGATCGGATAAGCAACCCCCTTCGAAAGAGGGGGGAGGAGCACAAGCTCCATCGGCAGCCTCCATTAATCCGGAGGCGCCGAACGCTCTGGAGGAAGCACTGCAAAGTGCTTCCGTCGTGGAGGAGCACCGCACCCTGATGGGTGTGGTTATGGAGAAGGTTCAGTCTGCTAAAAATGGACTGGATGAAGCCTTCTGTAGCCTACTGACAGGCTTTGAGGTATGCGACGTAATGTTCTAAAAGCTTTACATATAAAATAATAAACCTGTATAAAGACAGTAGCCCCTGAGGCTCTGTCCGGTTTGAAAAAAATGGACAGAGGATCCATATAGTATTCGGGAGAGTAACATACTGTGTTGTTATTGTAACAGGCTTACATGTTGGCGGTGACCGCCCATGCCGCCGAAGTTTCCGAACTCCGTCGAAAGCTTCATATGGAAGATGAGGAACTCGACCGCATTAATAAGCGGTTCGGCGAGACGCAAGGTATGCGTACAACATTAAGAAGGAATGTATTTTTATATTAGAAGTGTGAAAGTGCATTATATCGACTAGAGGGGGGTGAATAGGCGATTTTTATGAATTCTTCACTGAGGAATTTGCTGGTGAGGAAATTCCTTAGCGAAGAACTACTTGCAGCGGAATATGTACTCAGAAGTAAACATAACAGGATACACACATAGTCAGCATGATGAAATGAAGACCAAAAAAATAGAGTACGGAAAGCATGAACACAGGATAGCATGATGAAGACAAACAGACTGAAGAAATTGAACTGAGGAATTTGTGAAAGTCTTCAGTCAAAGTCTTCAAGCACAGATATGAACAACATTCAACACAAGAATGAGGAAATGAAAGAGTTGAGGAAATAGAACCACTCGGTTGGTGAAGACAATGATTTGGTAAACCAGTTCCAACTGCTGTCTCGCTTGTACGTCTGGTTGGGCGGCCGAGTATTTAAACTCGAGGACACACAGCCCGGAAAACCAGATCTCGAGCCGCAACTCAGACACCCATCCTCACCGTATTCTCCTTGAACTAAGACCACGCAGGCCTCGCCTAATCACTCGTGGTAAGTCTTCAGTGACTTCCAAACCTTCACAGACTTGGTCACTCAGCAATCCACAATTCCTCTTGGATGCTCTAGACCTTGACGCCTAACCGTCTGGAAGAAGCACGCCTTGAAAGGTAACAAGCGTCGGATCCACGCAGATCAATTTGTTCATGATGCTCAATCACTTTGGGTTTGTGTGGGTTTGGTTTTGGGATTTTCCTCACTTGATGATTTTCGCCAAAGTCCTCGGAGGATGGGTTGCTCTCAGATGACAAGTGTCGAAGTTCTTCGGAGCAGCCAACCAGCTAGTGGTTGTAGGGGCGGCTATTTATAGCCTAGGAGGAGCCCGACATGATAAGACATAAATGCCCTTCAATGATATGACCGTTAGGTGGATAAGATATTTTGGGATAGCCGCGCAGAAGACAAAGAACGGTCGGAAATTTGACTCTCAAATTCTTCGGGGCTATCATGTTCCTCATCAGGTAGGCAATTCAGACCGGCGAATTCCTAACTCCTCGCTTAGAGAAAGTCCTCATTGACTGAAGAACTGCGTCTCATCATTTGAGAAGTTGATCGAATCTGCATGAGATTTCCAATGGCTTCACTCAAGGGATTGGTAGGTGTAGGATTTTGAGTTGAGCATCACATGGAAATTTTTCCTTAGTATTTCCTCGACCCCTTTAACGATGCGGTGTTTCCTATGACTCAAGAAAGAGAAAATGAAACTACGAAAACAAATGTCTTCACGCTTCATATTCCTCGAATGAATATCAAGTCTTCAAGGTCACACCAATTTCTTCACTTTCAAAGTCTTCGAAAGTCTTCGAATATCAAAGTCTTCATTGAAGAACTTCATTTTAGGGTCGACTTTCTCAGTAAATATCAAACTCCTCATAGACTTATAGACCTTTGTACACTCACAAGCGCATCAGTTACTTAACCTATAAGTCTTCAATACACCAAAATCACTAAGGGCACTAGATGCACTTACAATCTCCCCTTTTGGTGATTGATGACAACATAGGTTAAGTTTTCAACGGGATAAACATATGAAGTGTAAATACTGATATTGAGGAGTTTGATTGCAAGATATAGAAGAACTCCCCACGAATATGTGCATAGTGAGGAATTTGCTTTTGAGGCAATGCACATTTGAAGAATCGAATCATGGAGATCTCCCCTATATCTTGTAATTCATACACGATTTGATATATAATATGAAGAATTTGAAATGCATGATGAAATATGGTGCTGATGAGATTCAAGATGCGTGCAATAATATTGACAAGGAATAAGCATGCGGAATAGCACATCAAAAGTTTCAAAGCTCAGTGCGTCAACAGCATCAGAGCACGACCAAAAGTATCAAGGCACCATCGGTTTAAGATTACAACTCGATCCAATAAAAGTTTCGGAAGAACGAGAGTTGTAACTTAATAAAAACGCCCATAATATAAACCCGCTTGAAGACTAACTCAGATTTCTCCCCCTTTGTCATCAAATGACCAAAAGGATCGAAACTGAGGACTAACGCCCCTGAAGATTTTCAAGTTGATGGAGGAGCGCCGGCGTTGTCGGGGTTGGTTGTTGAAGTAGGGCCTACCGCAGTGTCGTCCAAATCTTCATGTTCATCAGTTTCACGCGATGAAGAATAAGAACTGGCCACCAGATCAGGAACTTTGACTCTGTTGCATTTCTTCGGAGGTGTTGCAAACCAGTCAAATGCTTCCTGGAGACCCATAGTCTTCAATTCTTCCGCGGAATATACATGATTGAGAACAGCCCAGGTGCGGTTGAGGGTTTCATGAAGGTAGTACTGATTTTTCTTCACTGCATTATGTGTTGAGGTCATGTTGTGAAGAATTACAGCAAATTGACGCTTCACCCATTTCTGATTGCGGTCAACCTTCTGATGAAGACTGAGGAGTAACTCACGGTCAGTCATCACCCTGGGTGCTGTTGCTTGAGGCTTTTGCTTGGTTGAGGTATTTGCGGCAGAGTCATGTGTTGCAGAATCGTCATTGGTGGAGTAAGATGTAGCGAGACGGAATTGACCATCCAATGGACGAGTGCCTTCATCAATCACAGCTGCTGCCTTGCCCTTATCATCAGATGATGAAACTGGTCGCTTGAGGACTTCAATGGGCGGCAAGTAGCTACCATGGTTCAGAGTGTCAGCCTTATAATTCAGTGAAGATCTTGCCCTTATGAATCTCATAATCCAAGGCGCAGAGGGCTTCAGCTCAAAAGGTGACATTGCAACATTAGCCAGAGTCCTCATGAAGAAATCGTGGAAGTTGACATGAACGCCATGAATGATGTTGAAAAGCATGTTCTTCATGATGCCAACGACATCTTCTTCATTTGAGTCGTGGCCTTTGATGGGACTCATTGTCTTCGTCAGAATTCGATAGACAGTCCGAGGCACATACAATAATTCCTTAACGAGGAATTTGGTTGGCCTGCCCTGGCTTCAAAGGCTTCATAAGCACTTGCATAAAATGATCAGTCAGCTCGTGATCATTGTAGATGCAACATGCACCTTCATGGGGAGGATCAAGAGGAAGGACACGAAGCAATTCAGTTGCTGGTGCCTTGTAGTGAGTGTTTTCAGTCATCCAATCCAACACCCATGAATTGACATCTTCAGCATCTCCGGTGATATGCAAAGTGGCATAGAACTGAAGAATGAGTTCTTCATTCCAATCACAGATATCAGTGTAGAAATTTAGGAGTCCTGCATCATGAATAACTCGGAGTACTGGCTCGAAGCACGGCAGAGATTCCATATCCACAAGAGGAATATGCTCATGGTCGAAGATCTTGTCCTTGTCAAAGAGCACTGAGGAATAGAAGTTGGCTTGAGTAGCAGTCCAGAAGCGTCTTTTCCTCATACGAGCAGATTCATATGGATTGTAAGCAGTGAAGAACACATGCTCAGAAAAGAAGTCTTCAGCCTTGAATTTTTGCTTGCTTGAGAACGGATTCTTCGGTTTGGGCAGAGGAAAGTCAGTTATTTGCAGCATAACCTCAGTAATCGCGATCTCAGGTGCTTCAGGCTGAGGAATTTCTGGTTCCTCTTCTTGTGCAGTTTGGGGATCAACAGCAGGTTCTTCAGCGCTAGTGGCTGGAATTTCTTCATGAACAGACGATGTGGGATGAGTTTCTTCAGAGCCCAATTGAACAGTTGTAGCCGGGGACTGAGGAGTTTGTTGAATCGGAGTGAAGAGAGGAGTATTGGGATGCTGACTTTCCCAAAAGTCATCGTTCATCACTGGTGTAGTGCATCCAATATCCACGTCTTCATCTTCTTTTTCAATTTCCTCAACACCAGCCTCTTCAGCTGTGAACTGAGGCATGGGTGAGGAAACAATTGGTGATGAAGGGAATGTTTCCACTTCAATTTCTTCATCAAGCTGTTCTGAGGTAGCAACAGATTGATTTTCTTCATCAGATCCGCTTGGGATCTTGTAGTCTTCTCCATAAGGAACAATTTCCTTAGACGACATGGAGGAAATGGGAACGGCATCAATAGGATTTTCAAGCGAGCTGGTCATTGGCTTCATTTTCTTCGCAAATCAAGAATTTGACGCAATGATGCCTTCCTCTTCTTCACTTGCAGCTCGCTCTGCAGCCTTTGTCTTCTTCACTTCATAGGCGTAAGGAAGAATTGGAGTTGGTGTTGGCGCAGGAGGAGCCGAGGACTATGGTGCAATTTCTTGGCGCAATCGGTGTAGTTGCTCGATCTCTTCGATTTCTTGAGCGCACCGCTAGTGGATGCCCAGGAATTTCTTCAATGGTTGGAATGGAGTCATCAGCCACGAACTTGTATTTTCATCAAGAGGTGAAAGTCATCGCTGAGTCTTGGCATGTTCTTCAAAGCAGGTGAGCGAGTCTTCACCGAGGATTTTCTTATTGCGATGGGGCTGCAACAGCTTGTCATTTTCTTCATCAAATTGATTTAATCTCACCTTGGCTCCTTGCCAATCAAGATTATAAGCATCGAAATCCTTCTTTGAGGGCTTGGATTTCAGATTGAGCTTTGAGAAGTTCTTCAGAGTCGTTGACGATGTTCTTCCTCGAAGCTTCTCCTTTCGGCTTGTGCTCTCTTAATCTCACGAGCCTTTTCAAATTTCCATTTCTCTTGAAAGATGAAATGGTTCAGATATGACTTTGACCAGAGTCGATGGCGGATCGTGCATGGGAGTGTTTGGATCTTGATGCCATAGGTCGATGAAGTTGAGGATCTTCTTCGGATCCAAAAGCAGAGGCATTGTTGTTCCTTTGGCTCTAGCGGCCTTTGTCAGCCTGTCTCTGATGATTTCGCAAGTTCTTCATCGAAGCTTCATCATCGAGGGCACGTTGAAGGCAACCTGTTTCTTTCTTGGACTTGGCCGAGGACCGCGTCCCAGCAGCTTGCTTTTGTCTTCAGCAGAGTGGGGCTGATGAGGACATTGGTGCAGGTGAGGAACTTGCCGAGACACGAAGCAATTGAGAAACCCCAGAATCCTTTGACATGTAGCAAGATGCACAGGAGTTGAGGACTTGGAGGAGCTGCTTGAGGATTTTGAGGAGCAAAGCAGAATCTAAGGAATTTGCTGTGAGGGCGCTGATGGTGAAGCACTTGGCTTGCGAAAGCAGGCTTCTTGGCATTGATTTCCTCGGCTTGACCGAGGGCTCGGCCAACGGCAGCAAGCAGATAGAATCCTCATTGAATTTCCTCACTGCCTCCTTGGCCTGTCTTGCCAATTTGGCTTGGCGCTGGACCATTCTTCAGAAAGTCTTCACCACGCTTGATGTTTGGTGGGATCGTGACTTGGCCAAAGCCAAAGGAGCTCTTGGGCATGGAGGGTTTAAGGCGAATTTCTTCATGTACTTGGGAGTAACATAGCGATATTCCCTCCATTCTCGTGCCCCTCTTCGTTCTATCCTCTGGATGCGCACTTTCCGCTGATTTTTGTTCTCCTTGCCAAATGTGGCTTCATCAGGTGTGCAATAGTCTTTGTATATTTCATCAGGGATCTCAAAGGCAGTCATGACCTCCGGTTTCTTTCCTCCCTTCTGCGGTCTCTTGCCTTTTGCCATTTTCTTGGATGAGGAATTTGAACAATAGAACACTCAAGAAGTATGCAGTTTTTCTTCGAGGAACGCTGCAAATGAGTTAAGTTGATGAGAACCTAGTGATTCAAAGAATGACATGAGTACTGTGAGCAGAGTGTAGGTGCGAGGAATTTGGAGAGGTCATATCGTTCTCGTAAGATTTTTCAAAAAGACAAGTTTTGAGGAATTTGACCAGTTGAGCCTTGAGGAATTTCACTAAGCGTTTCGTCTTAGGTTCCAGAGTTGTACAGATTGAAAATCCGCACAATTGAGGAATCTTGAAGAAATGAATGCTTAGAGAGATAAATCAAGAGCATATAGTTGTGAGGTGTTCATATGTGCAGATTTGAATAACAAAAACACCTTTGAAGATTTTCAGAAAGATTTGAGAATCAAAGTGAGTAATAAAAATGACTTTTAATTACCCGAACTGAAGAACACGATGAACAGAGATGAACTGTAGTGAAGTTCGTCACGTTAGATCTCCCACGCCCTAACTTGGCAGAGGGAGACGCCTCTGACGGTGGCGGAGTGAAGATTTCCGCGCCGGGCGCGAAAGTACGACGGCGACGAGGTCGAGGCAAGGAAGCTCTTCCTCACCGGGCGGCGATGGAGTAGCGGCGGCGCTTAGGGTTTGAGGAGAGCTCGAGGAGAGACAACGACGAGCGGAGTGAATGAAGTAAGGAAGGGAGAGGGGTATTTATAGCCATGGTAAAAACTGTTCGCCCAAAGATTTTGGGACGAACATGCCCCTGCCCTTTCTCCTTCACGCGACATGTGTCACCCACACACTGTGCAGATGAGATCGTGTAAGATCGTGGGTGAATAAACTAATGTATCGTGGGATACGGAACGGTTTGAGCGGCAAAACCGAAAATTTGGATAAGATTTGCTTCAAAATTTCGTTCGCAATTTCTTCAGCTGTCAAGGACACAGTGAAGACTTTGAACGAGTTTCAATCAGAACGCACATGAAGAATTTGTGAATAGATTGGGTTGAGTATAGCATAGAGGGGGAAGGGTCCGATCACATTCACTTAGCAGAAATCACAACTTGAAGAAATAGCAATAAGTGAATGCTGTAGAGGACATTCACATATATATATATAGCCAATGAAGAAAAACGACGGAAACATTGAAGATTTTGCAAAGTTGAAGAATTTAAAAAACTGAGGAATTTCAAAATGAGGAAAAACTCAAATTGAAGATTTTCAACTTTTGTGGTGGCGTAGCCCACCAGATAAGAATGATGATTTCAGACACGCGCACAATTGTCGAGGGTTCGAGAATCAAATTCTTCATTAATTTCTTCACACTTAGAATGTTATTCTTCATTGATTGAAGAAAACGTTTCTTCATGTGTTGCACATCTAAGTCATCAATTCTGCATAAGGGTTAGGATGTGTGTCCTTTTCAAAGAACATTCAAGATTCTAAGATATTTAGCTCACACCGCAACTTGCTAAATCTCTTCTCATCCAAGGGCTTAGTGAAGATATCAGCTAGCTGTTCTTCGCCTTCACATGCTCGATGGAGATATCGCCTTCAACACATGATCACGAAGAAAATGATGACGAATCTGGATGTGCTTAGTCTTCGAGTGCTGAACGGGTTGTGAGCAATCTTGATGGCACTCTCATTGTCGCAGAGGAGAGGCACATTCTTCACGCTGACGCCATAGTCCTTGAGGGTTTGCTTCATCCAAAGCGCTTGAGCACAGATGAGCCAAAGCAGCAATGTATTCAGCTTCAGCAGAGAGATGTGATACGCAGCTCTGCTTTCTTGAGGACCAACGGACCAAAGATCGTCCGAGGAAATGACAAGTGCCGATGTTGACTTGCGGTCCACACGATCACCAAAGATAGTCGAGTCGAAATATCCAATGAGATCAAAATCGAGCCCTTGGGGTACCATAATCCTAGTGTTGGTGTGTGAGCTAGATATCAAGAATATGCTTCACACCTTATGGTGTGATTCCTTCGTGCAGCTTGAAATCGGGCACACATGCAAACACTAAGCATTATATCTGGCCTAGATGCACATAAGTACAATAAAGAACCAATCATGGAGCGGTATACCTTGTGATCAAGTCAATACCATTTTCATCGATGCATAGATGGCCATTTGTGGGCATAGGAATTTTGACGCCTTTGCAATCTTGCATGCCGAATTTCCTCAAGACATCTTTGAGGTATTTCTCCGAGATATGAATATGCCATTCTTGCTCCGATTTAATTTGAAGACCTAAGAAGAATTTCAATTCTCCCATCATAGACATTTGATATTCTTCACTCATCATATAGGCAAATTCATCACTATATCATTGGTTAGTACAGCCAAAAATAATATCATCAACATATATTTGGCACACAAACAGTTCACCATCATATGATTTAGTAAAAAGAGTAGGGTCGAGTGAACGGTGTGAAGCCATTCTTCACGAAGAATTCCTTCAATGTGTCATACCACGCCCGAGGGGCTTGCTTGAGGCCATAGAGGGCCTTATTGAGTCTCAAGACTTTGTCGATTCTTGGGATCTTCAAAACCCGGGGTTGAGCAACATATACTTCTTCCTCAAGCTTACCATTGAGGAATGCACTTTTCACATCCATTTGATATAAGATGATATCATGATGGTTAGCATAGGCAAGTAAATGCGAATAGCCTCAAGTCTAGCAACAGTGCAAAAGTTTCATCGAAATCAATTCCTTCAACCTGTGTAGCCTTGAGCTACTAGTCGTGCTTTATTCCTCACCACAAGGCCATTTCCATCTTGCTTGTTGCGGTAGATCCACTTTGTGCCAATGATATTATGCTTGCGAGGATCCGGGCGATTGACCAATTCCTGACATTGTTCAACTCGAATCGATGTAATTCTTCTTGCATAGCTTGAATCCACTCCGCCCGTAAATGCTTCATCTACCTTAGTGGGCTCGAGATAGAGACAAAAGCATAGTGCCCACAAAAGTTAGATAAGTGTGAAGCTTTTGAGCGTGTGAGAGGACCTGTGCGCTAATGTCATCGATGATCTTCTCCACTTGCACTTCTTTTGCAACGCTGGATGAGTTGGTTGTCACGAGGATTTTGATCAGCATTTTCTTCAAAGACCATTTTCCTCATCATGTTCTTCAGTGCATCACCGACGCTCTTCATGAACAGGAATGAATTCTTCAAAGCAGATTCTTCAAGAGGAATGACATCCTCGGTTGCCTTGAGCTTGATAGCATCCTCGGTGCTGGTTCATCTAACACGAAGGTAGGTGCTCTCTTTGCGAGCCATTAGTTTCATCGAACCGCACATCTACAAAGGTCAACAATCTTGTGAAGAACAATGTTGAAGACTCAGAGGTGTGCGAGTCCTTTCCGTAACCAAGCATAAAACCTTCATGTGCTTTGGTGCAAATTTAGAGTTGTGGTGAGGATCTCTAATCCAACATTTAGCACAAGACTTTGAAATAACTCACATTGGGTTTCTTGTCGCGAGGAGTTCATAAGCGCCTTCTTGAAGAATTTGTGAAGATATACTCTGTTGATGATGTGGCGTGCAAGATCAATTGCATCAATCCAAAAACGCCGAGGCGCTTTGTATTCATCAAGCATAGTGCGAGCCATCTCAACAAGAGTTCTGTTCTTGCGCTCCACGACGCCATTCTGCTGAGGAGTATAGGGAGCAGATAACTCATGAGTAATACCAAGTTCATCAAGATAGGCATCAAGACCAGAATTCTTGAACTCAATTCCATTGTCACTTCTGATATGCTTGATCTTCACACCAAAGTTGGTTGAAGCCCTCGAGGAAAATCGTTTGAAGACTTCCTGCACTTCATGTTTGTAAGTAACAATGTGTACCCATGTATATCGAGAATAATCATCAACAATGACAAAACCATATAAAGATGCATCATTAGTGATTGCTGAATAATGATTAGGTCCGAAGAGGTCCATGTGAAGCAATTCGAATGGACGTGTAGTGGTCATGATAGTCTTCGCTGGATGCTTGGCCTTGGTCATTTTTCCGGCTTCACATGCTCCGCATAAGTGATCCTTGAGGAATTTGACATTCTCAATGCCAATGACATGCTTCTTCTTTGCAAGCGTGTTCAAATTCCTCATGCCTGCATGACCAAGTCGTCGATGCCATAGCCAGCCTTCTGAAGTTTTTGCAAGTAGATACACGGCTGGTTGTGGTCCTGTAGAGAAATCAACAATATACAGATCTCCTCTCCTAAAGCCTTCGAAGACTTTGGAATTGCCAGCTTCCATAATCACAACACAACGATATTTTCCGAAGACAACAACCATATCAAGATCACAAAGCATTGAGACTGACATAAGATTGTATCCTAAGGACTCAACAAGCATGACTTTGTCCATGTGCTTATCCTTAGAGATAGCAACCTTACCAAGACCCAATACCGACTTTTGCCTTTGTCAAGAAAAATGATATGCTTCAGAGGTGACGGTGATAAGGAGCATCCATCAATAGATTCTTGTCACCAATCATGTGATTTGTACATCCACTATCGAGGACCCATTCAAGGGTTTTGGGTTGATCATCCTCCGAGATGAATTAGTGTAGCTTACAATCTCATATGCTTCATCAAGGAAGAATATGATATCAAGTTCATCGATGAATTTCATCAAGCAATAGAAAGATATAGCAAGATGAGGACGTGTGAAATGAAAGTTCATTTCATCATGATTCGCTGCGTCCTTTCGAGCATTTTGTCGTGTCCTCCAAGAAATTCTTCAGACGTTAGAGCACATCTGGAGACCTGACCCTGCAGAAGAGATTAGTTCTTTTTCTTCACCACCCACATTTGGAGGGGTGGCAAAGAGTTCATCATCCTGCGAGCACCATGTGAGAAAGGTGGCAAAGATGCCAAACCATTTCGCTTAGCATAGGAGGGGTTAGGGTATGCATATGAATAAGCAGAGTAATTCTTCGAGGACTTATGAACATAATGGTTTGAAGAATAATGCACATATTCATAGCCCTTAGCTCTACCCTGCGAGACAGAGTTGTTAGCACGATGATGATCATATGAGGACTTTGATCCAGTTGAGGAATTTGATCCTCGTGAAGAATTTGGTCCATATGAGGACTTGGATCCATATGAAGAGTTTGGTCCATATGAAGAATTTGATCTGGGGTTCCTGTTCTTCACAGGTGGTGTCATGAGGACACTCACCTGAAGACTTTCAACACTGGTTTTGGGAACCCAGATTTTCTTCATGGGGGAACCGTTCCTGCAGTTAGTGCCAACATATCTAGCAAATACTTCACCATTCTGATTTTTGAATAGTTTATAGTTGGAGTCAAATGACTCATCAGAGGAATGAGAAGATTCACAAGTAAAGCCAGATAAGTTAGATGGATCAACTGGAGGTCCCTTTGCAGCAACCCATGAGGTTTTGGGATACTGCTCAGGCTTCCAATATGTTCCATCGGCATTGAGTTTCCTCTCAAAGGCAATACCCTCTTTCCTAGGGTTTCATTGAGGATCTGCTTTTGAGCACATCACAAAGTGTCGATGCCCTTTGAGGCTTTTGTACATGCTCTGTCATGTACAATTCCTTCAAATTTCGCATTGTCAAGGATACTAGCAATGTCCTCGGATGAGGAAATAGTGATAGCAGAGGCAGATGAAGAATTTGTAACATTTGAAGCATTTGAACATTCAGTGAAGAATTAGCGATTCATGTTCAATGCACTTTAAGCATGGAGGAACAAATTCTTCACGAGAAGCGCTGATTTGTTGAGCTAGTAATGAATCGCGCCCTTCGAAGATCTTCATAACACACTCTTAGCTTTTCAAGATCTTCCTTTCTTTGAAGAGCTTCAAGAGAAAGCTTCTCATGGTCTTGCTTTTCTTGAAGAAATTCATATGAAAGTTTCTCATGATCGACAAGAGAGAGTTATGATGACCTTGAAGATTGTCATACCTAGACCAAGTCTCAAGATTTTCACCAAGGCTTTAGTGCGATCCATTTCTTCACCCAACATATCATCACTTTTATCTAGCATGTTTTGAACCTTTTCAAGAGCCCGTTGTTGTTTCACAGCAATTTTAGCAAGTTTAGAGTAGCTAGGCTTGAGATCCTCATCGATTCATTTTCACTAGAATCGGAGGAGTTGTATTTGAGTACCTTAGCTCCTTTTGCCATGAAGCAATAGGTGGGGCGTAGCCATCATTATCTTCATCGGGCTTGTTGGTGGAGTCGGTTTCTTGATGTTGAAGATGGACTTGTTGACAAAGCAATAGTAAAGGCCGACTTGCCACACTGACTCAGATTCTTGGACTCCTCCTCTTCATCATTTTCCTCAGATTCAGCTTCAGAGTCCATTTCCTTGCCAATGAATGCCCGAGCTTTCTTGGAGCTGCCCTTCTTGTGAGATGAAGACTTTGAGGGTTTTGATGACTTAAGATTTTGACGATTTCTTCTTCTTCTTCATATCATCGTAATCGTAATCCTTGTATTTCTTCTTCTTCATTTCCTTTTCCCATCGAGGACAATCTTGAATATAGTGACCAGGCTTCTTGCATTTGTGGCAAAGTCTTCTCTTGTAGTCACCGGATGAGGAATCATTTCCTCTTGAGGGTTTTCCAAAGCGACCACGCCTTGTGAACTTCGAATTTCTTCACAAGCGAGCTAGATCCTGCTCGATTCTTGAGGATCACCAAGGCTACTACCAGAATCCTCACATTCAGAGTCAGACATAACCTTAGCCTTTAAGGCACGTGGTTTGCCATAGTTTGAGCCATAGAGATCTCTCTTTTGAAGAAGTGGAACTCCCGAGTGTTTAGCCTTCGAGGATATCGGCAGATCAAGCGACTTGTAGTCAAGACGTTCTTGTATCATCATCCCGAGTATCAAATGAGGAATCAAGCGATCTCAGCAGTTTCTTCACAACTTCATGATCAGTGATGTCGGTGGCACCGAGGGCTTGAAGCTCATTTGAGATGTCAGTGAGGCGATCAAAGGTTTGTTGGACATTCTCATTGTCGAGTCTTTTGAAGCGGTTGAAGAGATTCCGAAGAACATCGACTCGAGAGTCACGCTGAGTTGAAACTCCTTCATTTACTTTGGATAGCCTATCCCAGATAAGCTTAACAGTTTCCAAAGCACTCACTCTTCCATACCGTCCTTTGCTCAGATGACCACATATGATATTCTTCGCTTGAGAATCGAGTTGTTTGAATCTCTTCACATCGGTAGCGTTCAGTGTTTCAGTGACAAAGGGGACACCATTTTCCACAACATACCAGAGATCATTGTCAATTGCCTCAAGATGCATTCGCATCTTGTTCTTCCATAGAGGGGTAGTCCGCTCCATCAAAGGTAGGACACCCAATGAGACCTTGATCATACCTGCGGTCGACATAACTAAAACTCCAAAGTGGTTAAACTAAAATCACACGTAACAAGGGAGTACCTTGCTCGATACCAATTGAAAGTCGTTATATCGACTAGAGGGGGTGAATAGGCGATTTTATGAATTCTTCATCGAGGAATTTGCTGGTGAGGAAATTCCTTAGCTTAACAACTACTTGCAGGAATATGTACTCGAAGTAAACATAACAGATACACACATAGTCAAGATGATGAAATGAAGACTAAAACAAATTACGGAAAGCGTGAACACAGGATAGCAAGATGAAGACAAACAGATCAAGAAATTGAAATGAGGAATTTGTGAAAGTCTTGATCAAAGTCTTCAAGCACGATATGAACAACATTCAACACGGTAATGAGGAAATGAAAGAGTTGAGGAAATAGAACCAATCGGTTGGTGAAGACAATGATTTGGTAAACCAGTTCCAATCTGCCTTAGTTGTACGTCTGGTTGGAGAGGCCGAGTATTTAAACTCGAGGACACACAGTCCGGACACCCGCCTCGAGCCGCAACTCAGACACCCAAGATTCACCGTATTCTCCTTGAACTAAGACCATGCAGGCCTCGTCCAATCACTCGTGGTAAGTCTTGGTGACTTCCAAACCTTCACAGACTTGGTCACTCGGCAATCCACAATTCCTCTTGGATGCTCTAGACCTTGACGCCTAACCGTCTGGAAGAAGCACAGTCTTCAAAGGTAACAAGCGTCGGATCCACGCAGATCAATTTCTTGATGATGCTCAATCACTTTGGGTTTGTGTGGGTTTGGTTTTGGGATTTTCCTCACTTGATGATTTTCGCTCAAAGTCCTCGGAGGATGGGTTGCTCTCGGATGACAAGTGTCAAGTTCTCTCGAGCAGCCAACCAGCTAGTGGTTGTAGGGGCGGCTATTTATAGCCTAGGGAGGAGCCCGACATGATAAGACATAAATGCCCTTCAATGATATGACCGTTAGGTGGATAAGATATTTTGGGACAGCCGTAGAAAGACAAAGAACGGTCGGAAATTTGACTCTCAAATTCTTCAGTGTCTATCATGTTCC
The DNA here is from genome assembly GCA_021437245.1 of Aegilops speltoides. NCBI lineage: Eukaryota > Viridiplantae > Streptophyta > Magnoliopsida > Poales > Poaceae > Aegilops > Aegilops speltoides. The sequence continues at coordinate 302,307,938 of CM038142.1, read as the reverse complement.
TCATCGTAGGCAATTCAAGATCATGGCGAATTCCTAACTCCTCGCTTAGAGCAAAGTCCTCGATGACTGTAAGAATGCGTCTCACCTCAAGAAGAAGTTGATGAATCAGTATGAGATTTCCAATGGCTTCACTCAAGGGATTGGTAGGTGTAGGATTTTGAGTTGAGCATCACATGGAAATTTTTCCTTAGTATTTCCTCGACCCCTTTAACAAAGACGGTGTTTCCTATGACTCAAGAAAGAGAAAATGAAACTACGAAAACAAATGTCTTCACGCTTCATATTCCTCGAATGAATATCAAGTCTTCAAGGTCACACCAATTTCTTCACTTTAAAGTCTTCAGAAAGTCTTCAGAATATCAAAGTCTTCAGTTGAAGAACTTCATTTTTAGGGGTCGACTTTCTCTGTAATCAAACTCCTCATAGACTTATAGACCTGTGTACACTCACAAACGCATCAGTTACTTAACCTATAAGTCTTCAATACACCAAAATCACTAAGGGGCACTAGATGCACTTACAAAGTGATATGTATATTTATAGGTTAACTCATGGAATGCTTTGGTTATGATTACAGCTGGCGCAGCCGAGGTCGAGACCCTCAAAGGTGCCCTCTCCCAGGCCAAGAAAGAGGCGGAGGCGAATAAGGCAAAGCGGCTGCAGAACTGAAGACCGAGCAAGCTGCGCGTCGCCAACATGAAGCTCGGTTGGCCGAAGTCGAGCAGCAGCTGAAGAATGCCATCAGCAAATGCAAAACCTTGGAGCAGAAGACTTTGGACCAGTCGTCCGAGCTTGCCAAGGCTCTCCATGATGCTAAAGAGGCACGGATCGAGTCCCGGAGTGCTCGCGACGAGATCCATCAGGCGATGCAGTTAGCGGCTGGTAAGGCATGTCTTTTGCAGAGTATCTTTGGAGGTCAGAGCTATACTTTGCTCACCCGAGTGTGGAGTTCTCTAGGCGCGTTTGCGAATCTTCCGAAGAGTGCCGCTGATACCGCACAGTTCTTCCGAGCCTAGGAGGGGAACTCGACCGAGAAGTTGTTCTGGTCGCAATTTCTCGCGCCGGAACACCCAACACCGTTGAACGACCAGCTAAAGCAGCTGACGGAGCTGCATAGGGTGGCAGGCTTGGCCATGAAGGACCTCATAATCCAACTCTAGCCGAGCGAGCCGATCCCGAGCAGCTACTTTGGTTTGGTGGAGCGGCTTGTCAACACGCGGCCGCGGATTGATGCCGTTAAGCGCTCGGCCTGCATAGAGGGTGCCCAGCTGGCCTTCGCCCACATCAAAATGCAATGGGCGAAGATGAAGGCCACCGAAGTGGCAACCGCAGGCCCGCCCGAGGGCAAAGACCATCGAAAGCCGGAGAGGTACTTTGGCGACGTCCTAGAAGGAGCCCGAGAGATAGAGGGTCAATGCTCTAAGGACATAATATTCGACTAAAAGTGTTCGGGTTGTGCAAACTATGTTATGAACCCATGTTGTTTATATATCTATTTCTGCGCCTTCTATTCGAGCAATTTTTTCTCCAATGCGGCCGTTTGTTGTTATATTTCTGAAATTTGCTAGTCGTCGGCTTCAGCCCCCATGTAGATGCTACAGGGGTGTTCGGCGTAACGCGTGAACACACTTTATCCAATGTCTTGGTCCGTAAAGGAGGTTTCCGCAAGGCGAACTAGGTAATCAGACTATGCGGCTTTATTACTTTCACTTAGCCATAGGAGTTTGACTGTGGAGCTAAGTACTAGCCCCTTGTGCGTGTGCGGCTATCCGTACTATGGTGCCTTTTCCATGCGGTTGGACGAATACCAGCCCCTCGTATAACACGGGGTGAATCGCTAATGATTTGTAGTATAATACTAGGTCGCCGAATCGCCGACCAACTCTCGCCTATCATGACAGTCAGTTTTCGGCTTTCTCTACTGAGGTACTTGACCGGACGAACCAGAAATACAATCGCAGTAGTTCTCCCTTTGCTACCTTAGCCGAACGAGTGGAACGTAAGGTGGTAAGCACAGGAGCCGGGCAACCCAACTATAGACCAAAGACAAGATTTGGAGCCAATGCATAGAATGCAATATCCGGGACACCGAAGAGTTCCCTATAGGTGTTCGGACTTTGAAATGTGCAGGGCCGAATACAACCCACGGTGTTAAGGACGGACTAAAGCACGTGCGGCAGTCTGAGGTAGGGAGGGAACACAGATGATAATATAAAATAAAATGATTACCAAACAAAGTGGTGATCAGCTGTTTCCTTTATACCCTGATTAATATGTCGAGTCGTGTTGTTACAGCTAATGCCAAAAACATCGAGGTCATTTTACATGCCAGAAGTTTATACAAGGGAAAAGTTTACACAGAGCCTAAAAGAAATGGTTTAAAAGTCCCAATGATGCCCTACTGCAGTCTGCGCCGTTTGTCCTTAGTGAGATATCCTTGAAGGGGAGGAGTCAATGGTCGTCTGTTAAAAATAGGAACCTAGAAAAAAAGTCCCGTGCGACCGTAGATCAGGTAGGTTCTTTAACGAACCTGTAGTAGAAGAATGTTTGAGGTCCTAATAGGGGCCATACTATAGACCTTCTACAGTGTGCCTCCGGCGCTGCCCAAGGTATTTTAAGGGCGTAGTTGTGTACGCGAAGTACATATACCGCAACCTTATGGGACAATCGGCGGAGGCTAAACTGCTATTCAAGCTCTCCACCAAGCTACCGGATTGTAACACGGTTCAGACAGATTTAGTAGTGTCGTGGGTCTTAATGACCGATGAGTTTTTCGGCTTGATGAGGCCGCTCTGTACTTCGGCTGCTAGGGCTGCGGTATGCTCCTCAGTACGAAGGGAGCGCTCCATATTCCCATTTACTATGATGACGCCATGAGGTCCAGGCATTTTTAGCTTCAGATAAGCATAGTGCAGGACTGCATTAAAGAGGGCGAAAGTTGTTCGTCTGAGCAGTGCATGATAACCACTTTGAAAAGGGACGATGTCGAAGATCAATTTTTCACTTCGGGAATTGTCTGGAGAGCCAAATACTACTTCTACTGTTAATAAGCCCGTACAGCGGGCCTCCACGCCGGGTATCACTCCTTTAAAGGTAGTGTTGCTAGGCTTGATTCTTGACGGGTCGATACCCATCTTACGGACAGTATCCTTGTAGATCAAGTTGAGTCTGCTGCCGCTGTCCATAAGGACTCTAGTAAGATGGTATCCGTCGATTATAGGATCGAGTACCAGGGCCGCTGAACCTCCATGACCGATACTGGTTGGGTGGTCCCTGCGTTTAAAGGTGATCGGACAAGCCAACCATGGGTTGAATTTTGGGGCGACAGGCTCTACGGCATAGACGTCCCTTAATGTGCATTCACGCTCCCTCTTGGGGATGTGGGTGACATAGATCATGTTCACCATTTTCACCTTGGGGGGAAACTGTTTCTGTCCCCCGGTGTTCAGCGGGCGAGGCTCATCATCGTCCTCGCTTTGAGTTCCTTTCCCCTTATGTTCGGCATTTAATTTACCGGCCTGTTTGAAAACCCAGTAGTTTCTGTTGACGTGGTTGGCAGGCTTGTCAGGGGTGCCATGAATCTGGCAAGGTCTCTCTAGTATTTTGTCCAAGTTGGATGGACCGTCCCTATTACCTTTGAATGGCTTCTTCTGCTGACCGTGTTTGGAGCCACTGAATCCAGCGTTCACTGCCGTATCCTTTGTTTCTTCGTTATTGTTCTGGCGCTTGTTTTTGCTGCGTCATGGCCTGCCATTGCCATCCCCGCCTCGAAGTCTTTGAGGTCATAGTCTTATTTCTTCTACAAGCCAACCAGCTATCTTCGCCCGCACAGAAGCAGGTCATAAGTGCAGTAAGGGCTGCCATAGTCTTCGGCTTTTCCTGACCAAGGTGTCAGGCAAGCCATTCATCACGGACGCTATGCTTAAATGCCGCTAAGGCTTAGGCATCCGAACATTCCACAATTTGGTTCTTTTTAATTAAGAACTGATTCCAAAGTTTGTGGGCTGACTCCCCGGGTTGCTGGATGATATGACTCAGGTCATCAGCATCCGATGGCCGGACATAAGTGCCCTGAAAGTTGGCCCAAAAAGCATCCTTCAAGTCTTCCCAACTTCCAATGGAGTTCTCTGGGAGGTTGTTCAACCAGTGCTGTGCTGGTCCTTTCAGCTTTAGAGGGAGGTATTTAATAGCGTGGAGATCATCTCCATGAGCCTTGTGAATGTGGAGAGAAAATCCTCAATCCATATGGCGGGGTCCGTCATTCCATCGTATTGCTCGATGTTCACGGGTTTGAACCTTTCGGAAATTAGTTCTGCATTACCTCATCGGTAAAGCACATGGGGTGTGCGGCACCTCTATATCGGGCGAAGTTGCGACAGAGTTCAGATGACATCTGTGTTCGATGCTGACCCCAGACTTGGTTATGTTTGTCGTACTAGGCTTGATGGCCTTCATCTTGTGTTGGGGCACATCCTCTTGATCCATAAATTTATCTAGTCTGGCCGGCTCTATTGGTCAGGTCTTGACATAGATCGTGCAGAGCCACAGTCTCCCTGCTTCTATGGTGAGGGGGCGCGGGCTGGTGTTTGGCATGATTAGCTGTTTTGTCCCGTCCACGTGGTGGTCGGTCCGATTGATCAGCCTGATTGCATTTTGATGGTATTGGCGCAGGGGCCTCGTCGTCCAATTATGGCAGTAGCCTCCGTTTTGGGTGGCGCTCAAAGCCGTATCCTTCTTCGGCGGCTAGGACCTTAGTTCATCTGTTGTTCAGCGTGTCCTATTTGGCTTTAAGCTGCTGTTGTTTCTTTTTCAGGCTCCGCGCGGTGGTGATGAGCTGCCGCTTGAAGAGTTCTTGTTCGAGGGGTTCCTCTGCGATGATGAAATTGTAACATCCCAAAATTCCAAATTTTGGAATGTTATATTAAATAAACAGTTTTGATTGATTGTTTGATTGTGGTGTGGTTGCTTGTGTGAAATTTGAAAACTTTTTGAAAGTTGAATGAGAGGGAATAAAATGACCTTCCCAACACTTTCACTTCTCTTTCTGATCTCCATGAATTCAAATTCTTTTCAAATACAAAACCCTAGAGAGAAGATGACATGACTTCTTCCATTGTAAATGAAAAGGGTTTTGAAAGGATTCGAATTTCATTTGGAAATATTTCCAATTCAGAAACTTTATGCAACTCAATGATTTTCATGAGAGAAGATATAATGACTTCTTCAAATCATATGAAATATGAGTTGGAAGTTTAAAAGAATCAAATTTAAAGTCCCTTTGAATTTTTTTTTCAATTTGGAGTTATTTGGGTTTTATTCAAATTATTTTTCTCCAAAAATAAAATTATGGAAAATAGGGTAAAATGATTCCCTACATCAGAAACTTGGAGAAAAATGAATTTGAAATTATTTTGGTATTTTAAAATGTTTTTTTTAGGTTCTATTACATTAGTAGCACTTTTGCTTTATTTAATTTTATGTGGAATTTATTTGACGCTAAGAAAATGTTCATGTTGTAGAAAATCTTTTTCTAAAAACTTTGATATATAATATGCTATTTTTTTATTTTGCTATTTAATCTTATTTTCGTCTGAGTTTAAAAAATCTTAAATCGGCCCGGCCCCTTGACTCACCATGACCAGTGTCGCCATCCCCGAGCTCCACTCGGAGTCCGCCGCCACCACGGCGCGCTGCTGCGCTGACCTCGGCGTTCGTGTTTGCCCCGGACTCCTCCTGCCCCTGCCCCTTCCCCACGCCCCTCCTCCTTTATAAGTCACCTCCGCCGCCCCTCTCCTCGTCAGATCGCTGGCTTGCCCGCGTTACCGCCACGCGCCTCCGCCGCCATATCGCGCGCCACACCGCCGCTTGCCGTGCCGCTGCTCCGCACCGCCGCCGCTAGCCCGCACCGTCTCGCCGTCGCCAGAGTTCGTCCCCACCATGTCGGTTTCTCATTAAAACCGCTAAACTGTCATGACCCCAGATAACCACCGCCCGATCTGGTTTAATTTTCGGTTTTCTTTGCTAGATTGGTTTATTATTTAGGTTGTGTTAAATAGCGAGCGTACACCCGTTTAGATCTATTAACGTACGAATTCATTCGTTAGTTTCTGTTAGCGAACGTTCGTTCGTTAGATTTTTCTTTTTTATTTAATTTTCGCCCAGGGACCTATCTGCGAATAGTTTTTATTATAGATTAGTCCTTGATTTTCAAACCTTCACAACTTTTTGCTCATTTATCCAAATCCAACGAAACCAACGCCCACTTCTTCGTTATGATCCCGTCTATCCAGATAAACAACTTAAACATATTTTTGAAAGTTTAAAAATTTGTTTTCAAACAGTTTTGAATTCAAACTTCTTTTTTTCATAACTCGAGTTTTATAACTCCGATTTAATTGATTCTTTTTGCAAATCGAAGCTCTTGACCTAAACTTTCTAATAAGGCCAAATCCACCTAATTTTGGTACTCTTAGAAATTGTTTTCTGTTGCAAGAGTTAATTGCTTGTTTTTGAAGTTTCTCAAGATCTTTTCTTCGATTCTTTTGCATGATTGCTTATGTGTGGTTACTATTGATTGCTTACGATAGAATGAACAGAGTGTGATGAGTAGAACAATCAGGAGTTGTGAGTGCAAAGGATCTTCATTAACAGTACAAGGCAAGTTCACACTTTGATCATATTTTCATACCCAGTTTTTATGCATTAACTTCAACCCTCAAACATTGCATGAGTAGGCCTCATAACTTGTGGGTATTAGGAAGTAGTTGATGAGCTAGGAACCTATTGTCTTATATTCGAACCCTTGGGTGTTACTAAGTTATGCTTATACTACTATGCTATGCTCGTAGACGTGGTTTGGTTTGAGAGAATTCTTGAAAGATGGGAGAGATATTGTTAACTAAGGGAAACTTAAGGTGGATACTTTAATACACATCTGGGTGGATTGGTTGGGGCACCCTGGAGCACCCAGTTTGCCCGGGCACCTGGAGAACCCAGTGCTTTCCCAAGGGGATCCCAGAGTACCCGTGTGATCACCCTAAGGAATGTCACCCAGGCTCAAAGGGATCATACGATTATTCATGCTAGAAACTTCCGTGTGCAGCCACAAACAATTATCGGCTCTAGCATAGTTGAGTAAGTTGTGTGAGCTCTTGAAGAGCTGGACAAGCATATGTAGGGGGATTGTAGGTGTACTGGTCCACCCAAAGTAGAGAGCAAATGCTTCTGAAAGACCGTGTCTCGGTCATCCCGTTCTCAAACACCTAGCAGTGCGAGGACTTCAAGGGAGGCGATCGAGTCTTGTGGGGAGAAGTGCACAAACCTCTGCAGAGTGTACAAACTAATCATGATTAGTCGTGTCCCCGGTTATGGACATCTTGAGTACCTGGTACTTGGATTATTGATTTGATCTCATCACTCTATTTAAGGAAATTGTTGGGTTATAATTATTACTTTGGGATTGAGTTGGAGGAACCTTCTCATTTAATGACATACATTTGGTAGTTAAATAAAATTTATTCCTTTGTTGTAGGGAAAAATTAGCTTTATGCAAAAAATTAACTTAGAGCCTCCACCAGCCAAACATGCATGTAGTGATAGCTATTATTCATCATTATCCTATGGTGTGAATTTGCCATTACATTCAATGTACTGACCTACATGGCTGCAACGTCTTATGTTGCAGGAATCTTATGACGAGTAAGTGGTACGTTAGGGTTACGATGTCCACACTCAATTTTGTTGTTGGTGTTGTTGGGAACTCCAAAACCTTGAGGTTACTTCTGCTATATGGATTGAGGTAATAGTATTTATGTTACTTTATACATGTGATTTCACTACAAAAAAAGACACATCCGTGACATTTTGGGCCGAGCGAATTTTTTTCCTATCATACTTATGACACTTCTATGACGATAATTGTGACAAAACCCAGTATCATCATAGATGTGGTGGGCTCCTACTTCTATGACAAAAATCATGATGAAAATGGGCCTTTCGTCTGGCGGGCGAGACGAATCGCATGACATTCTTTGGGACGTCCATGACGGAAAAAACCGTGGTAGAAGCGAGGGCGAGGAAAATATCGAGGAGTTCCCGGTTTATTGTGGGTGGTCGGGGCCAAGCGATGCACGTTTCTCTTGTACCGTTCGCGCGTGGGTGCGAGGTGTTGGGCTCTAACTGAACCCGAGTGAGGCGTCGCCTAACTGAACCCGAGCGATTGCACTGCAGGCTAGCGTGACTAAACCCGAGCGATCGAGCGATTCCTTCGCTACTGCTGCTAATTGAAGCCGATCGGTGCTGCCTCTGAACAAAGTGAGCATTGCTTGGGTGTTTGATGAACAATGACGTTAACCGGGGTTTGATGAACAATGACGTTCTTTGGGGTTTGATGAATAGCGGCGTTCTTTGGGGTGGATGAATAGGACCCCATGGTTGCCTCTGGATGAACAGGACCCCGATCGATCGAGACGGTTGGGGCTGGATGAACAGGACCCCGTGGAGGGTTGGATGAACAGGACGACCCCGTGGAGGGCTGGATGAACAGTAGCCTGTGGAGGGCTGGATGAACAGTAGCCCGTGGAGGGCTGGATGAACAGTAGCCCGTGTAGAGGGCTGGTTGAATAGTAGCCGATGGAGTAGTGCGCGGTGGAGACTGGATGAACAGGAGCCCATGGATGAACAATCGCAGGTGGATGCTGGAGGAGGTCGAGGGTGGATGAACAATAGCCTGTGGATGCTGGAGGAGGTCGACGGTGGAGATGAACAGTATCCTGTGGACTCCCGTTTTGTGGTACGCCACACCCCTTCCGATGAACAGGACCCCCATTTCGACCGTAGCGCTCCAACACAAGTCTGTTTCCTCCATTTTGCGGTACGCCACACCCCTCCCGATCAATAGGACCCCATTTCGACCGTAGGAGGTCCAACACAAGTCCATTTCCTCTGTTTTGCGGTACGCCAGACCCCTCCAGATGAACAGGATCCCGTTTCGAACGTGGCCGGTCGAACACAAGGCTATTTCCTCCATTCTGCGGTACGCCAGGCCTCGTTTCCATCGGTTGTTCCGTCCAAGCCCTCCCGATGAACACGACGACGCATTCCATTCTGACCCATCCGGTTGGCTCCCCATGAACACGACGACGACGCTGTTTCTTCGTTCTGACGCAGCCATGTACACGAGCCCTGGTCGTACGTATGCGTGAGTAGGCGTTCGAAACCCAGCCCGTATGTAGTACATGTTCGCGACCAGAATGACAACGCTACGTACGCTTCGACCAGGTGGGTCCCAACTATCAGACACTTCCTTGCGTGTGAAGATGTTGCTGGTGGGTCCCAACAGTCAGGGGAAAATCATTTTTTTTGCTCGGAATATGGACGCACTTCCTTGCGTGCGAAGATGTAGCTGGTAGGTCCCAACAGTCAGGGGGAAACATTTTTTTTCACGAAATACGGTGGCCCATTAGGTGGTTCCTTGCTGTCAGGTAGAGGAATCATTATTTTCCGTGTAATAAGGAGGCACTTCCTTGCTGCGGCTGTGGACCCAGCTGTCAGCTTCTCCACGTACAGTCCACGTCCGATGGAAGTCGTTCCTTGACCACGTTGACCACGCCGCGCCGAGAGCACCAGGGCGGTGGATGAGGCGAGGCCTAGGAAGGGGATGACGCGGAGCTGGGGAAGATGCGGCAGTGGATGCCCACGCATAGAGGAGTATGAGGGTTCACTGGTTTGGCTGCGGTGTGAGGCTGCCGTCACTGCGGAATAACATGGGGTGTGGGTGAGTAGAGGGATGCCCTGGCCAGCGGTGGGAGTAGTAGGGGCGGTGAGGCCTCCGCGGCATCACAGCCGGCCACGGGAGGTAGGAGCACATGACACGACTGGGCGCTGGTTTGGGCGGCTGGAGCAAGAAGACCAGAGGTTGAAGAAGCACTACGGCCGTTGGATGGACATCGTACGGTCACTTGAGCTAGAATCGTTCATTGACTAAGTTGACAAAGCCCTCCGTCCCCATCAACTTAGTAGGCCCACAAGTCAGCCTCCCACTAAGGTGGGTCCTAGCTAGCAGGGGGACTATTCATTTTTTTGTGCATAATAATGAGGCACTTCCGGTGGGTCCGAGCTGATAGCAGGGGGAATTTTTTTCGCAAAATACGGTGGCCCATCCGGTGGGTCCCAGCAGTCGGGGGGAAACTTTTTTTCGTGAAATACGGTAGCTCGTCCGGTGGGTCCCTACTGTCATGTGGAGGAATATTTATTTTGCTCGTAATAAGGAGGCACTTCCTTGCGGCTGCCATGGACCCAGCTGTCAGCCTCTCCAGGTACAGTACTCTTCTGATGGAAGTTGGTCGTTGACCACATTGACCATGCCACGTCGAGAGCACCAGGGCGGTGGACGACGGCGACGCCTAGGAAGGGGATGACGCGGAGCCAGGGAAGACGCGGTAGTGGAAGCCCGCGCGGAGAGTACTACGAGGGTTCACTGGTTCGACTGCGGTGTGAGGCTGCCGTCGCCGCAGAATAACAGGGGTTGTGGGTGAGTAGAAGGATGCCCTGGCAAGCGGTGGGAGTAGTCGGGGGCGGTGAGGCCTGCGCGGTAGCACAGCCGGCCACTGGATGCGGGAACAGGCGGTCCCGCCAGCGCAGGATTTGGCGGCTGGAGCAAGAAGATCAGAGATTGAAGAAACACGACGGTCGTTGGATTGACATCTAACGGTTACGTTTGCTAGAATCGTTTGTTGACGTATATAATAACTAAAAAAATCTTGCATACACGTCAACTTAATAGGCCCACAAGTCAGACCATTCCCTCTTTTTTTAATAATTTATATATAGCTCATTGCAACTTCTTATGCAATTTATTGCAGTCCATTTTTTTGTTGGCCAGGGTCAATTTCGAATATTTCTGTGGGTTCCAAACTATTTTTAATACTAAAATGGCGAGCCAGATTTAAAGTACTTTGAAGATATATTTAAATTGGGTTAATGCCCAGTGAAATAGGAATCTGAAAATGTGAAAAACTTCAGAAATTATAAAGTAATTGCAATTTGTCATCTGTTTTTATATCTACAACCCATTTCATATTACTTTCAATATTTGCAGGCATCTTGAAAGAGTTGCAGCCCATTAGGGCGTAGAAAAATAAGTAGGCCTGGATTGGGTATTCTTCAAGAAAAATAAACTGGGCTCATTTTCACAAAGAAAAAATAGCTGGGCTGGTCACATGGTGAACATAAAATATAAGCCTGGGCTAGACAGGCCACAGCCCAGTTCAAACCCTGCTCCGTCTCAACAATAAAAAAAAAATACTACTCCAGCAGCTACGTCCCAGGTGTCAGCCGATCTTGGGTTGTTCTCTTGTCTATTGTCTATATACCTCACAATGTCGTGGGTCCCAAATATCAGGAAACACTAGGAGGAAGCATTTTATTTTTTTCCATACGCTGACATGGTGGGCCCCTACTGTCATCCTCTCCACGTACTTCTGCCGATTCTTATTGTGTGTTGACCATGTTGACAACGCGAGAGGGCGGCGCTGCGGCGAGCGCACCAAAGCGCACGGAGGACGACGACGAGGCCTCAGACATCGGCGTTAACGATTTAGGAGACGGTGGGGCGGCGATGCATGCGCTGAGGCGCAGCCAGCAATGGGAGGCGGAAGCAGGCGGCCCCGCTGGCGCTTGTTTGGTTTTGTCGGCTGGAGGAAGACAGGGCCAAAGAAAAACGACAGACTGTAAAAGCAGCAGGAGTACTTAACAACCTTAACTGAACCAGCAGGGGCACTTAACAACCATAGCTGAAAGCAGTATGAGTACTTATACAGGTTCAACTGTACAAAGCATGCCTCAAACAGTGCTACTTTGCCTACAGCTAACCAAGGGTGAGGCCGCCAAGCCCCGGGACAAGGCCTAGGCGCCACCCCGCTCATCCACAACCTTCTGAAAGTGGCTTCATCTTGCAATGTGGTCAATAAACAGGATATTCACTTTAGAGCCATGGAAAAGCATGAGCATAATCTTCTGTCCTATTCTCCAAGATGGACGAGCCTTCATTATTTGAGACCACCCATGAATAAGTATCTTTTCGCCTCCAAGGGGAATGGAGTAGGTCGACATAAACATCATGTTGTGACCAAGCGCAAGTCCGACCCGACAATGGTTAGGCATTTGTATAGGAACAATAGAATTGGGCAGTTTCTGTTTCAAGAAGACCACAGTTGTAAAACTGTGTATAAGCAATAGTTTATGAACAACATATATAACAGAAAATAGCTCGTACCATAAGTTTCTCAACACAGTTGGACCCGTTCAGCGAGTGCCGCAGTGGCACACATATCCCACGTGGCCTTCCACCATTGAAATGCCCCACAAGGACCTCAAGACGATCAATAAAGTGTAGGAACTTGTGGATGTCGTCCCAGTCAACTTCAGTGCCATCAGTAACAGCCGAGTTATTACAGAACAACAAATGAGCAGCCTGCTTACTCTAAAAAACCTACACGTGCCACCAATTATAAGAAAATATTAGTTAGAAGTAGCATCTTCGTGAGAGATTCGTTGCTACTTCTAAAGTTAAATTGTGATTAATTAGACAGAATAGGTGGATTAAGAAGTAATCGAGGCAACAAGCAAGAACCAGATACAAAACTAACATGGATGAACAATTGGAAGGATGTCGGGGTGGAAGATCGCAGTGAAGATGAGACCAGGTTCTGCTATTTCCATCAACATTCGTGCGCCAACTTTCACCAGAACACTTGAAAAGTTTATCCAAGTTCGGCCATAAAAAAAGCAGTGATCTTCTTGGTTCATGAACCCAACTCGGAACTTATATCCATGGCTTTTCTTCACTGTGACCATTAAACTGGTGTATTCAATTATGGCAAGGCCGAGCATCTTGAGTACAAGTGTTCTGGTAGAGCAAATAATGCACTGCAGGAAAAATAATATAAGAACACAATGTATTCCCTGTCCAAATCTAGAAATAACTTCCTCCTTCACGTCAGTGTTGACCATCGTACTAGTAGTACCTTTTATCCAAATAGAGCAATCCAAATTTCCAAATTAGTCAACAACATGTTCAAAAAAACCCACCCTCCCGGATAGAAAAGAGGATTCTAGGAACATACTGTGCGCATTTTAAAATCTTGTGTTAGGATGAGAAGGAACAGTGTGGTGTCTCACCGAGGGCGCAGAAACCTGAAGGGTCCTCGCACTTTGGGCACTGCAAATGAAACACACTAGATTCAGTAGGAAGAAAAATGCATCAACGGCGGTGGCTGCCATCCTAGGATTACCCGCGACCAAGGGACTTGGATTTATCGAGGATGGATGAAGAATTCGTACCTGGTTCTCCATAAGAGAACTGTATGCAATCGCCAAGAGGGGGTTTTCTCTGAACAAGCGACGAGGAGAAGGGATTACATCATTCGTGCCCAAAGAAATATTGCAGCCGTTCGTCGACTTCTTCGCTAAAGCTGGAAAGAGGGGGTTGTGATTTGATGGCTCATTGGGCATTATCAAGCGCTTCTGACCGGGTGTGTCTACCGTCCATTTGTGCACTCTAATTTGTGCATATGGCACGTGGACCCCGTTGCCGGATGCCCCACATATCAGCGAAAGGAAGTAGAAAGACAGGAGTAACTAGTTACACATAAATATATTTTTGACAGAGAGATACTCCCTCTATAAAGAAATATACAAATCTTTTATAGTATATCACAACTTTATACATAAGAAAAATCAAGGGGAATATATATAACATAGGTAATTATAAAAAACAGAGTTGTTTTGAACACAGTATAGACGAGTTGGAGATGATGGTGTGCCTGCTATCCTGCAATATAGGTCGTTCGATTTATATCTGACGGATAGGAAGGAAACTATGGCAATTTTGCAAAAAGGTACCCACACACCTCTCCACATTTGCAAATAAGGCCTTCCCTCGTTCATCCTTTTCTCTCACAAGATAAAATACTCATACAAATGCATCTTGATGTTACGTGCAAGGCATGGGCATTATGGGGGTTCAGCTGAGAACATAATACTCAGACAGGCTCACGGTTCTGGACTTTGGGCCGCAGGCCCACCCTGCATGTTCGGGGGTCCATGTGTTCTACGTCAGCGCTTTTCATATTGCAAGCAATCGGTATGGCGCTGGTTTTAGATGTTGTTGCAAGGCGAATACACAAAATTGAATAAAGCACGACAGCTGTTGGAATGAAATCGAACGACAGTTCTAACCAGCAATGAGACTTGCAATTCTATCAACGATATACCATGTGATAAATAATACTGTCGTATTACTTATACACACAGGACACTTGTTTCACCATGCCAGATTATTACATCAAAATCTCTCTGAGGATAGATCAGTTCGGCGCTTCGTCTTTGCTCTCAAGAATTTCAAAGTTGATTTGGACCAGCTCTCCTTGCCGAGAAAGTTCGATTTTGACACCATCCCCTACCTCAAGATATGATTTAGATTTGAACCTTAACCATCCTTTAGCATCAATCATCATGCGACCATACTTTGTACTTATGGTATATTGAGTAGGTTCATTCACACCAAGGCTGCGCATGGTAAGAGAAACTTGGCCACAGTCGCCCGGATTGTTGAACGACTCCCTCGTTGCTCTAGGAATTCTCTATTTGCAAACAAGAAGACAAACAGTTAGATCAACACAGTGAATCATGTGAAACAACATGGAAAGAAAAAAGAACGAAGCACTTGGGCGACCAATGCTTACCAAGAAGGTGGACATGTCGTTTTTTGTAAGGCTTTGGTATATGAAGTGCGAACTGCAGCACAGTCTATTGCCGATGCAACTGCTCGTTCGAATGCCGTTGCATGGGCCAGAGAAGATGCAAATGCAAGTGTTGGTGCAGGTGCCGAAGCCGCTACTGCTGCCGGAGATGGTGCTCCTTGTAGAGCTGGTGCCGGTGTCGGAGCAGGTGCCGGTGTCGATGCCCGATCCTCCGGTAGATCAGCCTGATCCGTTGACGCGGTCGGTGCCCAATCCTCAGCTGGATCAGATTGAGCTGCTGCCGCTGTTAGTGCTAGAGCAACTGCCGGTGCTAAATCCATTGATGAAGGTGGGACCAATGTGCGAGACAGCGGCGATCGTGTCTGGTCTACTATGATCAACTTTCTAACTTGACTAGGATCCGTGACCGTGATCTAGTTTTTTATTCATTTCTTCTAAACGCGAGAAGGACTAATTGTGGCGTTTTTGTTAAACCAAACTGCAGTTCATCATAGGGATTCAGCTTGTACTTAGACAACAGACTGGTCCAATTTTTTCTAGTAACATAAGTGACGGACAGTGCCTTTGTTACTGACACGACATAAGAAGTGAAACCTGCAAAAATAGCCATCATAGAAAAAACCAAATGGTTTATTCTATGATGAATGTCACATGGCAAAACCTGCATCGTAAAATTGCAGGAAAAGAAAGAAAACATGACATTAAATCAATAAGATTTAGACAGTAAATCAATAAGATTTACTTGAAGTGACACGAGTTAATCCTTACCAGGAAATCACTATGTTGAAGTACTAAACAGAAGATTGATCGTCCAACTATGGGTGGCATGCAGGGGCCCCGCCTACTCCCACAAGCAGGACAGTCCGAAGGTCGTGAAAAATCGTATGGACCGAATATCCATGGGACTGGAAATCCCGGTGGGTGCGATAAACCCTGCAATGCATACAGATATTGGAGTGTAACCATAATTGATAAACCGTCCTCACAAAAAAGATGATCTAGATACTTCAAAATATATAGACTGAATTGAGTGGACAGACATTAACATAGACCGTTCTCAGGACTGACCACACACCAAAAGCAGCGGTGCTAATAAACAATACGGGGTTCATAAACACAAATCAAGTACTGAACAATAGTACTTACTACAGACAAGCAAAGTTGCACTAATTAAACTCTGCAGACTATTTCTTGCCACCGGCCTACGGGATGAACCCCGCATAACTGACTAAGCCATGGACTTCATGAGAGATGTCTACATGCACTATCACCACCTCATCAACCTTGGAGAACCTAACAGAGTGGTCTTTCCACTCATAAACATGATGATGAAGACAGGCCGCATCAGATTTGTTGGGAAGCTTTACAAGAATCACACCCTTCGTAATCGAAGGCACAACCAGGAAATTGTTGTGGTCAAGTACAGCCTTGAGAACACGCCTGACAACAATGCTACAGGAAAACACTAGTTCAGGACACGTGACGACAAGGACACATCAACTGGATAGTTTAGAAGTAGAACTCATCCTCAGGTCTTCCAGTTCACACGGCATGACTTTGAGAACTTCATCTCCACCGCGGACTTGGTTCTAATTCAAACAGAAACCATATTTTATTACTACCTCCATTCAGAAATAAGATGATTTTCGATGTTATACTCCATATATGACTACATATACGCACAGAAATGAGTGAACAAAGACACTAGAACATGTCTTCAAAGGCATGAGAGCGGAGGGATTACTTGCAATATCCATAACACAAGTTACTGAGGCAAATATACCCTCTTCAAAGGTAGCATTGATGTTCATAAAGTACTCCCTCTGTCCCAAAATTCTAATACTAGAATGTGACTTGATACATCTGTATCTAGACAAATCTAAGACAAGAAATTTGGGACAGAGGGAGTAGTTGAAAGTAATCTATAAGAAATCAGTGTCAACCTCTCGCATGTTTTGGTCAAAAGAGGAATTTAGAACCGTCATTTGGCACACAAAAATCACATGCAAGATCACCCGGAAAGTTGTACTACTAGTACTAGTACTGCGTGTTAGATGAAAAAACACGATCACGATCGAGAAAAAGATCGTCAAGAAGAGATATTACCTAGACTTGCTTAATGAGGGATCCCGGAGAGGGGGGCTTGGTCAGGGTGATGGTTTTGAGCTTGTCTGCGGTAGTCTCAGCGGGGTTCTTGCGCTTCTTCGTACCATGAGCCTTGATGGTTTTGGCCAAAATCATAGACATCACGTCGGCTGATGCTCCAACGTCCATCCAAGAGAGAAAGCTGAGAGAGAAGAGTTAAATGAGGAACGAGATGAGGGAGAAGCGAAGCGAGTGGGGGTTTTCTTCAAGAGAGGAAGCTGAGAGAGAAGATTGAAATGATGGTTGCTTTGTCCGTCCAACTTACTGCTACAAAGGAGGGGGGTTTGTGATTTGACGGCTCATTGGGCATTACTGCGGCGCTTCGATCCAGGTAGTCTTCTACTACGGAGTAATTTAGTGCATGGCTGGTGGACCCCGATGCTAGCTGTCCCACACGTCGACGAAAGTGAGTAATTTGTGCATGGCTAGAGGAGGATCCGCACGGTAGAGCGTGTCCACTATTTTTCTGAAGAAAAAAATGATTATAGCAAGCTTTTCCACTCTTATGACGGAGGAGTGCAAAACACGGCAGCCACTTGAACATACACAGTGCTCCTACTACTAGGCATGTGCAGTGGTTCATACGTCAGTACTACATAATCTTGTTGCTAGCGTAGTAAGATATGACGATAACAAATGATGTTGTGCGCATGTCAACTATATGAACAGTAATGTAGTAACATAGTACCGCTTTTTTGACTGTCCGGCCGAGAATCAACGGTGAGATCAATGTTAACAGAACTAGGTCTACAGCGCACGGAGAGTACGGTGCTATAGTACTCCATGAAACATGAACCATATGAGGCATGAATAGTGTTAGGCAGGGTGTATGAAGGGTGCACGGGATGGGAGCAAAAGTTCCCTTCTCGACCCACTTTTGGGTGTTTGGCAGAGTGCATGAAGGGTGCATGAGTCCACGCTAGTAGGTTAACACAAATACACGAAGAGGAAACAACTATATTGAGATGAGAATGCAACCAAACACACCCACATGCTTTGTGCTACAGTGACTGATCTGCACCATCTGAGTTTGATCCAATGGTCATGTTGTGCCGAGACATGGACATGCCCATGCAGAGGGCGCCTAAACACCACCGAAGTCCCTCTGCTTTTCGAGGCGCAAGACGTTGGTGATGTAGGGTGCAACCGCCCATAGAGCCCACTCCCGGTCGACGGGAGCCAACTCATCAAAGACGGCATCCAATGGCACGAATGGATTCTGGTGACGGAGCCCTGAAAGGATTTTGCCGGCAACGGCGATGGCAGCCCGCAACCCCTCCTTGTCCAGCTCCACCCCCACCATCGCACGGAGATGGTCCAGCTCCTTGGAGATATAGGTGAAGAAGGAGACCAGGTCAGGAAGCCATAGCTCGTTGAAGTCGACCGGGTGGTTGAACAGGCTTAGCCCGACGGCCGGCATGGTCGCACTGGCATGACAGTAGGCATGGCGCAGCCGCAACACGTGTGTGGCAACTTGGTTCACCAAGTGGCTGAGGCAATCCTGGACCTCGTCATGATCGGCCTGCTCATGCTCCAGCCGGCTCTCCTAATGGCCTATCATATCTCCCGCTTTCTGCAGCAACGCCGCCGAGGCCTCGAGCATCTTTGTGGTGGACGCCTGCCGCTTTTGAAGCTCTGTGAACTCCCGTACATAACGGAGGAGCCTTGCACTCCTCTCCTCCTTGAGCTCATGGAGCTCCACGTCCTTGGCCCTGAGCTTCGCATCCTGGCCTGCAGCTCCTGTGTCAGGCGCCTCACCTCGGACTCCATGATCTGCTGCGCCACCATGGCACCAGGTAGAAGCAATGGGGAGAGGAAGCAAAGGGGGTGAAACAGCTGAAAGGCAATGCAATCTACGGGAAAGCGGAGGGAGCCAGCCGAGGAGCGGGGAATCTTTTGGTTTTCACCATGGTAAAACACCGGTCGACGACTTCTCACATCGTGAGCAATGGGTTTCTGAGCGAGTCATCGTGACTAATTGCTTTCGCTACCGCTCCGTCCAATCAAAAATTAAAAATCCTGCCGCTACCGCTCTGCCAATCAAAAATTAAAATCCTGCCGCACCCAAACACCAGAGCAACACCGTGGTGGATATTTAAATTTACCTGCCGGCAAGTAGATAAAAAAGGGGTGAAAAAACAAATGTGGTGGCGGCCTAGCTAATCGGTCAAACTAGCCCAACTAGCTAGCCACCGTGCTTCACTAATGTACTCGGCGGGAAAGGTGGTCTTTCGTGATTTGATGACTCATTTACTTGCTTCGGTGCTACCACCGAGGAATACCCAGAAAACGCGCGGTAGGGTGTCCCACGTCAGGAAGAATATATGCGTGCACCACTCGGGAGGACCCCGAAACCTCGCGGTAGGGTGTGCCACGTCTCGGCAAGGAGGAAAAATGTGTGTGTAAAAATATACTGTATCAGACATAGTACCTATGGTTTGACCTCAGGACCCAGTCAGTCGGTCGAAAACACCCCACTAGCCACACAGCTTCATCACGCTAATGTGGCACGGAGGATAGGTGTGGTTAGCTCCGTCTCGACCAGCCACAACGTCTCTTGTTCTAGGCGATTCTTCTATTTTCCAAGCTGTTTTTTAGTTGTAATAACACCACGGCAAGCTAGCGCCACTCTTCGTGTGTGCTCGTGCATAGGTTAGACGATGGACAGAAGAGAGAGATCGCAGACCTGGGACCCACCAATAAGTGAGTCAACGGTCATGCACGTGTTGACGAGGCACTCCCTCTACTCTACTCAACGTAATACTATATAAAATCAAGTTATGGGACAAAGCCAACAACCGTTGTTGTTTCAGGCTATCGACTTACGCTTTGTAGTCCAGGTTGCCAGTTCGAATCTCGTCTTTTAGATTTGTTAGTTTTAGGTCCAAATTTGATTAATGACAAGTGGGACCCCCGTGTGTTGTTCCGATATTTCAGTGTAGGATGGTTATTTTGAACAAACACTTTGTGCGGTTAGACAAGTAACGGCACGAGTTACACGTATTTTGCAAGTTTACGAACAAAAATGACAGCATCATAGAATATCACATCCACCCCGCAGCTTAGATGCTATGGTGATACGAGTTTTTACACCGTTGGAAGTGAGATCCAATGGCTTGGGAGTAGTCTTTGTAATTATGCGCAATTTCCAAACTCTCCAAAGGTTTTTTTGCAAATAAAACATGCAGGCCTCATGTGTGCCGCTGCATCTTGGATCCAACGGCTTCCCGGGTCTCATATTAGCTGCTCCCCGTAGCTTAATTACCAGCTATGGTGATATGAGCATCTAGGTCATATGATCAGTGATCAGATGGCACATGCGTAGTACTTGTACTTTCTGCGCAATTCCCAAACTCTCTCAGCCGTATATTGCAAAAACATTCAAACCTCCTACTGTGGGCCGTTAGATCTCCGTGAACTCGTATCACCATAGAATCTACGGTGCGGGAGCACCTCATATTCTCCCGTGCGACAAAAAATAAGGTGCTCTCACAGCTTGGATGTTACGGTGATACAAGCTTCGAGGTCGTTTGATCTAAGATCCAATGGCATCCGAGCAGTTTTTGTGCTTGTAAGAAGTGGCCGAACTCTTTGGGGGCTTTTCTGGAAAAAACCATTTGAACCACCGAGGAGGTGTTGGGTCACAAATCCAACGGCTCCAAAGAGCTTGTATCACCAAAGCATCTAAGGTGTGGTAGCACATGATATTCTTACATACAGGAGAATATGATGTTCTCCTTCATCTTAGATGCTACAGTGATACGAGCTTCGAGGTCATTGGATATGGGATCCAAGGGCATCTGAGTAGTTTTTGTACAAATTGTGTGCAATTATCAAACTCGTCAAGGTTTCCTGTAAAAATATTAAGACATCATGTGAGCTGTTATATCTTAGATCTACAAGCTCCAAGCAACTCGTATCGGCATATAGCATCTAAGGTATGGGGGCACATGATATTCTCCCGGGGAGGAGGGGTGGGGGGTTGAGGGAGTCCTGGACTAGGGGGTGTCTGGATAGCCGAACTATCATCAGCGGCCGGACTCCAAGACTATGAAGATACAAGATTGAAGACTTCGTCCCGTGTCCGGATGGGACTTTCCTTGGCGTGGCAGGCAAGCTTGGCAATACGGATATGTAGATCTCCTACCATTGTAACCGACTCTGTGTAACCCTAGCCCTCTCCGGTGTTTATATAAACCGGAGGGTTTTAGTCCATAGGACGAATAACAATCATACCATAGGCTAGCTTCTAGGGTTTAGCCTCCTTGATCTCGTGGTAGATCCACTCTTGTACTACCCATATCATCAATATCAATCAAGCGTAGTAGGGTTTTACCTCCATCGAGAGGGCCCAACACAGGTAAAAACATCGTGTCCCTTGTCTCCTGTTACCATCCGCCTAGACGCACGCTTCGGGACCCCTACCCGAGATCCGCCGGTTTTGACACCGACATTGGTGCTTTCATTGAGAGTTCCTCTGCCGCCACAATCGGGAAGGATGCCTCTTCCCGCCTTTAAAGACGGTACCATTGCTAAAGAAGCTTTGGCCGCCGCCAAACTATCCAGCTAGGTGGTTTTCTTATGACCGCTGTGCTCGCCGCCGCTTCGACGATGACCTCTCGGGTCATCAAAAGCGCCCTCACGTAAACTCGAATTCACCGAGTAGTGGATCCGATGGAGCTCTCTCCGTGAACGAGCTCTTGGATCGCATCACCGCCGGGAGTCGCTATGAGACTACGATCGATTGGGCTTAAAACCGATCCGAGAGAGATTAACTCTCCTAGGTTACCCACCACGCCAGGTGGTAGAGGAACAACGCGCGACTCTTCTTCTATATTAAAGACTAGTTATGTCCGATTCTGATCCCTCCATGCCGATTCTCGCGCAGGGACAGACGCCAATCAAATCTCGAACCTAAAGTCAGCAATGGACCAGATTCGTTGGACAACATCCCGCAATCCAAGCTTCCAAATTCGGAAACTTTTCGGCCATTGAACCTCAAATTGGGCGGGGTTCCGGACTTAATTCCACCCGCCCACCCAAACATAAGCGATCTATCTCAAATCCGCAAGAGCCCATCAAACAAGACATCATTATCGGGCGATTCCTCCCGGTTATGGACAGGATAAAGGACCGCCGTGAGGAAAGCGTAATCTCAATTTTCTGCAACAATTGCACGGACAAGGAATCATGAACGCCATAAGTCGCCGCGAAATTACACGCCACGACCAAGGCCCATAGTACTGAAAGTATTGTGCGATGGAGAGTGCACGAAAACCGAACTAAGTTTTGGGACAATCCGGCTCGAACACAACCCTAGTCTCGAAACGAAGGGTGCATCACGCCAGCACCCGGGACAAAACCAAAAGCAAAACCCCTAAAGGGCACGGAACCGTCTTCGGAGGGATGGCTCAGCGGACCCTTTAAAATCCACAGTACAGAGGGCGCCACTCCAACACATAGCCTTCGAGCATGTTGGATACTACGGCAGGTGGCCAAAAGTGGCGAAGAGCTCCTAGCCTAGGAGAACCAACCCAACAGTACCAGTACGGTATTAACAGTCTTCGACACTTTCGCATCAAACGATATGCGGAAATGAACACTCCGCAGCCTCGCCGAAGTCTACCAAGTAGCAACAATAAATCCATGGAGTGACACGGCTATCACCTTCAACGCCAGCGACGAACCTAAATTCCAAACAACCCGAGCACCAGCCGCATTGGTCCTCAGTCCAATAGTGGACGGCTTTCGCCTTACCAAGGTACTCATGGATGGCGGCAGCGGATTAAACCTCATCTACGAGGAAACCCTTCAAAAATGGAAATATCTCGAGCTGCATTGAGCGAAGCAGACAACCTTTAGAGGAATAATCCCTAGTCGGAAGCACGCTGCATAGGAAAAATCACACTAGATGTGGTATTCGCTCACGGACAATTACAGTCCGAGGAGGTCACGCTTGCAAGTGGCCCGCTCAGCAGCGGATATCACGCTTTATTAGGGCGAGAGGCATTCACAATTTTCCAAGCTATACCCCATTACGGGTACATGAAGCTTAAAATGCCCGGGCCCAATGGAATTATCATTCTTGTCAGTGATCCGGCCATAGCACTCCGCGTTGAAAATAAGACAGCCGCACTAGCCCTAGAGGCACTATCCGAAGCCCTAGCGGCAGAGGAACTCAGTGCGCTACGCTCCACGGTGAATAGGGACGATGTGATACTCGATAAGTGATCTAAGTCCACCTCTTTTAAACCGGCAGACGAAATAGTCAAATTCCAAGTCCATCCAACAGACCCCACAAAGACGGCCTCCATCGGGGCACAATTAAACCCTGATGTAGACGCCGCACTACGAGAATTCCTTCGGGAAAATTGGGACATTTTGCCCGCACCCTTCAGATATGCCAGAATCCGACGCAGTTGGCGTAACACGCCTAAACATCCTAAAAGGATTCAAGCCACCAAACAGTTCTTGGCGATTTTCCAAACCCAAAAGACAGCAATGGGAGAGGAGCTAGCCAAACTATTAGAAGCCGGATTCATCAGAGACATAAAACGTCCGGACTGGCTAGCGAACCTGGTAATGGTAACAAAAAAGGACAAATCCTGGCGCCTTTGTGTCAATTTTAAAGACCTTAACAAGGCCTGTCAAAAGGATCCTTTCCCCCTTCCCCGCATCGACCAAATCATCGATGCTACCGCAGGGCACTATTCATTGTGCTTCCTCGACGCATACTCCGGATACCATCAAATCAAGATGGCGGAAACAGACCGAGCCGCAACGGCATTCATTACTCCATACGGACCATTCTGCTTCAACACAATGCCCTTCGGACTCAAAAACGCCGGTGCAACATATCAGCACATGATTCAGACATGCCTGGCAACCCAGATCGGCAAAACAGTGGAGGCATACGTAGATGATGTGGTCGTCAATACCAAACACGTGGAACCTCTAGTAGACGATTTGAGGCTCACATTTGACAACCTCCGAGCATATGACATTAAGCTCAACCCGGAAAAATGTGTTTTTGGCATACCAGCCGGAAAGCTCTTGGGCTTCATTGTATCCGGTAGAGGAATTGAAGCAAACCCAGCCAAGATCCGTGCTCTGTCACAATTGATATCCCAAAAGACCTCAAACAGATACAAAACTCGATCGATGCGTGGCGGCTCTAAGCCGCTTCATCTCCGCTTGGGAGAAAAGGCATTGCCCTCTATTGCCTCCTCCGCGCCCGAACACTTCGAATGGATTTGATGCTTTGCCACGGCCGACTCAAGAAATAAAGGCCATATTGGCAACAAATCCGTTCTGGCCGCGCCAACCCGGGCGAACGGATGTTATTATATATCGCGCAACACATCAAGTTGTCGGTAGCGGTACTCGTCGTCGAACGAGAAATGTAAGGACACAAATTCCCTCTTCAAAACCAATGTACTACGTATCCACTGTCTTAACTCCATGCAAGTCCTGGTATCCACATTATCAAAAGATAGCGTACGCGGTGTTCATGGCATCCCGGAAGCTGCGACACTACTTTCAAGAGTGTTCGATAATAGTGGCCTCCGAAGTACCTCTCAACGACATTATAAACAACCGCGACGCGACGGGCAGGATTGCAAAATGGGCCATTGAGCTCTCACCATTCGACATAACCTACAAACCACGGCGAGCTATAAAGTCGCAAGTTTTGGCCGACTTTATCGCCGAATGGACCGAAGCCGAACTCCCTAAAGAGTACGGCGCATACTTCAATTGGATCATGCATTTCGACGACTCCAAAATGTTAGCCGGCTTGGGGGCTGGCGTCGTATTGACGCCCCCAACCGGAGACACAAATCAATACGCATTTCGAGATAATGTACACGGACTCCAACAATGCAGCCGAATATGAGGCCCTTCTACATGGTCTCCGGATGGCAATCTCCATGGGTATTCAACGCCTAGAGGTGCGCGGGGATTCAAACCTCGCAATATCCCAAGTAAATGGAGACTTTGACGCTAAGGATCCGAAAATGGCAGCCTATCGTAACACCGTCTTAAAAATGTCAGCTCGGTTCGAAGGACTTGAATTCCACCATGTAGCCTGGGATAAAAACCAGGCAGCCAACGTGTTGGCGCACATCGGTGCAAAGCGCGACGTCGTCCCTCCAAACATCTTCCTGGAGCGGCTTTTCAAGCCATCCGTATTATGGGAAGAGGAGTCCGGAAATAACAACCCGGAACCAACCGCACCGCCCAACACTGAACATTCTGACACAATCGGTGGCTCAGCCAATGAAATAACACCCTCAGCCCACGAAATAATGGCAGTCATTGCCCCGTGGACGGAGCCATTCCTAGCCTACTTAATTAGGTAGGAACTTCCCGAAGACCAAAATGAGGCCCGTTGCATAGTTCGGCGATCTAAAGCCTACAAGGTCTATGAGGGAGAGCTTTATAAGAAAAGCACAACCGGAGTCCTTCAAAGCTGCATCTCCGAAGACGAAGGGCGAAATCTTCTTGCTGAAATTCACGCCGGACTCGGCGGGCACCACGCCGCAGCCCGGGCCCTTGTAGGCAAGGCCTTCCGTACAGGATTTTATTGGCCGATCGCACAGGCAGATGCTCAGGACTTAGTCCAACGATGCGTCGGTTGCCAGCTCTTTGCTAATCAAAGCCACATGCCACCCACCGCCCTCAAAACTATACCCATCACCTGGCCATTTGCGGTATGGGGGCTTGACATGGTCGGACCCCTTAAAGGGGGAACCCACAAGCAAAAATACCTATTGGTCATGGTGGATAAATTCACCAAATGGATAGAGGCCAAGCCGGTCAAAACGGCCAAATCTAGACCTGTGATAGACTTCATATCTGGGGTAGTACACCATTATGGCGTCCCCCATAGCATCATCACCGATAACGGCACGAACTTCATGGTCGATGAGGTTAAACTCTGGTGCAAAACATGGGCATCAAGCTCGACTACGCTTCAGTCTATCACCCTCAAACTAACGGTCAAGTCGAACGAGCAAATGGTCTAATCATGAGCGGCATTAAACCCAGGTTAGTGCGGTCCCTCACAGAATCTAACATGCACTGGGTGGAGGAGCTCGACTCCGTACTCTGGGGGCTGCGGACCACGCCAAATCGCACTACCGGATTCACACCATTTTTTATGGTATACGGCGCAGAGGCAGTTTTGCCCTGCGATATAATTCACTAGATCATTGATGGCGCGCGTTGCCGCACCCGTCCATTTTGAATGTAGTATGATAGGGTTAGAAATTTATGTAAAACATATAGTTGTTTATTTTGAAATGTGAGTGCAGACTATAAGTTCCATCACGTCTCCATTGGCCTTCTTCTTGGACTTATTTGTTTGCATTGCACATGGACCCCAACAGACACCTTCATGTCGCATGTTGTCTCGCCCATTTATCCATATGAATTTATCTTCAGGATTAAATTGACCAAGAAACAAGATTAAATAGGTGTTACAGGAAGACAATTTCCTGGCAGATTTGTGACGAAATACATAGTTTTTAATTGCTCCAAAAGGACCTAAATTTGGTCACAGAATGATATTCTACAAAGTAACTCATGTAGGAGAGGCATTAGAAGTGTACCGAATAATAACATGTGTATTGTGGACCAACAGAGAATGCTAGTGAGGTTTGAAACGACTATCCTAGTTCCTCCAACAGATCATGACTATACATGTGTTATGGAAGTGCTAGAAATTTTGCCAAGAGAGAATTTAGTAGTTTATCAAGAATAATCAAACTTGATGCATGCAAAATATAGTTGATGATTGAAAAATGCCATTCAGTATTAAAGAGAATAAAGGAACAAAAACACTCCATACATAGATACTATACTATGCACACCAGTTATATATTTTTCAGTAAAATGACAAACAAAGATGTATCTTAGTTACATGGCATAGTTTTGGGAGAAAAATAGTAGCATCTCTAGTCCTACATCTGCAAGGTTGAAGTGCTCCTTGTGTAACTGAAAATGCAATCATCATTCAATAGAGTGACAACAGTCTAAAGTCCACTCTAATAAATCAGATAGCTCCATCCATGCAAATCTCCATTATCACATATTCTGCAATAGACAACCTCAAAGAAAGAGAGGACAAATATATTCATATATTTTCAAGTCTCCACCGGCACAACTGACAATACAAATAATGGCATTCCAATGTACTTCATAAAATATTTTTCTTTACAAATGCTGGTCTAGGAGCTTTTCTTTACGCTTCCCCCTTTTTGTTTTCATTAACTAAAAAAACGGAAATGTAATCCATGTAGAAGAGAGAGACCATGTGGACAGAATTTAATTATAAATAGCAAATAACCACTGAACCAAGTAGTATTGGATTGGGATTTAATTAAAGAGGTTGCCGGATCAGGAACAACAAAAGCAAGAGATAGGTTGGGATTTACCATGTCTCAAAAATCATTAAGATCACCCACGCCTCTTATCATGATTCGAACCATGTATATTCTATTAATTCTGATTCCTTCTAGGCCGATGGTTTTTGCCTTCTTTTGAATGATTTAAACAGTTGATAGGGAAGAACAGTAAACAAAGTCGCTTAATATTGTACTTGTAAATAGTACCGTGGTCTTACCAAAGCAACAATCAGTAATCAATGAACATGGGCTCGTGCCTAATTAGCTTTAATAAGGATGTACTTGCATTATCGCTTTATCACCCTCCTACAAGATACAAAGGGGAAAGCAGCCATTGAGCACTCACACAACTAAAAATACAGAGATAATAGAAAATATGAATAGCTAATAATGCGTAAATGGCTGTTTCAGATTTACTAAAAACATTCTTGTGGCCCGCAATAGGAGCCTATGGTTCACTTGTTCGCATTGTTGTCGTGTGGCGTTGCCTTCTTGACCACCAACATAAAGAGGTTCACGCATCCTGAAGAAGGCCATCATCACCAGGTCCTGCAAAATCAAATAAACATATCACAACTGGTGAGTCTTACTCGGTATTAATGGCATGAACAGAGCTAGCCGAAGCTAACCAAATTAATCAACCGGACCAGCGAAAACTAGTTGGGCCTATAGAAGTAAGGGGAACCTACAAGCAGAGAAGGATGGGTGGTGCTAGCAGCCAAGGGAGGGGCGGAGAAGGAACTTATCATGCTGGATCCATCGTCGTGACCTCATTCCCCTCGCACACACTGCCACCGCAGCCACCATATTTCATCATTGAAGTTGCCTCCTCCTCTTTGTCGCCACCGGCAAACGCCAATCTCAGCCACCGCCTGCTGCAGGGAAAGGAAAAGGGAAATAAGACAGATTCGTGTTCATAATTTTTCATGGTTCAGAAAACTCATTATTTCAGAAATCTGCTTACTCCATATCTAAGACCTTGTTCCAATACATTTGTTTGCATATCAGTTTTATCTATGGCATTATGTGTACTAAGATTTGCAATTAAGTACAACCTTCTTTCTGAAACATGGTCGGAAGAAGTCCATTGCCTTGGATAGCTTAGAATCGAGAGCAAAAGATGTACACTGTAGAAAATGGCAGATATTGGTATTGAACATGGGAACAATTATACAACATGAACGAACCTGAATATTGTACATTACAAAAAATTCAGACTTTTGTATGCCGCTATCGTACACATACCAAAGTTAGCGTGTCGGCGGCACCGTGGGCTTGAAGCGTGGAAGGGCTCAGGAGTGTGGATGACCAGAAGACGACGGGCGGGCGCTTGGCCAAGGCGCGGATGGCCAATGGAGGAGGCTAGGCAAGGAGGCGGCAGAGCATTTCTAGGAGAGGGCAGATGCTACACGCGGTTGGAGGGAGTGGAGGCGGGCAGCCGCACGATGGCCGGGCGCAGAGCAAAGGAGAGCGGGAGGGCGCTGAGACTCGATCGCATCCAGCGTGGAAGCGCTGGTGCGGCAGGGAGCGAGGAGGGCGCCGAGACTCCACGCCAGATCCCGTGAGAGGATCAGCACCCACATCGCGGTGTCGCTGAATCCGCCATGGAAGACGGGATGACGGCGCCAGCGTAGCCCGCAGCCATGATCTGTTATCGCCCACGTTGCCGCCGCTTCGTTCCCCATCCGGCGCACCGCCGCCGTCCGTGCAACCGAACGGCGCCCTTGCATCCGAACGACCAGGAGGCGCTGTCCGCCTCGTCGGTGCAAATCCAGCAGCCGCCGTTGTAATCCGAGACCCCACCGTGGTCAACTATGGTGAGGCCGCGGACGCGAGGCTGCGAGCGAAATGCACTGTGGTCGTGGCGTGCTTATTTTAGGGTTTCGCTCGACAGGATCCTAGTGCAGGCCCATTAAGCCAGCAGGCCCAACTGAATGTCAGATGCCCCAAAAAGCCACCGGAGCAGCGGCCCCAGATGCTAGCGCAGCCTGTACGCGCGATTTAGGTGGGACTAAGAGCAGATCGGACGGCCAAAACCTTAAAAAATGACGATCCAACGGATAGAAATCCTAATGGCCTGAGAGGGCAGGAAAGATGCTCAGTTATAATGTATTTAAATGACTCACCTCGCGTGCGCATGTACGAAGAAAGAGAAGCTGAGTTGGATCGGCAGGACAGTTTGGACGCATTGGAGGAGGAGCGCGACGTGGCAAAGTCTCGTTCCGCATTCTATCAGCAGCAGGCTCGAAGATATCAAAGTAGAGAAGTACGGGCCAAAACTTATAATGTTGGCGAACTAGTTCTACGCCTGCCGGACAAGAAAAAGGACAAACTCAAGCCCAAGTGGGAAGGTCCCTTCATCATCAATCAAGTCCTGATCGGCGGAGCATACCGTCTACGAAACGCATTGAACAATCGACTCGAGCCGAACCCATGGAATGCAGCCCGCCTCCGAAGATTCTACGCCTAGCGCCGGACTCAGAGTTCGTCTCCTTCCTCCGTCCACATTTTAAACTTTAGTTGTCTTTTGTTTTTCTCTTCCTTCCTCCCTATTTTAGTAAAGCCTTTGTGGGCTGATCTGCGCATTGTTCGCACACACTTGACGTGCTACTCACACTCACTATACCTGGGGGCTTCTTTAACAGAAGCTTATTTATACAGGCTTCATGCCCAACACATGCGTCACACTTCCGCATGTACCTTTTATTCACCATTATATGCATTGATATGACTTAAGTTTTGGCCAAGCTGGGTTGCTGTGCTCTGCTTACCCCTCGCTCCCGATTGTTTGGCTAGGAGGTAAAGGAGCACCTCTGCGATTATTATCGCCGGTCACCGGATGTGTACCTCGATCGGGTGAAGCCGAAGCTAGCGTTCTTAAGGGAATATTTGGTCGGTGACTTGAAAGATGATTTCTTACCTATTTATTTATCTGCCCCCAGATGCTTTTCTGCTCTTTCGCAGTCCGGACATGCACTTTAGGGCATGCCTCCCAGGGAAAGGAACCCCTAACGGAACTATTCTCCCTGGAAGATGTTTCTTACTAACCATGTAATATAACATAACTAGTTGGGCACTTGTCTGATAAAGCACTAATGACCCCTACGCCTGGTCTCCATGCATGCCCCGATTTTTACATAACTGTGAGGGTATTCGGACACACTCCGGACTCTAGGGTCCCGAGGTTGAAGCGAAAAGTTCCACAAAGACAAACGATCTACAATCCGGCTAGAAGACATTTTACATGTCATTTTAGATTACATCATCAAATTGACTAATTGTATTCCTCTTCAATCCCATCTAACAGGCTGTCTAGCTTACAGTCCCGTTGGGAATATTTAGCGGCCAACTCTACTTGGGCGTACATTAAGCTCACAGGGATCTCATTCCCATCGGGCCCCACAGGTCGGACCTCGGCCATGTGGTTTGGATCAGCCTTCGTGTACCGCATCTTCACCATGGCCCAGGCCTCCCGGGCGCCTTGACGACAGGCCGATATCTTCCATAGACGGGAGCGCTGCCGTGCTCCCTGAAGCTTCTCCGCAAGCCCTCCAAGACCCTCGGGCAGGGAGACGGACGGCCATAAGGCCTGGGCGACGCCGCTCATCGCCTGCGGAACACGTTCGTGCAGCTGCAGCAGCTCAGGAAGCAGATCACCCATTGAACTGGGCATGTCTTCCGCAGGATGACCTGTGAGCATACCTACAGACACATTTCTGTCAATTGACTTCCTTGCCGAACTCTTCTTTTCAAAAGAGTTTGCTCAAGCACTTACTGTAAATGCCGCGACGAAGCCGCTGGTTCTCCTTCACGGAGCTGACATACCGGGCCCGACACCTTTCGCCGCCCGGTGGGTGTGGGCATCTTGGAGTTTGTTCCTCTCCTGCTGCACCTTCATAAGCACCCTCTCGCCGGCCTTCAGCTGGCGCAGTAGCTGTTGCTTGTTCGGATCAAGTCCGGCACCATCTGCAATATTATTGTCAGACTTATATGCACGCCGCACTTCATAAACCACTTATCTTTTCGAAAGTATGTATTACCAGAGGGGGTCTCTGTGGCTCCTCCTGCGGCTAGTGCGGCCTCAAGTTGGGCCTTGCACTCTTGAAGCTCCTGGGACAGGTGGGTATTCTTCTCCGTAAGATCCTGCATTGCAAATGATCCTTAAATCAGTTATTCTAACTATTTTAAGTCTCGGGGGCTACTGGCATATATAACTATCAAAATTCCTTACCCGTATGTCTTTCACATACTGCTCTGTGGCTCTGGTTAAACCATCTTGAGCGGAACGGAGGTGCGCATCTCCCGCATTAAAGGCATTCAACGCCTCCGGGGAGAAACACGCGTCACGAAGAACTGTCCGGCGGCGCCTGTGATTCATGGCGCTCTCCACCTCATACCTGGTGGCGGACAGCCTGTCGGCATCCTCCGCTGGAGGAGCATCCGGCTCACGCCTTGCGTTCGCCTCCCCCTCCGGACCAGGTGTTGGAGCCTGGCTGGCAGAGGCTTGGTTGGCAACCTCTCCGGGCACAGTCCAGCGAATGCTCTTTCTCCTGGAAAAGTCATGAGCATTAATATACCTCCCGGGAATCTTTCCTTTAAAAACAGTGGTGTGCCATACCGTTGCGGCAATGTTTCGATTCGCGTCGCACTCCTCTTCCGCTTGCTGGGCCGAACTGACTCTTGTTGGTCAGCCGCCGCGGGTTCGGCTTCCCGCCTTAAAGGCACCTCCTGCGAGGCACCATTGGTGTATGGTGGTCAGAATTAAGCATGGATGAAGTAATGGTGCCGGGACTTCGGTCATGGTTACCTGGGAAGCCGGAGATAAACCGGGGTAGTCAGCCGTAATGGCGACTAAAGCGTTGTCCATACTAAGTTGGTGGAACACCCAGTCGATCAGCTCTACCTCTATGTTCGGATCCTCTTCGGAGGCTAGATCAAGGGATCTTCCCGGATCCTCGGGTTGTGGAGTCGGGCTGTGTAAGCCCTCCACATCCCGGCGCAGTTCCTGCGTCGAAATCATAAAGTAAGACACTTAACTTTAAAAGCACGGATCGGATAGACAAACATCGGCTTACCCAACTCCGAGGGCTATTCATGGAGAATCCATTCAATGGACTCGTGTGGAGGAAGTCCTCCTTCTCCCCCTTGTACAAGCCGGACAGGATCTTCGCCAGATTGGCAACCGATCCCGGCCCCTTACGGCCATGACGGGTGGCGTCATTCTCCCCGTTGAAATCCCACATGGGGTGGCCCCTATATTGGATCGGCTGCACCCCTCGCATGATGCACGTGGCCATGACTCCAATCATGGTTAGTCCGGAATGGGCCAGTAACCTTATCCGGCCATCAGATATTGGACGCTCCTATCATCTTCCCGTTGAGGGCTAGACGGGCGCCAACTCAGGCGTTTATTCAGAGGAGCGTTGCTGAACTCCGGGAGGCCGATCCGAACTGGGTCCTGCAGTGGGGCATCTTCCATATAAAACCATTCCGAAGGCCAATCTTCGGACGCCTTCTTCGGGGTTCCGGATAGATATCCGGTCCCGGCGATGCGCCATATTTGGGCTCCGCCCACTTGATATATCGACCCCTCGTGAGAACGGGGTACGAGGCAAAACAATCTCTTCCACAACGCAAAATGGGGCTCGATGCCCAAGAACAGCTCGCAAAGAGCTACAAAACCCGCAATGTGCAAAATGGAGGCGGGTGTAAGATGGTGAAGCTGGAGTCCGTAGAACTCCAGGAACCCCCGGAGAAACGGATGTATGGGAAATCCGAGTCCCCTTATTAGATAAGGGACGAAGCATACCCGCTCTCCTTTGGAGGGATTGGGGGTGCTCTCCGCTTTGCTTCCACCTTTGTAGATGGCCACCTGCTCGAACCGGGACCATGAAGGCTGGGGAAGGTATCCTCCGCTTGAGCGCCACCACCATTGCGGGATGAACATCTCCCCAATCTCCCCGGCAGAGGCTGGGAGCGAGAGGAGGAGCCGCGTCGATCGTCCATGATGGAGTGGACTTTTGTCAGAGGCGCTCCGATGAGTACTCGCGGAAGGAGGATGGTGTGATTTGGATCTAGATCCTTGCCTCTCTTATAGGAAGATTATTCGTGCAGCTTAGGGGTAAAACGTAAAAATACCCTGGCTTTTCGCATTCATACGACACGTGGAAGAGGGCCATTATTGGACGTGGAAGCCAAGGAGCGCAACATTTATAAGGAAGCCGGACACTATTCGGCAAGCACATGGAATTTGGAGGAGAACCCGCCTTGCAACGCCGAAGACAATATACGTGCCGGACTTGTCGTCATTGAAGCCTGGTTCGGGGGCTACTGAGGGAGTCCTGGACTAGGGGGTGTCCGGATAGCCGAACTATCATCAGCGGCCGGACTCCAAGACTATGAAGATACAAGATTGAAGACTTCGTCCCGTGTCCGGATGGGACTTTCCTTGGCGTGGAAGGCAAGCTTGGCAATATGGATATGTAGATCTCCTACCATTGTAACCGACTCTGTGTAACCCTAGCCCTCTCCGGTGTTTATATAAACCGGAGGGTTTTAGTCCATAGGACGAACAACAATCATACCATAGGCTAGCTTCTAGGGTTTAGCCTCCTTGATCTCGTGGTAGATCCACTCTTATACTACCCATATCATCAATATCAATCAAGCAGGAGTAGGGTTTTACCTCCATCGAGAGGGTCCGAACCTGGGTAAAAACATCGTGTCCCTTGTCTCCTGTTACCATCCGCCTAGACGCACAGTTCGGGACCCCCTACCCGAGATCCACCGGTTTTGACACCGACAGGGGTGCACAACCAATCAGTGGTTGGGAGGTGGGGACAAATATAATCTAAACAACCCTAAACAGAGCTTCACAATTTTACCCCCGACAATCATAGCTCCGCCTAAACACAACATTTGCCTGTACTGTAGTACTAGACTTAATATTCATGTTTCAGTTTCATGTTCATTTTAAATACTGAATTGAGGACCATGCATGTCTTACATTTTACTCCCTTCGTTCCTAAAAATTAGTCTTTTAGAGATTTCAAAAGGACTGGCACATACGGATGTATATAGACATATTTTAGAGTGTAGATTCACTCATTTTGCTCCGTATGTAGTCACTTGTTGAAATCTCTAAAAGACTAATATTTAGGAATAGAAGGAGTATTTTTGAATTCGTGTCATACATGCATGGTTTGGAAAAATAGATGCACTATAATTATTGGATTGTTGTTGTGTTCGTGTGTGTGTGTCTGTGTGTATGTGTGTGTGTGTGTTTGTGTGTGTGTGGTCATATGCTTGATACATACAAAGTTTTCGCACCTCCATATTGTTCATCTTTTAAATTTGAATTTGCATTGAAAAACTTACTAGGGATACCATGAAATGTGAAATCCACGTTGAGATCACTATATCACAAACTCACACTAATTCAACAACTCGTCATAAATCAATTACCACGTTGAGATTAGTATTTGCAAGGAAAATACGGGCATTGTAATACACATAGATTTGTTCGGCAATTTAAAAGGTTCCTTTCGTATTCCCGAATGGTAGGACCTAACGGCGTACCAGCCAGACCTTGGATCGTGTTGATCCTAAAAAAATAAAAATAAAAAAACCGGGCTCGTGTCCTTCTGGTGGTGTGCGTGGTACGCACATTAGGCAACCCCAACCAGTCGAGCCTCAGCGTTTCGAGTCGAAATATTTGGCGGCCAGAATTCCAGCCCTAGGAAATTCCCCTCATGTTCCTGGTCCATAATGACTACCGATGAACAACGGAGGGATGCTTAAGTAACTAGACAACATTACCTACCGTGCCGAGCACGGTTCAATTCCATCGGTCGCCGCTCGCCAAGGTCACCCGTCAACTGCATTGCCTAGTACTACTACTACTACACCAGGATGAGCACAGAATTGAGCCCGTTTGTTCGTGCCTAGTATTTGAGTTAATATATCAGGCAATGCACTGATACGGAGGGATTATCCTTTTACTCTGCATATATAACTTGTCTGAAGTCTAACTAAGCAAAATGTATGACCAAATCCTTTCTTAAGAAATACAAAGGACAGATGTATTGCTTGAAAATTTATTGCATAATGCAGGTTATGATATTGTTTCGAATCCTGGATCTTAAATTTCAAAAAGTCCTAAAGTGACCATAAATTCTTGAAACTGAGCATGTCACGTGATATGGCACAAATATTACTTCATAATTTTTTTCTTCAATTTGAGAAAAACTGCTCATGACAAGTTGCACAAATGAAGAGCCAGGGTATTTTGGAACAAAGACCTGTCATGTTAAGGCGAACGCTTTCACTTATTGAAACCGTGGGCATTTATGTGCCGCCACAAGTCCCGCTTCTCATCGGCAGGTGCCATCCAAGAAGCATGTGAGTCGACGGGAGGCGTGTGAGTAGACCGCTGCGCCGGCTGACAGGGAGGCGTGCGAGCAGACCGTTGTGCAGGCTCACCAGGAGGCGAGCCATTTGACCAGGCTCCGCCACCCACCTTCGTCCCAACTGCTCCCACTTTTATGTCGTCGGCACCGCAGTTTAAAATAAACCCCACACTACGCGGTATCGCTACAATCTTCTCTCTTCCTGACCGATTCTCCTGTCGTCTACCTCCAACCAGCCTGACCTAAACATACGCCATGCCGCACCACGATGGTCTGCCCTTAGTCTTCCAGTTTCCTGAGGAAGACACCCAGCCGGAGTCTCAAGAACATAAGGCGCTTTGGGACGAGCTTGAACTGGCCGCACCTGTCCCCGCTCCCGTTCTGGCTCCCGTCGCCCCGACTGCGCCAGAGCCCATCCCCGTGGCATTGATGCGCTGGGAGCCGCACATTATCGCAGAGTTTGATGCCACGGGGTTCCATGAGGTCCCCGCCGGCATTCACACGCCCGTGCACCTGCCAGCGCATGCGCCTGCGCGTGCACTGACACGCGCGCCCGTGCCGGTGCCCATGCACATGAATGTCTCCGTCGCGCCGTTGACAGCGCCTGTCCCCGCGCGGGTGCCAGTGCCTCCCTCGGTGGCATGGATGGCCACCGTCGACCGCTTCCTTGCACCAACACCAGTTGCCTCCTCCCGCCAGTTGACTCGCTAAGAAGTCCAGAACATTTTGGCCTTCCTTGAAGCTAGGCCAATGTCCAGGAGTACGCCAACAACGGTGCAAGACGCCGCCGTCACCATCGATCAGTGGCCCGACGACACACTGAGCACGACAGAGGAGCCGCTTCCCACCACAAGACGCCCCCGCCGCCGTTGCATAATCTAAATTTGCCATGAAAAACGTTCGGATTGCCATGCTTAAAATCCGAACGTTTATCATTTCTGTTTATTTTATATCGATTGTCGTATAATTTAAAGTCGGAGTCAGACTAAGCGAAATCAATGGTTTGATCGATTGAATGTTCTGCTAGAGTCGTATCAAATTAAATATAAAACGTCATCAAGCCACATGTATTCCTTGTCATCCAACGACCTAGACTGCTTTAATGTCAAGCGCTCAACACGTTTAGCGTGCAGCTAATTTCATGCCAAAAATAGTGCTAATCACATAATAGCACGCAAATAATATCCTACTTAATATCTGCATGCACTTAATATACTTCCAAATTAACGTGCATTGCAGTATACACTGACTAGTGCTACTAGTACGTGAAACTGGTGCAGTAACTTGTGAACGCGTCCAGATATGGTCAACGGCAACATCGCCTGCGACCTCTTCATGTTTGCCCATGCATCTAAACGCAGAAGGGAAGGAGAGAGAGAGCACACATGGAACCCATCAGTAAGTGAAGGCGAATAGTACTAAAAATAATATTACATGTTAACCATTAAATAGGCTGTGGTAATATAAAAACATTATGTGAACAAAGGGGGTACAACAAACATTGTTGTACTACGTATGTTGCCTATTGACGTGCGGCTTGAAGGCCCTGGTTGCATGTTCGATCCTTGTCCTTTATTTTTTTAATTTGTATATGGGTCCAAATTTGTTTCATGACATGTGGGCCCCTCGGTGTGTAGTTTGTAGCACGTTAATTTGTGGGTCGAAATTTGTTCCATTCCAAGTGGACTATCGGTGTGTAGTTTTGTAGCTTATTTATAATAATTAAAGAGAACAACAGAGTTTTTTGCAATAATACCATGGTGCAACATTGAAGGCAAGAAAGGACGTGTGAGAGAGCGATGACCGAGCCAGAGGGAAATCAACTAGGGGAGTTGCGGGGTTGTAACGGTGTTTGGAGTAGTTGTGGGCGGAATGCTACGAAAATATAATCTAAACTGACCAGAATAAATGCCTACACAAATTAATCCAAGGTTGGAGTGCCCTCGAATGTAAATAGCTCCGCTTATGAGGGATGGAGAGGTAGCTTCAATGTGTGGAAGATACAGCGTGAGAAAGCGAGGTCAATCGAGAGACATATAGATAGAGAGACAAAGTGAGTGTGGTCCGACATTCATTGAACAGATATATATGCTCTGGAGAGATATTGTCCGATTAAGCTTTTGGCAAGGGTGAGGGCTATAAGATAGAGCTTGAGAGATGATCCAGTCATAGACGTGTTGATATATTTTGTGCGTGGGAGGAAGCAAGGTCAATTGATCACATAGGGTTTTTGTGCAATCAAAAGAGTGAGATGGGTTGGAGAGAGTGACCTAGATAGACAATGTGCGTGAGAGAGTATACAATGTGAATAGGTCGAACTGGGCTCAAACATGGTGATATATCGTTTTTGTCCGAGAAAGAGCAAGGTCAATTGAGACATACAGAGAGAGAGAGAGAGAGAGAGAGAGAGAGAGAGAGATTGAGCGAGCGTGGCCCGCCATGAGGTCGAAAGAGTGGGGGTGGCTTGGATGGACTGATCTAGATAGACAATCTGCGTGAGAGAGTATAGAGTGTGTCGATCGAGGCCCGAAGAGGGAGATATATCATTTGTGTGTGAAAAAACGAGGTTAAAAGAGACTCAGATAAAGAGAGCGAGATTGAGAAAGTGTGGTCCGCTGTGCGAAAGAAAGAGTGAGACAGTCTCGAGGGAGTGTCCTAGATAGATAGCGTGCGTGCTTGCGCATGAGAGGTTGGGGGGTCTAGAGAGGCAATGCATGTATTTAGCGTGAGAGGGAGAGGGAGAGAGAGAGAGAGCTCAGCATGGGGTGCAATGGTGGGTGTGTGAGGTAAATACATTTGGTAACAGAGTGGAAAAAGGGGGTTGTGTAGTTGAGAGAGTTAGAGATCGAAACATGGAGAGAAAGAATGAACGTGTGTTAGAAACCGATAGCTTCCTAAGGTGGTTAGGAGAGGAAGATTGACCGATACCGGAAGTATGTAGCGTGTGTGCGGGGGGGGGGGGGGGGATGGGCTAAAAACAACATTTGAATGTAGATAGTACGAGACTTAATATCGATGTGTCAATTCGGTGTACATTGTAATATTTGAACTGAGGACCATGCATATGGGTAATTATTTCGAATTCGTGCCATACTAGGTTTCAAAAAGTTGTCATTGACTCAATTTGTTGTGCTATTTTGTAGGTCATATGTTTGAATCCATCCAAAAGTTTTCTCACTACCATGGTGTTCATCATATACATATGAATTTGTATTAAAAAAAGTAGAGTGGATATAGTGAAATGTGAAATCCACGTTAGAGTTGGAGATTGCTAAGTGACACACACTCTAATTCAAATAACTAATTATGTGACACACACACACTCTAATCCACGTTAGCGTGGATACCATTTTGATTTTTTTCAAATAAATCCTCATTAATAAATTTATAGTACTCCCTCTATTCACTTTTATAAGACCTTGAAGACATTTCAGACAATGTGCAAAACAGTTCATTTTAAGTTGTATGAGACGACTTACAAAAGTGAACGGAGGGAGTATCTCGTTTCGAACGACTAA
The DNA here is from genome assembly GCA_021437245.1 of Aegilops speltoides. Lineage (NCBI taxonomy): Eukaryota > Viridiplantae > Streptophyta > Magnoliopsida > Poales > Poaceae > Aegilops > Aegilops speltoides. The sequence continues at coordinate 302,268,699 of CM038142.1, read as the reverse complement.
TTATTGCAAGGAAAACACGGGCATGGTAATACATACAGATTCGTTTGCAAATGAAAGAAGATTCATTTGCATTCTCAAATGTAGGCGCACTAGGCAGACCAGGGTCATGTCGTGGTGGTCGCGTGTGTCAAACGGACACGTAGCACCCAGCCACCCCCCCCTCCCTCCCTCCCCCCTCCCCCCCCCCAAAAGGACAACGACAAAATAAGTTCGCGCTTCCATGTTTCAGATTGAAATATCTGGCAGCCCCAATTCCAGCCCTGCAAAATCTCCCTTCTCCACCGTCCCCTTCCGCGCCCAGATTGCTCAAATCCCTAATTCGCCGCCAACCCAAGCAAAGTTCGAATCGCCCCCCGTCTCGTCTCTTTCCCCACCTCTGTGCCGGACAAAGACGATGGTCACGCTTCACCACCGTACCGGAGCTACCTCATCTACGCCCTCGTCCACCGCACCGGGTGGTCCACCGACAATGTCGGCCGCCGCAACCGATGTGCCTCACAGACACCGACTTCCACCGCATCAGTTGCGCTTCACCGATGCCATCTCCCACCTCACCGGGGCTACTTCACCGAGCACATCGTCGCACCTCCACCCCCTGAGGCCGTTGGGGCTTCACCAACGTCTCATCCACCGCATCGTAGCGCTCCGCTGCCACTCAAGATCTGCATCCATTCGTGGCCAGCCAACGCCAGCACACACCCTCAACGGCTCTGAAGTGACCCGCACTCTAGCTACGTGAGCATGCCCAAACGCCGGCCTGAACTAGGTATCCACACATCACTCCCTTGTGCACTGTTCCGACGATGTTTGGATATCCTTTCACTGCTCTCTTAGCTTACATGCCTATGCAACTCTGACTTTAACTCTTATTTCTTCTGGAGATATCATCTGAAACAAGCAAATCCATTTTTTTAGCGAAGCATGACGGCGCTACGGGTTCTGGTACACATCCTACACACCCCTATAACCTTGTAAGTATATGTCCTCCGGTACAACATCAAGGTCGATTCCTCTTATTTGATCAACCATTCGCCGTGTCAAAAATGCAGAGGGGGTGCAAAGAGCACAAGGCCTGCACATCCAAGCAAGTGGTAACATGGACTTGTACATGGAACATCCCAAGTGCAAGCAGAGCTGTAGTGAGCCTGTACAACAAGCTAGTGTAAGTCTCTGCATTTCATTCAATTCGTACTGGCATTCGTGTATGATTTGTGTGCAGTGGCGGATCCACAAATTCAAGTTACCAGGGACGAACATTTAACTTAAAAAATACGAAGCACTTGCACTCCAGAAATCAACATAACTTGAGAAATGTGAAGCTACATGCACTTTGAAAACCAGCTAATGATCCAAAGTAGTTCAGATTATAAACACTAAATGATGCAAGCACCAAAAAACACAAAATGCAACATGGTGTACAAGGACTACAAACATGGTATGTACCTGCTTGAATTATTCGTTCTTTGGCTGAAAATATCGAAGTGTAATTGCACCTATAACCAAGTCAAAAACGCATATCAATATATCTATCCTGCACAAGTATGCCAATAGTTTCAAACAACAGATTGGAATAGTATTTATGCTATGTTGTCATGATACGGGTACTTTCTGGTAGATGGTCTCGATGTTTCCTCAAGCTATAAAAATGCACTATAATTTGCTTGTCATCAATGCCTGCAAATCTCTATGTCTCTCTCAACATAGCAGATCATCATTAGACACTAAATCCTTCAATGGGAGCTTGCAAAATGCTTGCATTAGATCCCTCATTAGACACTATATGTTCATCACCAGGAGCATGTAAAATGTTTGCATCAAATCCTTCATTAGCAGTCTGTTCATTAGAAACTTCACGCTCAAGAACAACATGAGCTTGTATGTTTGCACCAGAAACTTGATTAGATACATCAGATTGAGTCAGTTCAATATTGATTGGGGGAGTTATAAAATAAGTAGAAATTGGTTTCATTTTCTCATAGATTCCCTACATACAAGCAGTTTTACGACACCGTCAGGTTTAACTATTGGCCAGAAATTGAAGAGTTGAATTAGATATAATCAGGGATGTGATGCACCTGCTCGTTGCGCATGCTACTCTTGCAAGCTGCGACTGTCCATTTGCGCAAGCTCGATGCCATGCCCGTGCTGCCGCCACTGCCTCCCACGCAGGCTACACCCAGGGTTGGATCTACATCTTCTTGTCCTTCCATTCACTTGAAGCCGGCGTCTGCCCTCCAGCGAGGGCGCGAGGAAGTGATGTGTCAGTCTGTCCAGTGGCGGCTAGGTTAGAAGCAAACCAGACTGGAGGTTGGAGCGAATGAATTGGGATTTTTCCTGATGTCGATCGATATGGGAGGCGCTCGTTTGGGCCACGAGCCTCATATAGGGCCTGCCTTGCACTTATGTTATTTGCCCATCCAAATTGAAACATTTTTTACATTGCCTGCTCGTGCGTTGGGATGAACAAAACTAGCCTGGGCCAACCTGGACGACTCAAACTAGGTGCACACTTTCCAGCTACCCGAGGCGGCCGCCCATACCAGCCCCTATGGTGGCGTCGCCCCTTTTTGCGTGTATGATTGTGGTAGTGAAAAATATTCCAGTGGCGCTTTTGATTTACCCACAGAATGGTTGAATTGCTTGTTTCTATGAACTGAGTTCGCCAATAATGTGAAGGATGCCAGTTTTTTCATCCTATTGTAGATTGCTTAGATCTCGATATGCCAAAAGTAATCACATGAAATATACAGTAAAAGCCAGTGTGATGTGTGTGGCTACAACTAGTCTGACTACACGTCCTCATATAACATATCAAGGACGCACCATCTTACCAGATTAACCATTAGACTTACCAATGCAATGTGGGAAGAAATAAGTATTGGGACTGCGTATCCAAGCAATTGATGCCATGGACTCCTTCGTACAACCTTGTAAGCAAAAAAGAAGTTGCAGTGTGCCTGTACAAAGAACTAGCGTAAGTTTAGTTACCTGCTTCTCGGAATTTTAGTTAGCCACTTATTACAAAATTGGTCAATTACGTTGCTTGGCTTAATTTAGTTTTCTATTGATTAAATAATGCCACAAACTGTTAATCCTATTATAGACTACACCTATCTATGTGTTTGATACTTACTGTTAAGAATTACCTGTTTGCCTGAACTTAAATAGCTACTTGTTTGTTTAACTGCTTTGATGCTACAACAACGGGTTACAATGATGTTAATAACTACTTTTCAGCATCCAATTGAAACTCTTTAATTCCTTGTTTGTTTAACTAGTTTGCTGTTATAACTCCTAGTTTAGATGTTTTGCTAACTTCAACTTTTCTGAATCCAATCGGAACTTTAATGGCAAAACAGGTTAGCCCAAGATCAAAGAGCAAGGTCCCCATGGACGTTGTATCATCCCACAGCAGTGGCACCGGCTCAATCGTGCATTATGAATTGCCTTCAACTGATGCTCTAGAGGCTAAACTAGTGGTAGAAAAAGATTCTGCTTTTGCACTTAGAGATGAAGTTGACATGTTGAGGAAGCAAACAGCAGAATCACAAGCAGTACTCAAGACAACCATTAAATATTTGATGGATTTCAAAACGAAGCAAGCTGAGACTGACCACATTGTTAAGGTCATTAAGGAAAAAAGGAAATTAAATTCCCACTTGGTAAATCAGAGGTGAAATGTTCTTTCCATTGTTGAATAACCTTTGTGTTGTTTGTTCATGTAATCAATCAAACCATTTGTTTTAGAGATCGTGTAATAATTGTTTTTTGTTTTTTGTTTTTTGGTTTGTAATTTTATTTGAGCACAAGTTTGTATTAATTGATAAGACTCGGAGACATTTCATTTTGATTGTTGTGCCAGACCTACAAATATGCCAATCGGGTTGAATGTGCATTCAGCAATAATAGTAGTATAGATGGACCATAAGTGGCACGCATCGGAAAGGGCCAAGATGTTGTAGTAGCTTGGCTAAAAAAGGATGCAGTTGTAGCAAAAAAAAAAGTACAGCGGCCTGGCTTATGTATGTTAGTTGATATTATTGATCCATATACTCTATAAGTGTTTATATGTCTGTTAGTTCTGTACATTCTTGGTTGATTGACTCGGTATTTGAATCTTCATACATCGCTTGTGTACATATCTAAATGGGAGTACACATTATGCTGCGTGTGACATTTGAGTTGGACATGAAGTGTTCCAAATATTCGAATTCACCTTAAACTGGATTCTAGCTTCTGAATTTGAATATCAGCATTTGTAAACCATATTCATAGATGACAGTGGAATACATCTTTGTCGTCCTTTTGAAGATATATAAAAACACATAGAATGATTTATAAAGATTCGTATAGGAATACAAAATGGATTCGAATTTAGTTGCCAGGGTAAACGTGGAAGCTTATTGTCCCAAGATTCGAAAGAAGCGGCAAAATGCCCACTCCCACGTCGGCTGCTCGAAGCCAAGTGTTTGGGAGATGGAAATTACTGTCTACCCATTACACGGACAATCCATCGGCCCGATTTCCACTTCTCTAAATAGGGGTAGGTTAGTAACTTCAATTAGACGTGACACGACCGCCTCTGGACCCATTCCAATACGGTGGGCGCCAAACATGGGTGGCAAAACACATTTGATTCAAGCTCGTCTGTAAGACCTCTGTTTCTCCCTCCATTTACCAATTCATACACGGTGGGCGGCAAAACAAACTCGACTCGGCCGAAATCGATGTAGGCAAATATTTTCAATAGGGGCAGGTTTGCAACTTCACTCAGACGTGACACAACCGCCCTACCTGTCAGCCCCGTTCATACACCGTGGGCGCCAACCATGGGTGCCAACCACCCTCTCCTCACCCGAAATCGCTCTGGGCAAATATTGGTGAGATGCGAGATTACCGTCCTATCCCTAATCGACGAGACGTCCAAATTTAAACGGGGGCTAAGTTCGTAACTTTCCCATATTTCAGACAGGAGCGTCCCAAAACACATGGTTCCCCTTACCTCCCCCTCCATTTTCCCATTCATACACCGTCCGCGCTAGAACACCATCCCCACACCAGCCTCCGTCCGCCACCCCATCCATCGCCGCCGTCCTCCACCCCATCCATCACCGCCGTTCCTCCACCACATCCATTGTCACCGTCCTCCACCATGCTGGAGTCCCTACCAAGACCGCGTCGTCCACTACTAGAGATGGACGTTTCTCATCCACGGCGACGGACCAATAGCCTTGCATCGCGTCCTCTCGCTTCATCGGCGTCATCGTCCTCTTTGCTGGGGCCGCTCACACGACCTTCTCTTCCACCGCAACGGGACTTATCCCCCGATGCACCCGTCTACCATCACAGATCTGCTTTAACGCCACTGACAGCCATCGCACCCCCGATGCCTACACGGTGCCGCAAGAGAGGTGGTACTTCATATCTTCTCAACTTTTTGATCTCAACCAGAAAATAGATCTTAACTTGGTTACTCTACTTTCTTTTCAGCTCTTAGAATTTAGTTCTTAGTTCGAAGCAAACAATGGATGCTAAATATCATTTCTCCGGTTTGTAGCTTCAAATCTGCCATGGCACAGTCATAATACGGTTTAATTGATCATGCTTGGGGTTTAATTGATCATGTTGGTTTCGTGGTGGTTTATTTAATAGAAATCGGAGGGGAAACCCTTTTTTGCTAAAAAAATATGCTTAGAGTTTCCCCCTTTTATGATCACTATACAATCAGAATACGTGCTTCGTGTCATAATAGCACTGCTCCCCCCATCAAGCTAAACAAGCTTAGTTGTTCAAATACGAATATGATATTATTAAAATAGAGTCATTTAATTGGTCAGCTAAATCTTCCTAAATTAGTTTCGAAAATGCATGTTTGTCGCTCGAGTGTGCATCTCTACGGGGTGCCCACGATGGGCCGGCCCACCCTGGGATTTTGGGTCATCCCAGGCCCCGATTCCCCTCTATCCTGTTGCGCGCTTCCGATCTCTACTCGCCCCCAGCCGCCTGCCTCGCCGGCGACTTGCCGTCCACGGACGGCATGACTCTAGGAGGAGACGCCGGACTAATAGGAGGTCAGGAGCCGCTCGCCCAACAGCGTCACCGCTGCTCGGGCGCGCCGCCGTGCCTACCTTCCCAAATTGCTCAGCTCAAGATACAAAGACCCACCAAGCCAAGCCGATTTATCCTGAGATACGTCCTCAACACTCAGCAGCCACTCCTCATCACCCATTTTCTAATTGATTCATTACTCATTAGGCAGGATTGTCATTAGGGTTTGTTGTGTGCTCAGTGCTACCTACACTTAATGGTTCAGATGTATTTCGGTAATCTTTAGTACCTGTAAAGTTCACAGGGTTTTCAAAATTCCGGCCCTCAGAACAGACACTAGTCTATATTGTTGGTCTTAGTGACATTGACCCAGATTACTACTGCAAGCCAGGTTTGTTGACAATTTTACTTGTCTTTCTTACTCATTCACCCTATTCAAGAATTTGTCTGATTAACCAGTTCACTTGTCGATTAACCCCTACTCGTAGGGTCACTGTGTAGCCGATAAACCAATAAATCGTCCGATTATTTGATTAAATGGCCGATTATCTTGCTGATTAGCATATTAATCCCCTACTCGCAAGCCAACCGAGCAGCTACCAGTTAACGATTCCTCAACAATGCTCATTCGATATAATATCCAATTTCACGTCGATTAGTTGCAAACAATAAGTGCTAGACAAACTTCTTGATTCGGATTTTGGACGATCTCTTACTGCAGTTACAATTCTGCATACTTGTCCTAGTAAGCTCACAAGTAAATGATTGATTCACTACATCTATGCTTGCCTTGTCATATTTGTTGTCAATATTCTTTTAGGGTGTACCACCCTGTTTCTAAATACTGGAACCGTAGACATGAGTGAATAGTATTTCTCTATGTGATCTCTTCCACCATGTGTGGGCAACGAACACTGCATTGTATAGAAAGAATGTGTCATTTCCAACTTTTACATAGGATTCGATCTTTTACATGGAATACAATCTGCCTACTTGCTTTGTGTCGCACTACCAACACTCCACCCTTGAAGCTAAACATTATGCCACTCATAATTCCTTAGTTTATTTGTTCAAATACGAATTTCATATGATTCTAGTGTTCCTACTTCAGTTTTGAAATGTGTGTCTGCCTGTTATAGAGACATAAGGGGTTTGTATTTCTGTGTGTGGTCTGGTCAGCATGGTTGGGGTGAACTTTGCATATGCAGGGGTTTATAGGGAGACACTCTTCAAGTTGAATCTGCAATGCATCCCATAGATAATCTGACTACTTTTTATGTTTTAATGAATCTCATATTCTGAATAGCATCATAATGATTATGAGCTTGCGCGCATGAAAAGAATAAAGCAGAACAATGCCATGGCTGTCAAACTTGGCATTAAGGGACTGAAATCAAGTCTGGATGCAATGCAATGCAATGCAAACGCTCTCCACCTACAGATTCATGCTCAGAATATGATACTAACAGTGATTCTGAGCTAGAGGGAGATCTAAGTCAATGTAGCTCCCCAATGGAGGAGTCAGAGGAAGATGCCCTATCTTATTCACCCATCAAGGTGCTTGCTCTAACTTTCCAAGGTTACATTGGTCGCACATATCTTGCAACTGATACTTTGCATTGCTTCTACTTTGTTAAACTGCCATTAGCTTAGTTTACACATCGTGTATGTGAATACGCCCTGCCTATCCATTTTCAATACATATTCCATCTGTCATCATACCATATTTATCCATTCAAATGTTGTTCTTGGGTATCAGACGTTCAAAAGGAAGAGGGCGATTCCTGGTCGTGGAGGAGCACAAGCAAAGTATTTGGAAAAGGTAGTGGCACCTGATAAATCAAATAGCCCATTATGTGTAGTTGCAATATCACCTGGCCCACAAAACACCCCAACTCTAGCAGACTCTAGCCCTACTACACCGGGTCATTTCGATGCCCCAACTCAGCAGAATTCCCAACGCAAAGAAACAATATGATTATGCCGCTTGACATAGCACCAGCTCTACACGCAAAACCCCATTCCAAAGAAAGAGTACACCAAATCCAGTTGCCAAATCCTTTTCGAACCGAGAGAGCCCCAATTGCAGCAAATAGGACCCTGCTCCATTTCTTCCCGCTTTAGAAGACGGCTTATATTGTTATCGAACTTTGTGCGATCTTTCCTTCATGGAAATATTATACCGCAGACACATAACAATTTCCAGTCTTCCTCCGCAACTTACGTGTAAGTAATGTACTAATGTTATTCATGGTGATTAATGCATATGTTTTTGCTGACAGAAGACACAAGATTTCATTCTTTTAAATAGGCGAGGAGCAAACTGGATTGTGAAGACGAGCAAGGGTTGGTTGCGCTTTTCAAGCACTCGTTGATGAAGTATCATTCCTACTTGAGGCAAGCGCACTTCAATGGCAAGCCTCTAAATGAAGTTTCTGTAAAGTCTCCGGTGCTACATTTATCCGACGGTGACTTAAATAATCTTGTTACACATTGGTCTCGGCTGCAGCGTAAGGTACTATCTATGATATCACATCACAATTTGAACTACATTTCTGCATTTGCCTTAACGTCTCACTTGTACGAAAACTGTTAGCAGAAGAACATTCATTCTCAAGGGACCACATAATCTCACAACTATACTGCACACTGCATTGCTCTTGTGAGTACCTCTTGCCCTGTATGACCATACTTACTTTCATAGTTGTTTGATTATGTAGCATCATTGCACATGTTAGCCTCGTTATCGTCCATTTGGTGGACATTATAAGATCTGTATGGAGTCCTACTTAAATTTAGAATCAACCCAACGCTTTTGAAGAGGTTTAGCTCTGCAGTCCTCTTGTAAGGACTAACATCGTCTATCACTGTACTTACATTAATAGCTACTCCCTCCGTCCCATAATATAAGAACGTTTTGTACAGTACACCAGTGTTCAAAACACTCTTGTATTATGGGAAGAGGGATTGGTTCATTGTGTAGCATTCTGCATATTATCTCCCTCGCCCACCATTTACTAAAAAGACTAGATCTATATTTAATCTTACCAACAAGTAGAATACACAGACAATGCCACTGCAGAAGTGTAGCCCATTGCTCTTGTCAGTACATTTTGTCTTGTAACGCTTGTACTTACAGGGATTGGTAGTTGATTATGTAGCATCAATCTGCATCTTATCTTCATTATCCTTTATCCCTTCTAGTATTATCATATCTATAATTACTCTCTACAAAATGTAGAGTGCAGGCAATGCTTGTGAAGAAGATTATGTGCTGAAATTCTTGAGTTATCCTTCCCTTGACATGGAGAAGGGCATTATAAAGCCGGTGTTAACTATTAATGTAAGTCAGTCCTTCTAAAGCCTTTATCCTCAACTGCTGTTTAATTTGCTCATACTCCCTATCGTTTACTGCTGTTTAGTTTGTTGTTTCTACCAAAATGCATGTTCGCAAGAACCGTAAGTTCTAAGTTTTACTTGTAAAACCAAATTCCTTATTCATACCATGCACATTACTCAATACTCCCTATATGTATGCTTGTTTTTGTGGATCTATAATCTAGTGTGTGGTGAAGCAGCCCACGTTTGCACCTTGTCATCTCTTGTTTTATCTTACTGATGTGGCTGATGATATGAACAACATGCCATGCACATTAACCAAAATATATACAATGATTTTCTTCGCCCTTCATCTATGCTTGTTATGTTGACATGGTAATCCAGTAGTGTGGTGAAGCTCCCCGCATTATGAACAATGCCAAATTATGCTATTGATATTTTGAACTTACTCTTTATTTTCTAATTTGAAATTGGATGGAATTGGCAGCACAGTTATCATCTTTGTTTATACACGTGCAAAACCTATCATCTCTCTGCTTTGTTTTAGGGTGATAAGCCTGATGACATGCACAAGTCTGCTGAAGGCTGTGAGACAAACCCAACATATATTGCAGCAAAGAAGGCAAAACATCTTGAAGATAGCGAGACAACACCAAAGTCTTGTCTTGATGAAGTGTTCAAGTTACTTGAGACTAGCAGTCAGACAAGCTCACCGAATTCGTTGTCTGAATCAGTTCGACTTCTTCAGTCCCAAGTTCTAGCAGAAAGGCATTATGCAACTCAACTTCGTCTTCAAGTCCTATCTCTAAGAAAGATTGCGGAGAACACCAATGAGAACCTCATCACTAAACAGCTACACCTGGAAGCTATGGCCGACATGCTAGGCCGGTCTCACAGCCTTGCTCAGTAGCTTGCGTAGCAATTCCCCCGCAAGGCTAACCTTTCTTGAACTGTCTTGGAAGTGGTCTCAGTTCAGTATTATTTTGTTACGCTGCAATGGTGTCTAGTTTTTGTAATCTGCTTCTTCGTTGCGCTTTATGATCAATGGTGGCGAACTTCGATGCCCAGTGGATGTAATATACCATAAATCCTTAATTGTATAGTGTAAGTTTATTACTAGTTACTATGTCGTAATTTCTTTATTGTATAGAGTAGGTTTTTTCTTAATTCCAACTAGTTACTGCCATCATTTGCTATCTGAAAAAAAAAATCAGATGTAGTCGACCGGGCCGAAACATTCGACTCTAACGGGCCTATTTTTTAATGAGCCACAATTGGGCCAGCCTGCATCTTTCTTGGGCCCGAATGATTGGGGCCTTCACACTTTGCGCCAGGCCCACAACTTACACCGGCCTATATTTTAGTTGGGCCTTTTGTGGACCCAGTGCTTAGTTTGGTCCAGGTAGCATTGGGCCATTAACAGGCTGAATATTGTACTGGCCTGTTACGGCCCACATGAAACCATGGGCCTTTAGCACGCCGAAATGCATGTCGGGCCTCAATTTTCACTAGTCGTCGACGGGCCTTCAGCAGGCTGAAATGTAGACCGGGCCTTTTTGGGCCCAGTTATCTCACGGGCCATTACCAGGCCAAAACATATCTCGGGCCTTAGTTGGCCCACTGATATCATGGGCCTTTAAGAGGACGAAAGCTTAGTACAAGCATCAACGGGCCGAATTATGCAACAAGCCTTTAACAGGCCCAAAGTCATGTTGGACTTAACTGTTGCCACCTTTATCATGGGCCGTTAGTGGGCCCAATGTCCCGTCGGACCATATATGGCCCATGGGTAGCACGGGCCATTCCCAGGCCGAAAGTCACACCGGGCTGAAATGGGCCCATGTCTACATCGGGCCTCTAACAGGCCGAAAGTCACTGGGTTGTAATTGGGCCCAAATATTCGGCGAACAATTAACGAGCCAGATCTGGCTTCTGGTAATAAATGGGCCCAAATATTCGGCGAACAATTAACGGGCCAGATTTGGCTTCGGGCCATAAATGGGCCTTTATTAAGCAGGTCGTTATTTGGCTGGCCCACTAGTACCTAAGTAAGTACTGCAGGCCTTTGATTGGGCCGGCCTTTTTAACCTATATGGGCCTCTGTTGGGCCCAGCCATGTGTCGACGTATCATAGGCATGTCTCCTCCAATGGACGGGCGACATCTGGCCCACTGACGAGCTGACAGGTGTTCCCTCAGGCCAATCAGAATTTTACACGTGGAAATTTCCCATTGGTCCCAGCTGTTAATGGGTTATTGGATCCAAAACCGGACCTGATAGCTTAACGGCGTTCCGTTACGGTGGATGCCACATGTCGGTTACCCTTGACGAAAGCACTTCTGTGACGCGCGATTTATCATCATGGAAGTGGACACTTCCGTGATGATAATTTTGGTAATGTCATGGAACACTTCTACGACAGCACATGTATGACTTTCTTGATTCTGTCATAAAATCATCATGGATGTACATGCATGACAAAAAACGTGACCTACTGTGACAAACACGTATCATCACGGAAGTGTATTTTTTGTAGTGTTTACCTCTGTTATAAATCCTCGAGTACTATGTCTGTCAGCATACCAATCCAGGGATGACAGTTAAGCACAGAGGCTTGACCGTTTAAAGTTCGGGTTGCTACAAGGTGGTATCAGAGCACATGTTGACTATAGGACGTGACCCCTAGAAATTGGCAAGCCCATAAGAAAGGATTTCTCCAAAAACTTTATTTTCAAAAGAGATCCCTCAACTCTCATCTTTTCTAAAGCTTTACCAAATACTTTCCTCTCATCTCAAATAGTTAGACTATACCCCTTTCCCCTTTTTACCACATGAAGATTCGACTGATGAGACCACTCCATGAAGGACAAGATATCATAAACGGAGACCACTTCAGAACAAAGAGGATTTTATGGTGCATTAGAGTAATTGAAACTACAATGGCTGAAGACTCCGATGACTCGGAAAATTTGAAGGCTCTGAAGAATTCCTAGAGTGAAGTGACTTGGAAGGCTCTGATAGGATCCACTTAATAATTTCTTTACTGAAGAACCCCTGACTTCCATATTTTAGATGAAGAACTTCACCCTGAACCAAAGACAATGCTATGAAGATTTTCCCCTGTGGTCCAGCCCTTATGGAACTTGTAAGACTATTGAAGCTGCCTGACATCAGGGTGTGTCAGAGGAAGACCGGAACATGGAGAATCAAAACTCAAATTTTGGTCATCAAAGAAAACCCCAAGGCAGGATGAGATCAACTATGGAATGATAGCTCATGGCAGAGACATGGGCATAAACACGGCTATCCATGATCCTATCGCCAGCTTATGCTATTGTCACCGTGCTAAGTTGAGCATGCATTTCTTCGAAAGGATTGGAAGACAAAAGGACTAATGGAGCACCTATCAGCAAAAGATGAAGTTTTAACCTTGGCTGGTGTATCACCAGGATCTAGAGTATTACCTCAAGACTTTTAAGATGGACCTGCAAGAAGCCGTATTTGACAAGGAAGCATTTCATGAAGAACCCAGGACCTAGAAGCCGAAAGTAGCCAAGCTGGAGGAGCGAAACCTCGAGATACCGGAGATTCATCAGTAACTGAAGGACAGTAGGACCATGGTTCATGTCAAGGATGTTGAAACCCAGAAGTTTGGAATGCAACTCCAGAAATATTAAGGACGTCATGACAGACTTCACGTCAACAAAGATGATCTGGCAAAATAACTTGAGAAGGACAAGCATGATCGGAAGAAGCCATCGGAGACATGAACAAGACTTGAAGAGTTTGGCGACTTTGAAGATTTATGGAACTTTAGAAGACCACACCCTGTTATATACTTACGTTAGATGCGATGTTTGTGAGCTGTCATTTGTTTGATGTTTTTCCGATGGACACAAAATAAAATCTGTCTTTTCAAAAACTATTGTTTGTATTGTGTGTGTCCCTCCCTATCTCTCTTATCTCACCCCAAAACCCCTGGACCCAAAAGAGGATGAATAGAGATGAGCTCATATTATCTGGACCGATGACTCAATTGGAGATGGACCAATGGATTCAGAACATGGAGGATCACTTGAAGAATAACACTATAGCCAGAAAGGATATGTCCCGGCATGCTCTTCAATTCTTTGAAAGAGGTGCTGCTACTTGGTGGAGGATGAACCAAACCATCAATGGATGGCAAAGAGTAACCACTTGGGAAGAATTTAAGTTGACTCGCAAAGGTCTCGGCTTGTGTCCCAGAAGTTGAAGCCTTATGGAAATGATATGAAGAAACTTTGTGCATGCAAGCACTGTGGAGAAATAGGACACAACCATAAGGAAAACAAGGATGAATACCCTCATTGTGAAGAAAGTCACCCAGTTGAAGAATGCCCAACTAGGCAGATTACTTGTTTCTTGTGTGAAGGGACTACCCACTACCCTGCTCAGTGTCACATTTACCCCATGGTACAAAGAACCATCACACAGAAGAAAGAAGCAATGAAATGAGCCCTCAAGGAAACTTTAGAAGAACCTATGATGGAGGAAGAGGTGGAGGGCACACCTGAAGAAGACCCAATTAAAACATGCACCAAGTCATGCTATTCATGTGGAGAAGAAGGACATATCTCGCAGAGTTGTCTGAAGGGGGATCTAGTAGCATTCTCGACAGTGGAAGTATAGTATGACCCACAGGATATAGGAGCCCTGACTGGCACGGAAAAGTCTGGGAAGAGAAATAGATTGGATTCCAGAAACAACCCAATTTCTACAAAGAAGGACCTGAGTCATATCACATGTTTCAGGTGCAAAGATTCAGGACACTACTTCAACGATTGCCCAAAAAGGAAGCTGAGGACCCAAGGAGGCTATGTAATCACAAGGAAACCTTGAGACTTGTCAAAAGTAATATGTTTCTGCTGAAATGAAGCAGGGCACTTTGCTAGAGATTGTCCCAATGAGAAGGAGACTTGTGCTAAACAGTTGAGTTGAAAAAGAAATATAGTAGTAGTAGTGGGAACAATCTTTTATATTGAGGTGTTGAGTTGAGGCATGTAATGGAAATCCAGGAGATTATAATGATTTGATAATCAATAAAGTTAGCATCGTTGGTACTGAATTGGATTGTATGAGTTGTTACTCTATGAAGAAGGATTTTGAACATTTTCGAGGATATGAGAAATATGGTCTATGGATGAGTTTGTGCATTTCAAGGGTGGTAGTAACTGTGAGGACCCTTGACCCCTAGAAAATAAAATGATATTCCACGAAGTGGACTACAGACAAAACAAGTATGAGTTTTATCTCAATAAGTGGGAATACTCCAAGAATGTGAAGGGATGAAGTACTATTGGATATAAAGGAGGTATAATGTTGGTAATATGGAGCAATTGTAACTCCATGATGAGTCTGAGTAATCACGTCTTAGTTTGGTACCAACAGAAGGAAGGGAGATAGTAGAATCGGATGGATTTAAGAATGCTAGGAAGCTGGATGTTGGAATAATAATCAATTGCCCCGATGATGAGTTCAAGGTTTACAAGTGATGAGATGGGCCATAACCCATAGGCTCCAGGACCTGCCAAAGAAGCAAGCACACTCTTGCTGAAGAAAAAACCCTGGAAGAAGTTACGACTTTATCAACAGACGATCTTATAGGAGTTTGCGCAAAACCTGAGAGTTGTGAAGAAACGATAGATGTTTGTTTGGCTTGCAGAATCAATGGGTTTATCCGAACTTGGTTCGTCGACAAGAGAAATTTTGCAATGCTTGTGAGGATGACCGAGTGTTAGAATGCGAGATTCGCTAAACCATATACAAGGTAATAATTTGGGTGCGGGATGGATTGATCACCATACCGACTTACTCTTATTATTCGCCTATGCTATATGGGATGGTAAATCTGAGTGACTTACCCATAGTAGAGAGACGATGATATCAAAACCTTGTTTGAACCTTAGAATGGTATGACAATTTCCCTTGTACAAGGCAGCTATTGCCAAACATAGGTCATACGGTGAGAATGAAGCCCAGACCCATTTCCTGCAGGAGAAACCATAAATTCATGACCACCATGAGATATCGATAGTTGTTTAGTACGAGCACCAGACCTGTCAGCTAAGAAGACCCAGTCTCGGAAGAACCTTACCAAGATAAGGACAGAAGAATTGAGGAAAAAGGTTATGCTACTATCAAAAGGCCCAAAGAAGGAATTATCCTGAAGATCTGAGAAGATCAACACTGTCAACAATAAGGATGGAGTATATGAGATTTGATGGAACCGTAACCATGTTTCTAAGGGTGGTAGCACCCCAAACCCTTTGTGACGATCAATGGATTTTGAGGAGACCCCCGAACCCAACCTAATTCTTGCTAGCCTTTCCGAATCTCGAGGGCAAGATTCATTTTAAGGGTGGTAGGTTTGTAACATCCCAA
Organism: Aegilops speltoides; assembly: GCA_021437245.1. Taxonomy (NCBI): domain Eukaryota; kingdom Viridiplantae; phylum Streptophyta; class Magnoliopsida; order Poales; family Poaceae; genus Aegilops; species Aegilops speltoides. The sequence continues at coordinate 302,252,892 of CM038142.1, read as the reverse complement.
AATTCTAAATTTTGGAATGTTATATTAAATAAACAGTTTTGATTGATTGTTTGATTGTGGTGTGGTTGCTTGTGTGAAATTGAGTGGAATTTGAAAACTTTTTGAAAGTTGAATGAGAGGGACTAAAATGACTTTCCCAAAACTTTCACTTTGCTTTCTGATCTCCATGAATTCAAATTATTTTCAAATACAAAACCCTAGAGAGAAGATGACATGAATTCTTCCATTGTAAATGAAAAGGGTTTTGAAAGGATTTGAATTTCATTTGGAAATATTTCCAATTCAGAAACTTTATGGAACTCAATAATTTTCATGAGAGAATATAAAATGACTTCTTCAAATCATATGAAATATGAGTTGGAAGTTTAAAAGAATCAAATTTAAAGTCACTTTGAAATTATTTTTCAATTTGGAGTTATTTGGGTTCTATTCAAATTATTTTTCTCCAAAAATAAAATATATGAAAAATAGGGTAAAATGATTCCCTACATCAGAAAATTGGAGAAAAATGAATTTGAAATTATTTTGGTATTTTGAAATGTTTTTTTGAGGTTTTATTGCAACGGTAGCACTTTTTGCTTTATTTAATTTTGTGTGGAAATTATTTGACGCTAAGAAAATGTTCATGTTGTAGAAAATTTTTTTCTGAAAATTTTGATATATAATATGCTATATATAAATTTTTTATTATTTTGCTATTTAATCTTATTTTCGTCTGAGTTAAAAAAAATCTTCGTCGAACTGGGCCGGCCCAGCTCAGCCAGGCCGCGGCCCAGTGTCCCTCTCGTCCCCGAGCTCCGCTCGGAGTCCGTCGCCACCACGGCGCACCGCCGCGCCGACCTCGGCGTTCGTGTTTGCCCCGGACTCCTCCTTCCCCTGCCCCTCCCCCCGCCTTTATAAGTCGTCGTCGCCGCTCCTCTCCTCCTCGCATCGCGCCGCCGCTGCCTCGCATCTCGCTGCCACCGCCGCACTTTGCCGCCGCTATCGCTTCACGCCAGACGCCACCGCCCTCCGCCGCCGCAGCCGTGCATCAACGCCACACCTCGCCGCCGCCTGCCGTGTCGATGCTCCGCGTCGACGCCGCCAGCCCGCGCCGTCTCGTCGTCGCCGGAGTTCGTCTCCGCCGCCGCCGGTTTTCTCACCGAAAACCGCCAACCGCAGTGAACCGGTATAACCGCCGCCCGATCCGGTTTAATTTCCGGTTTTCTTTGCTAGATCGGTTTATTATTTAGGTTATGTTAAATAGCGAGCTTACACCCGTTAATGAACGAATCCGTTCGTTAGTTTCTGTTAGCGAAAGTTCGTTCGTTAGATTTTTCCTTTTTGTTTAATTTTCGCCCAAGGACCTATCCGCAGATAGTTTTTCTTACAGATTAGTCCCTGATTTTCAAACCTTCACAACTTTTTGCCCGTTTATCCAAATCCAACAAAACCAACGCCCACTTATTCGTTATGATCCCCTCTATCCAGATAAACAACTTAAAAATATTTTTGAAAGTTTAAATGTTTTTCAAACAGTTTTGAATTCAAACTTGTTTTGTTCATAACTCGAGTTTTATAACTCCGATGTAATTGATTCTTTTTGCAAATCAAAGCTCTTGACCTAAACTTTTTGATAAGTCCAAATCCACCTAATTTTTTTACTATTACAATTTTTTTCCTGTTGCAAGAGTTAATTGCTTGTTTTTGAAGTTTTCCGAGATCTTTTCATGATTGCTTATGTGTGGTTACTATTGATTGCTTACGATAGATTGAACGAAGTGTGACGAGTAGAACTACCAGGAGTTGTGAATGCGAAGGATCTTCATCAACAGTACAAGGCAAGTTCACACTTTGATCATATTTTCATACCCAGTTTTTATGCATTAACTTCAACCCTCAAACATTACATGAGTAGGCCTGATAACATGTGGGTAATGGGAAGTAGTTGATGAGGTAGGAACCTATTGTCTTATATTCGAACCCTTGGGTGTTGCTACGTTGTGCTTATACTACTATGATATGCTCATAGACGTGGTTTGGTTTGACAGAATTCATGAAAGATGGGAGAGATATTGTTAACTACGGGAAACTTAAGGTGGCTACTTTGATACACATCTAGGTGGATTGGTTGGGGCACCCTGGAGCACCCATTGATTTGCCCGGGCACCTGGAGAACACAGTGCTTGCCCAAGGGGATCCTGGAGTACCCGTGTGATCACCCTAAGGAATGCCACCCAGGCTCAAAGGGATCATACGATTATTCATGCTAGAAACTTCTGTGTGCAGCCACAAGACATTATGGGCTCTGACATAGTTGAGTAAGTTGTGTGAGCTCTTGAAGAGGTGGACTAGCAGATGTAGGGGGATTGTAGGTGTACCGGTCCGCCCGGAGTAGAGAGTAAATGCTTCTGAAAGACTGTGTCTCGGTCATCCCATTCTCAAACACCTGGCAGTGCGGGGACTTCAAGGGAGGCGATCGAGTCTTGTGGGGAAAAGTGCGCAAACCTCTGTAGAGTGTACAAACTAATCATGATTAGCCGTGTCCCCGGTTATGGACATCTTCAATATCTGGTACTTGGATTATTGATTTGGTCCCATCACTCTATTTAAGGAAATTGTTGGGTTATAATTATTACTTTGGGATTGAGTTGGAGTAACCTTCTCATTTAATGACATACATTTGGTAGTTAAATAAAATTTATTCCTTTGTTGTAGGGAAAAATTAGCTTTATGCAAAAAATTAACTTAGAGCCTCCACCAGCCAAATATGCATGTAGTGATAGCTATTATTCATCATTATCCTATGGTGTGAATTTGCCAGTACATTCAATGTACTGAGCTACATGGCTGCAACGTCTCATGTTGCAGGAATCTTACGACGAGGAAGTGATATGTTAGGGTTACGATGTCTACACTCAACTTTGTCGTTGGTGTTGTTGGGAACTCCACAACCTTGAGGTTACTTCCGCTATATGGATTGAGGTAATAGTATTTACGTTACTTTATAAATGTGATTTACCTCTGTTATAAATCCTAGAGTACAATGTGTGTCAGCATACCGATCCAGGGATGACACTTAAGCACATAGGCTTGACCATTTGAGGCGCGATCGTGTGTGGCGCCGCTGATGTCGGTGTTTTGGTGGTTCATCGACGGACTTATCCTTATCTAGATCTGGAGTGCCATCGTCGTCCTTCTTCTCGGGGGTGTCCACCATGTATACATCGTAAGTAGAAGTGGTCCTCCAATGCCCAGTGATGGGCGGGTTTTGACCTGGTTCGGTTTCGACATCATCGTCCATACCATCGATGTCTTCAGAGTCGTAGTCTAGCATGTTGGTTAGATCCTCGATAGTGGCTATTAAGTGGGTGGTGGGTGGGACATAAAATTCCCTACTCTCAGCCCCCAGTTCAAGCTGGGTGTAGTTCGGAGGTGATACTTCTGTGATGGTGAGAGATTGTATTAAGCCCAACGCTTTGTTTAAGAGCGAGAGCTAGACAGGCGTCTGAAGATCTGTGGAGCTAGGCTCGGTGATAACCACTTGTCCGAGCCCGAAGGGTGCAGACCTCGAGAGTTCGGAGTTCATGTCCGGAGGCGATTCTGGCTCCTCGACAACGGGAAGAGTCCCGTTTGTTATTGTCACAGCCCTAGAATATCTGAGTGTAATAGTTGCATTAGTGAGCATGCATCATGTTAATTTCAAGAAATTTGAATTGAGGAAATCTGAAGACTTGACAACTTAAGTAAAAGAAGGGCAAAGAACCCTGGAAATTTCATTCTTGTTTCCAAGATGTCCTTATGCAATGTTTCAGAATTTTGGCAAGAGATATATATCAAACCAAAATTTAGGAACATATTTAAGGATTTATTTTTGGGACTTTGAATTTAAATCATTAGCTATTTGAATTTGAATTATATTCATATAATTAGAATATAATTTCAAATACCCCTGAAATGTTTTATGAGCTTTCTGAAAAGCCCATCTAGCAAAATAAAAATATTCATCGGAGTTTTTGACATTGTTTGAATTTTTAAATTCAAAACAGTGGCAAAAGATATTAATAAAAGAAAACATAAGAAAAATAGAAAAAGGGAAAGAAACCTACCTAACTTACCTGCAACCTAGTCAAAGGCCTAGCCCACTAGGCGTTGCTAGTCGTCCCCTACCTCTGCCAGTAGGCAGAGGCAGGACAGCGAGCGCACGCGCCAAGCGGCCACCTCCTGCTTCGTGTTGTCGACACCTCTTACGTACTCGCCTTGCACCATGGATATGTATGGATTGATCCCGCCCCTCGTTCACTTTCCCCCTCGCCTTCCTCTCTCGTTCCTCCCCATGGCCGAGCCGGCCATGAGCACACCGCCGCCCTTTCTGTAGCCATTGTTGTCCCCGCGCCCCTTCTCCCTCTCTAGAAGCTCCGCCATGACCTGCTCTTCATCTCTGCCGAGCCAAACAACGCCGGAGCGCCCTGCAGCACCGCCATCGCTGTTGTCTTCTCCCTCTGCACCGAGCGTCGCCCCGGTCGATGCGTTGCCGTCCGGGCTTCGCCGACCTCACCAACGACGCCATCGAGTTCACTGTGAGCTCCTGCTCCTCCCCCTTCCTCACCCCATCCTTTCCCATTCGCTAGTTGCCGTCACCGCAAACTCGAGCTCCAGCCGCCACCATGGCTGGTGAGCTTCATGCCCCCGAGCTCCTCCACCTGTGCTCTTTGCCTCCGCATGCTCCTGGTGATCCCAACAACCCGTAGAGCCCATCTTCCACGCCCGCCCTGCCCCGTAACGCCTAAACCATGGATGAGTGAACTCCGGCGGCCGCCCGGCTTGTCGCCGCCGCTGTTACACACACCCCTAGCGCACCACACAGACACCACTGGATGCGCTGCACTGCTAGCTCACCATAGCTGCAAACCGCGCGTGAAGTTATGCCCTTTAGCGTCGTCCCGAGCAACCTCGGCGAGCCACCGCCGCGTGATTTCGTCACCGGCGGCTAAAACACCGTTTGCTGATGTGGCACGGTTTAAGTTAGCACTAATCACACCCCAAGTCACTTACAGTGGGCCCAGCCCTGTTAATCTTTAGATTTGGTTTATTCTAAAATATGTTAGTTAACTGAGTCAATGACATGTGGGACCCATGAGTCAGGTTTGACCTGGCGCGGTCAGTTGACCAGCTCATGTCATGCTGATGTCATCCTGACGCAGTAAATGCTTTTCTGGTTTTTCTTATTTCAGAAATGATTTAGAAATTCCAGAAAATAGTATAAACTTCAAAAATTCATATTAAATCAACGGCAACTCCAAATGAAATAATTTATATATGAAAAATTATCAGAAAAATCCAATATTTCCATCTATACCATTTTCATGCATGTTAGAACAACTTTTGGTTACTATTTAGGACAAACCAAATGAATGACATTTAAATAACCACACATGGAGTTTGAATTTGAATCTTGTGTTCAAACCAACTCCATTTAAATCATTGCCAACTGCGTTAGGCCAAATCACATCATATTGCCATGTCATGATCATGCATCATATTGTTGCATTGCATTGATTGTGTTCCCTCTTGTTTGCCGGTGGTTGTTCCCCCTCGGTAGACGTATGTTCTGACGATGAGTTTGATGACACCGATGAAGATCTATATCATCTTCAGAAGTGCCAGGCAAGCAAAAAACCCTGGTTCATTCTGATACAATCCCACTCTCCGCTCCTGCTCTCTTTTACTGCATTAGGACAACAACGATTCAACTGTTACATGTTGCGGTAGATGAACCCCTTTCCTCTGTATGACATGTCTTTGCCACAGTAATTAGCTGAAACCCACTAGCATGAGTAGGAGTTGTTTGAGCCATGATGTTCCTACTCATTCATGCTTGTTTGTCATGCCTGCTACTGCTTAGAGTTAAGTCAGGTCTGATTCATCGGGGATGAATTGGAATGTGGTGAACATGTCCTACTATTGAGAGCTAAGTGTGTGAGCACAGTTTGGTAAAGGTAGTGGTGAGAGGCCATGTAGGAGTACATGGTGGGTTATCTCATTGAACCGTCCTCAGGAACTAAGTTATGTGTCTGTGATCCAAGACAATTTCTACCACACATTGAGTTCTGGTAACTCGACCCCTCTCAACCTATTAATCAACTCGATCTCTGTCCAGGAGTTGCAACTAGTTTCTGGTGTTTGTAGGTTGTGTTAGTAGTTTACGAAGTGGCACCCGGTACAGGTGGGTTGGGGCAGACTAGGCACCATGGCATGGTGTACCAAGTGTCGCCCGTTTGGTGGGCTTGGGAACCCTGCTCACATTGTTCGGGTCCGTGAGCGATACCCCGGCCGGATCTCCTTGCGGATGGAACCCGAATAGGCAATAAACCTGGACTAGAGTCTTACGCGGTTAGTCAGGTCGTGGCCAACACCCTCGCCATGCTTCCGCTTGAAGGTTGCCGAGATACATGACATGTACATGGCGGTAAGTGGCGAGAGTGTGTGTGAAGAAGTACACCCCTGCAGGGTTAACATGATCTATTTGAATAGTCACGTCCGCGGTAAAGGACTACTGGGTTGCTTATACAGTTCATAGATAAGTGAAAGTGGATACTCTAAAATGCGCAAGATCAACGTGAGTGCTACGGATGGCCTTCTCGTAGGGAGACGGGAGCGGATCCATGGTGGTGTATTGATATGGTGAATATGTGGACTCGTGTGCGCCACCTCAAAAGAGTTACTTGCAAACGTAGTTCAGGATAGCCACTGAGTCAAAGCTGGCTTGCTACAGTCAAACTCCACCACCCCCTTTGTTGATATTGATCCATATGTAGATAGTTCTGATGTAAGTCTTATTGGGTACATTTTTACTCACGTTTGCTTAATTTATGTTTTTGCAGAGAGACTTCAGTCTCACTAGTAGTTCCGCGTGGACTTCGACGTTTAGCTTGTTACCTCAGCTACGATCTTGTACCCTTGGGAGGGTCTTGTAGATAGTCAGGCTTCTCAGCCTTTTCATTTATAGTTGTCTGTACTCATACATGTTATGCTTCCGTTGCCTGTATGCTCTGTGTGTTGGGTCATGTGACCCATGTTTGTAATATCTGGCTCCTCAGATTCTATTGAATAAAATTTTTTTGAGTTGTAGAGTTTTGTTGTGATGTCATGTTGTATTTGCACATATCAAGCATATTGTGCGTACGATGTGAAATGTTTGGTATGTGTGGGATCTGACAACCTAGTTGTTTATTCTTGGTAGTCTCTTTCATGGGGAAATGTCTCCTAGTGCTTCCACTGAGCCATGGTAGCTTGCTACTGCTCCGGAACACTTAGGCTAGCTGATAACCCACAAGTATAGGGGATCAATTGTAGCCTCTTTTGATAAGTAAGAGTGTCAAACCCAATGAGGAGCTAAAGGTAGAACAAATATTCCCTCAAGTTCTATCGACCACCGATACAACTCTATGCATGCTTAATGTTCGCTTTACCTAAAACAAGTGTGAAACTAGAAGTACTTTGTAGGTGTTGTTGGATAGGTTTGCAAGAATATAAAGAGCACGTAAATATAAACTAGGGGCTGTTTAGATAAAGAAGCAATAAAGTTAGTAAAGTGAGTATGTAAAAGTGGTGGTAGGAGTTGCGGAATTGTCCCTAAGCAATTGACTACTTTACTAGACCGATAGCAAGTTTTATGTGGGAGAGACCACTGCTAGCATGTCATCCCTGTCTTGGGATTCTATGCACTTATGATTGGAACTATTAGAAAGCATCCGCAACTACTAACATTAATTAAGGTAAAACCCAACCATAGCATTAAGATATATTGGTCCCCCTTCAATCCCGTATGCATTAATTTCTATGCTAGGTTGAAGCTTTTGTCACTCTTGCCCTCCAATACATAGTCCTATCAACATATAACTAACCCTATGGTGTGATCCACGCGCGCGCTCATATGATGGGCCCCAATGGATAGCAACATAACCACAAGAAAATTAAACCAATCATAGCAATTCACCAATTACCGATAGGACAACGGAAATCTACTCAGAGATCATAGGATGGCAACACATCATTGGATAATAATATGAAGCATAAAGCACCATGTTCAAGTAGAGGGTACAGCGGGTTGCGGGAAAGTGCACCACTGTAGATAGATGGGGGAAGGTGATGGAGATGTTGGTGAAGATGACGGAGGTGTTGGTGTAGATCGCGGTGATGATGATGGCCCTGGCGGCGTTCTGGTGCCACCGGAAGCGAGGGGGGAGAGCCCCCCTTCTTCTTCTTCTTCTTCTTCTTCTTCCTTGACCTTCTCCCTAGATGGGAGAAGGGTTTCCCCTCTTGTCCATGGTCTCCATGGCGTGGGAGGGGTGAGAGCCCCTCCGAGATTGGATCTGTCTCTCTGTCTCTCTCTGTTTCTGCCTTCAGATTCTGCCCTTCCACCGTTTATTATATTCCCATAGATCCGTAACTCCGATTGGATTGAAACTTTGAACACGATTTTCTCCAAATATTAGCTTTCTTGTGGCGAAATAAGGGCAGCAACCTCCTTACAGGGTGTCCACGAGGGTCAGGGGCATGCCCCCTGCCTTGTGGGCCCCTCGAGCATCGTCTCGCGTTGATTCCACTTCTCAAAATTTAGATATTCCAAAAACAAAATCCGTCCGCTTTTATCCCGTTTGGACTCCGTTTGATATGGATTTTCTGCGAAACAAAAAAACATGCAACAAACAGGAACTGGCACTGGGCACTGGATCAATATGTTAGTCCCAAAAATAGTATAAAAAGTTGCCAAAAGTATGTAAGAGTTGTAGAATATTGGCATGGAACAATAAAAAATTATAGATACGACGGAGACGTATCAACATCCCCAAGCTTAATTCCTGCTCATCCTCGAGTAGGTAAATGATAAAAAAAGATAATTGTTGATGTGGAATGCTACCTAGCATAATCTTGATCACGTAATCTAAGCATGGCATAAATATTAAGACACGAGTGATTCAAAGCAATAGTCTATCATTTGACATTAAGACAATAATACTTCAAGCATACTAATAAAGCAATCATGTCTTTTCAAAATAACATGGCCAAAGATAGTTATCCCTACAAAATCATAAGGTCTGGCTATGCTCCATCTTCACCACAAAAAGTACATAAATCATGCACAACCCCGGTTTTAGCCAAGCAATTGTTTCATACTTTAGTATTCTCAAACTGTTTCAACTTTCACGCAATACATGAGCTTGAGCCATGGATATAGCACTATAGGTGGAATAGAATATTATGGTGGAGGTTATGTGGATAAGACAAAAAGGAGAAAGTCTCACATCGACGCGACTAATCAACGGGCTATGGATATGCCCATCAATTGATGTCAATGTGAGGAGTAGGGATTGCCATGGAACGGATGCACTAGAGCTATAAGTGTATGAAAGCTCAAACTGAAAACTAAGTGGCTGTGCATCCAACTTGCTTGCTCATGAAGACCTCGGGCATTTGAGGAAGCCCATCACCGGAATATACAAGCCAAGTTCTATAATGAAAAATTCCCACTAGTATATGAAAGTGAAAGCATAGGAGACTCTTTCTATGAAGAACATGGTGCTACTTTGAAGCACAAGTGTGGTAAAAGGATAGTAGCATTGCCCCTTCTCTCTTTTTCTCTCATTTTTTCATTTTCTGTTTTTTATTTTTTTTATTTTTTTGGTGGGCTTCTTTGCCCTCTTTTTTTTATTTGGGCTTCTTTGGCCTCTTTTATTTGTCATAAAGTTAGGAGACTCATCCGAACTTGTGAGGGAATCATTGTTTCCATCATCCTTTCCTCACATGGGACAATGCTCTAATAATGATGATCATCACACTTTATTTACTTACAACTCAATATTACAACTCGATATCTAGAACAAAGATATGACTCTATATGAATGCCTCCGGCGGTGTACCGGGATGTGCAATGATCTAGCATAGCAAAGATCTCAAAAAAGGACAAGCCATGAAAACATCATTGTCGGTGTCAAAACCGGCGGATCTCGGGTAGGGGGTCCCGAACTGTGCGTCTAGGCGGATGGTAACAGGAGACAAGGGACACAATGTTTTTACCCAGGTTCGGGCCCTCTCGATGGAGGTAAAACCCTACTCCTGCTTGATTGATATTGATGATATGGGTAGTACAAGAGTGGATCTACCACGAGATCAAGGAGGCTAAACCCTAGAAGCTAGCCTATGGTATGATTGCTGTAATGGTTGTCGTCCTACGGACTAAAAACCCTCCGGTTTATATAGACACCGGGAAGGGCTAGGGTTACACAGAGTCGGTTACAATGGTAGGAGATCTACATATCCGTATTGCCAAGCTTGCCTTCCACGCCAAGGAAAGTCCCTTCCGGACACGGGACGAAGTCTTCAATCTTGTATCTTCATAGTCTTGGAGTCCGGCTGACGATGATAGTCCGGCTGTCCGGACACCCCCTAGTCCAGGACTCCCTTAGTAGCCCCTGAACCAGGCTTCAATGACGATGAGTCCGGCGCGCATATTGTTCGGCATTGCAAGGCGGGTTCCTCCTCCGAATAATTCATAGAAGATTGTGAACACCAGGATAGTGTCCGGCTCTGCAAAATAATTTCCACATTCCACCGTAGAGAGAATATTATGTACACAAGTTCAATCCACTGATGTATTTTGTGGCATGACGTCACACCAGCACCAAGCCTTTACTTGAATCGCTTTTTATTATACCACCTCGGTCGCGAAGCGGCGATTTCTTGGCACGCCTTGTCGAAGCGTAGATCGTGTTCCCCTTATTCCGGATTCTCATCAATACGGACGTGGGTAACCCAACCGCGCCATTGATGGTGGCGCTTGGGAGATAAGCGAGTTTTACCAGGCCGGTGGGGACGCATAGTCTTCGTCCGCCCATATATAAGGGATAAGGATCCACCTTTTACCACGCCTTCTTCCTCCTCTGCTTATCCATCTCCGCACAAGACTCGAGCTCCAGCGCCCAAGTCCGCATCTCGTCTCGACCTTCTCCGACCATGTCCGGGCGGAGGCAATGGTTGGCCTCCTCCATTATGGAGGAGCACATCGCAAAGCTGCGCAGCGCGGATACCTTTCCGGCGACATCACAGACCGGCCGCCTGACGAGGGCAGCTCATCCCCACCCCTGTGCCCCATGAGAGGGTTGTATTCCTTCCCCACTTCCTCCGTGGACTGGGCTTCCCACTTCATCCCTTTGTCCGGGGGCTCATGTACTAGTACGGCCTGGACTTCCATGATCTGGCGCCAAACTTCATCCTCAACATCTCGGCGTTTATCGTCGTGTGCGAGGCCTTCCTCTGCATCCGGCCTCACTTCGGCTTGTGGCTCAAGACCTTTAATGTCAACCCGAAGGTTGTGAAGGGCGCTCAAGCAGAGTGCGGAGGCGCCATGGTGGGCAAAATGCCCAACGTCACCTAGCTTGAGGGGGCCTTCATGGAGTCCATCAAGGGATGGCAATCGGGGCGGTTCTACATCACCGAGCCGCACGACCCTCAATGGGCAGCGGCCCCCGAGTTCAGATCTGGTATCCTTATGCAGCTCACCTCCTGGAAAGAGAAGGGCTTGCTATGGGGTAGTTCGGAGGAGCTGACAGGACTCCAGTCCTATCTCCAGACCCTGGTGAACAAGAAGCTTAGGCTTGTCAATGTGATCTAGGTCATGCTCGTCCGCCGGATTCTCCCTTGCCGACAACGGGCCTTCAATTTGTGGGAGTTCGATCCAGCACAACACCGGACCCTGAGCGGGCTCTTCGACACGACGTACGAAGCTGCCTGGAGGGTGCTGTTCAAGGGCGGAGAAGCCCCCGCGTCCGCGACTGAAGATCGCGGATTCAGCACCAAGCGCCCGGCCGGCGAGGTAAGCTTTGTTATCCTCTATGGGACAGTTGTTTTCTTTCATAGTTTAATTCTATGTGGGATCTAAAACTCCCAATGCCTTTGACAGGACTGGCAGAGGACATCCGGACAGGTAGACTGTCCGGCTCCCCTTCCCGAAGACCCAGCGGACGCCCGTTTAACGGGGCTGCTGGTCCCGACACTTTATGTGGTGCCGGAGAAGAAGGCCAAGAAGAAGGCCACGGGAACTCGAAGAAGTTCCCGGCGCCAGGTGATATCGGACTCATCGTTCGATGGCTCCAAGGCGGACTCCTCCCCCGAAGACGAGGGGGAGAAAGAGGACTCTTTCCCAGAAGAGGGAGAGAGGAAGAGGAAGGCTTCCCCAACGAGGGAGGCCGAAAGGTCCAAGAGGGGAAGGACCCATCCCCCGGACAGCTCCGCCAACGCCAACGTTGGCGACGAAGAGTGGCCCTCAAGGGCCAGGCCTCCGGCAAGATCGTAAGTATCCGGATTCCTGAATGATTCATAATTTATCTTTTGTGTCACATAGTGTCCTTCTAATGCCGCACACTGCCTGCAGTCCGGCCGATGATGATCTTCCCGCTTCATCGAGCGGGTCCTTGGCTCCGTCGGACGTGGATTCCATTCCGACCACCTCCACCCCTCATGACGCTGAAGACGTCGAGGTGGGATCCCAGGAGGGGACCCATCAGGAGGAGGCTCCGGAGGTGCCGCAAGGCAGCCCCCCGGACTCTGCGCCGGACTCCGCCCCGGAACCCACAGTGGTTCCGGAGTCCGGCAGGCGGCCCCTTCGTAAGAAGGGCAAGACCGTGACACCAGCAACCTCCGTCCAATCGGAGGTGCCGGACAACTTGTTGGAGGCGCTCAACGGCGCTTCCATCGAGGAAGAACACCGCACTATTATGAGTGCGGTGATTCAGAAGGTTCAGCTCGCCAAGAGCGGGCTGACCAAAGCTCGCAGAGCCTTCTAATGTGCTTTAAGGTAAGAAGTTTAAAATATGTAATGTAATACCGCATAGAGAGTAGCCCCTGATGCTCGGTTCGGTGTTCGGAAAGAAAAACCGGATTGAGGATCTAAAAAAGATATACGCAGGAGTGCTAAAAATTATGTCAATATGGGTTTGCAGGCTGCGCTTGCCCCTCCCAGACCGATCATGGAGGTCGGTGCTTTGAAGCAGGACCTCGAGCGGTCCGAGCAAGAGCTCGGCCTTGCCAAGAAGCAGCTCGAGCACAAAGAAGGTGAGTAACACCACTTTAAAATTTGTACCTTACAGAAAAGGATTTTGGTTGCAATAGAAATAACGAGGATAACGTGGGTACTGCAGGGGCCACGAACGAGGTGGCGACCTGAAGGAGGCCGTGTCCGCGTCGAACGCAATCTTGGCCGCGAACGAGCGGAGCGAGAGAAGCAGGAGGCGCGGTGGCGGAGGTGCGGCAAGAGCTCCGTGCCTCATGGAAAAGCATGAGAGTTTGGAGCGTGACTCGAAGACTCGAGAGTCCGAGCTTGCCTCGGCTCTTGAAAGTGCCAAAGCCTCTAAGGCCAAGGCCCGTAGGGCCCTCCAGGAGGTTGAGTATGTGAAGAAAATAGCGGCGGGTAAGGCATTTTTCATGCAAAGCAAGCATGTTAATGTAAATTACATTACTTACCCGAATTCGGAGCTCTCTAGGGCGCTTGCAGATCTGCCTCGTGGCGTGTCGATGCCACCATTCTACCGCGACGAGGAGGGAGCTCAACGGAGAAGGTCTTCGGTCTCAAGACGCCGAGGCCGGACATTCAGTGGCCCCTAGCGACCAAATGAAGCAGCTGGTCGAGCTCCAAGGTAGCCGAGCAGGCCATGAAGGGCCTCATAGTCCGGCTGTGGCTCGAGAGGCCATGCCCAGAGCTACTTCAGGTCCTGCGGCGGCTGGTGGATGCGTGCCCCTGGGTGGAGGTCATCAAGCGCTCCGCCTGTATTGAAGGTGCCCGTCGGGCCCTTGCCCGCGCAAAGGTGCACTGGGGCAGGCTGGATGCGGAGAGGCTTATCACTGACGCGCCGCCAGCGGGCAAGGAGTACCGTATGCCCGAGATGTACTATAAGACTGTCCTGAAGGGTGCCCGCAAGATTGCGGATGAGTGCCCCAGAGATGTAATTATTGAGTAAACTCGCAATGTGTTATCCTATGCGCTGAAAACTTTGTTCATATGCGCTAAGCAACACTTATTGATTTAAAATATTACCTTCTGTGCGGCCGTTTATAAAATCTAAGAGATGGCAAGTCGTCGGCTTCAGCCCCCATGCCACGAGTGCTGGGGTGTTCGGGATAAACTTGAGCACTCTTGTTCCCATTTTGGGTCCATCTAGGAGGCGCCAACACAACGAACAAGGCAACCGGACTTATAATGCTTGAACACTCTCACTTAGCCATAGAATTCTATAATTTTAAATTTCGGCGAAGCCCCTAGTATTTGGAAGACCGAGTTTGGGGCGCTATCCACGCCTAGGCCAGACACAGCCGGTTCCTCGCTCGAAGCGGCATAAGTCTTTAGGGACTCGAAAAGACCTCTCGAACAGCGACCAGCCTCGCCTTATCATGACAATGGTTTAGCTTTCCACGGAGGCGCCGCCCAGCTCAACCGGGTGCAATTGCGATGGTTCTCCTAGTGCTACCTTAGCCGACGAACGGAACATAAGGTACCAAAACATGGGAGCCGGCAAACCCAACTATTGACCCAAGACATGATTCGAGCCGATGCATATAATGCTATAAGTTCGGGTGCCGACTTGTGAAAGTGTTCGGACTTATCACACCATAATGCGGGAAACATAAGCCCCTGGTGTATTCGGCCATACCAAAATTGTACGGGTGCAAGATGTCAAGAATAAACATATATGTAAAAAAGGTAATGCAATTATAAACAAAAAGTGATGCATTGTTTATTCAAGAGATTCTGCCATGAGTGTAGAACGATACAAATAGTGTGGTAAGCAAGGGCTGGACTATTAGAAGTGTCTCCCTCCAGGGGTAGGCTGCGGAATGGTGTATTTAACAAATTTAATGCTCGTAATGGAGACCACCTGAGTGTTTGTTGTAGACTGTGTCCCTCCCTGGCTGTTGCATCGTGAGTTTGGCAGATCTACTGCCGGACAGGGCCTCTGGTGAACGGAGAAGAAAAAAGAGTAACACACTTGGGAGCCCCTGGTGTGGTTAAGCCGCACTCTAGGCCTGTCGTGGTCGTGCCCCTCCCCCTATGCCCATGGTATCTTCAGAGCGTAATGATGCATGCGAAGAGCTGGTCTTGCAATCATGCAAGTCTTTGGGGTTAGCCGCATTGCTCTGCGATGCTCGGAACGTGCTGTGGTCTTGATTGATGTTACTCGGGCGCGTTTGGCTATGTCCGGTCGTTTAACGGCCGGACTCGAAAATTGCCTTAAAAGGCTGCTTGCATTTCCGCCGCGAGCGCTGTGTGTTCCTCCGTTCGGAAGGAGCGTTCAGTATTTCCGTTGACCGTGATTACTCCGCGAGGGCCTGGCATCTTGAGCTTAAGGTATGCATAATGCGGCACCGCGTTGAACTTTGCAAACGCGGTTTGTCCGAGCAGGGCGTGATAGCCACTGCGGAACGGGACTATGTCGAAGATTAACTCCTCGATTCGGAAATTATCATGGGATCCGAAGACCACTTCCAGTGTGACTGAGCCTGTACAATTGGCCTCAACACCTGGTATGACGCCTTTAAAAGTCGTCTTTGTAGGTTTAATCCTTGAGGGGTCTATGCCCATCTTGCGCACTATATCCTGATAAAGCAGGTTCAGGTTGCTGCCGCCGTCCATCAGGACTCTGGTGAGGTGAAATCCATCAACGATTGGGTCTAAGACCAA
The DNA here is from genome assembly GCA_021437245.1 of Aegilops speltoides. NCBI lineage: Eukaryota > Viridiplantae > Streptophyta > Magnoliopsida > Poales > Poaceae > Aegilops > Aegilops speltoides. The sequence goes on along the minus strand of CM038142.1, from coordinate 302,237,180 downwards.
TGCGGCGAATCCACCATGACGGATACTGGTAGGGTGGTCCCTTCGATCGAAAGTGATCGGGCAAGAGGACCATGGATTGAAATTTGGGGCGACTGGCTCCATCGCATATACGTCCCTATGTGCATGCTTCCGCTCCCTCTTGGGTATATGGGTTGCGTATATCATGTTTACCATCCGCACTTGTGGGGGGAAACCCTTCTGTCCTCTACTGTTCGGTGGCCGGGTCTCCTCCTCGTCGTCATTGCAGCCCCTTGTCATTGTTTTCGCAATTAACTTGCTCGCTCGCTTGAATACCCAACAATCTCTGTTGGTGTGATTAGCTGGCTTTTCGGGTGCCATGTATCCGGCAGAGCGGTCGAGTATTCGGTCCAAATTGGACGGACCCGAGTAGTTCTTTTGAATGGCTTCTTCCGCTGACCGGGTTTAGAGTCTCTGAATCCGGCGTTGACCGCCGTATCCTCATTGGTATCGCCGTTAACGCGGCGCTTGTTTTTGTTTCGACGCGACCGCCGTTGTGGTCCTTAGTATCCGGACCGCCAAGATTTTTGCTGAGGCTGTTGCTGCGAGCTAGCCAGCTGTCCTCTCCCGCACAGAAGCGGGTCATGAGTGATGTGAGGGCTGCCATGGATTTCGGCTTTTCCTGTCCTAGGTGTCGGGCCAGCCATTCGTCGCGGATGTTATGTTTGAAGGCTGCGAGGGCCTATGCATCCGGACAGTCGACGGTTTGATTTTTCTTTGTTAAGAATCGTGTCGTAATCGCGGCCGATTCGTCTGGCTACTGAATTATGTGGCTTAGGTCATCGGCGTCTGGTGGTCGCACATATGTGCCCTGGAAGTTGTCGAGGAATGCGGCTTCCAGGTCCTCCCAACACCCAATTGACTCTACCGGCAAGCTGTTAAGCCAATGCCGAGCTGGTCCTTCAAGCTTGAGTGGGAGATACTTGATGGCGTGGAGATCGTCGCCGCGGGCCATATGGATATGAAGGAGATAATCTTCTATCCAAACCGCGGGGTCTGTTGTGCCATCGTAGGATTCAATGTTCACGGGTTTAAACCCTTCAGGGATTTGATGATCCATTACTTTGTCGGTGAAGCATAGTGGGTGTGCGGCGCCTCTGTATTGAGCAATATCACGACGTAGCTCAAGAGAGCATTGTCTGCTGTGTTCGGCCCGGCGGGAGTTGTTGTATTCGGCGCGACGGTAGTCGTCGTGGGTCGTGGGGCGACCACGTGATCCATAGATAGATCTGGATTGTCTTGCCTTGTCCTCCAATATATCCCGCAAGTCCGGCGCATTCCCTCGTGGCTTCGTACTTTTCGAGCGGTGCCGGGGTAAGGTCTTGATGGAGGGCCTAGATGCCTCTCTGTCGCGACCACGGGTGGTCGGTCCGCCGACAGCGCGCTGGTGATGAAGGTATGTATGCTTCCTCCTCTAGTCGGGGAGCAACTTGCGCTTTGGGTAGCTCTTGGAGGGGCGCTCGAGTTCATACTCTTGCCACGAGGACCTCGGTCCATCCGTCGGCCAGCAGGTCTTGATCAGCTTGAAGTGTTGCTGCTGCTTTTTCTTTAGGCTATTTGCCGTGGCGATAAGCCTGCGCTTAAAACGCTCTTGTTCGACGGGATCCTCCGCACGATTTAATTCGCGTCGTTGAGGCTTGCCTCGCTCCCGGAGGGAGGCATGTAGTTGTCATCCTCCTCGGCTGCCACTCTCTCGAGGGCTGGCATCCCGCCCTCTGTCTGAATCTTGCCGAGGGGGTTGTCTTCGCACTCTCGGGGTGTTATTATCTCCGTGCCGGAATCTCCATTCTTCTTGTGGCGGGATTTAGAGCGGCGCCACGACGTCGGCGCTTGGGCTGTTTCTTAGAAGAATCGCCTCCGCGCTTCTTCGCCGTCCCCATCCTTTGGGGTGTCCACCATGTATATGTCGATCATGAGGTGGTCTTCCAAAGGTCCTCCTGTAGGCTCGTTCTTGATCGCCTCCGCATCGCCGCCCATACCGTCGATGTCTTCGAGTCGTAGTCTAGCATGTCAGTTAGATTGTTGACAGTGGCTACAAAGTGGGTGGTGGGTGGGCTTTGAATCTCTTCGTCGTCCGCATCCCAACCATCCTGACGCAGTCCGTCCAGGGCTCTCCTCATAACAAGAGATGCTTTAGCGAATTTAGGATGTCGCCGAAGGGTGAGTGCTGAAAGATGTCCGCAGCGGTGAACTCCATGATCGGCGCCCAATCGGATTCGATTAGCAGGGGCGCAGGAGGTTCGGAGTCCGGCAAGGAGTCCAGCGCCTCGGAGTCATGAGCTTTATAAGGGACAAGGTCCGATTCGCTCACATCAGAGAAGTCATAGCCCCGAGGCGTGTCCGCCACCATCCTCGACTGCGCGGTCTGCTCCGAACTATGGGTTGGAGCGGACTCGTGTGCGGCCTCCAGGGCACTGTCCGATGACAGCGCGGCACGCTCGGCTGTGGCTCGAATCCGTCGAAGATCAAGTCTCCACGGATGTCGACCGTGAAGTTTAGGCTTCCAAACCTGACCTGATGGCCAGGGGCGTAGCTTTCGATCTGCTCTAGATGGCCAAGTGAATTGGCCCGCAGTGCAAAGCCGCCGAACACGAAGATCTGTCCGGGGAGGAAAGTCTCACCCTGGACGGCGTTGTTGTTGATTGAAGAAGCCATCAAGCCTATCGGTGACGACACAAAGGAACTCTCAATGAAAGCACCAATGTCGGTGTCAAAACCGCGGATCTCGGTAGGGGGTCCCGAATCATGCGTCTAGGCGGATGGTAACAGGAGACAAGGGACATGATGTTTTTACCTGTGTTCGGCCCTCTCGATGGAGGTAAAACCCTACTCCCGCTTGATTGATATTGATGATATGGGTAGTACAAGAGTGGATCTACCACGAGATCAAGGAGGCTAAACCCTAGAAGCTAGCCTATGGTATGATTGTTGTAATGGTTGTCGCCCCACGGACTAAAACCCTCCGGTTTATATAGACACCGGGAGGGCTAGGGTTACACAGTAGTCGGTTACAATGGTAGGAGATCTACATATCCAGATTGCCAAGCTTGCCTTCCACGCCAAGGAAAGTCCCTTCCGGACACGGGACGAAGTCTTCAATCTTGTATCTTCATAGTCTTGGAGTCTGGCTGACGATGATAGTCCGGCTGTCCGAACACCCCCTAGTCTAGGACTCCCTCAATCATGCAAGCTATCTTACGATCATGCAAAGCAATATGACAATGAATGCTCAAGTCATGTATATGATGATGATGGAAGTTGCATGGCAATATATCTCGGAATGGCTATGGAAATGCCATAATAGGTAGGTATGGTGGCTATTTTGAGGAAGATATAAGGAGGCTTATGTGTGATAGAGCGTATCGTATCACAGGGTTTGGATGCACCGACGAAGTTTGCACCAACTCTCGAGGTGAGAAAGGGCGATGCACGGTACCGAAGAGGCTAGCAATGATGGAAGGGTGAGTGTGCGTATAATCCATGGACTCAACATTAGTCATAAAGAACTCACATACTTATTGCAAAAATTTATTAGCCATCGAAACAAAGTACTACACGCATGCTCCTAGGGGAAGGGTTGGTATGAGTTAACCATCGCGCGATCCCAACCTCCACACAAAGGATGACAATCAAAAAATAAATCATGCTCCGACTTCATTACATAACGGTTCATCATACGTGCATGCTCCGGGAATCACAAACCTCAACACAAGTATTTCTACTAATCCACAGTTACTCACTAGCATGACTCTAATATCAACACCTTTATATCGCAAAACTATTGCAAGGAATCAAACATATCATATTCAGTGATCTACAAGTTTTATGTAGGATTTTATGACTAACCGTGTGAATGACCAATTCCTGCCAACTCTCTAAATAGATATAAGTGAAGAAAGAGAATTTAATTCTTTCTACAAAATATATGCCCACGCTCTAACAAATATAGGTGAAGCAAAAGAGCATTCTACAAATGGCGGTTATCTATGTGAAGAGAAACAGGCAATCCAAACTTCAAATGATATAAGTGAAGCACATGAAGCATTCTATAAAGCCATACACAAAAGATATAAGTGAAGTGCAATGAGAATTCTATAAATCAACCAAGGACTATCTCATACCAGCATGGTGCATAAAAGAAAAGTGAAAACTAAATGCAAAAGAGCTCCAAGATTTGCACATATCGCATGAACGAAATGAATCCGAAAACATACCGATACTTGTTGAAGAAAGATGGGATGTCTTACGGGCATCCCCAAGCTTAGACGCTTGAGTCTCCTTGAATATTTACTTGGGGTTCCTTGGGAATCCCCAAGCTTGATCTCTTGACTCTCCTCCTTTTCCTCATATCAAGACCTACTCGATCTTTGAACACTTCATCCACACAAAATTCAACAGAAAACTCGGTAAGATCCGTTAGTATAATAAAGCAAATCACTACTCTAAGTACTATTCCAAACCAATTCATATTTTGTTTTTGCATTGTAGCTACTATAATATAACTTTTCCAAGGCTTAATCCACTGATAGAAATTGATAGTTTCATCAAAACAAGCAAACTATGCATCAAAAACAGAATCTGTCTTAAACAGGACAGTCTATAGTAATCTGAACATTCACCATACTTATGGTACCCCAAACATTCTGCCAAAATTAGAAAACATAAAAAAATTGTATAGAAAGGCAGTGCAATAAGTTTCAGAACCGTTTTACACCCCAGTAAAAAATGTAAAATCACGCACTACAGCCAAAGTTTCTGTCCTGCACCGCACAAACCAAGAAGCATTGTAAACATCCTAAAGGAAAACCCTGGCACATTATTTTTATTATAAATGGAATTGTACAAGGGGATAATTATTTTTTATGAAAAGTTTCTGTAATCAAGATTCACAAAGTTTCTATAAGCATGAACATAGTTCAAGGAGCTCCCCCACTTCAACAATGCTTGTCTTTCTCACTTTCACTTTCCTTTTTGAAAAGTTTTGGGTTCCCCTATTTATTTTTTAATTTTTTTAGACTATAAAAAAGCACTCAACAGAAATAAATGACTCTCTAAAACTTCCAGGTTGTCTCCCTGGTAGCGCTTTCTTTAAAGCCATTAAGCTAGGGATATAGTCCTCAAGTAATGGATCCACCCGGATCCCAAGGTATATCAAAGCCAATTTTAGTTAACAATGATTTGTAATTTAGTAGTGAGCACAAAGTAACATATATCATGCAACAATGAAGTCTAACTCTCTTCCTATGCATCTGCATGTAATGAAAGAACAATTCATGCACATATAGTAAAGGCCAATGCATAGTATAAGCAGTTTCTTGCAATTTTATCATATTGGAACACATAGAGAGGTGGAGATATAGCTCCTCTCTCATAATAATTGCAAGTAGGAGCAGCAAGCACATGTATATTATATCTATCAAAACCATCTTGTGTAGTAGTAAAACGCAACCCCTCAATATAATCCTTAATAATCACAAACTTCTCTGATATAGTGTAGTAGGGAGAATTCAAAAAGATAATAGGACTATCATGCGTGGGTGCAATAGCAAAAATTTCATTTTTAACATAAGGAACTATAGCAAGTTCATCTCCATAAGCATAATTCATATTGGCATCTTGGCCACAAGCATAGCAAGCATCAAGTTCATCAAAAAGGGATATTTCAAAAGAATCAACGAGATCATAACAATCATCATAGCAATCATCCTTCGGTAAGCACGAAGGGAAATTAAACAATGTATGAGTTGAAGAGTTACTCTCATTAGAAGGTGGGCACGGATAGCTAATCCGCTCTTCCTCCTTTTGTTCTTTGCTCTCCTCATCATCTTTTTCATCCAATGAGCTCACAATTTCATCAATTCCTTCTTCCATAGACTCCTGCAAAATATTAGTCTCTTCTAGGACAATAGAGGGGTTCTCAATATATGGTTTAACATAGGCATTAGAAGCATAATTATCATAACAATATTTGAGTATGGCAAAATTTTCAGAGTGTAAAGAGTAGCATCATACTTTCCAATCAAAGAAGCAATTTCATAAGAATCATTAAAAGCAACAAATTCTTCAATTTGTTGAACATCATAGTAATTATAAACACCCTTAGCATACGAAGATACAATTCCATTATCACTAAACTCACATTGGTAGGGAAGGTGTTTCTTAGGGTCTTCAGAACAACAAGTAAAATCATATATTTCACATAAATTCCAACCATAGCATTGCAAACGATGAATTTGATCCAGTAAAAGTTTCCCTTTTTTAGATATGTGGTGTCGCACATAACAAGCATGCTCATCTAAAGATTTTCCCTCAACTAAGCTAGTTGGGGTTTCAGCACGAGCACATAGGGATCAAAGATGATCCAAGTAAAAAACTTTAGTAGTGTGATAGATATTGAGTGGTTCTTCAACCATTGGTGTAGTAGGTACAACTAATTTTTTTGGTATTTTGCGTTTCCTACTCATAACTAAAGATAGAAAACAACTAAGAACAGCAAATAAAAATTACTTAGTGATAAAAAAACAAGCACACACGAGAATATTCACCCCACGCTATGACTCCCCGGCAACGGCGCCAGAAAAAGGTCTTGATAACCCACAAGTATAGGGGATCTATTGTAGCCTCTTTCGATAAGTAAGAGTGTCGAACCCAACGAGGTGCTAAAGGTAGAACAAATATTCCCTCAAGTTCTAAGTGTGAAACTAGAAGTACTTTGTAGGTGTTGTTGGATAGGTTTGCAAGAATATAAGGAGCACGTAAATATAAACTAGGGGCTGTTTAGATTAAGAAGCAATAAATTTAGTAAAGCGAGTATGGAAAAGTGGTGGTAGGAGTTGCGGAATTGTCCCTAAGCAATTGACTACTTTACTAGATTGATAGCAAGTTTTATGTGGGAGAGGCCACTGCTAGCATGTCATCCCTGTCTTGGAATTCTATGCAGTTATGATTGGAACTATTAGCAAGCATCTTCAACTACTAACGTTCATTAAGGTAAAACCCAACCATAGCATTAAGATACATTGGTCCCCCTTCAATCCCGTATGCATCAATTTCTATGCTAGGTTGAAGCTTGTGTCACTCTTGCCCTCCAATACATAGTCCTAACAACATACAACTAACCCTATGGTGTGATCCACGCGCGCGCTCATATGATGGGCACCAAAGGACAGCAACATAACCACAAGAAAAATTAAACCAATCATAGCTATTCACCAATTACCGATAGGACAACAAAAATCTACTCAGACATCATAGGATGGCAACACATCATTGGATAATAATATGAAGCATAAAGCACCATGTTCAAGTAGAGGGTACAGCGGGTTGCGGGAGAGTGGACCGCTGTAGATAGATGGGGGAAGGTGATGGAGATGTTGGTGAAGATGACGGAGATGTTGGTGTAGATCGCGGTGATGATGATGGCCCGGGCGGCGTTTCGACGCCACCGAAAGCGAGGGGGGAGAGCCCCCTTCTTCTTCTTCTTCCTTGACCTTCTACCTAGATGGGAGACGGGTTTCCCATCTGGTTCATGGTCTCCACGGCGTGGGAGGGGCGAAAGCCCCTCCGAGATTGGATTTGTCTCTCTGTCTCTCTCTGTTTCTGCCTTCTGATTCTACCCTTTCACCGTTTCTTATATTCCCGGAGATCCGTAACTCCGATTGGATTGAAACTTTGAACATGATTTTTCTCCGAATATTAGCTTTCTTGTGGTGAAAGAAGGGCAATAACCGCCTTAGGAGGTGTCCATGAGGGTCAGGGGCATGCCCACCCCCCTAGGGCGCGCCCCCTGCCTCGTGGGCCCCTCAAGCATCGTCTCGCGTTGATCCCACTTCTCAAAATTCAGATATATTCCAAAAAAAATCTCCGTCCGTTTTTATCCCGTTTGGACTCTGTTTGATAGGGATTTTCTGCAAAACAAAAAAAGATGCAACAAACAAGAATTGGCACTGGATCAATATGTTAGTCCCAAAAATAGTATAAAAAGTTGCCAAAAGTATGTAAGAGTTGTAGAATATTAGCATGGAACAATCAAAAGTTATATATACGACGGAGACGTATCACTGGCCGGCATGTGTCCTTCTTTATTCTTATGTCTGTCCCTTTGGGGAAATGTCATGCGTTGATCCTTTAAGTCCTTGTAGCCTTCTACGACTTGGGTTCATACGTTGTTGATCAACACGTTTCTTGCTGGGTCATGTATGCATGTCCCTGTAAGTTAGCGCCACCTTGGGTTTACGACTAGTCATGTCGGCCCGGGTTCTTTGTCATATGGATGCTAGCAACATTGTCATATACATGAGCCAAATGGCGCAAACGGTCCCAGGCCAGGTAAGGTGGCACCCGTGGGAATACCATGCGTGAGGCTGCAAAGTGATATGATGTGTCACATGCTAGATCGGTGTGACTTAGGATCAGGGTCTTGGCATTTATCCTCCCGTCTTCGGACGATGTGGTCCGCTCCAGATCTAAGGCTGCGGCGGGCGTGAGTGTCGACCCCTAGACGGGATTTGATGGTAGATCTCAAGGGCCTTCTTCATGCGGGCGGGGAGCGGCGGCCGAGGCCATGAACCCGTCGAAGATCAGGTCTCCTCGGATATCAACAATGTTGTTTAAACTTCCAAACCTGAACTGGTGACCAGGGGCGTAGTTATCGACCTTCTCAAGGTGACCAGTTGAGTTGGCACGTAGCACGAAGCCACCAAACACGAAAAGCTAACCAGAGAGGAAAGTCTCCCCAGAGACAGCGCCATTGTCGATGATGAGGCGAGCCATCGATTCTTTTGTCGACAACACAACAGAACTCTCAATGAAAGCACCAATGCCGATGTCAAAACCGGAAGATCTCGGGTAGGTGGTCCCAAGTTGTGTGTCTGAGGATCGATGGTAACAAGGGACAATAGGGACACAATGTTTACCCAGGTTCGGGCCCTCTTAAAGGAGGTAATTAAAACCCTATGTCCTGCTTGATTATATTCGGTGTGTATAAGGGTTACAAGAGTTGATCTACATCGAGATCCTAATGGCTAAACCCTAGTTGTCTAGCCTATGATTCTTCTCATACCCTCTATGGACTAAACCCTCCAGTTTATATACACAACGGAGGGGCCTAGGGTTGTACAGAGTTGGTTTGCATAGGAAGGAAATAGTACACCCGGACACCAAACTTGCCTTCCACGCACATAGGAGGCCTACCCGAACATGGCGGATAATCTTCTGCTTTGTCTTCACGGCCCATCAGTCCGGCCCATATCAAATAAATCGGACACCCGAGGACCCCCTAATCCAGGACTCCCTCACCTACCCCAAATGGGACAATATTTTTTACCCCAGCATGTTGATTGTTGGGTAACGTAGCATGCAATTTCAAAAAAATCCTACTCTCACGCATGATCTATCTAGGAGATGCATAGCAATGAGAGGGGAAGTGTGTGTCCATGTACCCTCGTAGACCGAAAGCGGAAGTGTTTGCTTAACGTGGTTGATGTAGTCGAACTTCTTCTCGTTCCGACCAATCAAGTGCCAAACGTACGACACCTCCGAGTTCTACACACATTTAGTGCGATGACGCCCCTCGAGCTCTTGATCCAGCAGAGTGTCAAGGAAGTAGATAAGTTCCATCAGCACGACAGCATGGTGACGGTGATGGTGAAGTGATCCGCGTAGGGCTTCACCTAAGCACTTCGAGAATATGACCGGAGGCGTAAACTGTGGAGGGGGGCACCGCACACGGCTAGGAATCAATATTTTGTGTTCTAGCGGTGCCCTGCCCTTATATATATAGGTGGGAGGGAGAGGGAGCAGCCAAAGGGGGCTCCCAAGTAGAAGGAATCCTACTTGGGGCCCTAATCCTATTCGGCTCCCCCCTTTCCGTATCTTCCGGACGGGGAAGGAAGGAGGAGAGAGAGGGAAGGAGGGGGGAGGTCGAATCCCTCTTCTTTCTTCTCTCTTCCCCTCTTTCCTTCCCCTCTCCTAATTCGGCCTACATGGGGCGCACCAGCCCCTTAGGGGCTGGTCTATCCCCCTGTTGGCCCATTAGGCCCATGTAGTTTGCTGGGGGTTGCCCAGAACCCCTTTCGGTGACCCGATACGTGCCTGGTACCCCCGGAATACTTTCTATGTCCGAATACTATTGTCCTGTATATGAATCTTTACCTCTTGACCATTTCGATACTCCTCGTCATGTCCATGATATCACCCGGGACTCCGAACAACCTTCGCTCACCTAAACACATAACTCATATAATACAAATCGTCGTTGAACATTAAGCGTGTGAACCCTACGGGTTCGAGAACTATGTAGACATGACCGAGACACATCTCCGGTCAATAACCAATAGCGGAACCTGGATGCTCATATTGTTTCCCACATATTCTACGAAGATCTTTATCGGTCGAACTGCTATGTCAACATACGTTATTCCCTTTGTCATCGGTATGTTACTTGCCCGAGATTCGATCGTTGGTATCTTCATACATAGTTCAATCTCGTTACCGGCAAGTCTCTTTACTCGTTCCGTAATGCAACATCCTGCAGCTAACTCATTAGTCACATTGCTTGCAAGGCTTCATATGATGTGCATTACCGAGAGGGCCCGGAGATACCTCTTCGATACTCGGAGTGACAAATCCTAATCTCGATCTATGCTAACCCAACAAACACATTAGGAGATACCTGTAGAGCATATTTATAATCACCCAGTTACGTTGTGATGTTTGATAGCACAAAAGGCATTCCTCCGGTATCTGGGAGTCGCATAATCTCATAGTTGGAGGAATATGTATTTGACATGAAGAAAGTTGTAGGAATAAAACTGACGATCATAATGCTAAGCTAACGAATGGGTCTTGTCCATCACATCATTCTCCTAATGATGAGATCTAGTTCATGAAATGACAACACATGTCTATGGTTAGAAAACTTAACCATCTTTGATTAACGAGCTAGTCAAGTAGAGGCATACTAGGGACACGGTGTTTTGTCTATGTATCCACACATGTATCAAGTTTCCGGTTAATACAATTCTAGCATGAATAATAGACATTTATCATGATATAAGGAAATATAAAACAAAAACTTTATTATTTCCTCTAGGGCATATTTCCTCCATTGATGCCATTCCATGATATCATGCCAAGGTTCATGAACTTCGGACGAGTTTTTGATTTACTAGAATTACAAAAGCAAGTACCTCAACGTTTGCTGGAGAGCCACAGTGTCGTGGTGTTTGAAATTCATCCCCATTTCTTGCATGGGACATAAGCATAAACCCATGGACACATATATGATTTTGCAACCCATTTTGGTGCACTGGAGCATGTACATGTAGTTTAATTTTGAATTGTGCACTTGAAGTGCCTAGAAAACCAAGTTAATGTGTAAAAATGTCCAAATGAACCCTGAAATAGTTCCAATTTTTTTGACGACACACCTATAGTTACATGTTCACTGCAGATAAAAGTTCTAGCATTTCAAACACCCTCCTTTTCCACTGTGACCCCATTATGTAATTCAAATTAAGAAGAAAAATAAAGTAGATCACACATAGTTTATTATCACCAACCTGTGAGATGTAGTACAAAATATCTTAGAGCTTCGTCGGAGTATAGTACGCATATGGCTTATGTGAGAAGGTGTGTGGGCTACAGTCCACAACTGGCGTGTCAAGCACACTAGCTCGCTTTCCAAATATTATTTCACTGTTCAAATCGTCGTCGGTGAAAGAAGGGGACGTGGAACCATGTCGCGAGGGCAACTTCGACGGCCCACTCCGGTGACAGTGCGGTCGCAGCAGCCATGCGTGTGCTAACAAGCTGCCTGAGCGCGGTTGCAATCTGCGACTCGGCAGCCAAGGAAGCCCAAACGGCCGCTGTTACTTCTTAGGTGGCAGCAGCAATATCTGCCTCGGGGATAGCAACTGGCGAGAGCGGCACAACAGTTGTCCATTCTGCAGCAGTGGCCTTAGCCCTGATGGAGGCCGCCCACGACCATGTTGAGGCCACCCACGCCCAGCTCCTGGCGGTCACCGCACAAATCAAACGAAGCTTCTCCAACAACGGTCGGCAACCCACGACCGAAGAGTTGGCAATTGCCGAGAGCGTTCGAGCAGTCGTCCGTTCCTCCGCGGCATACCTTGCCATGATGGAGCCCGTCCAAGCCCAGATCACAGCCGCCCACGCCCAGCTCGTGGCGGCCTTTTCCAAAGAGATGGCGGACACGGATGGCGAGATGTTTGCCGAGTATGGTGCGATGGATGCCATGGAGCCCCTTCCCTAGGAGATCGCCGAGCACGAGCTGGACATGGAGGAGGCGGCAGAGATCAATGAGCCCCAGCCGTAGTAGTACTCTTTGTTTTGTTTAATTAAGAGTGCCGGTCTTTAATTTGTTAGAGTAATGTTTAGGTCAGCTAGCTCTGTTTAATTGCTGAACTTGCTTGATTAAGAAGTGTGGGTGTGCTATAGTCTCCATTGTGTACCCAAATTCCACAATGACGTGGATGACCATTGTAACCAGGGAAATTTGGACCAAAATTTGCACATTCAAACTCATCACACACGGGTTAAGCCATATGAATCGTTTGTGATGTTCACATATCATACACATTACTGAATAAGGGACCGTGTGTGATGACACTTGGCGCGCCAGTTTTTTCGCTGGACCGATCCAAATTTTTCGTCTTCCATGGAAATATTTACCTCCCTGCCCCCTCCCCCTTACCAAAAGCTACATTCCCCTGTTTCCGCCTTCCTTTCCAAGTTGAAACCTTCACTCCTTGCTTGCAGCGATGCCTCCTCGCCGGTGACCCTCCTTCATGCTGCTCGGCCTAGTCGATCCATGCAGGTAATCCACACCCGACCCCCATCCTCCTTCTCCTTCCACTTCCAACATGCCCCGATGGCCAGTGCGACACCTTCCACTCAAATCACCGACCCCTCCCCCAAATAAGCGCCATCCTAAGCCATGGTGCATGTAGTACAGTCAGGAGCTCAAGGAGCATTTGGCACCAGAGAAGCAAATCACGGCTGCACGCGCGGGTGAGGTCCCGATGGCTGCCATTCGTGCCGACCCCCAGATCTTGGAGGAGCACCTCGCCGTCGAGGCCACCGTCGATGCCTCGCGCGCCAACGCGGCAACGTGGTTGGCTGCTTTAAATGATAGTTCTTGGCGTTCTCTTGAGGCCACCATCGGTGCCTTCGACGAAGACTACGAGGTGTTTTCTCAGCGTACCCGTGCTTACCTCAACTCAAGAGCCAGCTGGTTGGTGACTGGACCGGCTCAAGCAACTCACCACTATGAAGAGGGCACCCATGATGTGGACGCCTCGCCCTCTTCCATGTTCAAGGATCCAATCATCATCGATATCTCCGACAATGAGGAGTAGCTTGTCTTATTACATCACTATAAGGACCTATGTTCAGTTTGCTAGCTACGCCGGTTAAGCATGCTCGGTTTACCCGTTGCATGTGCTGCTCCTGCCTTTCCTTAACAAATTCTAATGAATTGTCATATCTACTTTTACCATGCAATCTGTGCTCTAGTGTATATGTTCTATATGTCATGCAATATGGTGCTCACTTGTTAACTGTTTGGTTAATTAGTTGTTATGTTCAAGTAACTATTTGGTTCAATTCTGCAAATGTGATGTTCAAGTCTTCAGGGTGCAATTTTGTATTGTCTTCCATGTGAGAAATAAATAGAATTTATCTTTATCAAATACATGAGAAACAAATACAATTGCTATATTTCCAAGTTGTCAAGCATGCTTGGTTTGGTTAACTGTCTAATCTTATAGTATGTTATATATTGTGCAATGTGGTGCTCAGTTAACATTTGGTTCATTTGTTGTGGTGTTTAGTTAACTGTTTGGTTCAATTCTGCAATGCGATAATCAATTGTTGTGGGTGCATTATGTTATTGTATACTATGTGAGAAATATATCGAATTTGGTTGTACTAAATACATGAGAAACAAATACAATTGCTATATTTCCAAGTTGTTAAGCATGCTTGGTTTGGTTAACTGTCTGATCTTCTATTAGGAGTATGTTATATTGTGCAATGTGGTGCTCAGTTAATGGTTGGTTCATTTGTTGTGGTGTTTAGTTAACTGCTTGGTTCAATTGTGCAATGCGATATCCAATTGTCGTGGGTAGAATTTTGTATTGTTGTGCATGTGAGGAATAAGTCAAATTTGGCTGCACTTAATACAACAACAACAACAACAACAACAACAACAACAACAACAACAACAACAACAACAAAGCCTTTAGTCCCAAGCAAGTTGGGGTAGGCTAGAGGTGAAACCCATAAGATCTCGCAACCAACTCATGGCTCTGGCACATGGATAGCAAGCTTCCATGCACCCCTGTCCATAGCTAGCTCTTTGGTGATACCCCAATCCTTCATGTCTCTCTTAACGGACTCCTCCCATGTCAAATTCGGTCTACCCCGCCCTCTCTTGACATTCTCCGCACGCTTTAGCCATCCGCTATGCAATCGGAGCTTCGGAGGCTCATACTGGATATGCCCAAACCATCTCGCATTTATGTTGGACAAGCTTCTCTTCAATTGGTGCTACCCCAACTCTATCTCGTATATCATCATTCTGGACTCGATCCTTCCTCGTGTGGCCACACATCCATCTCAACATACGCATCTCCGCCACACCTAACTGTTGAACATCTTTTGGGTTTCATCTCCATAAGAGTGGCTGAGTTTTTACGTTGGCTTGACAAGCCTATCACAACCCTCCTCCTTTACCCGGGCTTGGGACCGGCTATGTTGAGACAACATAGGCGGAGTTTTTGGCTGCACTTAATACATGAGAAATATATACAATTGATATATTTCCTAGTTCTTAATCATGCTTGGTTTGGATAAATGGGTTTCCATGTGGCTTGAATTAATCTGATGAATCTGCAATGTGCTTATTTTTCATCAACATATTTTTACTGATAGCATGCGAACCCTCACTTAACCTGATCACTAACTACCTTATATGTGTTGCAGGGAAACAATGGGAAGCACTGAGGTTTACAATCGAGGTTTGCACATGCATGGTCCTTTGTCTAATAGCACATTATTGTGCAATTGCAAGAACCATTCTAATATTTAGGTTTTTAACAATTTGGTCTTGCACATGTACGCCCCGCTTTGTCGAGGTTTTGACCTTTGCTCACCCATTTTGCATATGGGGAAATGAGTTGTCCATCAATATCAGTCAAGTGAAGAAACTCAGAAAGATTGTTAGGATAAAGAAATTAGTGACAAAAAACAACAACATCTTTGTCTGCACAATGAAGAAGACATCAGTTCAATACAGGATGGTACTAACTATTATACCTTGGCTTTTTTATTCCTTTGCCCCATTTCCAATCTAGAGAAGATATTTATGCACATCCTTGTTTTCATGCCTTTCCAAAGCAGTTCACTGATGACTACCTCTCAAACCACTTGTATGGTCACGAAGCGAGAAAGGTATTCATACAACACCCACGGTTCAATATTGAAGTGTTCCTGAAGAGGACTAAGGATGGACGATCAATCATCCACAGGCACTGGCCTAAAGTTGCAAAAACCTTCAACATCAATGAAGGCTCAATATTCGCCTTCGCTTCAATAGTTTTCCATATGAGATTCACCTGTCTATGTACCATCAATGATGCTAATTTTGAAAGGTTATAGATGTTGCATGTGAAACTTGGTGTTGGTGCAGCTGTGTAATGGGGTAGCTGAGTGCCGAAGCTATATGATGTTGTACTCTGATGTATTTCAATTATGAAATCCTGCCTCCTTAATATGAAAATGAAATATTTGTGCGCTTAATATGAAATGTCAATTAGATTAATAAATGGATTATTAATAATAGCCCAATTAGCCTGCTAATGGCCAATTAGCTTGCTAATTGGGTTTTCTATTGCAAACGGTTATTGAGAAAACACCGTGGGCGATGACCTCAGGCAACGCACATAGTTTCTAGGAATAAACCGTGTTGGATCAATGAACAATCACACACGACATCCTCTTGAAAATTGTTTGCGTTAGGCCACCTTGCGCAAACGTTTACCACATAAAAAGTGTGTGTGATGGACAGCCTATGCCACACAGTTTCTTCTATGCACCGTGTGTGATGCATTCAATAACGCAAACGATAAAATTGTTAATATCGTCTGCAATGGCAATGCTATCACAAACGATTTAATGGGGAAAAGTGTGTGTGTTGTACCTGCGAACGGAACATTTTCCTTGGAGTGACTGTGTGGTATGTATATACGAACGGAAACGTACTCCTTGGATTAACTGTGTGGGATGTACTTACTAACGAAAATGTATTCCTGGGATTGACTGTGTGGAATGTACATCCGAGCGTAAACGTTTAGCCGGGACTGACTGTGTGGAATGTACATCCGAGCGGAAACGTTTAGCCGGGACTGGCCGTGTGGGATGTACTTACGACCGGAAATGATTTGGCATGTATAATTGTATTTTTTAGCACAATTGTACGTATAACCATATTTGTTCGCTCGCCCGTCGCACACGACCTCATTTTGCCGAGCGTGTGTGCTAGGAGGGCCTATCCCCGATGATTTCTGGGTCGTGTGGGAAGGACCCCCCCCCTATCGCACACACTCACTCGGCGACGGTTTAGAATGTCGTCACGGAAAGGGGTTAAAAACCATTTGTATAGCACCAGTGAGCGGTCCAGGCACACAAAACAGATGTTCATTTGAAATTTTTGAGGTGACACATGCAAACTTGCTTGGAACGGCAGGGTAATACCACATATAGGTAGGTTTGGTGGACTCATCTGGAATAACTTGGGTTTAAAGATTTTTGATGCACAAGCAGTATTTCCGCTTAGTACGGGTGATGGCTAGTAAATAGGTTGAGAATCGGCCAGCTAAAGAGTGAAAACGGTCATGAACATGCGTTATGCGTAAGCAACATTGAATACTTGCATGAGTAGGATATGAACACCATGAACATAAATATCATAGATGCTATGTTGGTTTTGATTCAACTACATGCATGAACATGTGCCAAGTCAAGCCACTTCAAACATTTAGAGGAGGATACCATATCATCATACTACATCACAATCATTTTAATGCATGTTGACATCCAGGATAAATCATTATCCCCTCCTAGCTACTTAAGCATGGCATGAGAAACAATAACCTCTAATTTTCATCGCAAACATGTTTGACCATAATATGTTGAATCATGGATACTAGGTTAAACATATTTACATAAACAAAAGAAGTTGATTTCATACCCGTTTCTCTCTGCAACAGTCACTTCATCAAATATCGTCATTATTGCCTTTCACTTGCACGACCGAATGATATGAAAATAATAATGGTGCAAGAGTGTTGTGGACTAAGCTGGAATCTGCAAACATTTTATTCAAAAGGAGAAGATAGGGTAATTTGGGCTCTTTGTTAGATCAACAATAATGCATATAAGAGCCATTCAATATTTTCATCGTGGTCTTCTCCTTGGTATGACTCAATAAAAAAAGAAAACAATTTCAGAGAAACACACTGAAATATTTTTGGAGTTTTTAGTTTTTCTTGAAGAAAGCAAATTAAAGAAGGAAAAACAAAACAAGAAAAACTATTTACATAGGAAAGCTCCCAACAAGCAAAAGAAGAATCAAGAAATCTTTCTGGGTTTTCTTTTAATAATACAACTAATTAAACTAGAAAGGAAAACTGAACAGAAACAAGAAATATTTTGGGATTTTCTCAAAGTTTTTAAAACACACAAGAAGAAAGCGAGAAAAATAAATATAACATGGATAATACAATGAAAAAGTGTGAACACCGACAAGTAGAATGAAATGTGTGAACATGAATGTAATGTTAGTGGAAAAACTGGAAATATGTACTCCCGAAACTTAGGCTTTTGGCCTAGCTTGGTAATCACCATTCACCGTAACCATCCTGTCCCAAGTAGAAGTGTTGTGGCGGCGGCACCTGAGTGTCCCACTCCTTGCGCTCCTCCTGTCACTACAAAAAAAAGACACATCCATGACATTTTGGGCCGAACGAATTTTTTTTCTGTCATACATATGACACTTCTATGACGATAATTGTGACAAAACCCGGTATCATCATAGATGTGGTGGGCTCCTACTTCTATGACAAAAATTCATGACAGAAAATGGGCTTTTCGTCTTTGGCGGGCCGGAGACGCAGCCGCATGACATTCTTTGGGCCGTCCATGACGGAAAAAACCATGGTGGAAGCGAGGGGGAGGAAAATTTCGGGGAGTTGCCGGTTACGGTGGGAGGTCGGGGGCCGAGCGATGCGCGTTTCTCTCGTACACATGCGGGCGTTGGCTCTAACTGAACCCGAGTGAGGCGTTGGGCTCTAATCAACCCGAAAGCGATTGCACCGCAGCTATCGTTCTCGAACCCGAGCGATCGATCGATGGTCGTCAATCGAACCCGATGGAGCGATTCTTCGCTCGCCGCTAATCAAGCCGATCGATTGATGAACAAAGTGAGCGTTGCGAGGGTGGTTGGATGAACAAGGAGCGGTGGCGTTGCCTCTGGATGAACAGACCCGTGGTGTGGAGGGTGGATGAACGATGAGACGGTGGAGCTGTGGTTGAACAGACCTCGTGGTGTGGAGGGCTGGATGAACAGAGACGGTGGAGGGTGCCCGTGGAGGGGTGGTTGAACAAGAGCGGTGGAGTAGCGCACGGTGGAGGCTGGATGAACAGGAGCCCGTGGAGGCCGGAGGAGGTCGACGGTAGCCCATGGAGGCCGGAGCAGGTCGACGTTGGAGATGAACAGATCCGTGGAGTCCTGCTTTTGCGACGCCACACCCTCCCGGCGAACAGACCCCCATTTCGACCGTGAAGCCCAACACAAGTCCGTTTTGCGACGCCACACCCTCCCGATCAACAGACCCTGTTTCACCGTAGGAGGTCCGTTTTTCCGCTTATGGTATGGCACACCCTCCCGATCAACAGACCCGCTTGACCGTAGGAGGTCCGCTTCTCCATTTTGCGATCGCCACACCCTCCCAATCAACAGACCCGTGCTCCAACGTAGGAGGTCCGCTTCTTCGTTGTCTTGACGCCAGCCTCGCTTCCATCGCTGTTCCGCCCAAGCCGGTTGGCTCCCACGTGTTTCGTTGCCTCCCGGCGAACACGACGCCTTCCGCTGCCTCCCCATGAACACGACGACGATGTTGTTTCTCCTTCGACCCAGCCATGTACACAAGCCCCGCCACGTGCGATGCGCGAGTAGGCGCTCGAGACCTCGCCTCGTATGTACGACGCGGGTCAGATTTTCTTTCTTGCACCCTCATCGATGTACGTACATATACATGCTACATGCACGCCTCTACTACGATACGTGCGCGCCTCTAGAACGACCAGTATGTACGTACACGTTCGCGACCAGAATGACAACGCTACATACGCTTTGACCAGGTGGGTCTCGACTGTCAGGCACTTCCTTGCCAGCGAAGATGTAGCTGGTGGGTCCCAGCAGTCAAGGGGGGCGAATCATTTTTTTCGGAAGCACTTCCTTGCGTGCAAAGATGTAGCTGGTGGGTCCCAGCAGTCAGGGGGGCGAATCATTGTTTTTGCCCGGACGCACTTCCTTGCGTGCGAAGGTGTCGCTGGTGGGTCCCAGCGGTCAGGGGGGTGAATCATTTTGTTTTTTTGCCCGGACGCACTTCTTTTCATGCGAAGATGTAGTTGGTGGGTCCCAGCAGTCAGGGGGAAACGTTTTTTCGTGAAATACAGTGCCCCGTCCGGTGGGTCCCAGCTGTCAGGTGGAGGAATCATTATTTTTCGTGTAATAAGGAGGCACTTCCTTCTGCGGCGTCGGACCCACTGTCGACCTCTCCACGCATCTGATCCATGTCGTGGATTTGTCACGCAGATGTCCTAGCATAAGGACTTAGTCGTGGAGCCATCGCTACGGGTTTACTTGCAGGGTTAAAGCGACACAAAGACACGGGGTTTTATACTAGTTCGCCCTTCGATGAAGGTAAAAGCCTACGCCTAGTTGTGATGGAATTTGATGTAGTCTCGATGGCTAGGAGCAAATAAGCTTCGCTAGGCTCGAGTTGTGGTTGTCTGTCTTTGATCCGCCGCCGGGTCGTCCCCTTATATACACGAGTGACGCCCGCCGGTTTGCAGAGTCCTAACCGGTTCATATTCGTATCCCGGTTGGTATCTCTCTATTCCTAACTTACAATACAAGTTATACATCAGGCCGGTTCACGGCTACAAGTTCTAAACCAACTACAGGCCTTGGGCCTTTCCATGATTACACTACTAGCGGAGTTAACCCGGCCCAAGCTTGGCCGGTTTATACCTAGTGGTAATATCCCCAACATTAGGCCCAGATTGATTTGAACGGTTCATGTCAATCCTTCACGTAACTCGCATCTTGGACATCTTCTTTGTTTAATAAACCGTCACGTCATCATTGCTTCGATCATCAGAACCGCATGATATCGTTGCTTCGTCATCGCAAACCGCATGACGTCATCTTGAAGTTTATCCTTTACAACACCTTCTTTAATGACCGCCCTCGGATTCACGCGCTTGACCTAGCTTTTATCGCTTTATAAATAGGACCGAAGGGTCATTCTGCTTTCTCCTTCGCTTCCTCTTCTTCTTCTTCCTCGCGCCGCTGCCTTTGGAGCTCCATCGTCGTCATCAACGCCGCTTGTCCCTAGGCACTGATCAACCTGTTCGACCGTAACACTGCGCCTTTCTCCGCATCTCCTCCGCTTCCGGTAAATCTCTTACCCTTCTTCATCTGTTCTCACCTTAGATCTGCTTCTAGGGTTCGAGCTTCATACCACGCTCTTCGTATGTTTTCACCTTTCTAGCCTTTAAGCCATGCTATGAATCCTGCTCGCACCACACGACGACTCCTGCACTACCGCTGCACTTTCTCATCTTAATCCCATAGATCTTCCGCATATATATATATACCTTATGGTGCATTTCGTTTCTTCTTTACTTTCGCGACGCTTTTCCTGCTTTTCTCAAAACCCGCTTTGATCCGTAGTAAACATGAACTTTTGTGAAACCTGTTTCGCCCACGACTTCAATTACCTTCAAAGCCAAGATTAGGCGGTTTAACTCACTATGGTAAAAAGCTGCTAAACCGCACTGTGACACCATTAGTCCCCTTGTTGAACCGCCAGATATATCCGACATCATCCGACAACACGCTGATTTATAGGAACCGCCCCGGTTTATCATAACTTAAATCAATCACTCTGTAGTAAGTACTTTCTTAAACCGGATCCTTCTCCTTGTAGATCTTATGATGGCCAAACAGTGTACGAATGCAATCTGGGTTCCTTCCGCGTCTCGAGACACAGTTGAAAGAACTGTATCAATCGGCGCGTTAGATGATCAAAACACAATCCATTGAGGGTTCCCGAGAGGAATGTCCTCCACCCTCAAGAAGGAGAAGTTGTGGTTTCGCGGATCACTTGGCCCGGGTTTCAAACCGCCGGGTCAAAGTTTTACCGGACGTGATGGCCAATTTTCAACTCCGTCCCCAAGATATCGGCCCCAATTCATTACCAACCTCGTGCCATTTTCAAGTCTTTGTCCAAGCATATCTCGCAAGAGGAGCCTTCATTGAACTGCTCAGGATCTCATCCACCTAAACCGCCGCACCAAATTCACCGATGGCCCCAATACCGAATTGGGCGGTATGGCTATCCGAAGAGGAAGGAGATCACTTATCCCCACGCCAAACTCCACACTCATCCCAAAGAGTGGAACGCGACTTGGTTCTATCTGCAAAGACACTTCCCTCAAGGTGAAAATCCTTTACCGGTTTTCGCCCAGAGCGGCTCAGAACACTCATCCCTTTCCGCAACGATTGATCGCCAAAGAGAGAAGCAAATATGCTCCACAACTATCCAAGCTTGGGCCTTCATGGCCAACGGTTTGACTGGATCGATCCGCACGCCGCTGGTTATCTTGGGGCATATTGCCTCGAGCGGCGTTCGGTTTGATGTGCCAAGATATCGGCAGCGCCGATGACCCACTCCGACATACCAAATCGAACTATTCAAGATGAAGTCACGGATTCATGAGGAAGATGTCAATGAACCGGAGCACCTTTGTGCCCAAACCGCTTGGCTCCTTCTCGCACCTTCAACGCACCTCCTGCGGTAAGTCTCTGACTGTGTCATCATTAAATACTGCTATTGCTTTCATACTTCCAACTCTCAATTATTTCTGATCCAGGGTGATAATCCGTTTTGGAGCAAGAAACTCTCTCAAGACAAAGCGGACAAGGCTGGGCGGCAAAACCGCCCAAAACAAAGGTTGTTAAGAAGTCCGCCCACAAGAGGAAAACCACCGCTTGTCTCGATCCGCCATCGATGATGATGTGGGTAATCCGAACTTGACTCTCTTGGCTTGTTTTTACACGCCTTATTGATGACGATGCTTGTCGATGATGGCCAAGCCAAAGAACGCTGGATTTGCCGAGGTAACCATTCTCTTCCGATTCAACAAACTTACCTTCACCAAAATTTCGCCGCAAACCGGAAAGTTAACTTTTCTCACCCTCTTGCTCACTTGGATCCCAAACTTCTTATGAAGACACAAAGAGCATGAGGCCCGCCAGACAACCCGACAATGACACGGTAGTTACCTCTGCGGTTTACCAAACAGCCCGGCTCGAAGCGCCCGCACGAGGTTTCCAACCTTTTATTGCCTTAAATTCCAAAGCGGGTTTATTCCACAACCTCTTAATCCGTCCGACCCGATTATCGGGTCACTTCTCATTCATCATCGGCAAATCGTCCGCCACTCAGCTTCCACCGCTGAAGATAGTCTGTCGGGTAAGTCAAAACGGCCATATGTTTGTCAATTTCTTCGTAATGTATGTGCCTTATTTCTGAATCTTTTGTTTCTTCAAAACCAAACCGAAACCCAAAGAAGAAAGCTCGCTTGGAGAAAATAGTCAAGAGGCTGCCGCTTGAGATCATGAGCAGCGCCAGATCTCAAAATGTTGCCTTTGAAGACATTCCGAGTGATCCCCGGTTCAAGAAGATGTGATTCCCGAGGAGAGGCTCGCGATCGTTTCAATGTCTGCTGATCCAAATTACCCGTCTCGTCCGGTTTGAAAATCCTCACAGCCCAATCAAACAGGTGTGCCCACACGATCCGTCGAATCAAGGATGACGATGTTGTAATCATCGAACGGGCCACTCAACCGGGAATGCTGCAACTCTAACCCGATATCTTGTGAAGAGGACTCTTCCACTTTTAACAAAGGAAAGTGGAATGTAGAGCTGAAACATACGCTGCTATGAGCGCCCAAGACCTTCATTCGGATATCTAAACCGGCTTTACAAAGAGCCGTGATTATGAAGTCGGCTTGGTGAAACCGATGAGAGATAAGTTTGAGGTAACGCTCCTTTCCTTATTACCAATATAGTAATCCTTGTAGCCCCCAAGGGCCGGTTTGCAATCTTTGATCAAACTGGTACTTGATAGCTTTCTTTGATAGACTTTGCAATCTTCCCTCATAACCACCAGGGCCGGTTTAAATATGCATACTTAAACCGGCACTCCAAAAACTTCCTGACGACACTTTAATAGAATCAAATAGCCATTAGCCCCCAAGTGCCGAGTTGAATACTCGTATTGAACTTGGGACTTTGCCATGTATCAGCAGTAGAAAAAATAAAGATACATTAGCCCCCAAGTGTCAAGCATATAACTATGTTGTGTGGTTGAGACTTGAACTGTAATTGTTGGCTGATCATACTGTCAATGCGCAGGCTGAGGTGAAAATCAAGGATGACCGGATTGCCGATTTACAGGCGGCATTGAAAACCCAACAGGCCGAGACAGACAAAGCCAAGAAGGAGCTAACCAGTGCCTTGACTGCTGCGGAACAAGTGAAGGACAATATGAAGAAGGAACAGGCGGTTTGGGCCACCGAAAAGGCCAACTTGCTTAAACAGGCCAAGAATGCTGAAGCTGCCCTTAAACCGGTGGTGGATGATCTGACAGCCGTGAAGCGGCAAGTGCATTCTATGACGGCAGCCATCTTCGGTAAGTTCCCTGTTAATAAGTGTAATATGCTTTTCCTGCTGCCCCAATATTCCGGTTTAAAAATATCCTGTCATCATATGCAGGCACGCGCGTTGGACACTTGGGTAATGACGTGCGGAAGAAACTGAAAGCTGTCTACACTTTAGTGGAGCAGTTATATACCGGAGCCCAGCGCGTTATTACCACAATGTCACATAATAACCCAGCGCCGTCCCTGATCCAAGATACCTTGAACCGACTTTCCATCCTTCCTTCCCGGATTGAAGAGGTGAAGAAATCTGCTGCACGAACCGGAGCCATCAACGCCTTGATCCGGGCCAGGGCTATCCCAGTGTGAAGGAAGACGGCTCGGACTTTAGTGAAGAGGACTTGCGTGCAATAAACCGTGCGGTACGCCCGCTGGCTTGTCAATTGGCGGAAGAAGCCGATTTGGAGCACTACCAAGCCCAATACAATGATCAGAACAAGCGTGTGTCCGCTCCAACCTTTGAACCGAAAACTTGATCCCTCAATCCGTAAGCACACTTACGCTCGACATTGAACCGCCGTCTCGATTCACGAAGAGGCTGTTTTCCAAGCGCTAATGGGCATCGATCGACCTCTGTGGATTTCGGCCAATGGGTAGAGACGAAGATGTCAAGCGGCGGAGGATGAAGAACAGTCGTGAACCAGAGAGCGGTTTAAGAAACACCGATCTCATGTGGGCACTGTGTTGCCTTGTAATAGCCTTAGTCAAAACTTTGCTATCTGGGTATGCCTTCGTGCATCGAGGAAACTTTTATTTGATTCATACTCCCTGCAACCAAAAGATTGAACTTCGGCGGCGGTGATATCGCCAAATTGTTTATGGCATCCAATATATTTTGTGTATTAAAAATCAATTAGTATGTGATACAAATACCGCCATATCCGGCATGAAGTCAGGCGTAGCTAATCTTGAAGCGGAGGCCTTTAAAACCAAGACCATCCGGGAAACAATAACTCCCACATAAGCGTCTGAATCAGCACAAGCCCCATGTTTCTCCATAAGGATGAACCGAAGAAGGTAAACCGAAAAATAAAAACTTTGTAATACTAACCGTGTCCTGTCAGTTTGTTACTGACAGCTAAACCGGATAAAAATATTCGTCGGGTTGAAAACGCAACGAAAATCGAATACCAAATATGGCAACAAAGGCAATAACTCTTTGCAAAAATAAAGCTGCATGGAGCTGGTCAAATGGCATTACCATGGTCAGACGCAACCAAGCCCCCCGAAGGCGTAGCGATGGTGCTAGTCGGCCAGGTCCCCAAAAGACTCTTGGCGAGTACGCCGGCCAAGTGGCATGACATTGGTTCGGGTTCGACCAAGCCTCCAAGTGACGCTGGCCCTATTGGCCGACCAAGAGGCGTGACTGGTTCAGACGTGACCGTGTCCCCAATGATCCGTGGCTTTCGCTTATCAAGAGGTGTTGCGTTGGTTCGGACACCACCAAGCCCCCAAGTGATAAATATAATCACAAGGGGTAAACCGAGGCCGCTTTAAAATGTAGCACTCCATGTAACCACACATGAAAAGAAAGACAGAGACCCCGCTTAGCCGAGGCCCCGATTTTTATTATATTGAAGATAATATATACATTGTTATGCTATGTACATAAACTAAGCCGATGACTCAAGTGTAGTAAGGTCAAGATGAGCTATATTCCACGGCCTATTGGTCTCCTCTTCGATGTACGTGAGTCTTTACGCCTCGAATATCAACCGATAGTAGGAACCGTTGTGCGATTCTTCTTGACCACAAAGGGTCCTTCCCAAGGCGGGATAGCTTGTGCATATCTCGTGCGGTCTTGATGAGACGGCACCAAATCTCCTTCCCGAAAAGCTCGGTTTTAACCCGCGATCGTGATAACGACGGAGATCTTCTTTGGTAAATCGCCGATCGAGCGGCTGCCATATCACGCCCTCATCCAAGAGGTCCAAAGCGTCTGTCGTGCCGCTTCATTGTCCGCTTCACATAAGCCGCTACAGGGCGAATCGTGCTCGATATCATCGGGGAGAACTGCTTCGCTCCATAAACCATGAAGAAAGGCGTAACGATGAGACCGGTTTGGCGTAGTATTGATACTCCATAGTACCGATGGGAGCACTTCAACCCAAACCACGGTGTTCTCTCGTAATGGAACCGAAGTCGTGGTTTGATGCCTCGCAAGATTTCTGATTAGCACGCTCGCCTGCCCGTTGGATCGGGGTGCGCCATCGATGATACATCGTCGGATATGCTCACGCTCACGTAATTCTTTCATAGCTCCTTGGACAGATTAGTGCCATTGTCAAGAATGATACCGTGGAAAGCCAAACCGAAAATCACCTTTTGATGAACTGCATCATTGTTGCCGCATCACACTTATCGACAGTTCCGCTTCAACCCACTTGGTGAACTTGTCCACCGCCACTAACAGTGGGTCTTCTTATCCTTGGATCTCTTAAAGGTCCGACCATATCCAGCCCCAGTGTCGCAAATGGCCACGTTATTGGGATCATCCGCAACTCTTGTGCCAAGACATGAGCACGCTCGAGAATTTCGACACCCATTCGCACCGCTTGACCAAGTCCTCCGTGACGGCATGAGCAGTTAACCAAGAGAATCCATGACGGAATGCCTTCGCCACTGTGGACTTTGAACCGCATGATGCCCACAATCCCTTCATGGATTTCTCGTAAAATTTCACAACCTTCCTCGGGGAAACACAGCGTTGAAACGCCTCAAACACCGCAATGATGCAACTCACCATTAAGAATCGTCATAGACTTGGGCGCCGGATTATCTGTTCGCCGTAACCTCATCGTCCGCAACTCTCCTCTAGTCATATATGCAAGGTAAGGAACCGTCCAATCCGGAATAGCATGTAATGCCGCCACCAACCGAGCCTCCGGATCGAATCGCCAAATCCGCTTCACCAGGGAGCTGTACCGACGGGTTGTGCAAGACGTCCAGAAAGACATTAGGTGGCACCGGTTTACGCTGAGAACCCAAACGGCTTAAAGCGTCTGCCGCTTCGTTCTTCCGGCGATCCACATGATCCACTTGATAGCCCTTGAAGCAACCTGCAATGTTATCCACCTCTCGACGATATGCGGCCATGAGGGGGTCCTTAGAATCCCAAGTGCCAGATACTTGCTGAGCCACCAGTCCGAAGTCACCAAGCACTTAACCCGCTTAAATTCATCTCCTTAGCCATCCGGAGACCATGGAGCAAGGCTTCGTACTCAGCTGCATTATTAGTACAAGGGAACATTAGACGGAGAACGTAGCAAAACTTATCACCCCGTGGGGAAGTTAAAACGACTCCAGCCCCCGAGCCTTCCAATTGCCTGGATCCGTCAAAATGAATAGTCCAGTATGTGTGATCCGGCTTCTCCTCTGGTGCTTGTAACTCGGTCCAGTCATTAATGAAATCAACAAGGGCTTGTGACTTTACCGCCGTGCGCGGTATATACTTTAGCCCATGCGGCCCAAGCTCGATGGCCCATTTTGCAATCCGGCCAGTTGCCTCCCGGTTTTGTATGATATCACCCAAAGGAGCTGAACTAACCACTGTAATAGGATGCCCTTGGAAATATTGTTTCAGCTTCCTACCGCCATGAAAACACCATAGACTAGCTTCGCCAATGCGGATATCTCTCGCTGGACTCAATAAGCACTTCATCGATATAGTAAACCGGACGTTGAACCGGATATTCCTTTCCCGCCTCCTTGCGCTCTACCACAATGGCTATGCTCCTTCGCCGTGCATTGGCTGCCACATATAACAACAGCGGTTCTTTGTCAACCGAGCCGCAAGAACAGCGGGTTGGCCAATTGCCGCTTTAGATCCTCAAAAGCTTCGTCGCAATGGACTCGAACAAAATTATCCGCCTTCCTCAAAGATCGGTATAAGGGATGGCCTTTTCTCCGAGGCGGCCGATAAACCGCTCAACGCAGCAATCCGCCAACGGTGCGTGAACATCGTTGATACACTTCGCTTAGCCAAGGAAGTGATAGCTTTAATTTTCTCCGGATTAGCCTCGATTCCTCTGTTAGACACCAGAACCCCAACAACTTGCCACCGAACACCAAAAACACACTTGGCCGGATTGAGCATCATCTTATAAACGCGCAGGTTGTCGAAGGTCTCCTTCAAATCTTCCACCAGTGTCTCCTGTTGTCTTTATTTTACCACAATGTCATCTACATAAGCATGCACATTGCGGCCAATCTGCGTATGCAAGCAATTCTGTACACACCGCTGATAAGTAGCTTGAGCACTCT
Organism: Aegilops speltoides; assembly: GCA_021437245.1. NCBI lineage: Eukaryota > Viridiplantae > Streptophyta > Magnoliopsida > Poales > Poaceae > Aegilops > Aegilops speltoides. Next base: position 302,208,802 of record CM038142.1, on the reverse strand, counting down.
TGAGCCCAAAAGGCATAGATACATAGCAGAAGGCTCCAAAGGGAGTTATAAACGCCGTCTTCTCCTGGTCCTTAACCGCCATTTTTATCTGATGATATCTAGAATATGCGTCCAAAAAACTTAAACGCTCACATCCTGCCGTGGCATCAATAATCTGATCAATACGGGGGAGAGCAAAAGGATCTGCTGGACAAGCCTTGTTAAGATCTGTGTAATCCACACACATACGCCAGTGCCGTTTTCTTAAGGACCAGCACCGGATTAGCAAGTCACTCGATGAAACACCTCGATGATAAAGCCACCGCCGTAAGCCCGCTACTTCTTCTCCAATGGCCTTGCGTCTCTCTTCATTAAACCGCGGAGGAACTGTTTTACGGTTTATACTTAGGATCCACATTAAGTGTGTGCTCAACGAGTTCCTCGGTACACCGGCATGTCGATGGCTTCCATGCAAAGATGTCCCGTTCTCACGGATGAACTCGATGGCGCGCTTTCCTATTTGGGATCCAGTTGGCACCGATGTGAACTGCTTGGACGAATCGCTTTGCACAAAGTCAACAAGCTTGGTCTCACCGCCGATTTAAACTTCAAATCCGATTCATGCTCAGAGTGGGTTTCTTCAAAGGGTCATATCTGCGGATCAACATTGTCCTTATAAAATTTCAACTCCTCCGTGGCACGCATCGCCTCTGCATAAGCTGCATCTCCTTCCTCACATTCCAAAGCGACTCGGCGGCTTCCATGCACCATTATCGTTCCTTTGTAACCCGGCATTTTGAGCTGCAAGTAGATATAACAAGGTCGTGCCATGAACTTAGCATAAGCTGGCCGTCCGAACAAGGCATGATATGGACTCCGGATTTTCACTACTTCAAAGGTTAGCTTTTCAGACCGGGAATCATGCTCATCTCCAAAGGCCACATCCAGGGCTATCTTACCAATAGGATAAGCAGATTTGCCTGGTACTACACCATGGAACACCGTATTGGACGGTCTGAGGTCTTTATCTGTGAGACCCATGCGACGGAAAGTGTCATAATACAATATATTGATACTGCTTCCTCCGTCCATAAGTACCTTAGTAAACTTATAGCCCCCAACTTGGGGATCTACCACCAAAGCCAGCTGACCCGGATTATCAACCCGGGGATGGTCCTCTACGCCCATACGATAGGCTGCTCGACCAATAAGAAATACCGTGGCAAAGCCGGTTCAACAGAGTTTACTGCCCGTTTGTGAAGCTTCCGATCCCGCTTGTCCAAACTGGTTGTGAAAACATGATACTGCCCGCCATTCAACTGCTTTGGTTGGCTCTGATAGCCTGACTGTTGCTGCTGTTGCTGGCCACCTTGATTACTCTGATTATTGAGATTGCCCTGGTTATGCCCTGAACCAGAAGCTCCGTCCTGACCCGGCCCGTGGAAACCGGATCCTGAACCGCCACCTGACCCCTGGTCATATCGGAAAGCATCGGAGTTTTTGAACTCCTACATAATATAACAATCTTTCCAAAGATGATTCGACGGAGACTCCTTCGTTCCATGCTTGGGACAAGGCTGATTCAACAAGTAATTCAAACGGTTTGCACTAGCATTTGGTCCCCGATTCGCCTTGCCTCTGCGCCGTTGGCCTCTGTCCTGCGCATTAGTGTTGGCTACGAAATCCGGATTACCATCAGCCTTGCGCTTGCCCCCGTTTCCATGACCCGCCGGTTTAAAATGCTGCTGCTTGGAGTTGTCGTTCTTCTTTCCCTTCCCTGCTTCATCATCATCTGCTTCAGGATCCTTGGTACTGTCTGAATCGGCATATTTTACCAAAGCGCCATGAGGGTTCCTATATCATTGCGTAACCGCTTCATACGCCCCAAATTAAATTTCAAAGGCTCAAACCGCAGCTTGCTTTCCAATGTTATGATTGCCGAGTCAAGATTGATCCGGTCCAAGAGTGCAAAATCTCGACACACGGCGCACCCAACGGGTTGTTGACTCCTTCTTCTCGAACGCAAGCCGCCAAGTCTACTATGGACTTGGGCTGCTTACATGTATCCTTGAAATTCGGATAAACCGGCCCGCAATGCCCCCATGAACCGATAGAATTAGGCGGCAAGCTTTTCAACCAAGCACGCTGTGCCCCTCCATCATCATGGTGAAGTACTTTGCACACGCTGCTTCATCAACATCCAAATCTCCATGGCCATCTCATAACTCTCAACCCACGCCTCGGGGATAGATCTGCGGTGTAATTCGCACCTTGCGCGGGCCTTTAAAATCCTTAGGCAGGCGACATTGCGTAAAGCGGGATTAAACAGGCACTCCCAAAGCGGAGGTGACTCTGGTCCGCGAAGGTGGTAGGGCGAACCGGTATGTGTTGATCCGCCATCTCAAGCTGCTAACTCGCCTCTCTGCGTGCTTCGGCCCGATCCACCACCTCCCGAGCATCACGACCGCCGCCTATCCGGTGATTGCCTCGGCCGCTTCACGGTCCTGCTAGCATTTGATAGGGCCGGTTCATCCATGCGCCAGTAGCTCCGCTTGACGGGCGAGAATGAATCCGATCGCGGCCAGATGAATACGCTCTCGCTGGATCGGTGCAGTCCGGAGGAGCTCCTTAACCCGCGTGTCTCAATTGCTTGTGGGAATCTCCTTCGACTTGATCGCCTCAATCGTGCCGCAGCCGCAACAAGGTTGTCCATAGGGTTAGAGTAATGGCCCGGGCGCTCAGATCAGCGGAGGAATCATCAGACGCTGCGCGAGGCTCCATCAGCGCGTTGGACCGCCGCCCCGCCTCCCGGTGCCTCGGCCGGTTTACCTCCCTATGCTTTGGGCGGGTTATCGGGTCCGCTCCCGGTCCGAAAGAGATTTCTAGGATCAAATCTCGACGGCAGACGTGATCTATACTTCCGCCAAGACCTCTGCGCGACGACTCGTCGAAAGCATGAGTTTGTAAGCTTATGCATCTAAAGCGCCCGCTCAGAGCCATACGCCCTTCTCTGCCGCCAGATCCGCTTTAGCTTGTGTAATCTGCTCTTTCACCCTTGCGATTGCTGCATTATGAGCCCCCTGATCTGCAGGGCTGTCCTCTGCCATAAGCGCTGCCAATGCATCGAACAGATCTGACAGAACTTGAACCGGCGGGCGCGCCGGGCCTCCTGCCCCTGCTGCCGCTGCTGAACCGGAGAGCATTGCTGCTGCGGTGGAAGAAAGGTTTGCGGCCTGCGTACCGGCCATGAATACACCGATCCGGTTTAGCTGGTTTGGGGGGTCCGGAATACTGTCACCGTCGGAACAGCCCCTGATCATATCATCCTGCAACTGGTACAATGACTCAGTCTCCCCTGCTGAAGATTCATCGCCGGAATAAACGACGGTCTCGCCACGTGCTCTCAACCGCATCATACTCCCTCCATGGGTGACTCCGACGAAGACATGCTTCACGGCCGGTTTAGCCCGGGCTGGTTGCGCGCGCTGAGCCGTCTCGACGAGGTCGGTGCAGATGTCCGGCTCAGGCCCTCCGATCTTGCCGATGAAGACGTGTATGCCGCCAAAGGGGACCCGGTATCCATACTCGATTGAATCGGCCTCGGGACCCCATCCAGCATCGTCGATGTAGATCCTGCCGCGACGACTCTTGGTCATCCGGCCCACGATGTAGCCTTCAAGTCCTTTGAGCTTGCCCTCCAAGATTGTCAAACCATCGTGCGATAGCCCCACGGTGGGCGCCAACTGTCGTGGATTTGTCACGGCAGATGTCCTAGCATAAGGACTTAGTCGTGGAGCCATCGCTACGGGTTTACTTGCAGGGGTTAAAGCGGACACAAAGACACGGGGGTTTTATACTAGTTCGGCCCCTTCGATGAAGGTAAAAGCCTACGTCTAGTTGTGATGGAATTGATGTAGTCTCGATGGCTAGGGAGCAAATAAGCTTCGCCTAGGCTCGAGTTGTGGTTGTCTATCTTTGATCCGCCGCCGGGTCGTCCCCTTATATACACGAGTGACGCCCGCTGGTTTGCAGAGTCCCAACCGGTTCATATTCGTATCCCGGTTGGTATCTCTCTATTCCTAACTTACAATACAAGTTATACATCAGGCCGGTTCACGGCTACAAGTTCTAAACCAACTACAGGCCTTGGGCCTTTCCATGATTACACTACTAGCGGAGTTAACCCGGCCCAAGCTTGGCCGGTTTATACCTAGTGGTAATATCCCCAACAGTCCACGTCCGATGGAAGTCGTTCCTTGACCACATTGACCACGCCGCGCTGAGAGCACCAGGGTGGTGGACGACGGCAAGGCCTAGGAAGGGGACGACGGGGAGCCGGGGAAGACGCGACAGTGGAAGCTCGCGCGGAGAGGAGTACAAGGGTTCACTGGTTCGGCTATGGTGTGAGGCTGCCGCCGCCGCAGGGCCTGGCCAGGGTGGGAATAGTAGGGGACGGTGAGGCCTCCGCAGCAGCATAGTCGGCCACGGGAGGCAGGAGCATGCGGCACAACCGGCGCTGCTTTGGGCGGCTGGAGCAAGAAGACCAGAGGTTGAAGAAGCACTACGGCCGTTGGATGGACATCGTACGATCACTGGAGCTAAAATCGTTCATATTGACTAAAGTTGACAAAGGCCCCCGTCCCAGTCAACTTAGTAGGCCCACAAGTCAGCCTCCCACCATGGTGGGTCCCAGCTAGCAAGGGGAGTATTCATTTTTTTGTGCGTAATAAGGAGGCACTTCCGGTGGGTCCGAGCTGACAGCGCTGGGAACGTTTTTTCGCGAAATATGCTGGCCCATCCGGTGGGTCCCAGCAGTCAGAGGGGAAAAAAATCGCGAGATAAGGTGGACCATCTGGTGGGTCCCTACTATCAGGTGGAGGAATAATTATTTTGCGTGTAATAAGGAGGCACTTCCTTGAGGCCGCCTGGACCCAGCTGTCAGCCTCTCCACGTACAGTACTCTTCCGATGGAAGTCGGTCGTTGACCACATTGACCACACCGTGCCGAGAGCACCAGGGTGGTGGTCTGGACGACGACAAGGCCTAGGAAGGGGACGACGCGGAGCCGGGGAAGACGTAGCAGTGGTAGCCCACGCGGAGAGGAGTACGAGGGTTCACTGGTTCGGCTGCGGCGTGAGGCTGCCGTCGCCGCAGAATAACAGTGGGTGTGGGTGAGTAGAGGGATACCCTGGGCCAGTGGTGGGAGTAGTAGGGGGCGGTGAGGCCTCCACGGCATCACAGCCGGCCACGAGAGGCAGGAGCATGCGGCACGACCGGCGCTGCTTTGGGCGGCTGGAGCAAGAAGACCAGAGGTTGAAGAAGCACTATGGCGGTTGGATGGACATCGTACGGTCACTGGAGCTAGAATCATTCATATTGACTAAGTTGACAAAGCCCTCCATCCCCATCAACTTAGTTGGCCCACAAGTCATCCTCCCACTATGGTGGGTCCCATCTAGCAGGGTGGGTATTCATTTTTTTGTGCGTAATAAGGAGGCACTTCCTTGCGTGCGAAGATATAGCTGGTGGGTCCGACATGTCAGCGAGGGGAACATTTTTTTCGCGAAATATAGAGGCCCTTCTGGTGGGTCCCAGTTGTCAGGTGGAGGAATCATTATTTTGCGTGTACAGTCCACGGCCTATGGATGTCGTTCATTGACCATGTTGACTAGACCGCGCCGAGAGCACCATGGCGGTGGACGACGGCGAGGCCTAGGAAGGGAACAACACAGAGCCGGGGAAGACTCGGCAATGATTGCCCACGCAGTGGGGAGTACGAGGGTTTACTGGTCCATCTGCCGTCGCCGGAAATAACAGGAGGTGTGGGTGAGTAGAGGAATGGCACGCCAAGAATGAAGTAGGGTGGGCGGTGCGGCTGTCAAAGCAGACAACCCGCCACGGAGGCGGAGCAGCAGTCCCACCAGAGCTGGTTTGGGCGGTTGGAGCAAGAAGATCGATATTGAAGAAGCGAAGACGGCCGTTGGATTAACATCCAACGGTCCTCTTACTAGAATCGCTTAGGACTAAGTTGACAAAGCCAAAGTACACGTCAACCTAGTAGACCCACAAGTCAGCCTCCAAATCTGTCCCAAACAGCATACAACCCGAAATTTCTAGCCAGATTCAAATTAGTTTTAAATCTAAATATAACTTAATTTAAATTCAATGAAATTTTACCCGCACAAAAACAATGAAATTTAAAATATCAAAATCCAAAAGAAAACAGTATTTGGGAACTAATTGCCTGTTTGCTGTATTTTTTTCATTTTATAGCCCATTTATTATTACTTATATCCCATTTCTTATTACTTATAACCCATTTCTTATTACTTATAGCCCATTTTCAGGGCAAAATGCATCGCTCCTCGTCTTCAAAGATTTCCGGCCCAGCAGGGCGTAGAAAAGCAAGTAGGCCTATGTTGGTTATTCTTCAAAAAACAAAATAGCTGGCTAGCCATTTTTCAGAAAGGAAAATACAAACTGGGCTGGTCATGTTCTAAACATATGAAATAAAATCCTGGGCTAGACGCGCCACGGGTACCGCACAACCCAGTTGATACCCTTCTCCGTCCTGAAAAAACAAAATTACTGCACACGCTGCTAGGTCCCTACTGTCACCATGTACAGTCATCTCCTTATTCCTCTCGGTTTTTGACCAATTGACAATACCGGAGGGCGGCGCCGCGGCGAGCGAACCAAGGCGGAGGACGATGGTGAGGCCTCGGACGGAACGAACAGGAGCCGGGGAAGATCACAGCCAGCCATGGGAGGCGGGAGCAGGCGGTCCCGCTGGCGCTGGTTTGGCTTTGGTGGCTCGAGGAAGAAGAGACTGAAGAAATGCGACAGACGTTGAATGTCAACCGAACGGTCAAGGTTGGCACCATCGTTTTTTGACTAAGCGGACACCAAGTAGCATACTTTTTTATATATAGGAAGAAAACTGCGAGGAAAATGTGTTCGTCTGCCGTCCTCCTCACAGGGAACGTTCGCCACATAAGTGACTAGCACCCTTGGTTTTCAACCGAGAGGTCTTGGGTTCGAGTCTGAGGAACTCTCAGTTTTGTCCTCCTTCCTTCCTCGCAAAAAAGTGAAAGAAAATCAAAGACTTGGGACGGCATACAAAACAAGCTAGTGTACCAGTAAAGAGACATTGCCGAGTTTAAAAAAAAGAAAGACATGCTCCTGTAGCTGGTTCGAATCCAAACCTAGACTATGACTATATATGGTGCAATGCTACTTTGTAAGTAATGAAACTGACATATCCAATGTTGGCTTCTCCTCTTCTCTACTTACTCTGCCTAGCATCAGAAGCTCTGGCCACAGCAACCATGTCCGCTGGCTGCTCATCCACCTGCTCTTCAGCAGGCAACAACCAGATATGCGCCAAGTCGCCACCCGTACCATCGCCTGTGGGTTTCATCCCACCCCCGTCGGCATGCGCACCGCAGCCGATTGCTCATCGCAACCCGCTGCCATTGGTGTGGTGCCACTGCTGCAAATCATGCAGAGTCATCCATCGCGTCTCAACCACAATCCGCAACCCTGGCCGAGTCTTCTACAAATGCCCGAATCATGGGGTAATAATATGTTTAAGTGTTGTTCTGCTACTTTCAGTTGCTGATTTTTTTAATAGTTTGGTTGATGATCTTCCAATTTGATTCGTGCAGAAAAGGGAAGATTCGTGTGATTTGTATTTCTGGGAAGTTGCTGATGTGGGGGAATGCAACTACGCTAATTATTTGGTTAGCCGAGGAATCCCAATACCAGCAGGTTGGGGTGTTGGACAAGTAACTGAAGGAACGGTAGAAGAGGAAGATGCAGAGCAGAAGGTTAAAGATGCAGTTCCTCTGATCATGGCCAAGCAACAGCTGCTGAACGGCCTTGACAGCAATGAGGAGATGAAAGAGCTTGTGAAGATAATGGCAAAATCGATGTGCTCTATAGGATGATTGTCTCTTTATTTGCAGTGTATGTAGCACTCGTGATGTATTCAGTGGCTACGACATGAGCACTTTGCTGAAACTAGTAATGAATGAAACCTGTGTAGCAGGCTGGGCATAGTGTTGTGAACATCTAATGATTTCTATTAACGGAAATCAGGGGGTATCCCCTTTTGCTCATATAAATAAATAAATAGCAGAGGCCCTGTCGGGTCAGCTTTGTTCTCATTCGAAGACGTCGAGCAAATTGCAGTCCAACAGCAAACTATGTCATCAAATTCAAGTTTCACAGCCAAATATGAGTACAACTAAACAACAATGTCATCATGTTTTAGTTGTCATACAATCACCAAACACAAATCAGCATACATAACAAGTGATGTTCTCACAAAGAAAATACTAAACAACATGTTCATCAGGTTTCAGTTGTCATAGCAAACACAATTTCACATAGTAGATAAAAACGTCTTCGACAGAAAATACGACAAAAGCAATGTAATCATCATCCGTAGCAGCAGCAGCGCCAACATCTTTGCCATGTGTATCATCAAATCGTAATTCCCACGGTGTCATCTTCTTCTTCGTCCTCAACGCCCTCGAACGTTGGCTTCTTCTTGATCAACTCTTGTATGTCCACAAAGACGACAGCAATCTTTTCGCGAGTGTCATTGACGTGATGGTTCTCAAAGATATTAGGAACATCTGTGTTATCTTGTACATCAGGAGCAGTGTAAGCATCATCTTGTTGTGCAACTTCATTAAACGAATTCCTCTGCTCAAACCTTTGCAATACTCTCCAGTCATCGCTACGTGCAAATGTGTCTTCCAAGAAAAATATCTGTGTTGCTTGATTTGCCAAAATAAAAGGCTCGTTGGTCTGGTACGCCGCCTTGACATTGATGGATTTGAAATAATCATCATCTCTGGGTTTTGCGATCCTGGAAAACAGGTTATACCAACGACAAAGACAACAGTAACCACACACCGATGATCCTCGAAATCGAGATATATCGCAATCGAACAATGTCTGTTATGTTAGCATACATTTCAGTTGTCTCTTTGTCATACGCATCCGTGCTCATGATGGCACTGTTTTGTGTCTTCCTGCCTTCGTCTCGTGCAAGGGTGTATTAGCGCACATCTCCAACAACGCAAGATTCATAATGTCTTACCCGAGTATCAGGACCCATTGCTAGTGAGTAAAGGGCATCATCAACTGCCTGCCCATCCTCCCGCATCTTCTTAACCTATGGTTAGAAAATAGACAAGCTGATCATCTTATGTACTCAATATATTAAAAAACCGACAGTGCACTTCAAAAGCTTACATGGTTCTTGAACCATTTCGCAAATCCTGCCATAACCAGTTTGTCAATGTTTCTTGGATTTTGCGGCAGTAACTCCTCTTTGTAGATGCTGCACAACATAGTGATCGCATCAAACATCTAAATATATAAGAATGTGCTGCAAGTTTAGTAGATTACGATGTATAAGCTGCGATCTCGCACTTACTTGATATAAGGTAGTATCTCGGAGACGCTTATTCAACACATACCAAACCATTTTGTCCAAATCTTTAGGTTTGTCCTCTTGTCGACTCTTCCCTCAACTTGAATGAATAATCAAAACATTGAGCCCGGATTGTCTTCACCCACCTCTTTGCTAATCGATCAATGTTTCAATGTATTTTGAGCAGAATGTCAATATACAGAGCAATGTAGGCCTCTGCAATGGAACCCTTGGGTCTAGCTCTGTTCCTAACATAGCCCTTGAAAGTGCCTAGCCGCCTTTCAATAGGCTACATCCATCCATATTGTACTGGACCTCTAAGTAGTGCCTCATCACGTAGATGAACAGCCAAATGCACCATCACATCAAAGAAGGCTGGAGGATATATCTTCTCAAGGTCGCATAGGATAGTTGGTATCTTTTCTCTAAGACGCTCCAAAGCATCTATCCTGATATTTCTACTGCAGAGTTTCCTGAAGAATTGTCCCAACTCTGCAACTACTCTGTATAAGTCAGAGCGGCCCAATCCTCTAAGGATAACAGGTAAAACCCTTTGAAGTAGGACGTGGCAATAATGAGTTTTCAACCCTTGTACCTTCTTTCCATCTGCACTGACTCTCCTTTCAGGATTGGAAGCAAATCCATGTGGGAATCTCACACGTGACAGGACCTCGCAAAATTCTTTTCTTTTTACCTTGTCCAAGACGCACACAGCTGGTGCCATATCCCGTGGTTTACCTTCATCTTGCACCTGCAAATCCTTTCTGATACCTAGGTGTGTCAAATCAATCCTAGATTTTAAGGTATCTTTCGTCTTGCCTTCAATGTTAAGAAGTGTGCCGATAACGTTGTCACATATATTTTTCTCGATGTGCATCACATCAAGATTATGCCGCAGATCCAAATATTTCCAATACTCCAAGTCCCACAAAGTGGACCTGCGGGTAAACAATAATCTCTCTTCTACCGTGCCACGCTTCCTTTTCCCGCTACCATTACCATGATGGTTTCCTGGTGTAATATGCCTGACCTTCTCTAATTCCACTTGCAACTCATCGGCGGTGAGCCTCTTTGGCGCATCACGGTTTTCATGCTTTGCATTGAACACATGTCTTCGGTACTTTCTAGGATGCGGCTTGTCCTTGGCAAGGAAACGGCGGTGTCCAATGTAACAGATCTTGCTAAGTATTGCGTATGACAACGGATTCTGTCACAAATAACACATGCATTGTAACCATGTGTCGCTCGCCTACGACATAGTGCCCAAAGCCGATAATCATGGATGCACCAAATTACAACAAAGACGTAGAAACAAATCAGCTGGTGGGCTGCTATATAGGTCTCGAGTGAGAATACCCTTCCATAGCTATTGAAGTTCCTCCACAAGAGGCTCCATGAACAAATCAAAATCCTTTCCAAGACTTTTTGGACCTGGGATGAGCAAGGCCATCATGTAGTTTGATTCTTTGGTGCGTACATTTGGAGGCATGTTGTAAGGATAACAAGCATCGCCACATGCTATATGTGGCGCTCTGGTGGCCAAATGGGTTAAATCCATCCGAAGCTAAGCCAAGTCTAATGTTTCTCGGTCAAGACAAACTCTTTGTGTTTATCATTGAAGCTTTTCCACTCACTACCATGAGATGGATGGCTCATTACATTCGATCTCTGTACTCGGGTTCCTAGAATGCCACAAGACATCCTCTCTTGTTTCAAAGATCATGAAATAACCTCTGCAATCTTGGTGTAATTGGAAAATGTCTCAGAACATTATGAGGAACCCTCTTCACAGCATCGCCATCTTTCCATCTTGATGATTTGCATTTTGGGCATTCACTTAAGTTGGCATAATCCTTCCGAAACAGAACACAATTATTCAACATGGATCATATCATATCCAAATCCAACTGCACGAAGGAAATTCTTCATTTTACTGTAGGTGTGTGGCAGCTCGGATGCATCTGGGAAAGATTTGTGGAAAGCAGCCAACATCACATCGAATGATTTGTTGGTCATCCGCTCAGATGTCTTCACCTGAAGAAAGGTGACCATAGCTGAGAATACTGACAACTTATTTCCTGGGGTGACAGCAACGTTGCATTGTTCCAACATGCGGGCCCACCGTTTTTCTTCTGCAGGTGAAAGTTCACGGAATGCATGAGCATTTCGTAGCATTGTTTCAATGTTGGTCAAACTCACTGGCTCCGCACCACCACCTCCTCCTCCTCTTCCACCTGAGCATCAGGCAGATCAAGATGGTGATTTGTTGCTTCCACGTAGTCAATAACATTGATGTTCACAGCTTCACCATGATGAACCGACCTATTATATGTGACCGACATCCCATACAAGTGTAGATGATTTTGCATAGTTGACTGGGTTCTTGTAACTAAATTCATACAACTGCTACATGGGCAGAGCACATCTGATTTCGGACCACCGTACTCAGCTCTAATAAAGTTCATGAAGTTTTCAACCCCCTCGACATATGCAGCGGAGAATCTTCGAGCAGAAGTTATCCAAGTCATGTCCATCTGTTAGACATACAAATTAGTTCTTCTACTAGATATTACAGGAAAAACATATATGCTTTTTTATGAAGTCCAGAAAAAAAATACCTAGGTCGATGTTTAAAGCTATGGCAAGATATTTGGACGAGCAGATCTAAGTAACAAAATATATGTAAAGCTAATTCAGTAAACAAATTTGAGTGCTAAATTATGGCAGGTTGTTTCAGCAGTCAATGAGGCCGAGCACACAGCCATCGAACTATGGAAGGCTATCGCAGCAACAAAGATCGAGTATAAAACGGTGTAGAGCTATTTCACCTAACAGATTGGCTACTAGACCATGGCAATCTATGTCACAATAAATATATGGCAGGATATTTTAGCAACTAATCGGCCTTGGCATGCCATCTCAGCTAAGCAGATTGAGTGCAGAACAGGGCAAGGAAGCTTCTTAAGCATAGCATATTGACAGTAAACTACTTTGGCAAACAGTGAGATTAACAGCGTCTATCAGCTAACATTTAGCGCTACACCGATATGAACGGGGCCTCAGTCTAGAATGCGCGTACCGTGCGAGAAGCTGACCACCATGGGTCTCAACACGAACGTCGCCAGCGGTGGCGGCGCTGACCGCCGGGCGCCTCCACAAGAACGTAGCCAGAGGTGGCGGCGCGGCTAGAGGATGGCAGTCTATGAGAGCGTACTGTGGAAGCGAGAGGATCGCCGTGCGTCCCCTCGATGAACCGCGGCACCGACGTATCGGCGCGGTGGGGAGGGCGGCTTTGGCGGAGTGAATGGAGTGGAGGAGGGACAGGGGGGAGGGGGTTTGGGGAATATTTGGCCAAAGGGCGGTTGAATCAATTTGGGGGAATTTTGTGGGGGAGGATTTTTTGTGCGGTGGGCGGGGAGTTTGGCGATGGTCGGTTTCTCCAAGTGCAGTCCCACGTGTCGGTGAAGAGGCAAGCGAAGCGCGTCGCTTCGCGTGAGCCGTGTGCAGGGACCGAACATGTGTGGGGTGCAATGCGATCATGACAGAGTGCTATGAGTGTACCACCTTTTTCCTTTTAAACTAGGTGCTTCGCCCCTCAAAAAAATGTTGCTTGCGCGATCCATCGATACTACTACTAGTAATCCGATAATCTGACTAAACAGCGCTGGCCGGTCTTTTCCCGCGATATGTTTGGGAGGTTGGCTTAGTTGGGTTTTTATATTTGTCTCGGTTCAATAAAAAGCAGAGTTGGTGATGATGGTGTGCCTGTCATCCTGCAATATAGGCCGTCCAATCTATATCTAATGGATAGGAAGGAAAGTATGACAATTTACCCGCACTCCTCTCCACATTTGCAGATAAGGCTTTCCCTCGTTCATCCTTTTCTCCCACAAGATCTTGATCTTCCGTGCAACGCACGGGCATCTTGCTAGTACTCCTACAATATGTATATTATTGTGAAAGTTCATATACACCGGCCGAGATTAATGCAAACACGGCAGATTTTCATTACATTTCAAACTTTTATAGGACAGAAAAATAAAACAAACCCGACCCTAAACCTATTCTACGGCGGCGACCGACGTCCTCCATCTGTGATCTCTATGTACGGGGGCGGGGTTCAAGACCCGTGAAGTGAAGGTGCGGTCTCCGGCGAGGAAGAGTAGAACACGGGATACAGACCGGCCAGTTGGCACACCATGCCCTGCCGCCTCCCATGCCCTACTCATCCTCAGAGGAGTCCCCGACCTCGGCGGTGCCGGACGTTGGACGACGGCAAGTAGGACGCGTGGCTGACGGTGCTCCCGTTGTCGGCCGCTAGCGTGGCCACCGCTTGTGCGATCGCGTCCGCGTCCGGCTACGCTGCTATTGTGTCGCGAGAGGTGACTTGAGCGAGGGCGGCGACCTCGAGCTTCATCCCCGAAGACAAGCTCTCCTGCGGAGCGTTCGCACTTGCCGTCATGGCGGATGTGGTGCCAGGTAGGAGGACGATGTGCTATGGTGTGGAGGTTAGCTGGGCGTTGCCGCTTTAAGTAGCGCATTCCGGTGAGGCCAAGCGCCCGGGTGCGTCATTAAGTCGCCGGAGTTGGTTCCTCGGGCACCGAGCCTCTTAACGACGACATATGAATGGACGGCATGAATGTGGGCAGCTGGCGCCGGCTGGGAACGCACCGTGCGACGGCACGAGGGACGAGGGATTTGGTGTGCCAGGATAGTCAGCTGCGGTCGTGGCAGCATTGGAGATGCCCTTTGCTCATATGTGATCCCCGCATGTCATTGAAAAAGCAAGACGACCCGGCATGGTCTCATGTCCAGAGGATGCAGTTGGCCGCGCTACACCACTCCACAGACGCGTCGCGGCACCCCGTGCATCCTCGACGAGCCGGGTGTTGGGGTGTGTTTGGATTGTGGCCAAAGTGCACCTTACCAAAATTTTGGTCATGACCCAAAGATTGGTCTTTGTTTGGATGGTTGCCATTTCTTTGGCATGCCAATGAACTCTAGCCAACTCTAGTTCATTTTTCTTGCCAATGTCGGCCAAATCATGGGCAACCAATACCTCAACCAAAATTTTGGCTACCCAATGCTTTGATGGGGCAACCTTGGGCACAAACCAAACATACCGTTGGTCGTGCCACAACACAGATGCCACCCTCGGCACACTGAAACCGACCGTGTCTATCGACGATATGAGTGTGTCGCTCACCACGGTCGCCGTGTCCAGAGGCGGTGCTGGAGTTGCGCCCCGTTGTTGGCCCCAATGACCCACATGAATGGTTGTCGGTGGCGAGGAGGTCGTGGGCCAGCTCCTCCATTGGACTAGTCTGCGCTACGTCGTCCCGACGGGTGTGCACCACATGTCGGTTTCCCTGTTTTCCCGGCCATATTCGAGCGTCAGTGCTCCGCATTGCACATTAGGCCTTTCACTATGTAGGCCAAGCGAGACAACTTACTGTTTATTTGAGCCATTCAAGTGTAATCATGTGGCGTTTGCTTATTTCTCATTCCTCTCCAACCCTCTTCTCCATCGATCATGTCGCCCTCCAGTTGAGTCCATCCTCCCGCATGCCTCATTTGAACATTCCGCCGAGTATCATTCACATGTACCCACCCTAGTCCTCTTTCAATAGATCTTGGACCCGAGATGAAAACGAGAGGAACGAGTGGGGCACGTGATACCTAAGGCGGATTCAAAATTTTGAACCGGTGATCATAGCATCCGCAAATCATATATAAAGGGTATTCAATGTTCGTTTCGTTTTTGAACGTACAATATACTCCCTCCTATCCTTTCTACTTTACATATAAGTTTTATGTGTAGTCAAAGTATCTCTACTATGATAAAAAAAAGGTATCAACATTCAACAACGCCCAATCAATATTGTTAGATTCGTATGTACTCCTAGATTTGTACTCGAGATGGTTTTCAATTTGACTATTGACAAGATTAATAGTACTCCTTTCACATAGGTGAGTAAGTCATCTTAGGTTGTGCACCGTGACCAAGGAGGAGGGGAAAACGAGAGACATTAATGTTTATTTGCTAACTAATAGTATTGCATGCAATGAACTAACCATTGCATGTCATGTTTGATAGTCTCGGGTCATTAAAAGCATGCACACCCTCATCTCTTATTGGTTCATATGTCAAGAAACAAGAAACGAGGTAGAAGTAAATGCACCAGCCTACAAGCGAGCGGGAGAGGGGGAGGAACGTCGGTTTGCTCTCAACTGCGGTCCCACAAGCGAGCGAAAACACAAGACAAAGCGTGCTCCATTCGGTGAGCGACGTGGAGGGCCCAGCATGCTGGGCTGCAACGTGAACGCGACAAGAGCGATGTACAGTCAAAACCGATTGACTGGTCGTCACCGGAACCACTATTCACACCAGAACCTTCGCTGCTCGGCCTACGCCAACCACTGCCCTAAAACCACACCAAATCTCCAGCCCATTCCCCCACCTTTCGATCCCCTAGCCCGCATCAAGCATCCCCTAGTTCGCCGGAAAGCCATGGTGCGCTGCAAGATCACTTACTACAAGAGGCTGACGCCGGAGCGCCGCGCAGAAATTGCGGCGGTGGGTGGCGCCACAGACCTCCGTTCCCAAGCTCGCTTTGTGGCAGGCCAATCCCCGAGTTCTCTGGAGCCAAGCTACGAGGAGGAGGAAGCCGATCCAATGTTCACTGCGGAGGTCGCGGCGCAGAAGGCCCCCGATGGGTATGAGACGATGGACGTCGACTTCGTGCCGCCGTCCGAGTCCCCCATGGTGCAGGCGGACCAGCGGTTCAACATGGCGATACTAAAGGAGGACCGGGAGGCAGAGGCTCAACTCGACGCGGAGCGCGCGCATGCCGCTGCCATCGAGGCTCTCCTGCAGGCGGAACCGGATGTCGTGGATGTGAAACGGGCGGCGGAGGCTCAACTTGAGGCGGAGCGCGCGGATGCCGCTACCATCGAGGCCCTCCTACAGGTGGAACCGGACGTCCTGGACATGAACCGGGCGGCAGAGGCTCGACTCAACGCAGAGCGCGCGGATGCCGCTCTCATCGACGCCCTCGTGCAGGCAGAACTAGAAGTCTTGGACTTGAACCGGACGGCAGAGGCTCGACTCGACGCGGAGCGCACGGATGCCGCTGCCATCGAGGCCCTCCTGCAGGCGGAACCGGACGTCCTCGACTTGAACCGGGTTGTGCTCTCGTCCGTGTAGAGTGCCTGCATGCTCCGCTTGAACGAGTAGCTGGAGGCCAAGGACAACCACGGTGCGGAGACACACGTCGGCAGCGACGGCTGGTTCGCGCCGGCAGCCAAAGACGACGAGGCCGTCTCTTTCATGGCGATGATAGTTTTTCTTTATGTTGTTGTTTTATGGATCTTTTGCTGTGTAAAACATACTATTTGTTATGCAAGTCACCGACTTGGGTCGATCTACCATTTCAGCGGTTGGATGAATATCCTACGTCTCCTAACCCTTCTTTCCTTCTTCCTCACCTCTTCTTCTTCCCCAACAGACCACCGCACGGGCCGTACGGATACTCCGGTTGGATAAACATACTCTATGAACAAAAATTATGTGCCAGCGATAGGATGGCTGAGTTTGGTTTGTTCACATGCGATAGCACGTGTCAGTGACGGTGCGTTCCCTTGGTTGGATTTGCGGCGTGCAGGAGCGACTGTGTGAGGGTGCGGTGCGACCGCGGCGTGCAGGAGCGACCGTGTGAGGTGCGGTGCGACCGCGATAGCCGTGCGCAAGTGTACCTCCTTATCATTTTGAAAACTTTAGGCAAGCTTGGCAAAAATGTGTGGCGAAGTTTGGCAATGCAAGGCCTAGACCCAAACAGGATAAGTACGTACGTACTAGGTGTACTAGTGTTAAAAAACAAAGGTGGGGTTTTCCGTTGATACAAATCCTTGTTTCACGTGTCAATTAATGCATATTTTTTCTCGAAATACCAAAGAGCTAACCATCTCACTGTTGGGGAACGTAGTAATTTCAAAAAATTTCCTACGCACACGCAAGATCATGGTGATACATAGCAACGAGAGGGGAGAGTGTTGTCTACGTACCCTCGTAGACCCGGCGGAAGCGATCACAACGTAGAGGAAGTAGTCGTACGTTCTCCTCGCGATCCGACCGATCCCGGCGCCGTTACTCCGGCGCCCCCGAGTTCTTGACACACGTACAGCTCGATGACGTCCCTCGTACTCCGATCCAGCCGAGTGTCGAGGGAGAGTTCCGTCAGCACGACGGCGTGGTGACGATCTTGATGTTCTACCGGCGCAGAGCTTCGCCTAAGCTTCGCGACGATATGACCGAGGTGGAATATGGTGGAGGGGGGCACCGCACACGGCTAAGGAACGATCCGTAGATCAAACTTGTGTGTTCTAGGGTGCCCCCTGCCTCAGTATATAAAGGAGCAAGGGGAGGGGCCGGCCGGCCAAGGGAGGCGCTGGCCAGGAGTCCTACTCCCTCGGGAGTAGGATTCCCCCAATCCTAGTTGGAATAGGATTCACCGGAGGGGAAAGAGAGAGGGGGCGGCCCACCTTTCCTAGTCCTAGTAGGACTAGGGAAGGGGGAGGCGCGCCACCT
This sequence comes from Aegilops speltoides, assembly GCA_021437245.1. Classification (NCBI taxonomy): domain Eukaryota; kingdom Viridiplantae; phylum Streptophyta; class Magnoliopsida; order Poales; family Poaceae; genus Aegilops; species Aegilops speltoides. The sequence goes on along the minus strand of CM038142.1, from coordinate 302,190,788 downwards.
AGGGCTGGCCCTTTCTCCTTTCCACCAAGGCCCACTATGGCCCATTTAGTTCCGGGGGTTCCGTAACCTCCGGTACTCGATAAATTCGATTTCACTCGGAACCATTCCGAACTCCAAATATAGGCTTCCAATATATCAATCTTTATGTCTCGACCATTTCGAGACTCCTCGTCATGTCCGTGATCACATCCGGGACTCAACTTCTTCGGTACATCAAAATACATAAACTCATAATAACATCCATCGAAACCTTAAGCGTCTTGACCCTACGGTTCGAGAACAATGTAGACATGACCGAGACACGCCTCCGGTCAATAACCAACAGCGGACCTGGATGCCCATATTGGTTCCTACATATTCTACGAAGATCTTTATCGGTCGACCGCATAACAACATACGTTGTTCCTTTGTCATCGGTATGTTACTTGCCCGAGATTCGATCGTCGGTATCCAACACCTAGTTCAATCTCGTTACGCAAGTCTCTTTACTCGCTCCGTAATACATCATCTCACAGCTAACTCATTAGTTGTAATGCTTGCAAGGCTTCGATGATGTGTATTACCGAGAGGGCCCAGAGATACCTCTCCGACAATCGGAGTGACAAAACCTAATCTCAAATCGCCAACCCAACATCTGCCTTTGGAGACACCTGTAGTACTCCTTTATAATCACCCGATTCGTTGTGACGCTTGGTAGCACCAAAGTGTTCCTCCGTAAACGGAGTTGCATAATCTCATAGTTACAGGAACATGTATATGTCATGGATAGAAGCAAGAGCAACATACTAAACGATCGTGTGCTAAGCTAAGTGAATGGGTCATGTCAATCGATCATTCTACTAATGATGTGACCTTGTTAATCAAATAACAACTCCTTGTTCATGGTTAGGAAACATAACCATCTTTGACTAACAAGCTAGTCTAGCAGAGGCATACTAGTGACATCTTGTTTGTCTATGCATTCACACATGTATCATGTTTCCGGTTAATACAATTCTAGCATGAATGATAAACATTTATCATGAAATAAGGAAATAAACAATAACTTTATTATTGCCTCTAGGGCATATTTCCTTCAGTCTCCCACTTGCACTAGAGTCAATAATCTAGATCACATCACCATGTGATTAACATCGATATTTCACATCATCATGTGATTAACACCCATAGTTCACATCGCCATGTGACCAACACCCAAAGGGTTTACTAGATTCTGTAATCTAGTTCACATCGCTATGTGATTAACACCCAAAGAGTACTAAGGTGTGATCATGTTTTGCTTGTGAGAGAGTCTTAGTCAACGGGTCTTTTACATTCAGATCCGTTATGTATTTTGCAATTTTCTATGTCTACAATGCTCTGCACGAAGCTACTCTAGCTAATTGCTCCCACTTTCAATATGTATCTAGATCGAAACTTAGAGTCATCCAGATTACTGTCAAAACTTGCATCGACGTAACCCTTTACGACGAACCTTTTGTCATTTCCATAATCGAGAAACATATCCTTATTCTACTAAGGATAATTTTGACCGCTGTCCAGTGATCTACTCCTAGATCACTATTGTACTCCTTGCCAAACTCAAGGTAGGGTATACAATAGATCTGGTACACAACATGGCATACTTTATAGAACCTATGGCCAAGGCATAGGGAATGACTTTCATTCTCTTTCTATCTTCTGCCGTGGTCGGGTTTTGAGTCTTACTCAATTTCACACCTTGTAACACAGGCAAGAACTCTTTCTTTGACTGTTCCATTTTGAACTACTTCAAAATCTTCTTAAGGTATGTACTTATTGAAAAACTTATCAAGCGTCTTGATCTATCTCTATAGATCTTGATGCTCAATATGTAAGCAGCTTCATCGAGGTCTTTCTTTGAAAAACTCCTTTCAAACACTCCTTTATGCTTTGCATAATAATTCTACATTATTTCGATCTACAATATGTCATTCACATATACTTATCGTAAATGTTGTAGTGCTCCCACTCACTTTCTAGTAAATACAGCTTCACCGCAAGTCTAGATAAACTATATGCTTTGATCAACTTATCAAAGCGTATATTCCAACTCCGAGATGCTTGCACCAGTCCATAGATGCACATTTTGTTAACACCTTTAGGATCGACAAAACCTCTTGGTTGCATCACATACAACTCTTCTTTAATAACTCCATTAAGGAATGCTGTTTTGTTTATCCATTTGCCAGATTTCATAAAATGCGGCAATTGCTAACATGATTCGGACAGATTTTAAGCATCGATACGAGTGAGAAAATCTCATTGTATTCAACATCTTGAACTTTGTCAAAAACCTTTTTCGACAAGTCTAGCTTTGTAGATAGTAACACTACTATCAGCGTCCGTCTTCCTCTTGAAGATCCATTTATTTTCTATGGCTTGCCGATCATCGGGCAACTCCACCAAAGTCCACACTTTGTTCTCATACATGGATCTCATCTCGATTTCATGGCCTCAAGCCATTTCGCGAATCTGGGCTCATCATCGCTTCCTCATAGTTCGTAGGTTCATCATGGTCTAGTTACATGACTTCCGTAGCAGGATTACCGCACCACTCAGTGCGGATCTCACTCTGGTTTACCTACGAGATTCGGTAGTAACTTGATCTGAAGTTACATGATCATCATCATTAGCTTCCTCACTAATTCGTGTAGTAGTCACAGGAACAGATTTCTGTGATGAACTATTTTCCAATAAGGGAGAAGGTACAATTACCTCATCAAGTTCTACTTTCCTCCCACTCACTTCTTTCGAGTGAAACTCCTTCTCTAGAAAGTTTCCATTTTCAGCAACGAAAATCTTGCTTTAGGATCTGTGATAGAAGGTGTACCCAACAGTTTCCTTTGGGTATTCTATGAAGACGCACTTCTCCGATTTGGGTTTGAGCTTATCAGGATGAAACTTTTTCACATAAGCATCGCAGCCCCAAACTTTAAGAAACGACAACTTTGGTTTCTTGCTAAACCACAGTTTGTATAGTGTCGTCTAAACGGATTTAGATGGTGCCCTATTTAACGTGAATGCAGCTGTCTCTAATGCATGACCCCAAAACGATATTGGTAAATCGGTAAGAAACATCATAGATTGTACTATATCCAATAAAGTACGGTTATGACGTTCGGACACACCATTATGATGTGGTGTTCCAGGTGGCATGAATTTGTGAAACTATTCCACATTGTTTTAATTGAAGACCAAACTCGTAACTCAAATGTTCATCTCCACGATCGATCGCAGAACTTTATTTTCTTGTCACGATGATTTTCCACTTCACTCTGAAATTCTTTGAACATTTCAACTATTTCAGACTTATGTTTCATCAAGTAGATATACCCATATCTGCTCAAATCATCTTGTGAAGGTCGAGAAAATAACGATACTTGCCACGAGCATCAACACTCATTGGATCGCATACATCGGTATGTATTATTTCCAATAAGTCAGTAGCTTGTTCCATTGTTCCGAGAACGGAGTTTTAGTCATCTTGCCCAAAAGGCACGGTTCGCAAGCATCAAGTGATTCATAATCAAGTGATTCCAAAATCCCATCAAGCATGGAGTTTCTTTATGCGCTTTACACCAATATGACCTAAACGGCGGTGCCACAAATAAGTTGCACTATCATTATTAACTTTGCATCTTTTGGTTTCAATATTATGAATATGTGTATCACTACGATCGAGATCCATGAACCATTTTCATTGGGTGTGTAACCATATAAGGTTTTATTCATGTAAATGTAATAACAGTTTATTCTCTTACTTAAATGAATAACCAGATTGCAATAAACATGATCAAATCATATTCATGCTCAACGCAAACACCAAATAACATTTATTTAGGTTCAACACTAATCCCGAAAGTATAGGGAGTGTGCGATGATGATTATATCAATCTTGAAACTACTTTCAACACACATCGTCACTTCACTCTTAACTAGTTTCGCTTATTCGCAACTCCGCTTGAGTTACTACTCTTAGCAACCGAACCAGTACCAAATACCGAGGGGTTGCTATAAACACTAGTAAAGTACACATTCATAACATGTATATCAAATATACCTTTGTTTACTTTGCCATCCTTCTTATCCACCAAATACTTGGGGTAGTTCGCTTCCGATAACAGTTCCTTTGCAAGTAGAAGCACTTAGTCTCGTGCTTAGGTCCAGACTTGGGCTTCTTCACTTGAGCAACAACTTGCTTGCCGTTCTTCTTGAAGTTCCTTTCTATTCCTTTGCCCTTTTCTTGAAACTAGTGGTCTTGTTAACCATCAACACTTGATGTTCTTTCTTGATTTCTACCTTCATCAATTTCATCATCATGAAAACTCGGGAATCATTTTCATCATCCCTTGCATACTATAGTTCATCACGAAGTTCTACTAACTTGGCGATGGTGACTAGAGAATTCATCAATCACTATCTTATCCGGAAGATTAACTCCCACTTGATTCAAGCGATTGTAGTACCTGCACAATCGAGCACTTGCTCACTAGTTGAGCGATTCTCCTCCATCTTTTAGCTATAGAACTTGTTGGAGACTTCATATCTCTCAACTCGGTATTTGCTAGAAATATTAACTTCAATTCTTGGAACATCTCATATGGTCCATGATGTTCAAAACATCTTTGAAGTCCCGATTCTAAGCCATAAAGCATGGTGCACAAAACTATCAAGTAGTCATCATATTGAGCTAGCCAAACGCTCATAACGCCTCGCATCCGCTCTGCAATAGGTCATCACCTAGCGGTGCATTAAGGACATAATTCTTACGTGCGAAGAATGAGGATAAACCTCCGATCACGGATCGAATCCGCATCATTGCTACTAACTTTTTCAACATAATTTTCTAGGAACATATCAAAACAAACATATGAAAGCAACAACGCGAGCTATTGATCTACAACATAATTTGCAAAATACTACCAGACTAAGTTCATGATAAATTTAAGTTCAATTAATCATATTACTTAAGAACTCCCACTTAGACAGACATCTCTCTAGTCATCTAAGTGATCACGTGATCCAAATCAACTAAACCATAACCGATCATCACGTGAAATGGAGTAGTTTTCAATGGTGAACATCTTATGTTGATCATATCTACTATATGATTCACGCCGACCTTTCGGTCTCCGTGTTCCGAGGCCAAATCTGCATATGCTAGGCTCGTCAAGTATAACCCGAGTATTCTGCGTGTGCAAAACTGGCTTGCACCCGTTGTAGATGGACGTGAGAGCTTATCACACCGATCATCACGTGGTGTCCGGGCACGACGAACTTTGGCAACGGTGCATACTCGGGGAGAACACTTCTTGATAATTTAGTGAGAGATCATCTTATAATGCTACCGTCAATCAAAGCAAGATAAGATGCATAAAGGATAAACATCACATGCAAATCAATATAAGTGATATGATATGGTCATCATCATCTTGTGCTTCGTGATCTTCATCTCCGCAGCACCACCATGAACACCATCGTCACCGGCGCGACACTTTGATCTCCATCGTAGCATCGTTGTCGTCTCGCCAATCTTATGCTTCTACGACTATCTCTACCGCTTAGTGATAAAGTAAAGCATTACGAAGCGATGCATTGCATACAATAAGCGACAACCATATGGCTCCAGCCGATTGCCGATAACTTCGTTACAAAACATGATCATCTCATACAATAAAATATAGCATCACGTCTTGACCATATCACATCACAACATGCCCTGCAAAAACAAGTTAGACGTCCTCTACTTTGTTGTTGCAAATTTTACGTGGCTGCTACGGGCTTAAGCAAGAACCAGTCTCACCTACGCATCAAAACCACAACGATACTTCGTCAAATAGACTCGTTTAACCTTCTCAAGGACCGGGCGTAGCCACACTCGGTTCAACTAAAGTGAGAGAGACAGCACCCACCAATCACCTTTAAGCAACGAGTGCTCGTGGCGGTGAAACCAGTCTCGCGTAAGCGTCACGCATAATGTCGGTCAGGGCGCTTCATCTCACAATACCGCTGAACCAAAGTATGACATGCCGGTAGGTAGTATGACTCAGATCGCCCACAACTCACTTGTGTTCTACTCGTGCAAAACATCAAACCATAAAAACCTAGGCTCGGATGCCACTTTGTTGGGGAACGTAGTAATTTCAAAAATTTCCTACGCACACGCAAGATCATGGTGATGCATAGCAACGAGAGGGAGAGTGTTGTCTCGTACGCTCGTGAGACCGGCGAAGCGATCACAACGTAGAGGAAGTAGTCAGACGTTCTCCTCGCGATCCGACCGATCCGGCGCCATACTCGGCGCCCGAGTTCTTGACACACGTACAGCTCGATGGCGTCCCTCGTACTCGATCCAGCCGAGTGTCGAGGGAGAGTTCCACGGACGATCAAGTGGTGGCGATCTTGATGTTCTACGGTAGCAGAGCTTCGCTAAGCTTTGCTGACGATATGACCGAGGTGGAATATGGTGGAGGGGGCACCGCACACGGCTAAGGAACGATCCGTAGATCAAACTTGTGTGTTCTAGGGTGCCCCCTGCCTCGATATAAAGGAGCAAGGGGAGGGGCCGCCCGGCCAAGGAGGCGCGCCAGGAGTCCTACTCCCTCTGGAGTAGGATTCCCCCAATCCTAGTTGGAATAGGATTCACCGGGAGGAAAGAGAGAGAGGGGCGGCCCACCTTTCCTAGTCCTAGTAGGACTAGGGAAGGGGGGGCGCCACGACCACCTAGGGCTGGCCCTTTCTCCTTTCCACCAAGGCCCACTATGGCCCATTTAGTTCCCGGGGTTCCGTAACCTCCGGTACTCGGAAATTCGATTTCACTCGGAACCATTCCAACTCCAAATATAGGCTTCCAATATATCAATCTTTATGTCTCGACCATTTCGAGACTCCTCGTCATGTCCGTGATCACATCCGGGACTCAACTTCTTCGGTACATCAAAATACATAAACTCATAATAACTGCCATCGAAACCTTAAGCGTCTTGACCCTACGGTTCGAGAACAATGTAGACATGACCGAGACACGTCTCCGTCAATAACCAACAGCGGGACCTGGATGCCCATATTGGTTCCTACATATTCTACGAAGATCTTTATCGGTCGACCGCATAACAACATACGTTGTTCCCTTTGTCATCGGTATGTTACTTGCCCGAGATTCGATCGTCGGTATCCAACACCTAGTTCAATCTCATTACCGCAAGTCTCTTTACTCGTTCCGTAATACATCATCTCACAGCTAACTCATTAGTTGTAATGCTTGCAAGGCTTCAGTGATGTGTATTACCGAGAGGGCCAGAGATACCTCTCCGACAATCGGAGTGACAAAACCTAATCTCGAAATCGCCAACCCAACATCTGCCTTTGGAGACACCTGTAGTACTCCTTTATAATCACCCGATTTACGTTGTGGACGCTTGGTAGCACCAAAGTGTTCCTCCGTAAACGGAGTTGCATAATCTCATAGTTACAGAACATGTATATGTCATGGATAGAAGCGGTAGCAACATACTAAACGATCGTGTGCTAAGCTAAGTGAATGGGTCATGTCAATCGATCATTCTACTAATGATGTGACCTTGTTAATCAAATAACAACTCCTTGTTCATGGTTAGGAAACATAACCATCTTTGACTAACAAGCTAGTCTAGTAGAGGCATACTAGTGACATCTTGTTTGTCTATGCATTCACACATGTATCATGTTTCCGGTTAATACAATTCTAGCATGAATGATAAACATTTATCATGAAATAAGGAAATAAACAATAACTTTATTATTGCCTCTAGGGCATATTTCCTTCACTCACTCCTCATCGCTTGATTAATGCAGCGCCATGCAAACAAACCTTCTCACTTCCGCATGCATGCAGGGGATATTAATGTCCTTGGTTGCTAACCCCATCAATTTTGCCTCGGTTAGTGTTAGTGGCCCTTTGCAAATTGTAATTTTGATATGCTGGCCTTGTGTACAAAAAAAGGAGGTAGTAACTATATTTGAATTCCTTGCCCATTGCGGTGACGTCGATGACTTTTTTTTGTGGTTTGGCGAAGTGTGTTCGACGGAGAACACCATTGAGGGAGACCATGGTAAGTCGTTCGCAAGTGCCGCCTGCAAGCCGAGACAACCGCCTTATTTGCATCCAGGAAGTCCTTTACTAGTACTACTACTAGGAGTACTAGTGTAGATGGTTTCTCGACGAAGACGATGGAGAAGCGGAGTCAGCGAAGAAAGAAATGATAGTTGCTTCGTTCGTGCTTTGTGATTTGACACCTCACTGCTTTGTGATTTGTGATAGAAGGGACAGGGGAGTAGACTCTGTGCTCTATACTGTACTACATGCGTCCAAGCATGGAAGAAAGAGGAGAGATGTTGCATTTTTTATTCCTTCAATCAATCAATCAATCAGGGAGCTTCGGTTCCATCTTTTTGGCTTTGGCAACACCGTCCACAATGGTTCCCACGATGCCAAAAGCTATTTTCATATTTGGCTACACATTGTGGATGCCCTTAACCGTACCACTTGGTTTTGCTCCTGTGTGCTATCTATACAAATCTCAGTTATATTGATCTAAAAAATTATAGAATCAAAGATTAGTAAAAAGGAGGTGATTTTGTCACGCGGATGGCGGGGGAGGTTTCTTATTTTCGGAGGACGTTGTCCTGGCGGTTTGCTAACATGCGGTCCCACATGTCAGTGCTTTACCAAGCTGATCCGCGTCCCACATGAGGCAGAACAACGGCACAAGCAACACGTGGTTAAGTTGAAGAAGATGAGGGAGAAGCGGATTCAGCAACGAGTGAAATGATGGTTGCTTCGTCCCTCCAACTTCTTTTTTTAGCATTATTACTTCGTCCCTCCAACTTAACTGCGGGAAAGGTGCAGCTTTGTGATTTGACGCCTCATTGCTCATTACTACGCCGGCGCCATAACTGGGGTGTTTCACCCCGCTGCTCTCAGATCAGTATTCGGTATGGCACGTGGACCCGGTAGCTTGATGTCCCACATGTCGGAGAAAGGGACTAGAAGATTTATGAAAGCGAGCGCTCCACTCTTACGACGGAGGAGTAGACGACACGACGGCCTAGTGAACTGTCACTTGTACTGTATAGTACTATAGTTTTGCTATTTCGCACGATCCATCGATACAAACCCAATTAAACAGGAAAGGGTGGGATTTTTCCCGCGCGGTAGATGATACTGGCCATACATTTCAAAGGCTATTTTAATGTATGCAAACTGAATAATTATAAGTAACAATATGATATCTAGTAAAACTAAAAACACATATGATTTATTGTGTTAGAGTGTAGTAGTAGTGTTGTATTGCATAGTTGTTAGATGTAACATGCGAGAACGTGTAGAGATGTAGTTTTGGAGGGCCTACAGAGAGAAAAGCGTAATACGGTCACCGAACTTCAGAATAAGCTGATTACGGTCACTATATCCATTTTGCGGTGATTATCCGGTCACTTGCTCACGATTCAAATCGGATTGCACTCGTTGACCGGCCAAATAGTCTGCGTGGCGCCATGTTGACTAGTTAATTTGACCATGTTCCTTGTGGGTCCCACCTGTCAGTTCGCATAGGGAAAAGGTCAGATAAACACAAATTTATGCAGGTGCGACAAGGCTCCAACCCGTGCGCGGGAATCACCTGGTTGTGTATGTGTCTGTCAGAGCCTGATGTGTGCGCATGCACGTGTAGGTTGAGCACTTGAGCGTGAGAGTGTGTGTTGGTCGTGTGGTGTACTGGTGTGTGCATGCATCGTGCGTGTGTGCGTGTGAGTGTTGCGTGCGTGCGCAACACTGCGTGTGTACGTGTGAGTGTTGCGTGCGTGCGTGGGTGCATGTGTTTGTGTGAGTGTTGCGTGGATGGAGTTCGTGTGCATGCGTGCGTGTGTGTATAATCACCACACCAGCTCCTGTGTGTTGAAACAGACGGCTCAGCATACCAATACAAGGCCACCTTGTCCATTGTGCCCGCGGTCATTACTTCGAACCACCGTCAAAATATATTTTTGTCGTTTGTTTTCATTCTTACTAGCAAGATGCCCGTGCGTTGCACGTAACATCAAGATGCATTTGTATGCCTTGTTTATCTTGTGAGAGAAAAGGATGAACGAGGGAAGGCCTTATTTGCAAATGTGGAGAGGTGTGTGGGTACCTTTTTGCAAAATTGCCATAGTTTCTTTCCTATCATCGGATATAAATCGGACGGCCTATATTGCGAGGATGGCGGCACACCATCATCACCAACTCTGTTTTTTATAAGAGTGTATTTTATGTATTTTATAATAGTGTAGATGTAGAGTAGATACAAGTCGACAGGTGGGCACGATGTTAGTGAGATAATGTGATGCAACACTAGAGGTGCCACGTGGAGCGTTTAACTGGTCAACTAGTCATGTCATGAGCAAATACAAAGTTGTACGGTGAGCCCATGACTGTATAATAACCACTAAACGTAAATGGTGATCGTAATGAGTGGATTATGAAGTCCAATGTATGTATCGTGCTTGCGCTTCAAATACAATGATCGTCATTGCATATATCGCGAGAGAAAGATGAAACACGCGTGAATTTTCTGGGGGCTTACTTTTAGAGGACCTGGAGATAGTTTTGTGTGCATACGTGAAAGGGGCGTACAGGGGGGGTATGCGATCGAGAGAGAGATGCTCTTTGTTTCTCTTTATTATGACTAACTTTGTATATAGTATAAAAATATACAAATTCACAGTGCGGAATAAATATCATTGTGGGCACCATGCAATGCAAATTAGCGTTCGTACTCCTCCATATAACTTTGTAATGTTGTATATATGTAGAAACTCTAAAATAATTTTTTGGCCACACTTTATTCAAAAGGAATGATGTATGCGAAATCAACGTGAAGAGAGGGCTTTTTAGATCAATGGGGTACGTGATGTAACATGTGTGAATGTGTAGTTGATGCATTTGGCGGGGCCTAGAGAGGTATGTGTGTGTATTACGTATTCGAGAGAGGCATGGATAGAGGGGCCGACGGGGGGGCGTGGGAGAGATAGCACGAGAAATGAGAGTGGTCTAGAGAGAGAGACGAATATGACGTCATGACAAGAGATTCCATTCCCTTGAGTGTGTATATGCAAGGGGGGGAATAGAGGCACCAGAAGAAATTTTCTGTGTGTGTGGTGTTTGTGTTGGTATGTGTGGGTGTGAGAAGATAATGAGACGTGGAGGCAGAGGGTGTGTCACCGCGTGAGGTCTGGTGGGTCGAGGTGAGGCCCTTCGTTCGGTTCCGTCCTGCGCCACATTGGTCGGCCCATGACACAATTAGGAAGGCCCGTGGATGACTAGTCGTACAAGACAAAGATAGCAGAATTGTGAAGGACTCTGTGTCCACTGACAAAGCCGGCTAGGATTTCTAACCCTAGGTTCTCGGACTAAGGTAACCCCTTTATCTCTGATATTACTATTCATCCAACCTAACTTTAAGGGCATCCTCATGAATGCTCTGCTAGAATCATACTAAATCGATTAGGAAGAGAGTGTGAGATAATGCGTGGAGAGGCAGCGAAATATAATGTGCGTACATGAGACATGTAGGCAGGTCCATGTATATAGAAAGGGTCGATGAGGATTGTGCGTGTGTATGTTTGCGAGAGGAAGAGTGCTTGTGATAAAGGTTAGTGAAAACAGTTGTAAATGGTTACGAGAGGGAGGGAGGGTTATATCTAGAGCATGTGTGCGAGAAAGACACCTCGGGAGAGAGTGTGTGAGCATGTGTGAGAGACCACCGATGGAGAGTGAAACTACACATAAAAGACTGCTCTACACATAGATTAAAGATATAAATTGTATCCAAGTATTAGGATGGGATCATGATATTTGCAATTCGCGTAAGGAGCGGTCATTGATCCATCAGACATCTAGATTCTATCGAATTTGAGCATTTCTATGTTATTATTGGACACAATTGATCCGCATAGTTAGTATTTTGAACTCCAGACAATGCATCACTTTAGCAATCGAATATAAACATGAGTATAGTTCATGTTGTGTGTGTAAAGCACATTATACATACGAAAGTTACACAATGGACATTTATAAATAGCTACCTATGAACTAGCATACATTTGAACTCAACCTAAGGTGGTTTAAAAAAATCGAATTCAACATGAAGTCCATTCAATTATTTGAATTTGATATCATGGCATTTGTAAACCATACCTAAACTATGGGGGTACCAATCTTTGCTCTGATTTTGTACATAATAGCATATGTAGTAGTGTACAAAATAGATTCAAATTTAGCTCCTCCATTCCAAAATAGTCGTAGTTATAGGATTTTCAAGTGTCAAAATTTCAAAAGGAAGCGGATAATTTAATGAGGTTTTCAAACATACAAGGTCAAATATAAAATTGTCCATTTAGGTCAATCCTCATAGTTCAAGAGTACTCTAAACGTGAATGCTTGTGTTTCAAAATTTCGAATGAAGCGCCAAAAGAGCCTCTACTCGCCCGAAACCGCGTGAGACAAATGCTTGGTAGTACAAGGAAATTACTTTTCTAATAACTCCGGCCTGTGAAACCTACCGGCCCGACGTCCAAAGGTCTAAACCGGGGTAGGTTTGTAGCTTCATCTAGGCGCCACGCAACCGCCTCCAAAAAACATTCATACACAATGGTCGCCTAAGCACACATGCTTGTGACAAAATCGCTCCGCCCACTATTTGGGACACAGGGATTACCATCCTACCCCGACCATGATGAGGTCCGAAATTTAAGAGGGGGCAAAGTTTGTACTTTCCCCAAATTTCAAACAAGCGCGTCCCATCTTCTGTTCAAAAAAGCCAAAAACAAGCGCGTCCCAGACCGAAACATGGTTCCCCCCCACTTGTCCAATTCCCCATTAGTACTTCGTGGGCGCCAAAACTACCTCTCCACCAGTCGCGAAACCCGGCGTCCTCCGTCCGCCACCCCATCCCACCCATCAACCACCGCCCTCCTCCATCATGCCGGAGCTGATACCCCGACGTCGTCGTCCACCGCAACCTCAACCGCAACGCCCTCCACGGCTAGTAGTTGAAGCCGAGGCCGAGCTGTCCGTACCCGAGCCAGTTCAACCACGCCGTCCTGCGCCTCACCGCTGCCGCTCCAACTTCGCCACCCTCCACCACACCGGAGTTGTTCCTGCTACGCCGTCCTTCGCCGCCTCGGATCTGCTTCCCCTCCGCCGACATACGGCCATGGCAACACAGTCAACAATTTGGCCATGGGTTCGTCCAAGCCTACACCCTCCAGAACATCGGTTTCCCCGGTAAAAAGAAGAAGATCGGCTTGACATGTGGAGATGACCACACCGGCAACCGAAGAAGGTACTCCTCTTCCCTTATTCATGCAAATCTTACGTCTCTGCTTGCACGGTATTCATACCACAGAAGACACTAGTTGACCGCTTCTTCTTGATACTAGATGTTCCTAGTAACTCGCAATGCACAAGGTTTCTCCTCATATACTATTTCACCTTAGCTAGAGGTCCGTCGCCCCACTGAATTTCAATTTCTGGCCAGTTGATTCCCAATTAACGGAAGCATTCCCCGGCATAATAGGCTCTAGTACGACTATTACGCCGGGGAAGCAGCACCTTGGTGTTTATCTTAGGGGCGTGTGCAGTCTAGAGCTACTGGCACCCGATCTAGAGGTCGGCCGGGATTAAAGGGATGGCTTGGGGGCACTGCCAAGCACGGTGGTGGTGTGAGGTCGATGGGAGGGCGGGGCGTCGGAGGCACGGGTCTGGGCCGGTGGTTGCTGGCAGTTCGAGAAAGATCGTCAACAGTGACTGGCGCGAGGTAGACGAAGGCCATCTGCCTGTTCCTTATAGATTGGACAGTTCATTAAAAAATCGACTGACCTATTTATTTTCAGTCGACTGTTATCTTAGATATGACCACATGTGGTGGTGTCTTTGGAGGAGTACCGCATTTCTGTGCTCATATATTACAAAATCATACGGAGTAGAATCTAATTTTTTTGCCATGTAATGTTGTAGAGCTATCATATGTCTCCTGTCATTTATTTTTAGCCACCGCTATCTCGCTACTTTTACGATTGCACTAGTTACGCACACACTTCATCCATACTCTCACTATTGTGTTTTTATGCAAGGGTATTTCAGAGTCTGCCGAAAGCGAAGCAAAAAAGAAAAGAGACAAGTCGTGCCAGCTTTCTACGCAGCTAGGCGCGGCACGTTACAGCGCTTTAAAGGGTGCAGTGTTAGCAGATGGAGACGGTAAATGTTGCTCTGGAGTTGATGACCTCGCTCGCAATGAACCACCATCCCAGGTGCTTGCTTTAACTTTGCGGTGTCATATGTGGTTGCATGTTCCATATGGTGTCTAGCTTGTATTCGAAAGGCCGAAGTTGGTCTTTATTAAGATAAGGAAATATACATGAACCACCATCCCGTGAGCACCAGAAGACAAATAGCTAGTCAGGGCACTGGCCGAGCCAGTGACAAGCCCAGCAAAGACAGGCATCACCTGGAAGCCAACTAAAAAGCCACGATGGTGGCGAAGCAGCCCGCCTCCCACCAGGCTCTCAGGTCCTAGATGACCATGTTCATCACTCCAGCCAGAGGTCTAGCTTGTATTGCTTCCAATTTGGTTAAATTGCATCTGCTTACCTTACACATTATACCTTTGAATATGACATGCCTTTCTGTTTTTGGTACATACTAGTACATCTGTGTATTAGCCATGTTCTTACATCAAACTAATGTTCTTGTGTATCCCTCATCAATCACTTATGACGAGGCAGGCATGCAAGGGGACTACTCCTCATTTAAAGAATGCAGCGTCAGCCTCCCGACATGATTCTCAAGAAACAGAAATACTACATGAAGATAGTGAACGTAGCTCTATAGTTGGTTACAACATTTCCCCTACACTAGCATCGCAGGTGCTTGCTCTAACTTGGCAGCGTGATATGTGGTTGCATGTTGCATATGGTGTCTAGATTGTAATTCTTCCAATCTGGTAACTGCATGTGCTAGTCTGCTTAGCTTATACTCCTGTAAATGTAACATTATACCTGTTAATGTGACATGCCTTCCTGTATTTAGTACATAGTACATCTGTCTATTAAGCATGTCCTTGCATAAAACTATTGTTTTTTTGTATCCCGCATCAATCAATATGACGAGACACCTTTAGTATATGCAATGCGATATTAGTTGCATCTTTCATATGATTTATAGCATGCGTTGCTTCTAATTGGTTGAAATTCCATTTATGATGGGACGCTTTTAACTTGGCAGAGTCATATTGGTTGCATCTTTCATGTGGTGTCTAGCTTGCATTGCTTCTTATTTGCTGGAATGGTTTCTGCTTAGTTTACACAAACAATTGTGAACATGCCATGTCGTCCTGTTTTTCATACATATTCCATCCTCGTATCATGTGTTTGCCTTACATCAAAGTAGTGATTGTCAGTATCATGCATGAATGAGTTCTGAAGAGAGAATTTTATTGCTTTTTCTTGTCGGTTTTATTTGACAATTCAAAATCAATAAAGCAGAAGGAAGTTAGCAAGGCAGCGGATAAAGGTGCTCCTTCCAAACGGAGGGCCTCTACAGTTTCTACTCCTCCACACCCCCAAGATGATTTCCAAGACAACACATGCATAGACACTCAACAAAGCTGTGTTTATGATGAGCACGTCTCCCCTTGTGCAGCATCATTGGTGCTCCCTCTAACTTGGCACTGTTATATGTGGTTGCATGTTATGTGTGATGTCTAGCTTGTATTTCTTCTAATTTTGTTGAATTCCATCTGCTTACTTTACACATTATACTTGAATAAGACACGTGTTCCTATTTCTAGAACATACAATATCTGTCTATCACACCAAGTTCTTACATCAAATAACTACTGTTGTGTAACCTGCAACAATCACTTATCATAAGACACGTTTGACTTCGGAGTGTGATATAGGTTACATCTCACATTCTTTTCTAGCTTGTACTACTAATTTGTTGAAATGGCACTTATGACGAGATAGTTTTAACTTGGTAGAGTGGTATTCGTTGCATCTTTCATATGGTGTCTAGCTTTCATTGCTTCTAATTTGTTGAAATGCCTTCTCCTTAGTTTACACATCATAAGTTGTGAATATGCAATGCTGTGAATATGCAATGCTATGAATATGCAATGGCACTAATGACGAGAGACCTCTAACATGGTAGTGTGATATTGTTTGCATCTTGCATATGATTTATTTCTTGTACTGCTTCACATTTGTTTAAATGCCATTTATGCTGAGACACTGTTAACTTGGCAGAGCGATATTTGTAGAATCTTTCATATGGTGTCTACCTTCCATTGCATTGCTTCTAATTTGGTGAAATGTCTTCTTCTTAGTTTACACATCATAGTTCTGGTTATCTCTTCCGTCCTGTTTTTCGTACATATTACATCCTCCTATCATGTGGTTGTCTAACATCAAAGTTCGGTTAAATCAAGATCACGCATCAATTTGTTCGAAGAACTAAATTGTTATTCATTTTTCTTGTCGGCTTGACTTAACATGGCACACAGAAAGAGGAAGAAACACAGAATGGCAGGGAATGAGAAGCGGATGAATCCTGTAGATTCTGCTGGTACTGATGGTGCAATAGAAGGTGAAAGTACAGCGGAATATTCTACAAACACGGCATCCCATGCTACACGAGCTGCAAAAAAAGCCAAACAGAAACAAATAGCTGCCACCAAACAAGCAGAGACAGCCCTAGTTCTTGCAACACCTACCATAGTACTACCAGCTGCACGACATACCCGTGCGTCAACTGAGCTAGCAGCACGTTCCCAAGCTCCCTTGCCACCTGACACTACTTCCCAAGCACTCTTGACACAAGACGAGTTGGCAATATCAGATGAACCTTGTGAGCTTCAACAGCAAGAAGGTAGTTGCTAGAGTCAAGTTACAGTTGCATGCTTCTTTATATGTAGTCTCACAGTTTGATGTACACTAACACTTCCTATGTTCGTTGTTGGACTTGCACCTAGGCGCAAGAGGAAACAAACATCAGGGATAATGCTCGATAGGTTAATTAAATCTAGAGGAGGAAGAATGGAGATCCGTTTTGAGGCAGGTTAAAAAGGCCACGTGATGCTACAGAGTCAGCCAAGTTAGTATCAGAGGCAGCGGTTGCCTTAGGTGTCATGTATGTATCCTCCCAACATGGATTCAGTACAGGAATGACAAAGACAAAACCCAGTTCAACACCTTCCTCAACAATTTATCTGTAAGTATGGTTATGTATGGAAACTAGTAATATCGTCTTGCCTATCCCATACTTTCTAGGTTGCTGATAATGAGACTCCCATAATTTTCAATAGATGACATTCAAGTTGGATAGCCAAGATGATGCAACCAGACAAGCTTGCACCCATGTTTTCAAGTCTGCTCTGTGACAGTATCGGTATAACTTGAGGAAAACTCACTTTGAAGGCAAGGCTAACAGTGAACTTTCCCAAACATCTCCAGTGGAAAATATATCGGATGAAGACTCGAGGGACCTTGTTAAACATTGGTCTGATCCGAAGTATCAGGTACATTATATATATGTGATTAGATCACATGTTGAAGTCATATTAACACATGTGCCACACAAATCTATCTTCTTGTAGGTGAATTGTTCAAAGAACAAGGCCAACCGTACGAAAGTGAAATTCCAACAGACGACAGGATCTTGTAGCTATATTGCACACTGTGAGGCTCTTGTAATTAGCTGTTGTTTCACTCTTTTCGCTGTACCATATTATCAGATCTATATTGACTTGTTCGAAATATAGAGGAAATGTAACGCCCTCGATGCGGCTATATCTCCCACGTGTCGAAGCACGACTTAGAGGCATAACCGCATTGAAAGCAATGTTGCAAGTGAGGTAATCTTCACACAACCCATGTAATACATAAGGGAAAGAGATACATAGTTGGCTTACAATCGCCACTTCACACAATTACATGAATAAAGCATTACATCATCCAGATACAATCAAGGTCCGACTACGGAACCCAAAATAAAAGAAGAACCCCAAATGCGACAAAGGTCCCGATCGACCCCAACTGGGCTCCACTCTTGATCAACTAGAACGAAACAACACAAAGGGAAAATCTTCATCGAGCTCCTCCTTGAGCTTGGTTGCGCCACTTGCTTTCGGAACATAGGCACCGCAAACTGGTTTTGGAAGTATCTGTGAGCCACGGGACTCAAAGAATCTCGCACCATGCGAGATCAAGACTATTTAAGCTTATAGGAAGGATGGAGTAATGAGGTGGAGCTGCAGCAAGCGACTAGCATATATGGTGGCTACAATCGCAAAAGAGAGAGAGAAGAGAAAGCAAAGCACGGTCGATAAAAGTATGATCAAGAAGTGATCCTATAGTAACCTACGTCAAGCATAACTCCAACACCGTGTTCACTTCCCGGACTCCGCCGAGAAGAGACCATCACGTTACACACGCGTTGATGTATTTTAATTCGGATCTGGTGTCGGGTTATCTACAACCGGACATTAACAAATTCCATCGCCACATAACCGCGGCACGGCTCTCGAAAGTTTAAACCTGCAGGGTGTCCCAACAAGCCCATGACAAGCTCTAGCGATCAGCGAAGGAATAGACCTTCTCCCAAGACACTCCGATCGACTCGGTATCCGGTACATCAAGACATTTCGACAATGGTAAAACAAGACCAGCAAAGCCGCCGGATGTGCCGACAAATCTGATAGGAGCTGCACATATCTCGTTCTCGTGGCACACCGGATAAGCGAAGCGTCTGGTACCGACGAATCCAAGTTGCCAAGGAATGGTCCCGCACGGTGCTCTAGTTTGGACCAACACTCGAGGAGCACCGCCCGGGGTAAAATAAAGATGACCCTCGGCTCCGAAACCCAAGGGAAAAAAGGGCTAGGTGAGGCAAATGGTAAAACCAAGGTTGGGCCTTCTTTGGACAAGTTTTATTCAAAGCGAACTGTCGGGGCTCCCATAAATCACCCGACCGCATAAGGAATGCAAAATCCGGGAACATAACACCGGTATGGCGGAAACTAGGGGGCAAGAGTGGAAAAAACACCGGGCATAAGGCCGAGCCTTCCACCCTTTACCAAATATATAGATGCATTAATAATATAAGAGATATTGTGATATCCCAACAAGTAAACATGTTCCAACAAGGAACAACATCTCCATGTTCCAACAAGGAACAAACTTCATCTTCACCTGCAACTAACAACGCTATAAGAGGGGCTGAGCAAAGCGGTAACATAGCCAAACAACGGTTTGCTAGGAATGGTGTCAAAGGTTAGAGGTTTGACATGGAAATTTGGGAGGCTGACAAGCAAATGGTAGGCATCGTAGCATTGGCATAGCAAAAGAGCGAGCAAACTAGCATAGCAAAGATAGTAGTGATTTCGAGGGTATGGTCATCTTGCCTGAGATCCCGCTAGGAAGAAGAACGAGTCCATGGAGAAGACAAACGGACGAAGTCAAACGAATCCTCACAACTCCGGAACGAAACCGAAGCTAACAAGAGAAGCAAACTGGAAAGAAGCAAACAATATGGTAAACACACAAGCATAAACATGGCATGATGCACAATCAAGTATGATGCATGTCCGGTTTAATGAGGCATGGCATGGCAAAGTGCAACAAACAACACTACAAGTTAAGTGGAGCTCAATATGCAACGAGTTGCATATTGACGAAACACCACATTCAATTATTTAGTTCTCTCTCGGTTATGCTATCAAACAATATTAAGTGTTGTTAAGCATGGCAAGAGGTGAAGCAAAAGTAAACTAACTATTTAGGCAAGTTTAAATGAGGCCGGAAACACAAACAACACTTCCGGAAAATCCCCATGTTATTTAGCAATTTAATGCAACAACAATTTTAAACATTTTAATTGTTGTTATCATGATGCGGATGACATATGCAAGTTTTGTGCAATTTTTATGAAAATGTTGACAAGAGCCTGATAAGGAGCATTTGTCACCATGGCGGAAGGAAAAATGGTGCCACGGCGGCGAAACAGAAATGGTGCCACGGCAACATTCCGGTCCCGATAACTCATGGAGGTACCGGTGCAAAAGGAAGTGTGACGTGAGCGAGTCATGCAAGATGGTGGGGTGATCCCGGATTCCGGGTTCCCACAGGACGGCGGCATGGCAAACGAGGAATGTGCAAAAACAACTCGGACACGGTGCAAACATATGGTACATCTCATACATGCAAGGGCATCTCATCGCGGTCGTCTCGGGTTATACCTTCGAAGCGTGCATCTTTGGAGCGGTTCGAGTCGTCGAGGGAAGTAGTGGTACTCGTGATGGTAGTGGAAGTAGTGGTTCACGGACGTCGTCGAAGTAGTCGTTCACAGCAACGGTAGAGGTACTCGCGATCTTGGCGACGGTAGTAGTACACGTGACGTCGGGGTACTTGTTGTTCCGGTTTTTGCGTCCGTAGACGAACATGGATGTCGTGGTACTTGGTGTTACTGTGGCCTCCATGCACTTGCCGAAAACCACATCAGAGGTAGTCGAACCGATCTGAAGACGAACTTGGCGCCGAGGTCGAACTCGCCGGTCTGGATGAATCTGAAGGGGCACTTGACGGGTCCGGTCTTGGCGATTCAAGTTTCCACAGTGACCTGGTACTTGACGCTTGGGATTGATTTCGGGTTTGCATGCGTCCACGGCAACACAGCGCAGATGCAAAGAGGCAGCGACTTGGCGCGATTCCGGTGGTCGAACAAAGCGAGGGCAGCTTCGGTCACAGCGTTAAGGGCGGCGAAGACGAAGCGAGGAGGAAGCAGCGCGAGGAAGGCAGCGAGGCAGGAGGAGCAGCCTCAGCGGCGGATCTCCATGGGAGGCGTAGCCATCTTGCGGCTCTTGGAGCTCCTCAAGCGAGAAGAAGCCGGCGGGCAGGAGGCGCGGCGAGGTCTTCTTGTTGCTTGTCGGGCAGCGGGAGGAGGGCTCGGAAGCCTGCGGACGGCGGCCGGGCAGAGCGGCAGAGGCAGGAGGCCGGCAAGCCGCGGCGACGGGGAGGCGCGAGGCCATGGCGGCGGAAGGAGGAACCAGGTGGTCTCGGCGAGGAGGCGCGAGGGACGCTAATGCCGGGACCACGTGCGAGGTCGCCCTCCTGGTGGTCGCCGACGGCGGCGGGTGGCGAAGGGCGGGTGCCATGGGGATCGGGCGCGGGCGCTCCTCTGCTGTGCGAAGCGTGTGAGAGTGGCGGCGGAAGGGAACGAGGAGGGATCGAGAGAGGAGGTGGGGATCGGGCGCGCTAGGGTTATAGGCAGGGTGGGCTGGCTGGGCTAATGAGCCGGCTTAGTGGCATGCGGATGAAGGGCTTCTTCTCTCCCTTCTTCAAAACTCTTCCAAAAACAGAAAAGCAAAGAAAGAAAATGGAGAGAAAAGGAATGAGTGGACAAGAATTTGGGCATGGGGATAATTTTCCCGGACTCACAAAAATAAGCTTGTTCCAAGAAAAATAGAAAGGCCATGATTGAAAGATTTAAATTCAAACTCATTTGAATTTAATTCAATTGGGTTTGAACTAGGACTTGATAAAAGGAAGGTCCAAAAATGTTCGGATTTTTGGTGGAGCTCCGGAAAATGATGAAATAATTTATGGGCAAGTTGGAGACCGAACTTGAAGCAGAAAAGGAACGAAATTATTTTGCAAGTGTGTTATGGTTAATTCCAAATAATTGGAATATTTACTATAGCTCTCTAAATATCGAGAGGATATGTTTTAAAGAGAATCACCATGTGAATTCCCTCGATTTAAATGGATCAAAGATCCATGCCATTTATTTAGTTGAGTTTTTTAAAATTAAATGGCATGATGGCATGATGACATGATGCAATGCAAAAAATAAAAGAGCAAGCATAAATGAAACACACGGAGGTCACAAAATATGGAAGTCTTCTGGATCGTCGGTCTCGGGGCGTTACAGGAAAGCCCGCAAGGACCAAAAAGTACCTGAACCAAATGCTGTGGAAATCTTCAAGGACTGTCACACCAGCAAGAAGAAGGGCATGACTACACCAGTCAAAGCCGCTGTTGTAAGTCCTCAATCCTCATGCCTCTTAACTACTACTTACTCTGACTTGTGCCTTGAACTGCATGGTTTGTAGCCAATGTCTATTACTCTTTTCAATTTTATACACAATTGTCTTAGTGTATCATTGCACCTTACAAGGTTTAAAAGGGAGGAGTGATGTTCCTTTGATCTGTACTCGTAATCTAGTTCCGTCTTTGGACTTGCCCACACAACGTTACAATTGCTGTTTATGCATTCTCGGTTGTTTTGTGAGATGAATGATGTCATACTATGCTTACCGTATTATAAACTTTGTCTCTTTATCCTTAGCCCTCAATACAATGTGAAGAAATAGACAATACATTAGCGATGGTACATGGTCATATGTTTGGAACCTGGTTTTATTATGTACTTTGCAATAAAATACAACTAATATTTTACATGGGTTCACCAGAATAAGTTCTGTATATAGACCAAAGCTATTTTGTTTGGTTTTGCTGCCTCCTTAATATCTTCTGTTCTGGTACTACTAATGTAAAACCTCAACTTTTCAGCGAGCTATGGAAAAAATGGTAGAACTGCCACCTTCTGAAGGTGGCGAGGCAACTATAATCGTAATGTCAGCTCTTGCTGCAGTGGGTCAGTATCTGTCCACTAACAGTGCCAAAAGCACGTTCCTGCGTAACACTGGGTTGGTTGTTAAGGCAATATCGTCAAAACTGCCTCATGATCAAGATATGCAAGCTCAAAGCAATATTGTATCTGCGCTCCAGACACAAGTCCATTCCCTAACAGAGGCCCTTTGTGAAACAAGGAGAAACATTGCTCAATGTCGTCAAGATATGCATGGTTTTGAAACCAGACTATCAGACATTTGCTATGTTGTTCAGGAGCCTAGGGGAAATGAAGGCAAGGGTTATGGTGCTCCATCGGACAATACAGCATGAAAACGTAACATTCAGGTCAAATGAACTGAGCTTCTGAACTTCTGGTGGTGCATTTATCTGCTAGACTGTTAAGTTTTATGCCAACCTTCCTTTTGTTATATAGTTGCAATTTGTTTTGGTGCGATACAAAATTTATTCTTAACGCAGCCACCGGTGAAGAAAACAGCAAGCCATTTTTGTATAGTGTAGGGTGTTCCCTATATTTGCACTGGTGGCGATCTTTGATGCCGAGTGGATGTAATCTGTGCAATCGCCTTAATAGCCTAGCATTAGTTTCGGGCTTATTTATTCCCTAGTCTTCTTTTTCCCTGGTTTGCTAGTGGCCGCAACTACCCATGGGCCATATACGGGCCGTAGGATCCATGGGTCTCCTACGGCCGTCGATAAATGGGCTCATGTCGGTGGGCCTCGGTAGTCGATAAATGGGCTCAGAATCGGTGGGCCTCGGGCTGTCGGATAAATGGGTCTAAATGGGCGCAATCGGGCGTAATTGGTATCGGCCAAAGACGGTAATCGTCAGATTAACGGCCGTAGGATCGCAAAAGCTTAATTACATCACGGGCATAACGGGTCGTTAATGGGCGAAATATAGGACAAGCCGGCGAAACGGGCCGACTCTTGCCATGGGCGAATTTGGCCCATTAGGGTAACAGCCGATGTGGGCGACTCTTGCCATGGGCCGAATTTGGCCCATTTGGGGAACATGCCAGTAACGGGCCGACTCTTGCCATGGGCCGAATTTGGCCCATTAGGGGAACAGGCCAGTAACGGGCCGGAAGTAATAGAGGGCCAAAAAGGAGCCCAAGAATGTATGGGCCGTCAATAGGCCGAAAGCTAACATGGGCTGGAAACGGCCCATGTAAATCACGGGCCGTTAACGGGTATAAAGAAAATTACTGTTCATTATGGGCTAGAGTCACCGTGGGCTTGTAAAGGGCCGAAAGATACGAAGGCCTCATATGGGCCGAAAGACGTCGTGGGCCATACATGGGCCGAAAGTGAAATGGGCTGGTGTTGACGGCCCACATGACGTTGTTGGGCCGATTTCCTTTAGTGCCTAACGGGCCGTGAGTTAACGGGCCATAAAATGGGCTATTTGCGAAGAGACCGTTAACAGGCTTTTCATGGGCCAGCCCGTTAACTTTTGACCAAGTCAAACGGGCCAGCTTTGTAAGCTAAATGGGCCAGTGGTGGGCCGTGGCACGTGTCAACATATCATAGGTGCCTATCTGACCCACTGACGAGCTGACACGTGTTTCGTCCGGCCAATAAGAATTTTACACGTGGAAATTTTCCCATTGGTCGGGGCTGTTAACGGGTTATCGGATCCAAAACTCGACCCGATAGCTTAATGGTGTTCCGTTAGGGTGGATGCCACATGTCGGTCACCCTTGACGAAAGCACTTCTGTGATGCGTGATTTATCGTCATGGAAGTGGACACTTCCGTGATGATAATTTTGGTAATGTCATGGAACACTTCTCTGACGAAGACACGTATGACTATCTTGATTCTGTCATAAATTTGTCATGGATGTACATGCATGACAAAAAACGCGACCTACTGTGACAAACACGTATCATCACGGAAGTGTATTTTTTTGTAGTGTGTGATGTTGCCTGGTCGTTCCGATAGGCAACGATGTCCTCTTGCATGACCCTATATTCACCCCTGGCAACAGAATCAAACAAAGCAGGCGCATGAAATGGAATAATACCACGAGAATCCACACTAAAACCCAGGTTATAACGAATATTATGGAGGGAGTCAGCATCATCAGTAAATTGGTGAGACACCATCACCTGATGATCTAGATAAACTCATGGCAAAGGATAATCATGTTGGCGTATCTGAACGTTATGGTGACTCTCTAGGCGAGTGGCATGAATACCACCATGAATTTTGCCCTTAGTTCTGTTAAGGTGCAGACGAGATGCAATAATGGCCCCTAGGCTAAAGGTGTGATCATTGTATAGTGCACAACGTAAAATTGTGAAGTTGGGGGCACTAAGTGCACCAACCTTCTCCCTAGCAGTTAAACACTTTGCGATGAATAATGCAAAGTAATGCACAAAAGGAAACTACAAACTAGTGGCGGTGACACTCGACACGCCTCTCTCATCTCCTACTAACAGAGTGCGCTAAAAGTCCTCAAACTCTACAGGTCTAGGCTCTCTTAATTCCCCATCAGAGGGAATCAAACATATCTCACAAAATTCAGTTAAGGTATCTGACGAGTTTCAGCATATAAATTAAATTGCACCTCAGGAGGATTATTCCTACTCAAAAAATGAAAAATTTGCACAAAGGAATTTGTAAGGAGGTGGTGCTGCTCACACTCAGATGCGAGGAAGTCGGTCATCCCAACATTTGCAACTAATTGGGCGAACTCTTGATGGAACGCGACCCCCTCCATGAAGGCATTATGCGGCCATTCGCACGGCCGCACCTGCACCGTTCTCGGAGTGTTGAGGTCATTGTCTAATGATTACCCAATGAATCCCTTAGCATTCTTCTTGGAGGAAAACTTCCTAAAGAAACTCATCTTGTTCCTATAAATAAAATTCTAAAAAAATTTAGTCCACAAAACTTTTGTCAAAGAAACTTCACAAGATTGACAGCAACTACTCATATGGATGCCTAGAGGTCATAACAAGCATTCAAACTACTTAGAACTAATAATTCAACATGCAAGACCATCTACAGCAGCACCAAGAGTAGCTAATTATTCAAAATAAAAACGACTAAAGCAAAAACTAATTGGAGCAATGGAGGAGTCACATACCAAGTAGCAATCCCCCAAAACAATTTCAGAAACGGAGCTTCGAGCAAAGAGATCGAAATCAGGGGTTTGAGAGAAAGAACACAAGAGAGAGAGAGAGAGAGAGAGAGAGAGAGAGAGAGAGAGAGCTACGGTGATTTTTTCTGGAGGTCGGGGATTACATGGGATAAATGGATAAGTGAGGGGACCCACGTGGGGCCACAACCCCCCAGGGTGCGCCTGGGGTTACTGGCACACCCTGGTGTCTTGTGGTCACCAGGGGCACCCTCCCCCCTCTGATGTTATCCGTACCAAAAATTCATAAGTAGTTAGAAAAAATCGCATTAAATTTTCAGGGCATTCTGAGCACTTTTATTTTTGAACACTTTTTTATTGGACAGAAAATTCAGAAAACAGACTAAACATGGCATTTTATTTTATTTAACTAAGAAAAATAGAAAACAAAAGATGGAAGCAGAAGGTTGTGCTCACTAAATTCATCAACTTCATACCACCCAAAAATGATCCATTAATAAGGTTGATCAAGTCTTATTAACAACCACTTCCGATTAGCATGAAACCGAAGAACTTCCGTAAAACACTAAGTTACCTCAATGGGGATATACATATCCCCAACAACAAGTATTTCATATTTCTTTTTGGCATTAGGTAGAGGGAGTTGAAAACTTCCAATAGTAATTGTCGAAGACTTTTCAATAACATTAATACCATTGACTTGGAATTTTTTTTCTTCGGAAAATGCACCATATGCTCATTACCATTGATATGAAAAGTGACCTTGCTTTTATTGCGATCAATAGCAGCCCCAACAGTATTCAAAAAGGGTCTACCAAGGATAATCGACATGTTGTCGTCCTCGGGCATCTCAAGTATAACAAAGTCTGTTAAGATAGTAACATTTGCAACAACAACAGGCACATCTTCACAAATACCAATAGGTATGGCAGTTAATATCATCCATTTGTAAAGATATTTCGGTAGGTGTGATTTTATTCAAATCAAGTCTTTTATATAAAGAGAAAGGCATAACACTAACACCAGCTCCTAAATCACACAAAGTAGTTTTGACACAGTTTCTTTTGATGGAGCACGGTATAGTTGGTATTCCTGGATCTCCGAGTTTTTTAGGTACTCCGTCCTTAAAAGAATAATTAGGAAGCATGGTGGATATTTTAGCTTCACGTATCTTTCTCTTATTAGTGATAATGTCTTTCATGTACTTTGCATAATGGGCCATCTTTAAAATATCAGTCAAATGGGTGCGCAAAAATACCGGCCTAAGCATTTCAGCAAAGCGTTCAAATTCTTCATCATTTTTTTCCTAGTTGGTTTAGGTGGAAAGGGCATGGGTTTCTGAACCCATGGTTCTCTTTCTTTTCCATGTTTTCTAGCAACAAAGTCTCGCTTTTCATATCTTTTATTTTTAGGTCGTGGGTTATCAAGATCAACAGCAGGTTCTATTTCAACATCATTATCTGGTTCTTTATCATTGTCTGGTTGGGTGTCTTCATGAACATCATCATTGTCATTTTCATTATCACTAGGTGAATGTTCATTACCAGATTGAGTTTCAGCATCTGAGATGGAGACATCATTATTATCTTCAGGAGGTTTTTCTATTTCAGGTTCACTAGAGGTGTGCAAAGTCCTATCATTTTTCTTTTTCTTCTTCTTTTTAAAAAGGACTAGGTGCATTAGTATTAATTCTTTGAGAGTCTTGTTCAATTCTTTTAGGGTGTCCCTCAGGATAAAGTGGCTACCATTTTACCTCCTCTAGTTGCCACTCTAACATCAAAATCATTCATATTATTATTCATTTCATTAAGCAATTCTCTTTGAGATTTAGCAACTTGTTCTAACTGAGTTTGAACCATAGAGGCATGTTTTCCTACATCTCTAACATTATTAGTGATTCTAAATAACAAGTCACTCAAGCGGGCAATCATATCAGAGTTGTATTTCAATTGTTTCATAACATTTGCGTTGAAGTGATCTTGTTTGATGATGTACCTATCAAATTCATATAGCCATTGCCTAGGATGTTTATTGTAAGGGATGTCACTTTCATCAAACCTTACAAAAGAATTTACCTCTATCACCGGTGGTGGTGGCGTATCAAGTCCATGTATTTCTTCAATAGGCGGTAAATTCTTAACATCTCCAGGTTTAGTACATTTTTCCTTCATACATTTCTTTGCCTCTTGCATACCTTCAGGACTGAGAAATAAGATACCCCTCTTCTTTGGAGTGGGTTTAGGCAGTGGTTCAGGAAGACAGGAAGAGCCCAAACATCATAATTCTTCAATATATTATTCAATAATTCTTTAGCTTGTTCAACAGTTCGTTCAACACAACCAGCACAACTATCTAGGAAGTCCCTAGAAGCAACGATTAGTCCATTATAGAAGATATCAAGTATTTAATTTTTCTTAAGAGGATGATCAGGCAAAGGATTAAGCAATTGGAGAAGCCTCCCCAAGCTTGTGGGAGACTCTCTTCTTCAATTTGCACAAAGTTAAATATTTCCTGTAAGGAAACTTCTTTCTTATGAGCAGGAAAATATTTTTCAGAGAAATAGTAAATCAAATCCTGGGGACTAGGCACACAACCAGGAGCAAGAGTATTGTACCATATCTTAGCATCACCCTTTAATGAGAACAGAAATAACTTGAGAATATAATAGTAGCAAGTTTTCTCATCATGAGCAAAAAGGGTGGCTATATGATTTAATTTACTAAGATATGCCACTACAATTTCAGTTTCATAGCCATGAAAAGGATCAGATTCAACCAAAGTAATTAACTCTAGGTTGACAGAGAATTCATAATCCTTATCGGTAACAATAGGCGAAGTAGCAAGCTTAGGATCACATTTCATTCTAGAATTCAAAGATTTCTCAGTTTGCATATTAATTTCTTAAGATAATATCTATCATTGCAAGCAATAAATCTAGCTATCTCCTCATACATAACATAACCTTCAGGTATCTTAGGCATTTCAAATCTAGGAGAGCTAGGTCTAATAGGTGTTTCAAGATTTTCAGTTTCAAGTACTTCATCAGTTTCAGCATTCTCAATATATTTAGCTCTAACAATTTGTTCATCAAGAAATTCACCTAGTGGCACATTAGCATCAAACAAGGTACTAGCATCATCATTAGCATCATTCATAGAAGTAGCATCGTCAATAAGTTGCGACATATCAGGATTAATGGCATGTGGTGGTGTTGCAAGTTTACTCAAAATAGAAGGCGAATCAAGTGCAGAGCTAGATGACAGTTCCTTACCTCCCCTCGTCTTAGAGGGACAAATCTTGGTTTTGGTATCCTACAAATTCTTCATAGTGATAAATAGATAATAATCCCAAGTGACTCAAAAAATATAGCTATGCTCCACGGTAATGGCACTAGAAAAAGGTCTTGATAACCCACAAGTATAGGGGATCCCAACAGTTTTCGAGGGTAGAGTATTCAACCCAAATTAATAGATCCGACACAAGGGTGGGGAGCCAAAGAATATTTGTATATATTAGCAGTTGAGTTGTCAATTCAACCACACCTGGAGATTAAATATCTATAGCAAAGTGATCAGTAGCACAGTAATATGATAGTTTTGATAGTAGTGGTAACAGTGATAGCAATGGTTTTGTAGCAAGTGTAATAGTGACAGCAACAAAATTAACTTAGCAAGAACAATATGTGGAAAACTCATAGGCATTGGATCGGTGAATTCGTTGGATGATATTCATCATATAACAGTATAACCTAGGGCGACACATAACTAGCTCTAGTTAATAAATATATTGTAGGCATGTATTCTGTAAATAGTCATACGTGCTTATGGAAAAGAACTTGCATGACATCTTTTGTCCTACCCCCGGTGGCAGCGGGGTCCATAAGAAAACTAAGGGATATTAAGGCCTCCTTTTAATAGAGAACTAGAACAAAGCATTAACTCATAGTGAATACATGAACTCCTCAAACTACGGTCATCACCGGAAAGTATCCCAATTACTGTCACACTGGGGTTAGGTGAATATGACTTGCAAGATCAGATCTAGAACATAGATATAATGGTGAAAACATAAACGGTTCAGATCTGACATCATGACACTCTGGCCATAGTGACAAGCATTAAACATAGCAAAGTCATAAAAACATCAATCTCAGAACATAGTGGATACTAGGGATCAAGCCCTAACAAAACTAACTCGATTACATGATGAATCGCATCCAACTCATCACCAATCAGTGAGCCTGCAAAGGAATTACTCAATCCCGGTGGGGAGCATCATGGAATTGGTGATGAAGGAGGGTTGATGATGACAAAGACCGAAGATTCCCCTCTTCGGAGCCCCGAACGGGCTCCAGATCTTGCCTCCCGATGAAGAATAGGAGCTGGCAGCGGCTTTGTATCGTGAAATGCGATGAAACTTCCTCTCCTATTTTTTGTCTCTGAAAATAGGTATTCATGGAGTTAGAATTAGGGTCAGGGGGTCCACGAGGTGGCCACAACCCACTAGGGCGCGTTAGAGGGGGGGGCGCCCTGGTGTCTTGTGCCGAGCCAGGGCACCCCCTCTGGTGGTTCTTGGTTCTGGTATATTTTATTTATTTTGAGATAAATCTCCAAAAAAATTCGTTCCAATCCGAGAACTTCTATTTCTGCACAAGAACAACACCATGGTAGTTCTGCTGAAAACAGCGTCAGTCCGTGTTAGTTTCATTCAAATCATGCAAATTAGAGTCCAAAACAGGAGCAAAAGCGTTAGGAAAAGTAGATAAAATAGAGACGCATCACATGCCAGGGCAAGAGGATTGAGGATGGATGCATTAGATGATCATCGTACGAGGCTGAGGTAACATATATTGACACTAAAAATAGGGAATGGAGGTAACCGGTGGATTTAAGTAGTAAAACATGCAACTGCAGGGAATGGCAGATCCGTGGGCAGCCATGCATACATGACCTGTTTTTCATGAGACTCATTGGGGGAAGACGGTGAGGTTGACCAGTATGTTTCTGAATACTTCTCTGTTGCGAAGTTTAAGGCAACATATGCCAAGAACGTGCATGTATTGTTGGTAAAAGACCAATGGACCATCATTGATCCATGTTTTAAGCTTCACGCTCCAGTTTTAGTTAGACCAGTAGGAAGGTCAAGGAAGAACATGATAAGAGGAAGTGCAGAGGTAGGTACACATAGTAGGCACAAGTGCAAAAGATATGCCAGACTAGGGAACATTGTTAGGATTTGTACCAATCTAGTGGACCCATTATTTGGAGAGGATGATCAATGGGGCATTGAAAATGCAAAGGATCATGAAGCAATGGCGGAAGAGGCAGAAGAACTAGCAGATCTAGATCAAGAGCAACTAGAAGAGCTAGAAGAAGCACCGCTTGAGCCACTTGAGTTATCATTGTTGCAAGTACAACTTGGTATGTGTGCCTTCTCTTTATGTATTTGTTTTCATTTTTTAAAACAAAATTTAATCTTGTCCCTCTATGAACAACTCCAGGATAAGCACACAAAAGAATATAATAAAGGCAAATAAATGGAATTAAAGGAATAGATCACAAGTTGATTTGACATCAACTGAAGGTGAACAAACTGTTGAATCCACATCTGATGAAGACTTTAAAAGAATGGCTTTCGAAGGTTTTGAACCTTTAGAAGCTGAATAAAGAGCAATTCAACTTGGGGCACCTAAAGTTGTTTTCCCATTGGCCGTCACATGTTCTATTACTGGAAGTACTCCCTCACCACCTCCACCTCCAGAACTTATTGTGAAGACAAAAAGAACAAATGCAGTGAAGCCACCCAATAACCCAACAAGGAACACAAGGAGCAATGTGGTGAATCCAGCTAGAAACACAAGGAGCGCGAAAAGGATTGGAATTTGAATTTGAACTTTGAAATGATGTGATTTGAGTTTGAACTTTGAAACTTGTAGTTAAAATCTATGACATCTATGTTTAATGTCTAGAAATCCATTAAATCAATGGAACAAATGATAAAAGTTTTGAAATTTATGAAAAATGGCATTAGGCCTCCAATGTTGTCTACTTTGTGTGAAAATTCCTAAGAGGCAATTTTGAATCTTATTTTTGATAGTTCTTACACAAATATATATATATATATATATATATATATATATATATATATATATATATATATATTCTCACATAGAAAATAAAAAAGGTTTTATGACAAAAACTTTAAAACTTCTTTTGGCAAGATTTTTCACACTGGTAATACCCATGTTTGATCAAAATTTGGTCTTCTTATCTTTAACTATGCCATGGATATGGCCATCACACGGTCATCTCGCTCGAAAACCATGGGTCTTCATATGAGATAGACCAATTTGTGAAGTATTTTTTCAGTATTTTGTGATACCACAAGTCTATCACTTTTCTACATACTACTCCCTCTATCTGAAAAAGGATGTCGCTGTGGAATTTTTCTAGAAAAGCCCTCCCAAAACCCCCGACACAATGCAGGCAAGTCCCGAGTGCTAATTTGTTTTCTTTTCTTCCTTTGTCCTTGCTGCAGGACTACCACAACCTCCGCACGGCCCCCTACAACTCCCACGTCAAGGAGCTGGCCAAGCGGGCCAGCGACTTGAACGAGAGCTAAAGTAAGCACTCCGCCTTTCTTCTCACGGGGGCGCATCAGCGCACCCACTGGGTGTAGCCCCCGAGATTAGGGCTGACTAATGAGCAGTCAGGGCGGATCTTCTGCCAACTACCTTTTTTTGTTGATGCTGATGTCTTCTTTTTCTTATGTTTGCAGAGGTGGCCGCTGCACTGCAGCAGCGCTTGGGCGAGGCCGAGACCGAGCTTCGTGACAAGGAGCTGGAGCGCAACCAGGCGGCACAGGAGTGCGAGCGCCTGACCAAGGAGCTGGCGGCCCAGGCGGAGCGGCACAAGGCGGACCGCTAGAAGCTGAAGGACGGCGAGGACCTCCTCAAGGACGAGTTCGAGACTCAACACTCGAACTGGTCCGAGAAGGAGAAGTTCCTGACCGACGGCTATGAGGAGATCGAGAACATGATCGATGGTAACTTATTTCTTCTTCTTGCGCGGTCGCCGACTGCTGCGGGAGCCGGCTTCTATCTTCTAATTCTTCTTGAGCTTCTTCCTGCGCAGAGTACTTCCCAGGCTACTCCGTCACTGTTAGCTAGGCCATCGAGGCGCGACGCTCGGTGTGAAGGGCGGCGGGCATGGACATCGTGCCCCGGAGCCTCGGCGAGCAGCTCTTGGTCGTCAAGATGCGCCTGCAGCCGGCCCATCGGATGATCCGCCGCCTGCAACGCGCCAGGGCTCCAGTGTTGGCCGCCCTCTGGCCAGGAGCTCGGATTCTGCGCACCCCCAGCCGGACCGTCGAATGGCTGGAGGTGGCAGTCAGTCGCTTCAAGGCCTGGAAGGGCGCCGCGACTCGGGCGGGTGCTCGGACGGCCCTAGAGTTTGCCAACGCGTGGTACCCCAACCTGGATCTGTCCTAGTTGGCCACCTTCCGGTAGGAGGCCGGTCTGGAGCTGGCGGAGGTGGGCCTTGAGCTCACCCAGCGCGCGGTGGCACCCGCAGACTACACCAACACCGTCGTCTTCATCCCCGACCTGGACGACAAGGGCAAAGAGGTGCCGCCCACCTGGTTTGGGCTGGACCCGGCGCGCGAGGAGGACTCGGCGGAGAAAATCACCTCCAGCGATGAGGGCGACGGCGACGACGACTACGAGGATGAAGAAGACGATGCGCCGGAAGACGGATCGGGTGACCAGCCTCAGCCCGATCAGGCTTCAACCAGCGAGTCGCGGGTGGCTGCACCGACTGCCGCCGATGCTGACTAGGCCGAGACCAACCAGTCGGCCGCTCCACCATCCGGCGCCGCTGCCTCGACCAACCCCTCGGACCCGCCTACCGCTCCTTTGGCCTAGGTGGCCATTTTTATCTTGTCTTGTCCTGTTCTTGCGATCTTTTGGACAATTTCGTTAAACGCATGCGATTCCACCCACTGGGGATGTAAGTTAAACTTAATGAATGTTGGCCTCGGGCCTTTTGCAATGTACATATAAGTGTTCGATTTTGCTTTTCTCTCTTTGGCTTTCTTTTATGCCGCATTCTCCTGGCCGCCTCACTGCCAGCCGGACAGCCGCTCTGCGGTCTATGGCTGGGTCAGGGACTTGGTCGTTCTTTGGAACGGGCAAGTTACTTGGGTCGTGTAGAGTGTAGCTTGATCAAGCGAGAAGTCGGCCTGCCGGCTGCTGAGCAGCCGAACGAGGGAGGCAAAGGGCCGGCTAGGCCTAAGTTAGCATTCTTCCTTTGTCAAATTTCGTGTGGACAATGGTTCCGGCCTTTAGCTCCTCACTAGTCGGACAGTCGTGCTGCAAGCTATGACTTAGAGCGAAGAGAGGGCTTTCGGCGTTGGCACACTATTAGTCAGCTCCGGTTGGTGCAAACTTAGGCCAAGGCGGTGAGCCCCCGGGCCGGCTAACCGGAACCCGGACGGGGCAGGAATAGGAAAAACTCAGTCATGGCATAAGCTTAACTCATAGATAGATAAAAAGGTAGCCCCCGAGTGCACCTCGGGGACCTGAGGTCTTTTACTTAATACAAAAGTTGGCGTGGTACATACGCTCGAATCAACTGTAAAATGGGCGGAGCAGGTTTGCATTCCATGGTCGCTCCATCTCTTCGCCGGCTGTGCAACGTTTGCGTGCCCTGGGCTTCTGAGCGTCAATGAGGTAGTATGAGTCGTTCCCCAGGGCCTTGCTGATGATGAAGGGGCCTTCCCAAGGTGTCGTGAGCTTGTGCTGCCCAACTGATCACTGGATCAGGCGGAGCACAAGGTCACCCTCATAGAAAGAACATGGCCTGACCTTCTTGTTGTGGTAGCGGTGTAGGCTCTGCTGGTAGATGGCAGACTGGCTGCATGCTAGCAGTCGGGCCTCTTCCAGCAGATCGACGCCGTCTTCTCGCGCCTCTTTGGCCTCCGCCTCCGTGTACATGGTGACTCGAGGCGAGTCGAACTCGATATCCGTACACGAGGAAGAAATACGTCAAGCCGGTTGATCTGTTCGGCATGGTCTGAAGGCTCCAGAGGACGGCCGGCAGCTCATCGATCCAGCAGCCGGCCGACCGCTCTAGCGGCTCGATCAGGCAGCGCTTGATGCCGGACAAGATGAGGCCGTTTGCTCGCTCTACTTGGTCGTTTGACTGCGGGTGGGCAATAGACGCTAAGTCCAGTCAGATGCCTTGATTCGCACAGAAACGGGCCAAGGCGCCTTTGGCGAAGTTGGTGTCATTGTCGGTGATGATGCTGTGGGGAACGCCATATCTGACGGTGATGTCGGCGATGAATGTGACAGCAGTCGGACCATTCAGCTTCTTGATTGGCTTCGCTTCTATCGACTTGGTGAACTTGTCCACGGCGACTAGCAGATGGGTCATACCACCGCGTGCCGTCTTGAACGGGCCTACCATGTCCAAACCCCATACGGCAAAGGGCCAAGTGATGGGGATGGTCTTGAGGGTGGAGGCCGGCAGGTGTTGCTTGGTGCTGAACTTCTGGCACCCTTTGCACTTCTTGACCAACTCTTTGGCATCGTCCAAAGCAGTCGGCCAGAAGCCATGGCGGAAAGCTTTGGCCACGAGGGACCTGGAGGCGGCATGATGGCCACATTCACACTGATGGATATCTCTGAGGATCTCCATGCCCTTCTCTGGTTCCATGCAGCGCTGATAGACGCCGATCACACTCCGCCTTGCAAGCTCTTAATTGACAATGGTGTAGGCGCATGCTCTGCGCTGGATCTGTCTGGCTAGCACTTGGTCGGTTGGCAGCATGCAGTTGACCAAATAGTCGCGGATGGGCTGTGCCCAAGATGGGGCCGCCACCACTGTGAACACGGTGACTGGTATGAGGGGGCCGGGTTGGGAGGTGGTGGGCTGGGGCCGGCCGCTCCTGATGGTGCTGATGAAGTCCCCAGGCCGACTACAGCAGTCCCCGGGCCGCCTGCTGGGGTCGCTGGGCCTGGTGCTGGTGCTGCAGCCCCCGGGCCTCTTTGTGAAGTCCCCAAGCCGGCCGCTTAAGTCCCCGCGCCGACTTCTGAAGTCCCCGAGCCGGATCCAACTACTCCTGGGGCAGCCGGCACGAAGATGGAGTCGGACTCCGGGGAAGGCTTGATAGACAGCTTGCGGAGGCACTCGAGGGAGACGTCGGCCGGTATGGCTTGCCGGGTGGAGCCAATGCAGGCGAGAGCATCTGCCACGTCGTTGTCGGCCCGTGGCACGTGGATGAACTCGCATCTGTCGAAGTGGCCACTCATTTGCTGGACGAGGAAGTGGTAGCTTGCCATGTTGGCATCCTTGGTGTCCCAGTCATCGGACGACTACTGGACCACCAAGTCCGAGTCGCCGTAGCAGAGGATGCGGCGAATGCCGATTTCTTTGGTTAGTCGGAGCCCGAAGAGGAGCGCTTCATACTCGGCTACATTGTTGGAGGCGGCGAAATGGATCTGCAGCGTGTACTTCAGCTTGTCGCCTATGGGAGAGGTGAGAACGATGCCGGCTCCCAAGCCGGTGCGAATCTTTGAGCCGTCAAAGTGCATCCGCCAGTGTGTAGAGTCCGGAGCTGGCGGCAAGTACTGGGACTCGGCCCAGTCGACGAGGAAGTCGGCTAGTGCTTGGGACTTGATGGCGGTGCGGGGCTGGTAGAAGATGGTGTGGGGAGCCAGCTCAATGGCCCACTTGGCCACCCAGCCTGAGGCATCTCTGCTGCCCATGATCTCGGCAAGGGGAGCGGTGAAGACAACCGTGATGGAGTGCTCTTGGAAATATTGCTTCAGCTTCTTGGCGGCAAAGTACATGCCATAGCACATCTTCTGATAGTGGGGGTAATTCTGCTTGGAAGCCGACAGGACCTCGCTCAAATAGTACACTGGTCTCTGGACCGACTGGGCCTTGCCGGCTTCTGGGCACTCGACAACGATCACCGTGCTGATGACTCGGTTGGTGACGACGATGTAGAGGAGGATGGACTCTTTAGCAGCCGGAGCCGCCAAGATAGGCAGCGTTGGTGTTACACGCTTGAGCTGGAGGAAGGCGGCGTCCGCCTGGTCATTCCACTCGAAGCAATTGGTTTTCTTCATGAGCTGGTACAGAGGGAGTGCCTTCTCGCTCAGCCGACTGATGAAGCAGATGAGGGATGCCACGCACCCGGTGAACTTATGGACGTCACGCAACTTGGTGGTTTCTCCATCCTCTCAATGGCCTTGATCTTCACAGGGTTGCACTCGATGCCATGTTCTGAGACAAGGAAGCCCAGGAGCTGGCTAGCTGGTACACCAAAGACACACTTCTTCGAGTTGAGCTTGATGTTGAAACGACGCAGGTTTTCAGAGGTCTCCTTCAGGTCTTCCATCAGGGTGCCACGCTTCTCCGTCTTCACCACAATATCATCCACATAGACGTGAGCATTGCATCCGAGTTGCTTTAACAGACACTTCTGCATACAATGTTGGAAGGTGGCGCCGACATTCCTCAAGCCGAACATCATGGTGATGTAGAACAAAGTGTCGAATGGCATGATGAAGGTGGTCTTCAGGCGATCAGCCTGATCCAGCTTGACCTGGTGGTAGCCGGAATAGGCATCAAGGAAAGACAACAACTCACATCCGGCTGTGGAGTCGATCACTTGGTCTATTCGCGGCAGAGCAAATGGATCTTTGGGGCAAGCTTTGTTGAGACTGGTATAGTCAATGCACACACGCCACTTGTTCTTCTTCTTCAGCACAAGGACCGGGTTGGCAAACCAATCCAGGTGGAACAGTTCCATAATGAATCTGGCTGCTAGCAGTTGGGCGACTTCTTCTCCAACAATCCTTCTTTTTTCCTCTGACAAGCGGTGGAGGGGTTCCTTGACCGGATTGGCATCCGACCTTACATGAAGTTTGTGCTCAGCGAGATCCGTCGGGACACTCGGCATGTCTTTGGGGGACCATGCGAAGATGTCTCAATTCTCATGGAGGAAATCAACGAGCTCGCCTTCCTATTTGCTGTTAAGGCCAATGCCTATGACAACAAACTTCTCTGGGTGCTCCGGGTCCAGGGGAATCCGCTTGGTCTCATTGGCCGGCTGGAAGGAGGTCCCTGCTTCTGCCTCCTTGGGATCAGTCGGCATGGGCGGCTTCTCACTTGCCATGGCTACCATCCGATCAAGGAGCCGTCTTTCTTGAGCGATGACGAGGGACTCGGCGAGCCGGCTACTGGCGGCGGCACTATCTTGGGACTTCTTGTAATCTCCAGCAATGGTGATGATGCCCTTGGTGCCTGCATCTTAGCCTTCAGATATGCATAGTGTGGGACCATCATGAACTTGACCAGTGCAGGGCGGCCCAAGAGCGCGTCGTAGGGGCTTTCTAGGTCGACCACCTCGAACCAGATTGGCTCGCGGCGGAAGTGATCACTGTCGCCGAAAAGGACGTCAATCTTTACCTTGCCAATTGGGGAGCAGGACTGGCCAGGAATTATGCCATGGAAGACAGTCCGGCTTGGCTGAAGCCGCTTGGCCTTGATACCCAGCCGCTCCATGGTCTCGCGGTACAGGATGTTGATGTTGTTGCCGCCATCTATCAGAACTCGGCCGAACCGGTAGTTCCGCGCCTTCGTTGCAAAGGTTGCGTCGAGCACCAGGGCGTACGAACCCGGGTTGGCCATCACAACCGGGTGGTCAGCTTGGCTCCAAGTGATGGGCCTCTTGGACCAATGCATGCGGGTGGGAGCTTCTGTGCTGACAGCATTGCCTTCTCGGTGCTGCTACCGCCTGCTGTGCCTGTCACCGGCTTCACTTGTGAAGACGACATAAGCGGCGTGCTCTTCGGGGAACTCGTCTTGAATGGCACCGACAGGACGAGCTGTTGGCTGCTGAGCGGCCGGGGCTGGAGGGCCGG
Source organism: Aegilops speltoides (assembly GCA_021437245.1). NCBI lineage: Eukaryota > Viridiplantae > Streptophyta > Magnoliopsida > Poales > Poaceae > Aegilops > Aegilops speltoides. The sequence goes on along the minus strand of CM038142.1, from coordinate 302,152,000 downwards.
CTGGCGGGGGAGGTGGGAGGGCCTTGCCCTTGGCGATCTGAGCTAGCCGGTTGCACTTCCGCGTGGTGTGGTTGGATGGCTTCGCGCCACTGTGGAACTTGCATGGGGTGTCAAGGGCTTGCTCAAAGGAGAGGGCGGGTAGACAAGCTCCCTTGCCAGTTTTCTGCCACTTGGTGCTGGGCTAACCAATCGGCTGTTGATCTTCGACTGCTGCTACCTGCTAGCTGCTGGGCCTTGCGCTTGTTGTTGTTTTGCTAGCGCCGGTTGGCGTCACCAGCTGGCGTCTAGGAAGCCGGATGGAGCACCTTTCCGAACGCATCTACTCGGAGCTCCGACTTCATGGAGGAGTTGGCCGTGGCGTACTTATCCGCTATGATCAGCAGCTCGTCGAGGGTGGCTGGCTCGTCGCAGAGGAGCTTGTGCTTGAGCAAGGTGCCCTCTCGGCACCCGGCGGTGAAGTATTTTATGGCCTGCACCTCGTGCACCCCTTCGCAGGAGTTGCGTAGCTCGCCCCACCACGTTTAGTAATCGCGAGTGGACTCAGTCGGGCCTTGTACGCACATGGAGAGCCAGTGAGGCTTGGGCGGCCGCTTGTACGTCCTGGTGAAGTTGCATATGAACACTTCAGTGAAGTCCAGCCATCTGTTGACGTTGTATGGCTTGAGGCTATTCAGCCATGTCCGGGTCGTGCTCTAGAGCATGAGCGGGACATACTTCACAGCAACGCGCCTATTGCCGATTGCTATGTTGACTGCAGTGGAGTAGTCCACCAGCCAATCCTCCGGCTTCACGGAGCTGTTGTACTTGGGAGTATCTCGTGGGAGCGAGAACCCTTTGGGAAAGGGCTCGTCACGTATGCGGGGGCCAAAGCAAGGCGGGCCGACTGCATCTTCTTCTTCTATCGCCAGGGATCGAGCAAGTTGGTCGATCCGGTGGCAGGCATCATTCTCTCTAATTCCTTCATGGTGACCCAGCCGGTCTCCGAGAGTTGGATGTCCAACAGGAGGCGGGGAGGCGCGCCTCTCCCTGCGCGGGGGAGGTAGGCAGTCGTTGCGCCGTTCTACTGCTCTTGGGCGGCCGTCTTGGTCGTGCTCAATCATGAGGTGCATGCGCCGACTGCGGCTAGCAGCTGGCTCCGGGTCCCTCCGGTCGCCCCGCCTGTCGGGGACCGAGAGGTCGCGTCGTGCTCACGGCGAGGGTGACGGTTCTCATCTTGCACATCGGGTTTCGCCGCATGGCGGGCAGCCTCCTGCTGGAAGGCGGCTGTGTCGAGGAGCTGCTAAAGGCGCTCCATCAAGTGGAGCTTCTCGTTTCCCTCTAGGTTGTCCAGCTCTTCTACTGCCGCCTGGGCAGCGCGCAGGTTCTCCATGGGCGTGGCGTAGACTAGGCGGTCGACCCCGAATATGCTAGCGATAGCGACGCCGCGCTGTCGGACTGCGCCCAGCCGGCTGGGCTCTCCAGCAGCCGGAGTGTCGCCTACAGCACGGTCGACCTCGCGCTAGTAGGTGTCAGTAAGGCGCTTCGCAGTGGCCAACTGGTTGGCGCTGTCGATGAGCGAGAGGCGGTGTGCCTCCAGCGTCGCGTTGTCCATGCCATCCTCGACCGGAGTGGCAAGAGCTTGTAGGGCAGCCCTGATCGGATCCCGGTCCGCTCCGGCAGAGGCTCCGTCCTGACTGATGACCAGCACCTCTGTGACGGTGCTGGCGCTGGTGATGTTGTCCGCGCAAGGGAGCGGGGCGTCGATGTTCTCTACGTGGTCAGGGTAGGCACCAGCATTGACCGCGTCGGAGTCGATGATCATCTCGATGGGCAGGTCGATGGAGCCAACGGACTCCAGGTCGGAGGTGGGCTCGTCGGTGATGTGGAGCTTGCCGAGGAGGTCGATGAGGCAGCTCTCGGAGCTGGCCAAACCCACGTCGGGGGCAGGCTCGTCGGGGGTGGACTCCGCCGAGGAGATCGGCGAGGGAGCTCGCGGCGCAGGCGGCCTCCATGCCGCGCAAAGCATCGGCGCAAGCTTCATTGGGCGAGCCGGGCTGGCTGCGCTCACGGGGAACGAAACGGGTTCCCATCCAGAACATGTCTCCGGCCAACGGTGCGCCTTGCCCCACGGTGGGCGCCAAATATCGTGGTATTTCCTCGACATATGCCAACGAGTGGCTAATCATGTAGGGGGTCAATAGAACGTTGCCGGGCTCTAGAAGTGGGAGTAGGCAAGACCTCAAACGACGTCGGGTCTTACCCAGGTTCGGGGCTCTCCGTGGAGATAACACCCCTAATCCTGCTCTGCGGGGTCTCGGCATCACTATGATCAATAGCAGGCTACAAGGTTGCTCCTTGAGCTACTCAGGCTAGAGGAGGAAGAAGGCAGGTAGCGCTACTTCTCCTTAGCTATGTGGTTGTAAGATGATCTAAGGGCTGAACCCTTTGCATGGGTGACCCTGGGGGGTTTATATAGGCTTACCCCCCAGGGGTACAATGGTAATCCGGCTGGTCGTAGGGCCCGGCCGTCAGTGTCTCTGGTCTCCGGCTTCTCCGCCGATAGCTGGGGCCCGCCGCCTAGTGGGCCCCGCCGACTGTCGTGAACTCAGCCGATACGTAGGGCCTGCTGCCTGCGGGCCAGGGGGACCAGGCCACACTGTAGCCTCGCCTCTGATGACGGTTGCTTGGTTAGGGGGCGCATGGCTAGAGTGCCGCCGCCTGGCTCGCGATCACTTCTGGTTAATGGTGCACAGACTCCAAGGGGAGGGGCGGCGGCCTGCTAGGAGTCGGCCTTCCCTTGAGGCTGCCTGCTCAGGCCTTGCCGCCTTCTGGTGATACGCGGGCAGGTGGGGCCTGCCGCCTGTGGGCCACACCGACCGTCCGTCGTGGGGCATGGCCCTGCCTGACGTAGGCGTCGTCATGGGCCGCGTGGCTACAGTGTCGTGTCAGACGAGGGATGTCCGCGTGGTACGCCTGCACTATGGCCACGTTTTGTCCGGGATTCGGGGGTGGTAGGTGGTACTGTTGCCACGCCCTGTCTTGTCGTAGCAGGTGGGTGCAAACTTTGAGGGGGTGAAGGGCGGCCTGGCAGGAGTCGGCCCGCGCCCTTGCCGCCTTCTGGGGTGGTCCGCCTTCTAGGAGGCGGCCCGTTGGCACGAGCCGGCCGCGTGGGCCGGCCTTGCAACCAGTCAGACTGAGGGGCTAGGCTAGCCCCGATGTCTTGAAATCTGCTAGGGTGTGGATGAGGCTACCCAGGGTTTATCCCCCCGTCACCAAGGATCAAACTGAGATAGATAATGATGATAAAAGTGGTGGTGCTACGATACCGGGGCACCTCCCCCAAGCTTGGCACAAGCCAAGGGGAGTGCCCATACCCGTGTACTCAAGTCTCCTTCTTTGGTGATGGTGGTGGTGATGGAGTAGTAGGCTTGTCCTCCGTCTTGCCCATGAGGATCTCCCTCAAACTCTGAATCTCCCGGAGCACATGACGTATCATCTTCGTATTCTTCTGAACCTCGGCCATAATATGCTTATTTTCTGGCCTCCAAGAGCTTGTCCCCGCATCACTTACTCTTGGGTGAGATATATCCCAATTGGACAATATGTGCATACGAGGAGTATTCTCGACTCCATAATTACGAAAATTATTTCAATGCAACCTGTGTAAGGGCCTCCTAGGAGGAAGTCCTTCTTGTACCTCTTGTCCTTCATGGTTGCTTCTAGTCCCTATTGCCTGATGAAGATTTGGGGTAGTGGAGATGCCAGCTAGAGTGGCCCTCTCCGAAGCCGAAGGGTGGACCTCAAGCGAATCTCCTTTAGCTTCTTCCGTGGTGACTTCCTCGGCCTCCTCCCTCCTGAGTTCAATCTACACCAACCAAGCATCATCTTCCACGTAGTTCAAGGAGGAGGAAGAAACAGAGGAGGTACTTGCGATACCATGGTCAAAACACTAGAAAGTATATATAATGATTTTTTTTCATGCAGGACAAGTAACATGGAAGAAAATTGGAACCGGGAAAGTCCATGAGGGGCCATAAGCCTAGGAGGCGCGCCCTCGGGCATGTCGCTCCCTTGTGCACTTTTTGTACTGTTTATTATTTTCCTAATTTTTTTAAATATTTCAAAATGGACAGAAAGTACTTTTATGGAACCTTTGGAGTCAGTTTACTTACCGTACCATGTACCTACCCCATTTTCGGGGTTCTAGAGCGTTCCAGAAGGTTTCCCTTATGTGCTCCTCCGGTGTCATGGTTTGGAATATTAGTTTCAGCATTAATGGGTGTACCCGAGATATAATGTTTAATTCTTTGCCCATTAACCACCTTCGGATTAGTGCCTTCGACGTTGTTTGTCTTGATAGCACCGGAACAGTAAACTTCTTCAACGATATAAGGTCCTTCCCATTTAGGGAGAAGCTTTCCTGCAAAGAATCTTAAACGGGAGTTGTATAATAAAACTTGATCTCCTATTTTGAATTCCCATTTTTTGATTCTTCTATCGTGCCATCTTTTAACCTTTTCCTTAAATAACTTAGCATTTTCTAAGCTTGTGGCCTCCATTCATCTAGAGAACTAATATCAAATAACCTCTTTTCACCGAAAAGTTTGAAATCATAGTTAAGTTCTTTAATTGCCAATATGCTTTATGTTATAACTCAAGAGGTAAATGACATGCTTTTCCATAAACCATTTTATAAGGGGACATGCCCATAAGATTTTTATAAGCAGTTCTGTATGCTCACAATGCATCATCAAGTTTGTTAGAATAGTTCTTTCTAGATCTATTAACGGTCTTTTGCAAAATTAGATTTATTTCTCTATTGCTCAATTCAATTTGACCACTAGACTGATGATGATAAGGTGATGCAATTCTATGGTTGACACCATATTTAGCAAGGAGTTTACAGAATGCACCATGAATAAAATGTGAACCACCATCGATCATTAAATATTTAGGGACCCCAAACCTTGGGAAAATAACTTCTTTAAGCAACATACTAGGGCCAACCGTATAAAAGATCCGCAAAAGCCAGATGGTTGCTTCAATTCGATGAACCTTAACCACCAGTGCTTCAATTCCATGTTATTTTATTAATTGTTGCTATGTGTTGGTCGGCTAGTAAGCAGTTATTTAATATGCATCATATATTTATTTGTGTCCTTTTCATGTTATTATTTATGCTTGTGGTAATTTAGTGACTGGAGACGTTCGATCCATCGATGTAGTTGGAGGCGTTCAACTCCCTAGGTCACACATGAATTTAATAGATAGTTGTGCAAACCGATAGATCTCCAGGAGACATGTGTTGCTATCTTGAGGGAGACACAATTATTCTAGGGCCTTCGGTCCGGTCCTTGTGAAATTAATGTCTTTCTGTTATCCGCCACTGGTATGAGAGGGGCAGTAGGATGATTGAGTTATCTCAATATGACACTGCTTGACGGATGATGTTATGTGGGGGACCGTCCCACCATTAAACGATTGTCATATCCCATAATGCAAGGTATAGACTTAGCCGTATGTCCTAATAGTCAAAAAGCTTAACCCCAATCAAAGCCAAAGCTGAATGAGGATGCCAACGCTTTCATCTAAAACATCACCGTTGTTTATTTTCTCCTTTTAGTTTAGTATTTATTTTTCGTTCGTTCTAGTACTTAGTTTAATTCACGCATTTTATCGTTTTCCCTAGCAACCGACTTTACTGAAATATTTTCAAACTCTAGTTTGGGTGTGAGCATAATTGCGTAAGTGACAACACAGTTGCGGGGATAGCAGTGTCTTCCTTTTCGTTCCCTGCCGGATCAACAAACCTTGCTTACTATGAATTTGCTACATCGCCATGTGCACTTGCAGGCCATCACATGTATACTTATGTGAGTATTACAAAATACTTAAAGTTGCACACCAAATACTATGGTCATTTCAGAGTTCACTCTGAAGTGGGATCAGTCTCTTACAAGTTACTGCCACCACAAGAGTGCAAATTACATGATACATTCCATGTTCATTAGCTCAAGTAGCACTTGGGGCCTGGAGCAGTTCCTTACCATTGCTCAAGCCTTATGGAACAATCCTCATCAAGCTTGAAGCCTTACTACAACACAAGCTCATTCCTAGGGTTTAGGGTAACATTTTGAAACAACCTTTCACCTCGTTTTATAGTTAAAACACAATGACCAAACAATACAAGGTAGCGAGGAAGCCGAGTATGAGCACATGAGAAGCTGAAGATGACGCTACTCCATGGACAATGACACCCAAACTCCACGATGACGCCCTCAGAGGATAACATCGCCGCCGAGTCCAAGATGTTGGTCATGGACGAACATACCCGCTAAGTTCAAGGTAACATCAACATTCCTATAGTGCAACGATTGATCAAATGGAGAACTTACTAGAAGAACATGCCACTTGGGAAGATTCTACTTCATTCAGAAGACTTTTCTAGGATATCAGTCGAGTGGAGAAGCCTGAGCTCAAGAGGGGGCATTGTTAGGCCCCATTCCTAACGATGTTTGACGAATCCGTCACTTAGCTATGTTTAACTGAAAAAAATGTAACAAATTTATTGTTCCCATCATCACGGACTCGTTCCTGCCATCAGATCTGCTTCTAACGACAACATATCGCTTCGTCGAGCGGCTTCGGTGCACTGCAACTCTCCATCGCACATCCAACAACCAAAGATGATCTACATGTGTCCTTGTTTGAATTATGACAAGAGCTTTATAACCTTTTTTATTTTTAGTCTTATGTTTTGCTTTTTTCATAATGTAAAGCTATAATAGCTTGGGATCCCGATAAGAAGAGAAATTTATCTTGGAGTAACTTGGCGAGACTATTATAGGATTAGCCTTTCACATGATATCGTATGATCAACACCAAATTTTCATATTTAGACAATCCAAAAAATTCTAAAAAAATTTTATAACAACCTGCGGGGTATGTGTACAGCTAAGAAAAATTCAGCTCAAAACTCGATCTCAGCTTGAGATTCAAAAAACAAATCCGACTATGAATAGTGACACCTTTGGGTGAATAGTATTTGACACCATTCACATTTGATTTTATCTTTTTTGTTCTCTAAGTGTAGTTTGAATTAGCAGCTGATACTTTTTGAGCTTGTAAATCAAACATGGATGTGTGTCTCCAGTTTTTTTTCAGAATTTTTGAACATATTTTGTATCTTCAAAAATATTGATCTCATTGATCAGTATAAATCCTAGCCGCCATGTTCTCGCTGGCACAGAGGTGAGAGGTGTATCTGAAATTCGCCATAGTTTCCTCACAATCATGTACCGGAGTCCACCACTTTCCGTTTTTCCTTCTGAATCTGCTGTTCTAGCCACTGTCCAGTTAGCAGATCCTGATAGCCGTCCATACTCCCAACTCCCAAGAGTACAGCGAGACATGTGAGACAGATCCCTCCTCCATGGAGCACGGCGACGGCAAAACCGCCGCCAAGCGAACCAGGCTCTCCGCCGCCGCCGGCGGCGGAGGCGGAGGCATCGACGACCTCCTCAGCGCGCTGCCCGATGACTTGGTTCTCCACATCCTTCACACGCTTCGCGATTCCCCCACCGCCGCCCGAACCAGTCTCCTCTCCCGCCGCTGGCGCCGCCTCTGGGCCCTTCTCCCGCAGGTCTACTTCCCCGGATACACCGCCCCCCACCTTATAGCCCCCGCCCTCGCCGCCCATGAAGCGCCGACCCTCCATCACCTCGTTGTCTTCGTCCAGGACGCCCCTGCCGAATCCATGGCGGCCTGGCTCCCAATTGCTTCACGCCGCCTCTCCGGCGATCTGTTCTTCGACAACAAGGTGCAGCAGAATGGTGTGCGGGACGAGGCCGGAGAAAGAGGGGCCTTTGAGCTGCCCTGCTTCAAGAACGCCACCTTGCTCTCGCTCCACCTGGGGTTTCTCGGCCTCGCGGCGCCGCCTACCGGTGTATTCACCCGGCTCACCAATCTCTGCCTCGTTCACTTCCGGCTACACGGTCCGTGCCAGCTCGGGGACGCCCTCTCCTCTCCGCGGTGCCCGGCCTTGCGAGAACTCACTCTCTGCGATGCCCGGGGCCTGGACAATTTCACCATACATTCGGAGTCTCTAATGACAATAAAGCTCAGGAAATTGCGTGGCCTGCAGCGCCTCACTGTTGTGGCGCCGGCACTCAAAGAGTTAACTGTCTTCTACAGCTTTGCTAATGCCCCTAATCCAAGTCAACCGGTTGCCACCATCTCAACCCCTCGGCTGGTGTCGCTTGAGTGGAGTGATGCTTATGATCCAGTCTCTGTTCAGTTCGGCAGGATGACACGTCTTCAATGGCTGGGCACAAGCTTTTATGTTGTATATGGACCAAGTGGCATTGAACACAATCGCGATTTGATGAGGCTCTTCCGGCACTTTAAGGTCATCCACAGTTTGAGACTTACACTGAATTATCAGCGGGTGAGTTCATCCTTCTCTTATTTGGAGTTATGCAGTTACTTGTAACATGCTAGCAAGTCAATAGATAAGGAAGAAAACATAGGTTTTGTAAGGAAAGGAACGTGTCATTTGGTTGATTGTGGCATTTGACAATAGCTGGTGCAAAATTCTCACTTGTGTTCGGGGTGGTACATAATCATCTAGATGATGGTGGCATTCCAGAATAGCTGGTGCAAAATTTTCACTTGTGTATCTTGCTGAGTCAGAGCTCACTGAATCTTCGTTGTTCTTCACAGTTCAATACTTAGTGGTGGAATACAAAGAACTAGTAGAAGAATACTGCCTAGATCTTTCATATTGCCAAATTAGAGACTTTTGACAATCTAGTTCAAACCACGGATTCATCAAATTATGATTAAATATCCTCCTAAATGAGAGCTTGATAGAATGACCATCCCACACTTGCTGTATGGTATTGCACTGCTCTCTGCAAATGCAGTAAAGGTCTCAGTATTGAACAGTTAATGGAGAAGACCCAAACCAGGTATCTTCCCAGAACCTGATATTCTTACCATCACCTACTGCCCACCTAGAACCAAATTTAACTGCTTTTGCAGCCCACATGACCCCTTTCAAGAAAGTAGAGGCTCCCACAGAGTCACTACAGATAATGTTAGGGGAAGAAAACAAGGTATCAACTATGCTTCTCCAAATCTTTCCCTCACCAGCCATATACCTCTTAATCCAAGATCCTAAAAGGCAGATGTTAAGGTTATGCAGGTTAGGTATATATACCTAAACCTCCAAATTCCTGTTTCATACATACTAGTTGCCAGTGGGCTAAATGGATCTTCTTATGGCCTTCAAAGTCATTCCATAGGCAATTAACCATTTGGGAATTGATCATATCAATAAGCCCATTTAGGGAACTTTAAGAATGAGAGAAGGTAGACAGGGATGCTAGCTAAACAAGTTCTGATCTAAATGATTCTCCCTTTATAGGATAAAAGCTTCCCTACTCAGCCAGCTATCCTCTTAAGGATCTTGTCAATAATGGGTTGAAGGTCTTCCCTTGACAGCTTATCGAAATGCAAAGGCACACCTAGGCACTTGATTGGGAAGCACCAACAGGGCACCCAAAGATACCAGCTAAACTATCTATCTCATGAGGTTCCATATTCAGGGGAATCATTTACTCTTATCATAGTTAATTTTCATCCCTGAGACCTGTTCAAAACAGATTAGAACCCATTTCAACTTGGTTGCTAAGACAGGGTCTCTATCTACAAACATGATAGTATCATCTGCATATTGGAGGCTAATCACCCCCAGGACACACAGAGTGGCAAAGCCCTCTGATCAGCCCAGTACTAGCATCTCTAGATAGCATACTGAGAACAACTAGATTAAAGAGCAGAGGGGAAAGGGAACCCCCCTGCCTAAGACCCTTACCAGTGACAAAGACATCACTATCAGCATAGTTCGGTTTAACACCACCTTTGTGGGTGATCTTATGGATAGGGATGCAAGCGGGTGGCGTCCGCATGTCCGCGACCGTCCGTGAATAGAAAATTTACACTAACACGGCTACTTATGGATCCAACCTAACCATTTGCAACCAAATCCCCTAATTTTGAGCAACTCATCTACGAAATCTAAATTGACCGTGTCAAAAGCTTTCTCATAACACAGCTTGAGCACTACCCCTTTATCATGTAATCTAGCTAGAGAATGGGTAGCGTCATGAACAGGTAAGGCATCTATCAAGGTTACACCTTGAATGCCCCCACCATGCCAAAAATGTTTAGACTTATATAGAAAATCAGCATTGAGTTTTGTTTTTGTTTTTTAGAGCTGGGCTTACAATGCCCAGGTTTTGTGTAATAGAAATCCAAAGTGAACTTGTTAGCTTATAACAACCTTTTTCCATGTGCTAATCACATTTTACAAGACCATGTGTTCTACTTCTTTTACAACTACTATTATATATTCCAATGTACAACCTTTTTTTTGTGACATCTTAGAAATCTGCAGGACCTAAGTAACAGGCAATACTTGATGGAGGATATGACAATGCTCCCAGTCATTTCATTATTGAGCATTAGTGTAATAGCACATGGACATGCCTGTGGAGCCAGCTTATTCCATGTTTTCAGGATGTGTACCGGTGTAAGAAGGCTGATCCTAACATTAAATCCTCATACCAGTTTGGAGGTAAAGCTTTCCTTAATTGTTTATCTCATACGTGATTTCTAAGGAAGTCAGAAAAGCATGCATTTGCATTTCATGGCATGCCTTAACTTGATCTGATAGTGCCCAAATTTATTAATGATACTCCCATGGAGACAGATAAGGTAACAGCTGAAATGAAGATGATCCAGTGGCATGGCGTAGAGGATAGGGGAGTAGGAGGACGAATGTGGGATATAGCCAATTGATAAAAGTGTCTTTATTTCTTGATTGATAATTGATACGTGTGGATGTGGTGTCCCTTATCTGGGAGGGCTTACTTGAGTACTTGACCCCCAAGTAACAATTCAAAAGGTTCTAAACGATCTCTATTTTGCACATAACAACTATGGTCCCCTTGACAAGCAGCCATCCTTGAGCTGCTCTGGTGGTGGTCTGGAAGACATGGTTTCTGCCGAAGGTGGCCCCACATCAATGAAGTGTGATGTTTCCGTCTTCCTGGTGTGGTCTGCCATGAAAATGGAGAGCTGAGCCCGTTCCCACTGAAGCTCGTGGGGTTGTGGTTTGTCTTGAAACTGACATGTAGCAGGAGAATTAAACTCAGACTTGGTTGCCTTATGTATGCAATGCATGGATTAGCACCGGCCAGCACTTCTTCTGATTCGTTCCTTAAGCTCTATACTGCCATGCAAATACAAGCATACAACTGCACAAGTTGTTTTGTGCACTGTTGGACTTTCTCCTAGTTTACACATATTGAAGTTGTTACAGTATATGTGGATTGCACTAGCCCTTTCCATCAGTTCGGACTTTTGGTTGCGTTGGCTAGTGCATGAAGCTTAGCATGGTATCAGAGCTAAGGTCTTGAGTTCAAGTCCTGGCTTTCGCAATTTATTAAAAATTGCTGGTAGCCCCCTTTGTCTCCACGTAGAGGCCTCTTGAGTCATACGTGAGTTTCACGCGCCGTCGCTCTCTTCCGGTTGCACGTGTTGACTTGTCTTCTCCGTCACACGTGAGAGGGGGTGTTACAGTATATGTGGATTGCACTAGCCCTTTCCATCAGTTCGGACTTTTGGTTGCGTTGGCTAGTGCATGAAGCTTAACAGAAGTCACCGTTTTGAGCTGGCCCAGTTGTTGCACTGAGGGTCTTGGAGGTTGCATTGCCTATTGTTGCTGCCGATGGGAATCAGTGCTGCCTTTTGGATGCTGCCCTCTGCGTTGGTTGTAACAACATGTGGTACTTCTATCTGATCTGCCACATCTGTTATGCTCCTCTGTTTCATACCGTCACCTCTGGGTTGGGCTTCGCCAGCGCTGCTGGAGCGATCTCCACCACAGATGAGGTTTCCCCACCCAACTTGTCCTGCGCTGCTGCTCCTTCTAGTGGCTCTGCCACTGGTGCACCTTGCTGCATTACCGTCAATGCCGCAAGATGCGTCTCTGGAGCTTCTTTGTCTGGCCACACCACTACTGATGCTGCTGGCTGCGTTTCCATGGTTTGATGCATGGCTGCACAGCTTCCGCCAAGGCTCTGTTATTGCTGCCGCTTTTAGTGGAAACAACACTGTCACTGTCGAAGGAAGAGGTCGCTCCACTGCCATTAGTTGCGGTGGATTGATTCCACGTGTTCCTTCTCCAAGCAAGCAAGGCGCTTCTCTACCGCGTCGGCTTTTACCTTGAAAGTTTTTATCCCATCGCAGAAAGTCGTCTCCATTAGAGGTACTGCCGCCAAAATGGGGTGTTCTGCAGAAAGCCTCGTCGTTTCACTGCCTGTTCTCTTAGCACCACCATGGCACCCGGGTACGCCACTGCTTGAAGTGACCAAGCCGTTGTTTGCCAAGGGTAGTGCCCCACCAGCACACCTTGGTATGCTGTGTCATATTACAATCACTTGCAAAAATGATACAAAATATGACCAATTTGTGTACAAAAAGACAAGCTTGTCAAAGTAGCATAACACTTTTTTTTGAATAAAAAATCACCAACTTTATTCATTAGAAACAACAAGTACATTGTTTGTGAGAAAGGTTACAATTTCATCTAATGATCTAATGGCTCCTCAAACCAATCAACAGGCAATTGGAATCTAGCTAGCCTAGCGAGCTCATGAGTGACTTTATTAGCTACTATATTACAATGCTCGAACCTAGAAATAGGAAAATCACAAGCAAAATGATAACAATCGTCAAAAACCGCCGCCGCCGCACCCGCAGATTGTCCTCCATTCTTCATGGTGTCAATGATCTCAAGTTATCAGAGTTAATCACGAGGCGGTTGCATCCCGCCCTTTGTGCTAGAGAAACCCAAATCTGAGAGCTAAAGATTCAGCCGCTAAGACATCTGCACATCAGTCCATCCTCCCATTCCCTCCCGCAATGAATTTCCCTTTATCATCCCTCAGGACCGCCCCAACAGTACCCCTAAACATGTCTTGATCAAACGAAGCATCCACATTTATTTTGACGAAACCATAGTCGGGTGGTTCGTGGTTCGACCATGCGTTCCCTGACCCGGGGTCGATCGACCTGGATCGACGGTCGGGAACGATGGCGGGTCGAGCAGGGTCGATGTATGGATCGCGACCCCGAACCTGGTCGATGGTTACCGACTCAGATTGGTATGCAGGCAGCAGGACGCAAGGGAATTTCATGAGTAAATGAGTCTTACCAGGGTAAACCAGGGCACTAGGAAATCGCGCTCCACCAACGGATAGAGCATCCAGAGTCCGCTCTTCCGCAATCCGTCACTAGCTTGCCGGTGGCCGGCCGGCGAGATGTCTGTTGCTGTATGCGTCCTCTCCTGTCCCAATCCCGCCAATGATGAATAAGGCGTACGAGAGCGGCGAGCCACTTGAGAATCCGGCGATGGAGGGCGGAGTCGCCATGGGAGAGTCGCAGATTAGCCGGAGAAAGAGAAGTGGCGGCGCGGCAGAAGGAAAATGAATGAGAAGCATAGTTTTTCTTTTCTTTTTGAGAAACTAGAAGCATAGGTTTGACAGGGCACGTTCAGATAGGTCATGTGAGAAGAAGGCTAACGGGCCTAATGGGCTAATTGTTTTATTATCCAACATTTCTGTACTAATAATTGTAATTAGTGTTGTCGACCCGGGGTCACGTCCCGCGTCCGATCTGGCGTCCCGGATAAGCCTACCCCAATCGATCCATCGATTTCGCCATTAGCGGCCCCGTTCCTCGACCCGGTCGACCCAACTTCTTGGCAACTATGGACGAAACCCCCTTGAGAGCCAAAAATTCAACCATTAAGACATTTGCACACCAGTCCATCCTCCCATTCCCTCCCGCAATGTATTTCCCTTTATCATCCCTCAGGACCGCCCCAACAGTACCCCTAAACATGTCTTGATCAAACGAAGCATCCGCATTTAGTTTGACGAAACACTTGGAGGCCTGGTCCAATCCCCTTTTTTCATGGAAGCATTAGGAGAAGAAGCAATAACAAAACTAGCCGTAAAGCACAGTAATCCCCATAGATATCTGGATGGCACTCTGAACTTTCTGACCAACTTACGTCTTGCCCACCACAAATACCAGCTAGTAATGGCAATTTTGAATCTCCATCATGGATAAATCCTGATCGGGTAATAGGAGTAGGAATTCCAGAACCCCCTCCCCAGCATGATCAACTTCGCAGGCTCTATGAATAATTTCGTCCAGCCCCAATCTCCTCCAAACTTCCGGGACATGATACGGAAGTGTACCATGCAATGTGCGCGGAATAAAATTCTTAACCTTTCCTGGGCACGAAAGCTTCCAAATCTTGCACCAAATAGGATTAGCAGTGGTCGTCCCATGCGATTGGTAATTGTTAGTTTCATTCCATGTTCATGATCCCATTCCACGAAATATGCTGATCGGACCGAAAACAAACCGTTTTTCATAAATTTGCAGACGACAAAATCTTGCATGTCATGATGAGGGAGAAAAATCTTGCATGTCATGATGAGGGAGAGGGATAGCAAGGACCCTTTGGGCATCAATAGGCTACAAGGTTTGTCTAACCAGATCTTCACCCCAATTATTAGAAATCGGATCAATAAAGTCTACCACTCGGGATAACAAATGACCCCCTTTCGGAGTGATAACTTTCCTAGTGGAACAATTTGGAATCCACACGTGATCCCAAATAGCAATACTCTGACCATTTCCAACTCGCCAAATATATCCATTCTTCAGAGAATACCATAATACTTTGCGAAGATAACGAGGAACCCTTTTTAACTTTGTGCTCAATAAATCCCCATCAGGAAAATACTTGACTCTCAAAATAGTAGCACATAAAGAGTCGGGGTTCTCAAAAAGACGCCAGGCCTGCTTTGTCAACATCGCTAGATTGAAACAGTGGATATCCTGAAAACCAATCCCTTGATTTTTTGGGAGACACATTTTCCACCAAGCCATCCAATGCATCCTTCTCTGGTTATCCTCGTCTCCCCACCAAAAATGCGCCATCGCGTCAATAATTCGTTTACATTTTTTTAGGAATTTAAAAAACGGACATTGCATAGGTGGGAATGGCTTGGACAACAGACTTGAGGAGGATCTCCTTCCCTCCAACAGTTAAAAGTTTTTCCTTCCACCCACTAATTTTCTTGATAATGCGATCAATCAGATACTGGAAACAGTTAGATTTATCCATCCCTGCATGGCAGGCAAGCCTAAATATTTATCATTAAGGACCTCCGTCATGATATTCAGACTTATGCACATCTGCTCTCTCACCTCGACCCTCGTATAAGGGCTGAAAAGAATACTGGTTTTATCCACACTGACCAATTGCCCTGAAGTGGCACAGTAGGAGTCCAGGATTGACTTCTAAAACTCAGCATTGTGCATATTGGCTTTCATGAGGATCAGTGAGTCATCAACAAAGAGAAGGTTGGTGATAGGGGGTGCATCTCTACAAACCTTCACACCCAAGATATTACCACTCTCCTCCGCATGCGTCAAGAGAGCCGTCAACCCCTCCGTACAAAGCAAGAAAAGATAGGGCGATAGAGGATCGCCCTGCCTTAAACCCCTCGTCGGCTTGAAACTCTCACTTTCTTCTGCATTAAATCTGACCCGGTATTCAACAGTGGATACATATTGCATAACAAAATTTACCCAATTCTCTCGAAAACCAAGTTTCAGCATAATCTCCTTCAGGAAAGATCAGTCAACCCGGTCATAAGCTTTATGCATATCAAGTTTGATAGCGCCACAGGCCCTCTTTACCTTCTCTCTTGTTCTTTATTGTATGGAAGCACTCATTAGCTACCAAGACATTGTCCGTAATCATTCTTCTGGGAACGGAAGCACTCTGAGTTGGACTAATAATTTCTGGAAGAAAAGCCTTCAAATGAGTTGCCACCATTTTTGCAATAACCTTATACACCGCGTTACATAAGCTGATAGGTCTAAATTGGGATAGCTTTTCCGGAGAGTTGACCTTGGGAATCATCACAATCACAGTATCATTCCACCTTGGAGGGATAGTACATGTATTAACCGCCTGAAGGACCTCCTCAACCAGATCATCCCCTAGCCTGGGCCAAAGTCTTTTATAAAAAATAGCATGGAATCCATCCGGACCCGGCGCTTTTAAATCATCAATAGCAAAAAGAGCCCTTCGAACATCCTCGGTAGTGTATGGAGCAAGAAGGGTATTGTTCATTTCAGCCGATACTCTTCTCCGGACTAGGGCAAGGATCTCCTGATTTGGTTGCAAGACTTATGAAGTGAATAGTTTTAAAAAATAGTTCTTGATATGGTCCTTCAACTCCGTACCTTGTCTCCAAAATCCCTGAGTGATCAAGAAGCTTCTTAATATTATTCCTCTTTTTTCTAGCCGTAGCCGCATTATGGAAAAAAGATGCACTGTGATCCCCATGCATCAACCAATTGGCGCGACCTCTCTGAATCCAGAAAATCTCTTCCTGGTCCAAAAGATTCTCAATAAGAACCAAAATCTCCTTTTGCCGTGAACGGGATTCAGCGTCCAAAGGACCACGTCTTAGCCTCTCCAATTCCTTTTTTAATTTGTCAATCTTCATTTCTGACCCTTAATGTGTCTCAGTCCCAAGAGTGTAAATCTGTGTGCACAGCACGTGTACGCGCCGCGAGAGACGGGTCAATTCCAGCCATCTTGGCCTTCTCCCTGTTGACGTATAAATGTATTGCCTAGTCTTTTCCATCAGATCGGTCTTTTATTTGCATTGGCTAGAGCATGCACTTCTACATGGTATCAGAGCCAAGAGGTCTTGAGTTCAAGACCGGGCTGGCGCAATTAAATAGCAGCCCACTTTCGGTCCACGTTTAGGCCTGAGGGAGCCACACGTGAGGGGGAGTGTTGACGTATAAATGTATTGCCTAGTCTCTTCCATCAGATCGGTCTTTTGGTTGCATTGACTAGAGCATGCACTTCTACACTCCCAAGCCGACTTCACAATCCCCTCAATTGTTTCTTCTTTTGTTAGCCAACTAGTTTCAATAAAATTCACACGTCTCTTTGAACGGCTAAACATATTATTGTCATATAATAATTAATATCCAGAATCAGGGGCGATGGTCAGAGTGTACATGCTCCTCATTAATGATCGCAGCATGAGGAAATTTATAGTCCCACGCATTACAAACCACCCTGTCCAGTCTTTCCCTGATATTCCCTCTCCTCCAAGTAAAGGGGTCGCCAATATAACCCATATCATCATCTAAACAACACTCAGCAAGACAATCTCTGAACTCTTTCATCATTGCATTGGGTCTCATATTTCCACCTTCTTTTTCTGAGGAGTAAAGAATTTCATTAAAATCTCCTAAAACCACCCAAGGGTGAGCTCCCTTATTATGCAAATTACGAATATCATCCCATGACATATGACGATAAATATGGCAGACTGTTGGAAATGCATGGCTGTGGATGTGAAGTTAAGTGAGTTATTGCATGACAGGCCCGATCTGGAGTTTAAGGCAAAGATATGAATCAGTCACTCTATACACAGCTAGAGCTAGGAGTTGGGACATACTATGTGTTCTACTAAAGCTCGATGCTTATTTTCTGTAAAGGTTCCATGAGCATCAGAGGCAAATTAGGCATTCATCTTATTCTGTGTTTGTTTATAGAAAGTTTTGATGTATGTTTTGTTGGTGGCATATCTTGAAGAATTCAGGCAGTCTGAACACATTTCTGATTTTTTGTTATTTTGTATAATAAATCGCTACTAACCTGATACACTCCTGTTTCAGGTACAAACATGTCCACTAGGTTGCATACGTGATCAGCCACTAAACTGGAGATCTGAGGAGCTGGTGCTGGATTGCCTCGAAGATGTAGAAATCAGAGGGCTGAGAGGAACCGAATGGGAAGTAGCTCTGGTGGAACGGTTATTCGGCTGGTCTACAGCACTAAAGACGGTGAATATAACTTTCTTCCGTTTAATGACTGAAAGCAGGGCCAAGGAGTTGCGCCAGATGTTACTACGCTTCTCCAGTCCAGACACATGTATGACATTTTAGGTGTATATACTGCGGTTCTTGTTCAGTACGTTGTAGAAGACAAATTGAGCTCCAGGCGTGCAAGATCCGGCTGTTGCCATGCTCAAGAGTGGCGATGCATTTTTCTTGTGAGATGGTGAATAATTTGCTGGGATTTGTGTAGAACAGCTCGGTACTTGTTACGGAGTTCTTGAATCGGATGTTGAGACTTAACTCGGGTATGGGTTTTTATCTATCTTGTCACAAAGTACCCCCTTGGAAACCACAACCACAGCAGGGTTGGGAAGCAGCGAGAGCAGCGACGGAAATGGCGACGGCCCTCGCGCGGTGTAGCCGTGCGGCCGCCGCTGGCTTGATCTCATCGCTCCGGCCTGCTCCGCGTTCGGCGAGCCCAGATCCAGCACCCCCGTGACGTGCTCTCTCCTCTCCACCAGTCTTCCTCTCCGTTTGTTCGCCCGCCATGGCTACCCACGCTTCGGTGTCGGCGGCCGCCGCGGCCTCTCTGGCACCTCCTGCCGGTGGCCTCCTTGCATCGTCGATGGCGGCCGCTCCGGCATCTCTGACACCTCCTGCCGGGGCCACCACCGCTATAACGAGGGAGGCCTCCCCGGTCTCTTTGGCTCCTTCTGCCGGCGCCACCACCGCTACGATGACGGAGGCCGCCTCAGCCCGTCTGCCGCTGCCCTCTGTGGACGGCGCCGCTGTGGCCTTTCTTGCCTCCCGCAAGGCCGACCAACCGTGTGGGGACGCCTGTAACCATTGCGGCCCTCCACAACCGAGAGGTCGGCCAGTTCCAATCTGGGCACGACGACTCCGACGCCTACCACGCCGCCCGTCAATGCTGCTGGAGACAATGGTCTTCGTGGAGCTCTCTCTGTTGGCCCCGATTCAGACGAGGATGACGACGAGGAGGTGGCCCCCCCAGACGCCGCCGGCAGCCGCCAAGGTCATCGACTCCGTCGAGGTGCGTGTGGGGCACGTGCGGTGGTCGCTATCCCCAACATCTGCTCACCGTTCAATCCCCGCTTGGCTCCATGGTAGATGTTGTCGTTGCCTCGCTCCTGGGCACCGAGCCATGGATTGCAGAGATCCGTTCAGGTGCTCCCGTTGCCTTGGGAATGGTCATCGTGCGCGTGGATGTCGCAATGCTTCGCGCCCACTCAGCCTGTTGGCAACCTCTGCCATATCGTCACCACACCGCCTCGTCTCTCAGCATTGTCAAGCCCAAGCTCCTGCTCCACAACATGCCCATTCCAAAGGAATTCAGCGTCATTCCTGGGCAGTGGTTGTTGCTTCTGCCCCCACTATCTCGGCGTCCTCGAGTTTTGCAACCCAACAGCCTAGTTTTGCAGCGCAAGCCGAGTTATTGCGCTCTGAACTACAAGGCTTAGGGCCGCTTTAGCTGAAGGAGGCGGTGCAACCTCTACGTGATGTCGCGAATCGCTGCAAGGTTGGCTGCTTCGATTTGGGAGCTTTATGGAGTGTGCGGAAGTTGTTCTAGACAGGCTCTCTATTGCTTTGATTGCAAAGCAAACCGCCCCTGCATCGTCTCCTATGGTCGATCTTGATGTTGGAGTTGTTGATGGGAGTGATATGGAGCTCTATGGTTGCTTTTCGCCT
Organism: Aegilops speltoides; assembly: GCA_021437245.1. Classification (NCBI taxonomy): domain Eukaryota; kingdom Viridiplantae; phylum Streptophyta; class Magnoliopsida; order Poales; family Poaceae; genus Aegilops; species Aegilops speltoides. Next base: position 302,132,293 of record CM038142.1, on the reverse strand, counting down.
CGTTCCAAAGCCAGTTCACCGTCACTTCATGCTCTACCCGCCGCTCATGTTGACTCCGTGGGAGAGGCCACTTCCGTGGTCTTGGCCCCGGTGATGCAGACCATGCCTGAGCTTCAGGGGATGTGTGAGGAACCAATTTCCCCGCTACTTGGGGAATTGTTGGTGCTTGTGGCTCCTGCTCCAACCACCTTGGAGCTTAGCGAAGTGCCAACTGAGGTGCTGGATGGTGTGCCCATCTTGGACTTGGGTCTTGCAGAGGCTCGTGCGAGTTTCTGTGATGAAAATCTTTCCAGCTTGCCTATGTCTGGACCCATCAGGTCGGTGATGCCTGAAGTTAAGGAGGTTGATGCGGCCGCTGTCTTGATGCGTGCTAGTGGCAGTTGCTTAGTTGATGAGAACTACACCAAAAACTACAATGAGTTCTACATTTTCTTTGACAAATGGGCGTCTGATCACCCTGTGTCTAGCAAGACTGTTACTGGCGTGATGAAGGAGAAACCTGAGAAGAACATTGGGCAAGTGGTGTCTATGGGTTATGAGGTTGATATAGCAAGTGTGTCGACAACTAATTCTGAGACTAATTCTGAGGCATTTGCGAAAGAGATCTATGACTTGCTTGCTAGTTTGGAAGTGGCTAGCCCCGGATCTGGCAAGGCGATTGCTTGCATCCTGACGAACAAGGCTACAACGGGCAAAATCGAGAAGGTGGAAAGCTCTTAGGAGCATAGGCAAGAAGTGTGGCGCCATAGGAAAGGCGTCCGCCGCTGCTTAAATGGATGATCTCAAATGTCTTCGACGGTCCCCATGGTGGTGTCCATTGTCTTCAGTCAAGGTGTTCCTGTTGGGTGTTCCATTGTGTTTTAAAAGTGTGAGGGTTTGTTGTTGTGCATTGGTTATGTCTATTGGATCGATCGTGCGGTTGTGGTGTTCCATACTTTGTGAGTAGTTCGCATGTGTTGTATTGGTTTTTGCCCGGTTTTCCATAATTAATTAGGCAATTCTCTTCTTCTTAATTATTCGATGAGGCAAAACTTTCGCCTCCGTTAAAAAAAAACAAAGTACCCCTTCGTCCCATGATGTTACATCCAATATGGATGTAAGGGCATCTCCAAGGTGGACCTACAAATCTCCCGCAATTGTTCGGGCCGCGCTGTCCGGACCGTGGAATCCATCCAACACGGACCCGTATGTCAGGCCTGCTATATACTGAAGATACATCTTCAGTTAACTGTAGCTTATCTAGCAAATACTGGTTCAATTATCGGACGGTTCTGGTAGCTCTTCAAGTTACTTTCATCGCTAGCCGTTAGATATGATTTACTGTTCAGACAAGTTACCATCAGGAGGAGTAACTTGCTCACCTATAAAGCGGCCGGGTTGTGGCTTAGCTGATAGGATTTTTCCCCAATTCGCCCGACGGCAGAAACCTAAACATATTCGATGACGCCGACAGATCAATACAAAACCTAGATCGGGGTCTCTTTCCTTGCAAATTCTCTCTGATTTCTTCTCCTACACCTCAAATCATAGCTAGGTCCTGACAAATTGGTATTCAGAGCTAGTCTGTTCTTTGGCCACAAAATTTTATTACAGAGAGAGATTATTCCCACCCAATTTCCCTCCCTATGTCGCGATTTGAGCCGATTTGAGCCAGGAGGCGCTGGTGGCGGCGATCTGCACCAGGACGGCGCGAGTGGTGGCGGTCTGCACCAGGGCGGCGTGGTGGTGGTGATCTGCACCAGGGCGGCGTGGTGGTGGTGATCTGCACTAGGGCGGCCTTAGTGGCGGCGATTCCTTTGGCTGCAAATCAGTAGCGCGGAGTGGTTGCTGGAGATCCCTTCTCTAGTGGTAAAATTCCATGTCTATCGCTGGTTCGTGCAGCTTGGGTGGAGCGGAGCGAGAAGGCGATAGGATCTGTGTAGAGAGCCTGGTTACTAGTTGAATCTGGTAGTAAAATTCCCTCTCTCTTACTCAGATCAGGGTGATGGGGCATGCTAAAACGATCGATGAGGCCGATCTCCAGGAGGTTCTCTCAGTACGTGATGATTTTGGTGTTCTTCAGAGGGATAGTGCAGGGCTGCGAACAGATGTAACTAAATTGCAAGAGGATGTACACTCAATCAGTTCAAAGCAAGATGACATATCACTGCAAGTGGGAGGAGTCGAGAAAGCTGTTTTGGAGTTGGGCAAGCAACTATCAGCCATGAGTGCAGTGTTGAAGAATATTGTGGCCCCTTCAAGTTCAGCAAATCAAGGTACAATGCACACTTATCCTGATCCAGTGGTAAAATCCCCAACACTGCAACAAATACCGCAGCAACAACAACTCAGAGCTGAACAATTGAGACAACAACTAGAAGTTGAAAGAGAGAAAACGAGACAGTTAGAAGATCTGCAGACGCACAACTTACCTCCCATCAGAACTCATAGGACCAATGGCCCACCTGGTTTTGTTCATCAAGCAAACCAGGAAACAACTAGTATGATTGGAACCTAGTCACTCAGAGGAGAGGAGTACACACACCTGTATTTCAACAACCAACAAGAGACAAGCAACTCTGGCAAGGTTATTGCAGAACATACGAGCATGATATGCAAGTCCAGTTCATGAAATCAATGACAAAAGGACCTAAAATGGATTTTCCCAGATTTTTTGGTGAAGATCCTGTTGGCTGGATCAGACAGTGTAACAAGTATTTCCAGATGGCAGGTGCTCCTGAAGAATACAAAGTGTCATTGTCACAAATGTACATGACAGGTGAGGCTGATGTATGGCTGAGAAGATCTGGTCTCCTAAAGAAACAATTAACTTGGAAAGAGTTTGGCAAGGAATTGTTAAGAGATTTTCCTCTCAGAGCTCCTATGATCTAACTGAAAAGTTTAATACACTGAAACAAAGCAACAATATAGTGTCAGATTATACTAAACTCTTTGAGGATTTAATGTCAGAAATGCAAGAAGAAAATCCTGCCCTATCTGAAGAGTGGTTTGTGAGGTGCATGTCAATGGACTTAGAGATGGTATTAAATATCAATTGAGGCCATTAAGACCAGCCACACTAACTGATGCTTTCTGTTTAGCTAGGGATATTGAACCATGTCACCCTCCAGTACCCATCAGAAAAAATTTAGTGTGCCCTTCAATACTATTATCAGAAGCAATCTGTTTCTTCGGCAGTGAAAACAACAAACACTCCTGCAGCAACGCATAATCCAAGCACTAGCAAAAATACTGAAAATTTCAATAGTAATATTCAGAGAACAAGAAAAGCAGGGGAGTGTTGGAGATGTGGAGATAAGTGGGTTCATGGCCACAAATGCACTTTAGTTCCAAATGTTCACATGTTGCAACATGAGGTAGAGGAGAATGGTCCAATTGATGTTGAAACTGAACAAGAAAGTCAAGAAGAAGTGGCAGAACAATCTGAACAAGCAATGTTCATTTCCTCTCATGCAATGGTCCAACACTTGACTACACAATGCCCTACAGTGATTATATCCCTTAATGGAAAAGAGCAGTAGCCCTACTGGATTCTGGTAGTTCTTCCTCCTTTATAAATGAACAATTTGCGCCCAAAGTAAATTGCCATTTATTACCAGTTAAACCCAGAAGAATTGTTGTGGCCGAGGGAGGCACATTAATATCTGCAACAGTGGTTCCCATTGTCCTTTTCAAATGGCCAAACTTCCTCTAGAACATTCTTTTAGAGTTTTAAATCTCCCAAGTCATGATGTAATATTGGGGTATGATTGGTTTACTCTAGTAAGCCCAATTTTGTTTGATGTGCCACAAAATCAGTTCAACTTCACAGTGTAAGGAAAAACAACAGTAACTGCTGCCATGTACAACAAAATTGAGGAAATTGTAGAGATATCAACTGAGCAGGCAGCTAAGATGTTAGACAAAGGAGTGCAAGCATTCCTAATACAACTTCACAATATTGTGGCAGAAACACCTGAGAAACACTGTATACCTACTGCAGTTAACAAGCTCTTGGAAGAATACAAGGATGTGTTTGCAGAGCCCACCAAGTTACCTCCAAAAAGGGCATTGGATCACAAGATAGAGCTGATGCCAGGGGTCACTCCACCTCACTCCAGACCTTACAGAGTTCCTCATCACCAAAAAGTTGAGATGGAAAAACAGATAACTCATTTACTGGAAAACAATCTCACCAGACATAGTCAGAGTCCTTATGCAGCTCATGTACTGTTGGTTAAAAAGAAGGATACAACCATGACATTTTGTACCGATTTCAGAAAGCTCAATACTGTCACTATCAAAAATAACTTTCCAATACCAGTAATAGAAGATCTGCTGGGTGAGTTACATGGTGCTAAAGTGTTCTCAAAACTGGATTTAAGGTCTGGGTACCACCAAATCAGAATGGACCCTGGGGATATTCATAAAACAGATTTCAGGACATTTTTGGGTCACTTTGAATATTTAGTGATGCCATTTGGATTATCTAATGCTCCTGGAACTTTTCAAGCCCTCATGAATTTCATCTTTGCAAAGTACAAAAGAAAGTTTGTCTTGGTATTCTTTGATGATATTCTAATATTCAGCGAAAGTTTGGAGGAACATATAGAACATCTCAAACTGGTTTTGCAAAATCTAAGAGAAAATCAACTGTATGCCAAACTCTCTAAGTGCTCTTTTGCTGTTCCTCAGGTGGAATACGTAGGTCATGTAGTTTCTGTAGAAGGCCTATCTACAGATCCTAGCAAGATCTCAGCTATTGCAGCTTGGCCCACTCCTACATATGTGACCAAGTTAAGAAGCTTCTTGGGACTAGCAGGTTACTACAGAAGATTCATACAACACTATGGTGTAATCTGTAGACCTCTTCATGATCTCTTAAAGAAAGGAAAATTATCTTCGACAACTAAGCAGGATGCTGCTTTCAGCAAAATCCAGCAAGCTTTGGTCACTGCTCCAGTTTTGGATCTTCCTAACTTCGCAAAACCATTTGTGCTCGAGACTGATGCTTCTAGTCATGGAATTGGAGCTGTATTAATGCAAGAAGGAAGACCCCTTGCTTATTATAGCTCTGCATTATGTCCCAGGAATGCAGCTCTCTCTACTTATGAGAAAGAGGCGTTAGCAATACTGGAAGCTCTAAAGAAATGGAGGCACTACTTATTGGCCAACAGTGTGATCATTAAAACCGATCAACAATCCCTCAAGTTCATTACTGATAAAAAATCACAGAAGGAGTGCAACACAAACTCATGATGAAGTTGTTGGAGTTTAACTCCACAATTCAGTACAAGAAGGGCATAACAAATAGAGTAGCAGATGCTCTTTCCAGGATGTTTCCTAAATGCATGTCAATTTCTTCTGTCACACCAGTGTGGGCTGAAGAATTACTGCTCAGCTATCAAATGGATCCTACCACCAAGAAACTACAAGAGAAACTGTTATTACAGAAAGCAGAGGACAATTCTGACTACAGTATTCATGGTGGTATTATCAGGTTTAAAGGTAAAATCCTTGTGGGAAATGACCCCAAGTTGAAGGAAAGATTAATTGTTGCATTACATAACTCTCCTGTAGGGGGACATTTAGGAACGAGAGCAACATATCAGAGAATTAAAGGACTTTTCTATTAGGCTGGTTTGAAACAAGCAGTGGAAACATACATTGCATCTTGTCCTGTTTGTCAGAGAGCCAAACACGAAAATTGCTTGCAACCTGGTTTATTGGACCCTCTACCAATAGCAGATATGGCTTGGCAGCATATTTCTATGGATTTTATTGAAGGACTGCCCAACTCTCAAGGCAAGGATGTGATTTTAGTGGTGGTGGACAGGTTCACCAAATACTCTCATTTTATTCATTACCACATCCTTATTCAGTACAAACTGTAGCTCAGGCCTTTGTAGATAACATCATTAGATTACATGAGCCACCTACTTTGATCATCTCTGATAGAGATAGAATTTTCACAAGCCAGCTATGGAAAGACATTTTTGCTGCATATAAGACTGAGCTGAGATATAGTTCAACATATCACCCCCAGACAGATGGACTGACAGAGAGGATAAACCAATGCTTAGAGACTTATTTGAGGTGCATGACAACTCAAGAACCAAAGAAGTAGCTAGCTTGGCTTCCTCTGGCCAAATACTAGTATAATACCACCTACCATACTGCTTTGAAAATGTCACCCTTCCAAGCACTATATGGATTTCCTCCTCCATTAATTGCTGAACTGGCTATACCTGGATGAGAGGACACTGAAGCTTAGTATTTCCTTAGCTCTAAACAGCACATGTTGGATCAGCTGAATGAAAATCTAGTGCAAGCACAGACTAGAATGAAAAAGTATGCTGATTTGAAAAGAGTTGAAAGACAATTTGTGGAGGGAGATCTGGTGTATCTGAAGATGGCCCCTTACAGGCTGGCTGCCTTTGGATTTTGAGGCGCACTTAAATTACAGAACAAATATTATGGGCCCTTTCTTGTCATCCAAAGGATTGGCAACAATGCTTACAAGCTACAGCTCCCAGAACGGGTGAAGATGCACCCAGTGTTTCATGTCAGTCAGCTCAAGAAACACCTAAGTAGGAAATCAATACCTAACCCTGATCTGCCTATGGTAAACGAGGATGGAACTGTCAAGATGGGACCGGTTGCAGTACTGGAAGTCAGGCAAGTACCAAGACAAAATTTACCCGTGGTACAGTGGCTAATTCAGTGGGAGAATTTAGCTCCTGAGGATGCAACATGGGAAGATGCGGACTTTATCAAGCATGCATTTCCACAGTTCTTCCGCACAATTACTGAAGAGTGGAGGACCAGCAACACAACGCCGTGAGGTCACGTCGCTTCTTCAGGAGGAGGCAATGTTAGGCCTGCTATATACTGAAGATACATCTTCAGTTAACTGTAGCTTATCTAGCAAATACCGGTTCAGTTATTGGACGATTCTTGTAGCTCCTCAAGTTACTTTCATCGCTAGCCGTTATATACGATTTACTGTTCAGACAAGTTACCGTTAGGAGGAGTAACTTGCTCACGTATAAAGCAGCTGGGTTGTGGCTTAGCTGATAGAATTTTTCCCTAATTCGCCTGATGGCAGAAACCTAAACATATACGGCGACGCCGACAGATCAATACAATACCTTGATCAGGGTCTCTTTCCTTGAAAATTCTCTCTGATTTCTTCTCCTACACCTCAAATCATAGCTAGGTCCTGACACTGTATCGATTCGCGGGACGGTTCGGACGCGATTTCTGCTGCAAATTGAAGACAAAAGTGTGGGAGGTTTGCGGGAGTGCGCGCACCCAAAAAGTAGGATTCCGACACCCCGGCCCACCCAACCCCCCTCCCGGTCTCTTTTCCTTTCACTCCGTCCCTTCTCTCCTTTGCTTTGCATCAACACCCTCCACCTTCGTCGCCGATGTTGTTCATCTCCCGCAGCCACAGAGGCATTGTCGGACGTCCTCAACCAGCATTGAAAGTATCGATATAGTTGACTAGAGGGGGGGGTGAATAGGCAACTAACAATTTTTAGCTTTTCTTTACCAAATTAAACTTTGCATCAAAGTAGGTTGTCTAGATATGCAACTAGGTGAGAAACCTATATGATGCAACAACAACAAGCACACAAGCAAGCAAGGGATACAACACAAATAAGCTTGCACAAGTAAAGGCACGAGATAACCAAGAGTGGAGCCGGTGAAGACAAGGATGTGTTACCGAAGTTCCTTCCTTTTGAGGGGAAGTACGTCTTCGTTGGAGCGGTGTGGAGGCACAATGCTCCCTAAGAAGCCACTAGGGCCACCGTATTCTCCTCACGCCCTCACACAATGCGAGATGTCATGATTCCACTATTTGGTGCCCTTGAAGGCGGCAACCGAACCTTTACAAACAAGGTTGGGGCAATCTCCAGAACTTAATTGGAGTCTCCCAACAACACCATGAAGCTTCACCATAATGGACTATGGCTCCGCGGTGACCTCAACCGTCTAGGGTGCTCAAACACCCAAGAGTAACAAGATCCGCTAGGGATTAGTGGGGGGAATCAAATTTCTCTTAGTGGAAGTGTAGATCGGGGCCTTCTCAACCAATCCCGAGCAAATCAACAAGTTTGATTGGCTAGGGAGAGAGATCGGGCGAAATGGAGCTTAGGGGTGGAAGAGGTGGTCAACTAGAGGAAAAAGACACCCCTTATATAGTGGAGAGACAAATCCAACCATTATCCACTTAACCAGCCCGTGAACTGCGCTACTACCGCCCTAGACAAGCGGTACTACCGCAAGGGCTCACGGTACTACCGCGGCGGACCGCGGTACTACCGCTCCCCCTTGCGGTACTACCGCAAGGCAGGATTGGACTAGCCTGGGAAGGGTGCGGATGAATAAAAATATATCCGTGCCAACTTCCGCTGAAAATCAAACAATGCAAAAATCCGACACGGTACTACCGCGCATGGCATGCGGTACTACCGCGCAGGGAGCGGATGTAAAAAATTACATCCGCCCCTACTTCCGCTCATGTTGCTATGCCAGACCAGGACTCACGGTACTACCGCATGCATGGGGCGGTACTACCGCGTAGGGCGCGGATGTAAAAAATTACATCCGCCCCTACAGCCGCACGAGCGGCTGAGTCTGGTCTGAGGCCACGGTACTACAGCTCCTTAGGAGCGGTACTACCATGGGCACCTACGGTACTACCGCAAGGGCGTGCGGTACTACCGTGGGGGCCTGCGGTACTACTGCTCCTAAGAGTAGTACTCCCGCATGCCTCAGAACAACAACACTAGGAATCCTTCTCTTTGCATATATATGAAGAAAACGGAGGATGCTCCAAAGCACAAAGGGAAAGGTGGTGCAGAGGGAGTAAACATGTACGTGATGATTCCACCCGAGCCTTTCCAACGCGGACCTCCTCTTAATAGTATGGCTTTCCTACGACTCAAATCCACCGAAAAGAAACATAAAAAACGCCGTCTTCAATAGTCTTCGAGGGGCACCAAACCATCTTGTGCCTAGTGACGAAACGTCTGAAATACTCAAGGCACACTATTAGTCTGCAAAAGCATTGTCATCAATCACCAAAACACCCGAGGGATAAATATGCCCTTACAATCTCCCCCTTTTTGGTGGATTGATGACAATACGGGATTTGCACAAGGGGACATAATATAGACCATAAGCAAACCCCACATCTCTAAAATATAGACGGGCTCCCCCTAGATGCGTGCTATCTAGATAAGTGCTTTGGACTGCACGACACGTATACTAGGATCAACGCTCCCCCTATATTTTATAGACAATACATATCTTGCAACAATAACACTAACACTAAACAAGATAGTAAATATGAGCATAACATAAATAACACAACATATCATGAGCTCAATAAGGTACGATAGAGTGCATATGTCTTACACCATATAATAGAACAAGTCTCACGAGCAAACTAAACCAAAGCAAGCAAGGTTCAATGGAACAAACACGAGCAAAGCAAACACAAGCACGACACAAGACTCGCAAATCCCTACACTCTCCCCCCTTTGGCATCGAGACACCAAAAAGGCAGAGAGGACACCTACAACACAAGTGGTGGCTCAAGCAGAGTAATCGCATGCTCCTCGTCAGACTCGGCAGCGGGAACGGTCTCCTCGTTGTCCTCCTCAGAATCAGCCACTTGAAGCCTTGTTTTGCCATCCACTCAGCCTCTGGAGTGATGCGCTCCTCAGAACCGCCAGAAACATCCTCTCTAAAAAGCCTCATAATCTTCTTGTCGCGACGGCGACTCTCCTTGGAGACAACGTGAGTCCGATATTGCCCCTTTGCTTGCATACAGAACAATGCCTTCATCTTGTTCTTCAGCCTCTTAGCCCAAGATGGCTCAGAGGTGGGAGGGATGTAACCCTCAGAGCTGTCCTTGTCCGCTGCCTCCTCCTCATCCACATCCATGGCAGCCGCGGCCTCAGCATGAGAAGTGGTGTTAGCCCACTGAGTCTTGACACGGAGCCTGATGGAATCATGTCGAATCCAACCAGGGGCCTCAAACTCATCCTGAGGGTAGAGCTTCTCCCAAGTTGCCGAGATCAAATGAAACAGATAAGGTCCATAGATGGGGACCTTGCAGTTGTATTCCGCAAACCGAAGCTCACACCACATGATATGTGAGACATCAAGTGGCAGCGTCTGAGAGTTGTGCGCTTCCTCACATAGGAGCAACATGTCCACAAGATAAGCATGCACCTTGTCCTTGTCACCAATGCATGGAAAGAGAGTGTTGCGGAAGATCCGGTACATGATGTCAAGGAAGGAGTTGAGCACCCAAGATGACTTACCACTGGAGAGCTTCTTCTCAACATAGAAGGGCTAAATTTTTTTCTTATTGGCTGACTCAGGATTGGCATGAGGACGAACACCTTAGGGTGTGGTGAGCCCCTCATCCTTAACACCAAGCAAAGTCATGAACTCCTTCCATGTAGTAGTCAGCTGCTGACCATTGGTCATCCAAGTCATAGTCCGTTCCTCATTAGGATGAAAGTGCACCGAGGCAAAGAACTAAGCCACAATCTCAGGATCAAAGTCTTTGTGAAAAGAGATGATGTGCTCAATGCCAAATTGCTCCACTAGATCCAAAGCCTCACCAAAGTAGTCCCGGTGCTTCTCTTGCCTCATATGGTGCATGTCAATCCAGTGCACATCCACATAGATGTTTCGCTTGGCTTTGATCACATCCAGACAAATGAGATTCTGCTGCTTGGTCCAGACAGGTCATTCCCTCGAAAGTTGGCACGAGGATGCACATAGGGATTTATCTTCCTTCGAGAGATGAACTCAGCAAGTGGCATCTCATCCAGTCCCATGGAGGGTTCCTTGTCCTTGGTGGTGGTGCCCTCTGGAGCTTCGTCTTGGTTGCGCAGATGCTTGGAGCTAGTGTCATGACTGGGATTGGAACGGCGAGCAGGGGCACCAGAGCCACCACCTAAGACACAAAACACAAAACACGCACGAAAAGCGAGAAGGATCAATGCAAAGAACACAACAAAGCAGGTGAAACAAGTAGAAGTAGCACGTGATAATTTCCACATGAGGGATTTGAGACAACGGTTATCGCAGTGCTGTGTGGTACTAAAATTTTAGTGCTGCTCCTAGCCACGGTAGTACCGCGCCAGGGAGGCGCGGTAGTACCGTGTCTAAATCTTGGCGATAAAATTTAGTGCCGTACTCTCATGGTAGTACCGCTCTGAGGAGAGGTAATACCGGACAATGACAATACCACACGGAGATGTGGTAGTACCGCCGCGATTCTGAATCGAAACCACAACTTTATCTATGCACAGCCGTGACAACAACGCGATACTACGGTTGATCAAATCCATCACAGGGCAACATAGCAAGAACCATCTCTACGCATTACTACTCTCCTACATCCTACTCTTGCAAAGATTTAGCCTAAAATCTCAAGAACAACATGCATCTCCCCAAAGACCTAGAAGCAAAAGAACGAACCAAAAAGAGAGGGATTTGGGGAGAAACCTTGTTCCATGGCAAGAGGAAGTGGTGGGGAACGATCCCACCAGTCGGAATCCGAGGAGAGCGGCCGGAGACGGAGATCCGGCGAGGGCCTCCGGCGCTGCTCTTGGGCAGGAGAGAGAGAGAGAGGCGGCGTGGGGAGAAAGAGTGAATGGGTATGGGGGAGTTGGAACTCCCCCTTCCCGCTCTTAACCCCCACGCGCTCGCTACTTCGCGGTAGTACCGCGCGTCTTGCGGTAGTACTACCCGGGCGGAAGTACCGTGCCGTGAGCGGTAGTACTGCTCCACCAGCAACAGTAAAAAATTACTGCCGTGCTGGTTGTGGTAGTACCATGTCCTTGCGGTAGTACCGTGGCAGGCCACGGTAGTATCGTGAACCCAAGAAAATGCAGTTTTAAACAAAAGGAAGAAACACCTTTGCACGGAACCTTCAAGCGAATGAACACACCAACGAGCTAACAAACGAGACACCACAAGCACAAGCTCGGCACAAAGAAAGAAAAGCAAGAGACGACAAGGACCAAAAACGAGACACAACCTCTCCAAGGAGAGGGCGGTGGCTGGAGCCACCTATGTTTAAGTCAATTGGTATGGCACCGCGAAGAATTATCCTTGGGCCCATGACCAAAACTGGTCTTTGAAGCACAAGTACCATAAAAAATGGCTAATGTGAAAGAGTTGATCAATTTATGCATAATGGGGGGGAGAGTTCATTGAGAGAACAATGCTCCCCCTATGTCCATTCCTACACCTAAACTAGACAACAAGTTGAGTGTGGTGGGGTGTGCAAGGGTTCAAGTCACATTGCTCGAATCAATGATATTTAGCTCATGCCTTAACTCGCGAAATCTTGCTTCATCCAAGGGCTTCGTGAAAATATCTGCAAGGTTATCATGAGTGTTGACATAGTTGAGCTCGATCTCCCCTCACCTAATATGATCCCGGATGAAGTGATACCGAATCTCAATATGCTTCGTCTTGAAGTGTTGCACCGGGTTGAGAGAAATCTTGATGACACTTTCATTGTCACACCAAAGAGGCACTTTGTCACAAATGACACCGTAATCCTTTAAAGTTTTCCTCATCCATAAGAGTTGTGCACAACAACTACCGGCCGCCACATACTCCGCTTCGGTGGACGAGAGAGACACACAACTTTGCTTCTTGGAATACCAACTCACCAAAGAGCAACCAAGAAATTGGCACCCTCCGGAAGTGGACTTCCTATCCACTTTGTCTCCTGCCCAATCGGAATCAGAATATCCTACAAGCTTGAAGTTTGCTCCTCTTGGGTACCATAAGCCAAAGTTTGGGGTATGAGCCAAATATCGAAAGGTTCGCTTGACCGCCACAAAGTGGCTTTCCTTTGGTGCGTTGAAACCGTGCACAAATTCCCACACTCAACATGATATCCGGTCTAGATGCACAAAGGTAAAGCAAGGAGCCAATCATGGAGCGATATACCTTTTGATCCACCGCTTTACCATTTGGATCAATTTCAAGTTGGCACTTGGTGGGCATTGGGGTGGAAGCCGGCTTGACATCACTTAGCTTGAATCTCTTTAGCATGTCTTGAGTGTATTTGGCTTGGTTGATGAAGGTTCCTTCTTTTCTTTGTTTGACTTCGAAACCGAGGAAGAACTTCAACTCTCCCATCAACGACATCTTGAACTTAGAGGTCATGAGAGCGGCAAATTCCTCATTGAAAGCTTTGTTAGGGGAACCAAATATAATATCATCAACATATAGTTGGCATACAAACAACTCCCCTTTGACCTTCTTAGTAAAAAGAGTGGGATCGATTTGCCCAACTTCAAATCCACGATCTTGCAACAATTCAGTAAGGTGGTCATACCACACACGTGGGGCTTGCTTAAGGCCATAGAGTGCCTTATCGAGTTGATACACATGATAGGGGAAGTAGGGATCCTCGAACTCGGGGGGTTGCTTGACATAAACCAACTCATTAATAGGACCATTAAGAAAAGCACTCTTCACATCCATTTGTTGTAACTTAAAGTTGTGATGGGAAGCATAAGCAATCAACAAACGAATGGATTCAAGGCGAGCAACGGGAGCAAAGGTTTCACCGTAGTCGATACCCTCGACTTGGGAGTAGCCTTGTGCTACCAATCTTGCCTTGTTGCGAACGATGGTCCGATGAGCATCTTGCTTGTTCTTGAATATCCACTTGGTTCCAATGACATTGTGGTTCCCTGTTAGCCTTGGCACCAATCTCCACACCTTGTTGTACTCGAAGTTGTTGAGTTCTTCATGCATGGCATTGAGCCAATCCAGATCTTCGAGCGCCTCATAGACCTTTTGGGGGTTCAACACAAGAGACAAATGTGTGATGTTCACAATAGTTTGCTAATTGTCTATGAGTGCTTACCCCCTTTTGAATGCTTCCAAGCACATTCTTCATGAGATGACCCTTAGTGGAGAGCTTGGATGCAATCTTAGCGGCACGATGCTCCAATTCCTCCTCGGTGGTGAGTCGAGGAGTGGTCACTTGATCATCTTGAGCGCGTTCTTGATCTCGAGGAAGCTCTTGATATTGAATGTGCTCGGAGGAGAGAACTTGACCTTGGGCATCACTTGATGTTTCAACACCATCTTGGGATCTGTATTGCCCTTGGTCTTGTTCATGAGGTTGAGGGCCTTCACTTTGTTCTTCAGAAGCATGTGGGCCTTGGGTTGGTGATGGCTCCACTTGAGTGGAGCATTGTCCTTCTCCTTCGGCCACAAGGGGTTCCTCAATGAGTAGGATAAAACCCACTCCCATTCTTCTTATGGCTTGGGGAGGAATTTCATCACCTACATCACAAGTGCCACTTTGCTCCACTTGGGAGCCGTTATTCTCATCAAACTCCATGTTACACGTCTACTCAATAAGTCCCGTGGACTTATTGAGTACACGGTAAGCATGAGAGTTTGTAGCATAACCAACAAATATGCCCTCATTAGCTCTAGCCTCAAATTTAGACAACCGAACACCTTTCTTGAGAATGAAACACTTACACCCGAACACCCGAAAGTACTTGAGGTTGGGCTTGTTACTGGTGAGTATCTCATATGGACTCTTGTTCAAGCTCTTGCGGAGGCAGAGCCGATTGGACGCATGACATGCGGTGTTGATGGCTTCGGCCCAAAAGTTGTATGGAGACTTGAACTCCGCCATCATGGTCCTTGCCGCATCCATCAACATCCGATTCTTCCTCTCCGCGACACCATTTTTTTGAGGGGTATAAGGTTCACAATATTGATGCTTGATCCCCTCATCACTAAGAAACTCATCCAAGGTGTAGTTCTTGAACTCGGTGCCGTTGTCACTCCTTATTGTCAAGATCTTTGCATCATGTTGACGTTGAGCTTCATTTGCAAAGTCGATGACGGTTTGTTGAGTCTCACTCTTCCTGTTGAAGAAATATACCCAAGTGTATCTTGAATAATCATCCACAATCACCAAACAATACTTTCTGCCTCCAAGACTATCAAAGGATGGAGGCCCAAAGAGATCCATGTGAAGCAGCTCCAAGGGTCTCTTCGAGTAGATGATAGTCATGGGAGGGTGAGCCTTCTCATATAGCTTTCCTTCGATACAAGCACTGCAAGCACGATCTTTGGCAAAACTAACATTTGTTAGTCCACGGACATGGTCCCCCTTGAGAAGACTTTGCAAAGATCTCATTTGACGTGGGCTAAACGGCAATGCCAAAGCCATCCCACATCAACTTTAGCCATGTAGGATCGAAAGTGTGTCTAGAGGGGGGTGATTAGACTACTTGACAATATAAAAATTCTGCCTTTTGACAAAGAACAGTTTTTGGCAGATTCACAATTATGATCAAGTCAAGCATCACCCTACACATGCAATTCTAGAGTATAGGCAGCGGAAAGTAAATTGCACATGTAGTAAAGAGAGGTGGAGAAGAGCAAACGCAATTTTGGAGACGCGGTGATTTTTCTCGTGGTTCCGATAGGTGGTGCTATCGTACTTCCACGTTGATGGAGACTTCAACCCACGGAGGGTAGCAGCTGCGAGAGTCCACGGAGGGCTCCACCCACGAAGGGTCCACGAAGAAGCAACCTTGTCTATTCCATCATGGCCTCGCCCACGGAGGCTAGCCTTACTCGGGGTAGATCTTCACGAGTAGGCGATCTCCTTGCCCTTACAAACTTCTTGGTTCAACTCCACATCTCGACGGAGGCTCCCAAGCGACACCTAACCAATCTAGGAGGCACCACCCTCCAAAAGGTAATAGATGGTGTTGATGATGATGAACTCCTTGCTCTTGTGCTTCAAATGATAATCTCCCCAACACTCAACTCTCCTCACTGATTTGGCTGTGGTGGAAGAAGGGATTGAGTGGAAAGCAACTTGGGAAGGCTAGAGATCAAGCTTCATATGGTGGGAGTGGAGCAACTTGATCTCAACACAAGGGTAGGTAGTTCTCTTCTCAGAAATGTAAGGTAGGAGTGGTAGTTCTTTCTGATGGCTCTCTCCACGAATGAAGAGGGGGTGGAGGGGTATTTATAGCCTCCACACAAATCCAACCGTTACACACATTTGAGCAATCTTGGTGGGACCGAAGTTGACAACTCGGTGAGACCGAAAGTTCAAATAATGTGAGCGTTGGGATTTTCGTGGGACCGAAAATACAATCTCGGTGAGTCCGATTCGTGCAAGGACAGGAGCATACCAATCTCGGTGGGACCGACTTCATCATCTCGGTGACACCGATTTGATGACGAAGATTCTGAAGCTTGGCAGCTCAAGTTTGGTGAGACCGAGTTCGAATCGGAAAATCCGAGTTTTCTAGGGTTTGGCTTTATGGTGAGGTGGTTCATCTCGGTGTGGTGAGTTTGGAATATCGGTGGGACCGAGATTACTTATGAGTGTATATGGCGGTGAAAGTTGCTGATAGTTTAGGAGATGTATCACTAAGCACTTGAGCAACGGATCATCATCATAACCTCATCCCTTTTAATAGTATTGGCTTTCCTATGGACTCAATGTGATCTTGGATCACTAAACCAAAAATGGAGTCTTGAGCTTTTGCCAATGCTTGCCTTAGCATTTTGAGGGTCCACTTCTTGATCCTTGCCATACCCATATCAATGAACTTTCTGAAATGATTCTCAAGTAACTATTAGTTCAATGATATATATGTTGTTATTGATTACCAAAACCACCCGGGATTAGTTGCACTTTCAATCTCCCCTTTTGGTAATTGATGACAACATATAGATCAAAGCTTCGACAAAGGATATAATCAATGAATAATATAAATCGCTTTGAGAAGTATGTGATAAGCAAGAGCTCCCCTAAATTTGTGCATTATTTAAGATTTGCGTTTGAATGCAAATGCACAATCGATTAGGATCATGGGTCACTCTTCCATGTCACATACATCTTGGTGGAGCGCACAAAATGATAAGAATGAACAGCATGCACCCAATCACCAAGACATGAGTAAATGGTCATACAAGATAGGAATAGCATATGATAAGCATTAAGCACACATTAAAGCATAGTACGACCAAGCACTCATTAAGGTAGAATCAAGCGTAGTATCAAACACACTTGAATGTCTCGAAAACCAAAAGTATCTCAAAGAAACCGCAAAAGAACGAAAGAGCAAAAGCGCAAAGACAACAAAGACTCTCTCTCGAAGTCCTATGATCTATACAATTTCTCCCCTTTGGCAACAAGTTACCAAAAGTTCGAAATAGCATAGAGCTAAGCGTCACTTTGGGGACTCTGCTGGCGGCTCCGTCAGGTTGATGTCGGAGTGGATATGACAACATCGGCGAAGACTTGGTGATGTCTGTCTTTGGAGGAGTGGTCATTGGAGCTGGAGTTGGAGTAATCACTTTGAACTGTGGGAGGTGGTCAAGTGTAGTCCCGTGTCGATCCTTTGGAATGGCAATGATCGGGTCTGTGGGAACCGGAGCGATCTGTTGATAAGCATCTGGACTAAGTCATCCTGCATCTCGCGCATAAGCTCTTCCTTCTCCCGCTTTGCTTCCTCAATGTCCGCCTCAAGCTTGTTGTGATCACTTGCACTTGATCGACTTCACATCGGGCGTGGATCTTGTCCTCAACAATCCTCTCTAGGCTCTCCCGAGGCTGTACAATGCTGGCGAGCGTTGTTCAATCCTTTGGGTAGCTTCAAGAATCTGCTCTCCAAGCTCTTTGGTTTAGCTGCTGCTTCTTCTTTGCTTCCTTGTCGACTTTGGCTTTCTTGGCAGCTTCAATCTTGGCTTGACCTTCAACGGATGTCGGATCCTCCTCATCCATCACAACAACATTGTCCTCATGCTCGGGCTGCGGTGGTAAGTGTTCTCTATCCAACAAGAATGTGCCCGTGCCAAACTTGGCATTGATAAGCATCTGAATCTGCGGGCAAATCCACATGACCTTTTACGGTCATTGCAGGTCCTCTTAATGGTCTCAACCATCAAGTCCATCACCTTGAAAGGTGCTTTCTCATCAAGTATGTGCAGCATGTTGATAGAGTATCCTCTGATCATGTGATGATCTCCAGACTTGGGCATCAAGGTATGCCTCAGAATAGTATTAGTGGTAGGTAGGCCTGCCTGGAGATAGTAAACTGAGCCGAGCTTCCAGATTCCCAAATCCTTTGCTGGAACCTCTTTGTACATATTCTTCATGGATTCATGATTCTTCTTTGGAATACCATATACATCAATATCATCATCTCGTTGCACTGGAGCATTCAGAAGTTCTGCCCATTCTTCAACAGAAGAAGAAAATTTTTGACCTTCAGTCATCCATGTAATCTTCCCATCAGGGTAGAAATGAGCTGTAGCATAGAATTGAATAATCATCTCATCGTTCCAATTTGTCAACTTCTGACCTACAAAGTCTGCAACACCACAAGCAGTGAAACTTTCATGCACATGTGGAAAGAAATATCTATGCTCTTCGCTGTCAATGTACTTCCAGTCAACGTATCTGGTGTCTGCGACTATGGGCTTCTTGTCCATCAGCACGGTCTCATAGAAGTCCTGCTGCTCTCTGGTGTGAAATCTGGGATCTACAGCAGTTCTTCTCCTCATGGCATATGGGTCAGATTGTCTCCATAGCCTGAGACCTCTATCTTTCCTTGCCTTCATATCCTCAGCTTGAGGATGAGCATCATTATGTAGTGGCGTTTAAGACGAAGTTTCAAAGAAAAACTGGTCCTTCATCATCGACACTGTGGGTGGCACATCATCTTTGTTCTTTTCGATGATCTTTGGAATGTTCTGTTGTCTTCTTGGGCTTGGCAGCGAGGCTTTCTTTGGAGCTGCCTTAGCTGGAAGCAGATTGCTTGGGCTTTGAAGTGGCTCCACCTTGATGGCATCACCCATGAGCTTAGGCTTCGAGGAGGCTGGGGTGCTTCCTCATCCTCATCTTCTCTTCTGCATCATCATGCACTAACCTCTTTCTCTTGGAAGTTTTCTTCACTTTGCTTGCAACTGCCTCTCCCAAATTCAGCTTCTTAGCAGCAGTTGATTGCTTTACTTTGCTGGTGCCCTTCTTAGTTTGTTGACCTTGAGGCTCTTTGGCAACAACCTTTCTCTTAGGCTTTGAGGTGACCTCTTCCTCAACGACAAAATCTGAGTCCTCATCATCCGAGTTCCTCTTCTTTCTAGCTCGGTGGCTGCAGGAGGTAAGCCACTTGGTGTACTCCTCTCACCATCATCGATGAGCTGCTAGGATCGGGACTAGTGCACCGCCTCTGGAATATCTGCAATGGGTGTCTCGACCTGTTACATTGTCACGGCATCGACATGGTGACAACTTTGTGAATAGATAAGGTGTAGGCGAGTAGAAGAGTCATCACAAACTGCGAAGTTTTGCAAAAAATGAGTTCAAATTTTAGTATTAGGTTTTCATCAAGACATTTCGGTCGGACCGAGTTTAAAATTCGTGAATCCGAAGTGTTTTAACAGAAGCTTTCACATCACTTTCGGTTGGACCGAAGTGGGTTTCGGTCCTGCCGAAAACACTAGGGTTTCACAGAATCGTTATTTCGGTCACACCGATTTGCACAACTCGGTTGGACCGAAGGGCGCAGTGCAATGGCCATAGGCCAAATCGGTCATACCGAAACTATAAAATCGGTCTCACCGAGATGTGTTCGGCGGAAACCTAACCCTAAAACTTTTACTCGAATCTAGTCCAAACGAACTAATCGGTGTACAGGAAGATTTCAATCGTGGCAAGATTCTAGGCAAACCAAACGTGCATTGAATCGGAGATGGGAGCACGAGTGGGATCAAAACTCACCCTAACTTGGTGGAGTTTCTCTCTGGCGGCAACGGCGCGGAGAAGATGTCCGTTGACGGCGACGGAGACTGCGGCGGGCGCCTGGCGGCAACAGCGGCGATCCGGAGACCAAGGCGGCGGCAGCAAGAAGGTGTGGGGCGAAGTGTTTGAAGGAGAAATCAGCGCGGCCCTCGGAGTATATATACCCCTTTGTTGTCGGTGGGACCGAGTTGTAAAACTTCGGTGGCACCGATGGATAACTTTTGGCAGATTATGCACTTCGTCACGCCGAAAATCACAACTCGGTTTCACCGAGGTGAAAACCTAGATCGATCTAAATGCTTTCGGTTCGACCGAGTTTGAGAGTTGGTCTGACCAAATCAATTAGAAGGTTTTGGAAGTTAGCCCTTGACGGATCGGTGGCTCAAAGTGCTCCTCACTCGGAGGGTCCAAAATGACTTGTTCAAAATTTGTGATGTAAGCATGAATAGAATTTGAGACAAGAAAGCATAGATAGCTAGGGGAGGTACTTAGGCATTCTTGTCCATCCATTTGGTCAGAAAAATCAAAACGACCAAAACAACAAATGGATGTCCTTGAATGGATAAAATCATGCATCCATCATGCTCACACAATAAGATAGCAAATGAAATATGTGTCAAACATGCACAATCAAAACTCTAGCTACTATCACACAATTTGTCAATGACTAGGTCATCTTTATATGAGTATATTGACTTAGGAGCCAAATGAGAACATTTGATCATAGGTCATACTCATCGTTTAAGCACAAGTGGGGTTTCCACTTTTACATAAAGCATTGATGTGTTCACATCATTTGAAGATGCTTTAGCTCAATTTCTAGAGCAAAGCTCCCCCTAGATGTGAAAACCCCTTTTAAAGGGTCAAACTAACCTTGGGTTGTCGTAGAAGACTTCATGTAGATGTTGAAGATGTGGATGCTCAATGTTGATGAAGACCATCAAGAGTTGGGAGCAATCCTTTGGATTCGGGCACTTTCAATACCTACATGGGTTAGTCCCACAAGGAACAAACAAGGATATCCATGGACATAGATTGAAGTTCACAGTAGATGATGTCCATGAAAGCAATGATTACCTTGTCCCTTGACTTACCAACAAGAGGGTTTGTGACTCCATGAACTAGTGCACGATGTGGAAGTTGATTGCACAAGTTTTTGCCAAAATGAATGTGAGTGAAGTATGTTGGCGGAGTCACCCTCAAGAACTTTCTAGTTCTTCTTCTTTGGGATCCACATCATCTTGATGGGAATCCTTGGGGTTGTAGTTGAGCTTGACGAAGTAGAACTTGACGTTTCCTTGGGAACCCACTTGACCATGGCTTGAGGTGCTTCAACAAATGCATCAATCTCCTCTTGAAGCTTGTCCTTGCCTTTTAGCTTGTGGTCTTGTGGTGGAAGGTCATCTTGAGCTTGTTCCA
Organism: Aegilops speltoides; assembly: GCA_021437245.1. Classification (NCBI taxonomy): domain Eukaryota; kingdom Viridiplantae; phylum Streptophyta; class Magnoliopsida; order Poales; family Poaceae; genus Aegilops; species Aegilops speltoides. The sequence goes on along the minus strand of CM038142.1, from coordinate 302,111,037 downwards.
CATTGGAAGAAGTAGGATCATACTTCTCCTTTTGAGGAATAAACTGTGGAGTAGGATATTGACCTTCTTCCCATTCAACACCCTCGGCGTTGAACTTTCGCTCAAAACCAATTCCTTGATTCTTCCGGTGCCTTCCTTGCTTGCGAACAATTTCCTCAAAGTTCTTGCTTCCGGCAAGGCTCTTGTAGACACCTTTCTCTATAATCCCTTTCAATAAACTATTTTCTTGCTCAAGTGTAACTTGGCTTGAAACATTGTTAGTGGAATCAAGAGAACTACTAGAAGCAACAATATTGGATTTAGCATGGTTATTGTTACTACTAGATGAAGAATTTTTCTTATGCTTGTCATGCTTAGTTTTAATGGGTGGCAAGAAATTAGACAAGAGAAGTCGTTTGGCAAGATATGAAGAACTCTTCTTTCGAAGATCGTCATTGATTGCTTTTAGAAACTCATGTTCTTGCTCTAGAGTGAGCTTCTCGAAGCGTAGCTTCTCATGAGATCTTAGAAGCTCTCTATGATCTTCTTGAGTTGTTTCATGAGCTAACTTAAGAGTGTTTAGTTCTTTAGTTAGACGCTCAATCTCCTTCATAGCATTGTCATTCGACTCTTCTCGACTATAAAGACTACTAGCATGTTCATCATTACTAGGCTCACTAGATTTATCAAGCAAGAGCTCATCTTCACCAAGCAAGTCATCCTCATCACTATTGAAGTCAATGAATTCAGGGTGTGATACCTTGGGGCCTTTAGCCATGAAGCATCTTCCAATTCCCTCATTTGGTGAATCAAATAAGTCGTAGGAGTTGGAGTTGGAGGATCTGAGAGCAAGACCGCAACACCTTCATCTTGATTGTAGTCGAGTTGGAGTGATAGCTTCTTTCGGATTGATTGTCGGAGTCGGGCCGAGACCCATTCACCTACATGAGCTTGATGTTTTCTTCTTGTGTAGCTCCTTGATGACTTGTCTTTCCTCTCCGAATCCTTGCTTCTCCGAGAGGGTCTTCGTTCATAACGATCATCTCTACTACTTCTCTCTTTCGAGGTGACTCATCTCTTGAGCTTCTTCTTCTTGGAGATTCTTCTCTTCTCTTGTGGGGAGCGAACACTCATTTGAGTAGTGTCCGGTCTTCCACAATTGTAGCAGATTCGATCACGACTAGAAGATCTCTTTTCATCATATGATCTAGACTTTGAGCTTCTCTCTTTGCCTCTACTCTTGTAGAATTTGTTGAAGTTCTTCACCATTAGGCTTATCTCTTCATTGGAAACTAGCTTGTCACTTGAGTTTGTGGGAGCATCACTTGTAGCTTTGTAAGCACCACTTGACTTGTTGTGAAGCTCTTCCTTATCCTTGAGTGTCATCTCATGAGCAACAATTCTTCCAATGACTTCGGTTGGCTTGAGATTCTTGTAGTTTGGCATCATTTGGATCAAAGTGCACACGGTGTCATACTTTCCATCCAAAGCTCTGAGAATCTTCTTGATGATGAATCGGTCGGTCATTTCTTCGCTTCCTAAGCCGGCAATCTCATTTGTAATGAGAGCAAGCCTAGAGTACATTTCAGCGACTCCTTCACCTTCCTTCATCTTGAACTTGTCAAGTTGACCTTGAAGAACATCTAGCTTTGATTCCTTCACGGACTCGGTACCTTCGTGCATTTCAACCAAAGTATCCCAAATCTCTTTTGCATTCTCAAGACGGCTGATTTTGTTGAACTCCTCGGGACACAAAGCATTGAAGAGAATGTCACAAGCTTGAGCATTGTTTTGCAACATCCGCAATTCTTCCGTTGTAGCCATGATCCGGAACTTTTCCTTCCTCGAAGAATTCACCTTGCATACCAACACAAATAATGCCCCATGCGGCTGGGTTATGGCCAAGAATATGCATTTTCATTTTATGCTTCCAACTAGCAAAATTTGTACCATCAAAGTAAGGACCTCTCTGAAAATTACCCTCACTAGGCGCCATACTCTCCTAGGTTGTGAAACCAAGCTTATGGAGTCAATGCAATGGAAACCAATACAATGGAAACCAAAGCTCGATACCACTTGTAGGATCGAAAGTATGTCTAGAGGGGGGTGATTAGACTACTTGACAATATAAAAATTCTGCCTTTTGACAAAGAACAGTTTTGGCGATTCACAATTATGATCAAGTCAAGCATCACCCTACACATGCAATTCTAGAGTATAGGCAGCGGAAAGTAAATTGCACATGTAGTAAAGAGAGGTGGAGAAGAGCAAACGCAATTTTGGAGACGCGGTGATTTTTCTCGTGGTTCCGATAGGTGGTGCTATCGTACTTCCACGTTGATGGAGACTTCAACCCACAGAGGGTAACGGCTGTGAGAGTCCACGGAGGGCTCCACCCACGAAGGGTCCACGAAGAAGCAACCTTGTCTATTCCATCATGGCCTACGCCCACGGAGGGCTAGCCTTACTCGGGGTAGATCTTCACGAAGTAGGCGATCTCCTTGCCCTTACAAACTTCTTGGTTCAACTCCACATCTCGACGGAGGCTCCCAAGCGACACCTAACCAATCTAGGAGGCACCACCCTCCAAAAGGTAATAGATGGTGTTGATGATGATGAACTCCTTGCTCTTGTGCTTCAAATGATAGTCTCCCCAACACTCAACTCTCCTCATTGATTTGGCTGTGGTGGAAGAAGGGATTGAGTGGAAAGCAACTTGGGAAGGCTAGTGATCAAGCTTCATATGGTGGGAGTGGAGCAACTTGATCTCAACACAAGGGTAGGTAGTTCTCTTCTCAGAAATGTAAGGTAGGAGTGGTAGTTCTTTCTGATGGCTCTCTCCACGAATGAAGAGGGGGTGGAGGGGTATTTATAGCCTCCACACAAAATCCAACCGTTACACACATTTGAGCAATCTCGGTGGGACCGAAGTTGACAACTCGGTGAGACCGAAAGTTCAAATAATGTGAACGTTGGGATTTTCGGTGGGACCGAAAATACAATCTCGGTGAGTCCGATTCGTGCAAGGACAGGAGCATACCAATCTCGGTGGGACCGACTTCATCATCTCGGTGACACCGATTTGATGACAGAAGGTTACAGAAGCTTGGCAGCTCAAGTTTCGGTGAGACCGAGTTCAGAGTCGGAAAATCCGAGTTTTCTAGGGTTTGGCTTTATGGCTGAGGTGGTTCATCTCGGTGTGACTGAGTTTGGAATATCGGTGGGACCAAGATTACTTATGAGTGTATATGGCGGTGAAAGTTCTTGATAGTTTAGGAGATGTATTACTAAGCACTTGAGCAACCAGATCATCATCATAACCTCATCCCTTTTAATAGTATTGGCTTTCCTATGGACTCAATGTGATCTTGGATCACTAAACCAAAATGGAGTCTTGAGCTTTTGCCAATGCTTGCCTTAGCATTTTGAGGGTCCACTTCTTGAGTCCTTGCCATACCCATATCACTGAACTTTCTGAAATGATTCTCAAGTAACTATTAGTTCAATGATATATATGTTGTTATTGATTACCAAAACCACCCGGGGATTAGTTGCACTTTCAAGCCACTAGGCATGTCGCGGTCTTAGTGGGTCGCTCCGAAAAGTTAATCACATAAAGACCGTTCTCGACATGCCCAACAAAGGCTACTTTAAGAGTCTTGCTCCACAAGAGGGCCACGTTATCAATATCAAAGAAAGTGGCAAAGCCCATGAGTGCAAGTTTACGAACTGAAAGTAGATTGTAAGCAAGGGACTCAACAAGCATGACTTTCTCAATCGTTAGATTATGAGAAATGACAACCTTGCCAAGACCAAATACCTTAGAAGACGAGGCATCACCCCACTCCATGTGGTGGGCATAGAAGGGATCTTGTGCACGTCCACCACCAAGTCCTTGCTTCCAGTCTTATGATTTGTTGCTCCACTATTGAGCAACCATGATCCCCCACCGGAAGCAAACACCTACAAGAGATCAATGCTTGATTTTAGGTACCCATTTTGTAATGGGTCCTTTGATGTTAGTAACAAGGGTCTTAGGAACCCAAATAGACCATTCAATGTACTCATAAGGAGAACCAACAAATTTAGCATAAACATGCCCATCACTAGCATGACACAACACATAAGAAGGGTTAAAGTCGCCGGCTTTGTCGGAAGGAGTGGCATTTCCCTTTTTGACATCACCACCCTTCACATTGTTCTTCTTCTCCTTAGGAGCACCCTCTCCCTCCTTCACAAAAGTTTGCTTGATAGGAGGAGGTCGTTTGGCCTTGTCGTTCTTCTTGTTCTTGGACTTGGGTGCAAACTTGTTAGTGGGATCACCCACTTTCATCGGCAAGGTAGATAGTTTAAGTCCTTCTAAGAATTTATTAAACATGCTTTCAACCTCGTTTGTCATGGAGGTTTTCAATGTGTCCAAAGCCACATTGAATTCCTCACGAGAAACTGCGGTTCCCCCATCGGTCATAGACAAGCTTAGATTCACACCGGAGTGCTCCTCCCCACCGTCTACGGTGTCAACCATACTCTTCGGACGGCAAAGTCCTTAATAAAGAGACGAGGCTCTGATACCAATTGAAAGGATCGATGTAGTAAACTAGAGGGGGGGGGGGTGAATAGGCAACTAACAATTTTTAGCTTCTCTTTACCAAATTAAACTTTGCATCAAAGTATGTTGTCTAGATATGCAACTATGTGAGCAACCTATATTATGCAACAGCAACAAGCACACAAGCAAGCAAGGGATACAACACAAATAAGCTTGCCCAAGTAAAGACACGAGATAACCAAGAGTGGAGCCGGTGAAGACGAGGATGTGTTACCGAAGTTCCTTCCTTTTGAGGGGAAGTACGTCTCCATTGGAGCGGTGTGGAGGCACAATGCTCCCTAAGAAGGCACTAGCACCACCGTATTCTCCTCACGCCCTCACACAATGTGAGATGTCGTGATTCCACTATTGGTGCCCTTGAAGGCGGCAACCGAACCTTTACAAACAAGGTTGGGGCAATCTCCAGAACTTAATTGGAGTCTCCCAACGACACCATGAAGCTTCACCATAATGGACTATGGCTCCGCGGTGACCTCAACCGTCTAGGGTGCTCAAACACCCAAGAGTAACAAGATCCGCTAGGGATTAGTGGGGGGAATCAAATTTCTCTTGGTGGAAGTGTAGATCGGGGCCTTCTCAACCAATCCCGAGAAAATCAACAAGTTTGATTGGCTAGGGAGAGAGATCGGGCAAAAATGGAGCTTGGAGCAACAATGGAGCTTAGGGGTGGAAGAGGTGGTCAACTAGAGGAAGAAGACACCCCTTATATAGTGGAGAGACAAATCCAACTGTTATCCACTTAACCAGCTTGCGACCTGCGGTACTACCGCCCCAGACAAGCGGTACTACCGCAAGGGCTCACGGTACTGCCATGACGGATCAGTAGTACTACCGCTGCTTTCTGGCGAGAGCCAGCCCAGGCCGAACCAAGAAGGCTGAGGGCGGTATCGCTACGACGCTGCATTATCGCTCCCCTTGCGGTACTACCGCAAGGCAGATTGACTATCTCGGAAGGCGCGATGAATAAAAATACATCCGTGCCAATTTCCGCTGAAAATCAAACAATGCAAAAATCCGACACGGTACTACAGCGCATGGCATGCGGTACTACCACGCAGGGAGCGGATGTAAAAAGTTACATCCGCCCCTACTTCCGCTCATGTTGCTATGCTAGGCCAGGACTCACGGTACTACCGCGTATGGCGCGGATGTAAAAAATTACATTCGCCCCTACAGCCGCACGAGCGGCTGAGTCTGGTCTGAGGCCATGGTACTATAGCTCCTTAGGAGCGGTACTACCATGGGCACCTACGGTACTACCGCAAGGGCGTGCGGTACTACCGCTCCTAAGAGCAGTACTACCGCATGCCTCAGAACAGCAACACTAGGAATCCTTCTCTTTGCATATATATGAAGAAAACGGAGGATGCTCCAAAGTGCAAAGGGAAAGGCGGTGCAGAGGGAGTAAATGTGTACGTGATGATTCCACCCGAACCTTTCCAACGCGGACCCCCTCTTAATAGTACGGCTTTCCTATGACTCAAATCCACCGAAAAGAAACATAAAAAAATGCCGTCTTCAATAGTCTTCGAGGGGCACCAAACCGTCTTGTGCCTAGTGATGAAATGTCTGAAATACTCTAGGCACATGATTAGTCCGCAAAAGCATTGTCATCAATCACCAAAACACCTTAGGGATAAATATGCCCATACAAGCATCAATGCGCCCGCACCGTTCCGATGGAGCTTTCCACCCTGGAGCCACTTGTACCCAGGTACACTCTACCCCCTGTCGATGACCTCCATAGCGGACACCACACCCGGCAGGTGTTCGGTCAAATGCCATTGAGCTTATTTTCAAATGGTCTGTCATTTTTAGAGTACAAAGGATGATTAGCTACTCGACCATGGAGGATGAGTTGTGCGATGTGTGGCTCGCCGTATGCGCGAATTTTCATAGGTAGGAGCAGAGAGGAGCCCTTCTGGGAGCAAGTGCATGAAAAGTTTCATGGATGAAAACACATTGCGCTCTACGACATGTACATCATTCAACCACGCAATGTTAGGTCCTTGTTGTATTGCTGGCGTGCTATCCAGGTAGTGTCATCAGGTTTTGCAACTTGGTTAGTCAACTTGAGGCAATGTGGCCATTGCACGCGGACATGGAGGAGATGGTAAGTTTTACTTCCTCTTGCTCAACTTGTTGATTGATTCATTCACTCCATGTTGGTCTACACATTATATGTAGCCCGCACACACCGCCGTGGTGTATCATAGGACAGAGGTACGGCCATTTACATGAACACACTATTGGATGAAGCTGAAGGGAGAGTTTGCGTGGAACGACATGATTCGTTCATGAAAAACTTGCTGGACATCCCGGATCTAGTCGAATTAGAGATATAGTTGTACTAGACTTCATTTGTATGCTATGTATGGATGATTTGTACTATTTTCTATCCGAACTTTGATGAATATCGGCCGCTTTCCATGAATTTTGTCCGGTTAGTTAAAATGTGGTTTGAAATGTATGCGGCTAGCGTTGGATGGCGTCCTTCCATAACTATGTCCGCGGACTGGTCCCCTGATACGTCTCCAACGTATCTATAATTTTTAATTGTTCCATTCTATTCTAGTATTAATCTTGGATGCTTTAGATACATTTACAAGCAATATATATCATTTTTGAGACTAATCTATTAACTTAGTGTCCAGTGCCAGTTGCTATTTTTTGCCTGTTTTTGGTTTTCAGAATATCAGTACCAAACGAAGTCCAAATGCGCCAAATTTTTTTAGAGATATTTTTTCTGGACTAAAGAGACACTAGAAGCTTGGGAGAAGACCAGATGATGAAATGTGGGCCACGAGGCACCAGAGCGCGCCCGAGGGGTGGTTGCACCCTGGTGACTCGTGGGGCCTACGTGGCTCCATTTGACCTAACTTTGTCTCTATAAATTCTCTAAAATTATGAAACCAACATGGAGCCAGCCAAAATACTTTTTTCGCTGCCACAAGTTTCAGAACCACGGGATCCCATCTGGAGGCCTTTTTTAGCACTCTGCCGAAGGGGGATTCGATCACGGAGGGGCTCTACATCAACCTTGCTACCCTTCTGATGATGTGTGAGTAGTTTAGCACGGACCTACGGGTCCATAGTTAGTAGCTAGATGTCTCTCTCTCTCTCTCTCTCTCTCTCTCTCTCTCTTTGATCTTCAATACAATATTCTCCTTGATATTTTTGGAGTTCTATTCGATGTAATCACTTTTGCGGTGTGTTTGTAAAGGTCCAATGAATTGTGAGTTTATGATCAGATTTATCCATAAATATTATTGGAGTTTTCTCTGAACCCTTTTTATGCATATGATTGTTATACTTTCGTATTTCTCTCCGATCTATTGATTTGATTTGGCCAACTTGATTGACTTTTTTTGCAACGGGAGAGGTGTTTTGTAATGGGTTCAATCTTGTGGTGCTCAATCCCAATGACAGAAAGGGACATGACCGTATTTGTATCGTTGCCATTAAGGATAAAAAGATGGGGTTTATTCATGAATGAGCTTATCTTGTCTACATCATGTCATTTTGCTTAAGGCGTCACTCCGCTCTTTATTAACTTAATACTCTAGATGCAGCTGGACATCGGTCGATGGTGTGGAGTAATAGTAGTAGATGCAGATAGGAGTTGGTCTACTTGTCTCGGACGTGATGCCTATATACATGAACATTGCCTTGAATATCGTCTAAGATTATTCGGTTTTATATCAATTGCCCAACAGTAATTTGTTTACCCACAATATGTTATTTTCATAAGAGAAGCCTCTAGTGAAAACTATGGGCCCCGGGTCTACTTTTATCATATATAAAATCCTAAAAATACCTTACTGCAATTTTACTTTATTTATTTTATTTTGTATTTTCGTTCTATCTATCTATCAATTACTACACAATTTAATCTCGCAGGTAACTGCCAAGGGATTGGCACCCCTTGTTCGCGTTGGATTGCAAGGATTTGTTGTTTGTGTGCAGGTGTTGTTACTGAGGTGTTGCTTGGTTCTCCTACTGGATTGATAACCTTGATTCTTAACTGATGGAAATAATTATCTCTATTTACTGCATCATCCTCTCCTCTTTGGGGAAATCCGAACGCAGTTCACAAGTAGCATCCTCCAATCCGCGGACGGATGCGGGAGGATTTCTGCGGGTTGCTATGGGAGATGCCCTAATAACATTTACATTAGGGCGTAGACCGTAACAAAGGACTCCATGTCGAACATCTAGGGGGTTGATGAAACAAGGACTGCAAACAAGGATTTTCCATTTGGGCTTGAGCTTCAACAATCATTTTGAAAACTAGCTGGACAAAATGAAAACCTCCATGATGGCAATGGGTTGCATAGGAAAAAAAGTAGAATCCCTTAGCTAATATAGACATATCCTGCTATTTTTGGAAGAATGACAAACTATGAGGAGATGTAGCAACAAATAGTGCAATGGTAAACAAAGAGAAATTAGACAAGTGATGCAATAATTGTTTGTGCCATGTGAGAAATCAATAAATATGCGACAATGTTTACAGCAAAATATGTGAGAAAATATAGGAAACAAAGAAGTATGGATGTCATGCAAGCCCATGGGAGAAATTGACATAACTTGTCGGACAAGAAGCAACAATTTTGTGCTATCACCACATATGTGCGATGCAAAGGAAGCATACAAATTTGATTTCTCGGTTTGGCATGTTTGAAGGATCAGGATGGACCCGAAGGAAGGTTGAATAGGTATCTACAAATTTTAGCCTTTTCCTTTATAAGGGTAGGCTGTGTGGAATATAAAGTGTGCCAATGTAGCTACGGTGAGTACAATTTATAGATGTTTTGCAAGGTCAAGAGACCAAAGTAAAACACTGATGAACAAACTCACATAAGAATTAATCAAACATGTGGAGATGAAGATGTAACCCATGTTCACTTCCTTTGGAGGGAATTGAAGGGGTGCGAAACCACAATGGCTTCCTTCATCACAAAGGGGATGCTCAACCACTCGTGGTAGACCTTGAGGCGGCCTCCATGCATTTACAAACGATATGGTAAATCACATATTAATTCCTCCACGGTGACACCTACCACCTATGAGTCTCCAACCTCCAAAACAGGGACTACTCCAAAAGTGACAATGCTCCAAATCTCAATCAAACAAGAAAATGATTGGTAAAAGTGTGAAAATGGATGGAACTTTCTAGGGTTGGCTTCCCTATTGAGTCTCCAACAACCAAAGGATAAGGGCTCGAGACAAATGGTGAAACTTGCTTCGCGCTTGATCTAAAATGAATGCTCAAGAGGTAATTATATTCAAAGTGAAAAGGGACACGTCCAGAGAGCGATAGGGGAGCCGGCAATCCAACACTAGTCATCAAAATTTCCCTGTTTGTCCACCAACGCACAGCTCGAGCATGATAGCCATGCACGCACTGCACTCATAAATGACAAAGGAATACCATGTCGAAGAGGTAGACGACGCACGCGGGCGGTTGGAGAGGTATGCGACCCCTAGGCATCTTCAGGTAACCGGTCGAGCAGGTCGAGATGCTCTTCTGCATTACTGCGTGTTTCTCGGCTGGGGAGGCGGGACGCGACATCATCAGCACCGGGGGAGCCGGCACGGCCTGTGTTTGCCTAAGGTTGTTGTTGGCAACACAAATCCCGGAGTTCTCGTGGTGAAGCGCGGTGGAGGTAGTCGTTGCGCTAAGTCATGGCACACCATTTTGAATTAAAGCGCGCTAGGAGGAGCCGCGCCAGGGCCTACTCCGCCCTAGGCTGCAATGCAGGGAGCGGCTGAGTGGGGCCCATGGTTGCACGCCCTTGAGTTGGTCCAATTCGTGCCACGGAGACCGCATGGCTGCTACGTTTACGGGGCCCATTGAATATGGGGCCCTTCGCGCTCGCCATCAATCACATCCGCCTGAAGGAAATATGCCCTAGAGGCCATAATAAAGTTATTATTTATTTCCTTAATTCATGATAAATGTTTATTATTCATGCTAGAATTGTGTTAACCGGAAACTTAGTACATGTGTGAATACATAGAGAAAACCTATAGTCCCTAGTATGCCTCTACTTGACTAGCTCATTAATCAAAGATGGTTATGTTTCCTAACCATAGACATGTGTTGTCGTTTGATGAACGGGATCACATCATTAGGAGAATGATGTGATGGACATGACCCATCCGTTAGCTTAGCATTATGATCGTGTTAGTTTCATTGCTACTGCTTTCTTCATGACTTATACAAGTTTCTCAGACTATGAGATTATGCAACTCCCGAATACCGGAGGAACACTTTGTGTGCTACCAAATGTCTCAACGTAAAAGGGTGATTATAAAGGTGCTCTACAGGTGTCTCCGAAGGTGTTTGTTGGGTTGGCATAGATCGAGAGGATTTGTCACTCCGTGTTTCGGAGAGGTATCTCTGGGCCCTCTCGGTAATACTCATCACTATAAGCCTTGCAAGCAATGTGACTAATGAGTTAGTTGTGGGATGAAGTATTACAGAACGAGTAAAGAGACTTGCCGGCAACAAGATTGAACTAGGTATTGAAATACCGACGATCGAATCTCGGGCAAGTAACATACCGATGACAAAGGGAACAACGTATGTTGTTATGCGGTTTGACCGATAAAGATCTTCGTAGAATATGTAGGAACCAATATGAGCATCCAGGTTCCGCTATTGGTTATTGACCGAAGACGTGTCTCGGTCATGTCTACAAAGTTCTCGAACCCGTAGGGTCCGCACACTTAACGTTCGATGACGATTGGTATTATGAGTTTATGTGTTTTGATGTACCGAAGGTAGTTTGGAGTTCCGGATGTGATCACAGACATAACGAGGAGTCTCGAAATGGTTGAGACATGAAGAATGATATATTGGACGACTATGTTTGGACATTGGAATGATTCCGAATGAGGTCGGGCATTTACCAGAGTACCGGGGGGGGGGGGGTTACCGGAACCCCCCGGGGAGTGTATGGGCCTTATTGGGCCATAGTGGGAGAGAGGAGGAGGCAGCAAGGTGGAGGGCGCCCCCCAGGCCCAATCCAAATTGGGTGGGGGGCCGGCCTCCCCTTTCCTTCCCTCTCTCTTCCCCTTCCTTTCTCTCCTACTCCAACTTGGGAAGGGGGAATCCTACTCCTGCTCGGAGTAGGACTCCCCCCCGTGGGCGCGCCATAGAGGGTCGGCCCTTCCCCTCCTCCACTCCTTTATATACGAGGGAGGGGGCACCCCTTAGACACACAAGTTGACAATAGCCGTGTGCGGTGCCCCCCTCCACAGTTACACACCTCGGTCATATCGTCGTAGTGCTTAGGCGAAGCCCTGTGCCGGTAACTTCATCACCACCGTCACCATGCCGTTGTGCTGACAAAACTCTCCCTCGGCCTCAACTGGATCAAGAGTATGAGGGGCGTCTCTGAGCTGAACGTGTGCTGAATGCGGAGGTGACGTACGTTCGGTGCTTGGATCGGTTGGACCGCGAAGACGTTCGACTACATCAACCACGTTAACTAAACGCTTCCGCTTTCAGTCTATGGGTACGTGGACACACTCTCCCCTCTCATTGCTATGCATCACATAAATAGATCTTGCATGATCGTAGAATGTTTTTTGAAATTACTGCGTCCCCCAACAGTGGCATCTGAGCCAGGTCTATGCGTAGATGTTATATGCACGAGTAGAACACAGAGAATTGTGGGCGATAATAGTCATACTTCTTACCAGCATGTCATACTTTGTTTCGGCGGTATTGTTGGATGAAGCGGCTCAGACCGATTGTCGGTGGGAAACGACACCTATGGGATCACGAGGATCCCTTCTGCGGTTGCGGGGGCGCAAGGTTGTGAGAAGAGCAGGATTAGTAATCAGCACAAGGATCATTTACCCTGGTTCGGGCCACGAGGAATTCATAAAACTCTAGTCCTAGTTTGGTGGATGTATTGAATATTCTTGAGCTCTTGAACTATCTATGGTGGCCGTGTGGTTCAAAAGAGCCGAATCCACCTCCAGTACGCCATGGGCCTCCTTTTATAGTCGAAAGGGACTGTCACAGTGGCACACAGGAGGTGGAAAGGCCTACAGTGCTATGAGCTTATCGCTCGTATTACAGGACAAGACGCATTTAATGCGTAGCTTAGGTGTCTTCTTTTTCTTTATCGGGGACGGGAGCGAGGCCCGTCCCATCCATTGCCGCTCCTCCTTGCTTCGACACGCGCCCTGGCCAGCGATGCATGCAGCATCGTGTAGGCAAGCAAGTAGTTGAGGTGGCGCGGTGGTGGAGCCTTCACGAAGATCTGCATGCCGCCACGCAGGTGTGTGCTGAGTTGGCCTGGAAGCTGCATGTTGCCACACCATTGCCTGCCCAGCTGGTTGAGCTGGCAGCTGCATGTGAACGGCGGTGGAGACTTGGTTGGTGCGGGCCTGGCAATGGCCCCGCAGACGCCCTTGGCAAGGGCCTTGTCGGGTGGCCCGGCAAGGGTCTTGCCAGGGCGCGCTGTCGTCCCCGGCAAGGATCTTGCTAGGGGTCTTGTGGGTTTCCTCGGCAAGAATCTTGTCGAGGATCGTTGCCTTCCAATCCTCATCTGATCTTGAATATTCTTTGTCTTCACAAAGATCTGCATGCCACCATGGAGGTGCCTCCCGAGCCCTGGCCCAACGTGGTCGATGGTGTTGGAGACTGTGGGTTCGAGGGTAGCTCACTCCGCTGGTGTGGGTGAGCCGCCCCGGCAAGGGTCTTGCCAGGGAAACCTGCTTCATCCATCTGCTCTCAGTGGTCTCTGTCTTTGGCGTTGCGCTGATTGTTTCTGTGTTTGTGGCTCTGATTTCCTGTCTCCGCCCTGCTTAAGTGTGGCCGTGGGCGCGGCTCTGGCTGCCCGCGCACAAATAAGGGGCACAAAAGAGCACCTCTATTTTAGTACACCAACAGGAGCCCCCGGGCCTGGTCCACACATAAGCGTGAAATGTTGTTGGGCTAGGCCCAGAATGGTGTGCGGGCAGGCGGGGCGGTTTTTACCGTGGTAAAACTTCCCGTTTGCTGCGCTTCCCCATGACCCGCGTTGAATGCGCGACGTGGGGGTAGCACGCGAGTGACCGAAGCACGCTCGCATCATCTTGCGGTGGGCAACAAAGAGGCGGCTTGCGTGTTCCCTTAAGACCGCAGGGCCACCACTCATTTACTGCCCTTACATGGGAACCGTCGCTCCACGCGTCCCGTTGCGCCCGTCTCTTGCGCCATGTTTGCTGCATGCATGACGCAGAGTGAATGATAGGTGCGCGGGATACAGGAAGTCGCGCGCGCGTGGGTTGATTCCCACGCCTTCAATTGGGCGGGGAGGGCGGTCGACGACCCCGCCCGTTGTCACTTCAATGAGCCGGATTGGCCGAAGGGGGCGGCCGAGCCCTGCCCTCGCCCCTTTATAAAGAGGAGAGCGAGAGGAACGGTGCCTCTCAATCCTTCGTCACCTGCTTCTCCCCATTCCTGCTCCCTCCTTCCTTCTGCCATGGCGAGGGGGCGTGGCGATGCTTCATCGGTGGCGGCGAGGGTCTCGGCTAGACGATGCATCGCTCTTCCCCAAGAGCTCGTGGCGGCAGAGCCAGCCGTTAGAGGAAGGGGTAGGGGCGAGGTCGAGGCCGTCGCGGTGTTCGGGGAAGAGGAGGACGGGGCAGCGCATCAGCCTCGCCTCTGCCAGCGGTCCCTCCCCCGGTGGAGGGCCACATCGGGGACAACCCCTACGAGTTCTTCCTCAGGCTGCGCCAGCTGCCGCGCCGTCTTCTACGTCTCCCGACCCCATTTGCGCGGGAGATGGGGCTGGACCCGCCGCAGGCATTGCTGCTGCATATGAGGGGCTATGGGAACAGCGGTACATGGGCCGACGTCGAGTTCCCCGCCCCTCACATCATGTATCTTCGCCGAGGGTGGAAGACCTTTTCCCGTATCCATAGCCTGACGGAGGGGCTCACTCTCCATTTCAAGTTAATGGAGAGCGGACTCCTTTCCGTCAAGGTCTTTCAGGCACCGGGACTCGCGTAAGGTGCTGCGTGGAAGCTCCTCGATGTGAAGACTCCTCCTCGGCGAGTGATGGCGAGACAGCGGCAGGCGGCAGCGAGGCTAGCAGGCGGCGGGGCAGCCAGGTCCGACTAGGCGTCAGGCGCGCCGCTCTGGGGCGACACTGGCGACCCCATCATCCGTGTCGCCGGCTCCCTGAACTTCTCGGGGCCATCTCCTTGGGCGGCTGGCTCGGGAGGCTGGAGAAGACGAAGAGGGCAGGTGGCGGGCTGTAAAGCCGAGTCTGTGAACCTTGACGCCTTAAATCGCGTGTGCCGATCTTGCCGCCTTGTCTTCCAGCTCTTCTCCCATCATCATCATCACCAGATTCCCTTCGGGGTGGCCACCGAGATGTTCTCCTGGTGCCTTCTGCTGCTCACACCTCGCCTAGGCGCCCCTTTTGCCCTTTTGCTTTCTTGTTTCATTTCCTAAGGAGAGGGACAAGAAAGGGATTACGAGCACCTTATCTTTTCTCAACTTGTAAGCCTACGGGCCTTATTTAGATCTAAAACCTGTAATCTCCCCTTTCATGTTTATGTTCCGTACTTACTGTACATGTATGGAACATATAAATGGAAAAGGGGTGCTTGCCGGGTCTTGTGCGTGCGTGTGAGCAAAGCCCACACCAAGGAACAAGTCCTTGTTATTTTTAATATAAGCATTGTTGCCCGGCAGCAGGCCTTGCCGTTCCCCCACTCCATTCGTCCATACTCACGCCTCTGGCGGAGGCAGGGACGAAGTGGGGGTGGGCCCTTCGCTTGCTTCCTTGCCGCCGCGGCTACAACCATATTCCGGACCAAGAAGTTCTTTGGTGATAGGAACGAGGGGAGCACGGTAGCCTTTGAACAAAACGAGGTTCCATACATCCCAAGTTTCATACGGGAATGCATGACAGGGGACGGGAAAACTTATCTGAATCTACAGCCCCTAACAACCTTGACTTGCCGTGGGTGGACCTCTGTGTCTTCTGCCCTCGGCAAGCTCGGCTTGCCGGGCCTGGGGTGTTGGCTTGTTCTCTTCCTTCCACTTGGCTTGGCGGAAACATATCATGTACCCTGCGTACCAAAGAGGATGGATAGGAACAAAATAGCATAAACTTCGACCTCTATGCTGAAATTCGATCGCGCTAAGCACTATCAACCCTAACAGGGAGAGACTCAATCTAGCATGCATGCTATAACTTAGGCGCCAGTAACCGTTTATTATGCTCGAGTCTGCGCTGGCTTTGTCTGAAGGTTACATGCCTTGCCGGCAAGGCTCGTACAGAAGGTGGCTTGCCAGGAGGCCCGTCAGCCACGTCTTATGAGTAAAACTTGTGAAGATGCTCGACGTTCCAGGAGTTGCTCATTGGAATGGCATCTTCGGTCTCGGCCGGTGCGCCGGGCTTGGTGACTCGTGTTACCCGATAAGGGCCTTCCCACTTTGGCGTCAACTTGTTGGAATTCTTGGCCTACTGAACGTGCCGAAGAACAAGGTCGCCTTCCTCAAAGCTCCGGGCATGAACCTTGCGGCTATGTAGCGGCGCAAGGCTTCTGGTAGCATGCTGCTCTCACAGCCGCCCGGAGATGATCTTCCTCAAGGAGCGTTGTGTCATCTTGCCGCAATCGCTCTTGCTCAAGCTCATCATAAGCGAGCACTCAGGCGACCGTATGTGAGTTACGTGGGAGAAGCTTACGCCTACATGGACCAGGGGCAAAGGGTGTCTGGCCGGTGGCTTGATTTGGCGTCGTTCCGATTGACCAAAGAACCACTGGCAACTCGTCAATCCAGCGCCTTCCACTCTTGCGCAGCCTGTCTTCATTCTTAAGCCTCGCAGAACTTCAGCATTTGCTCTCTCTGCTTGGCCGTTGCTTCGTGGGTGTGCCACGAAAGCAAAATAGACCTTGCTGTCGAGATCCTCAATGTACTGCATGAAGGCGCGGCTTGTGAACTGTGTGTCGTTGTCGGTGATGATCCTGTTGGGTACCCCAAAATGACAAACTAGCCCCTTGAAGAACTTGATGGCTGACTGCTCTGTCACCTTCCTCACCGCTTCCACCTCTGTCCACTTTGTGAACTTGTCGATTGCAATGTACAAGTACTCAAAGCACCCGACGGCACGAGGGAAAGGGCCCAATATGTCGAACCCCCAGACCGAGAAGGGCCAGGAGAGAGGGATGGTTTGAAGGGCTTGAGCTGGTTGATGAAGCTTCTTCGAACGGAACTAGCACGCTTCACACTTGGTTACTAGTGCCGTCGCATCCTGGAGGGCAGTGGGCCAGAAGAAACCTTGCCGGAAAACCTTGCCAGCAAGGGCCCTCGACCCTATGTGGGAGCCACATATGCCTCCATGTATCTCTACCAATAGCTCTAGTCCTTCCTCCTGGGAGATGCACTTCAATTTCACCCCATTCGGTCTTTTTCTGTACAAGACGTTGTCAACGAATTGGTACAGAGTAGACCGGAGGGCTACTCTCTCTGCCTCTTCCTGCTCCTCAGGAAGCTCTCCTATTTGGAGGAATCGGACGGTGTGCTGCGCCCATGCCGGAGCCCGTGGCTCGACCACAAGGACCAAAGGCATCTCTTCTGCCACGGGAGCGGCCGTCTCTATGGCCATGGCCTGAGGCCCTGCCGGAGTCGGTTGCCCCACGGCAGGATCGGCATCCACGGCAACATCTTTGCTAGCGGCTCCAGGGAGATCGGGGGGGGGAGTACTTGCTGGGGCATAGCTTCCTCCGCTTGTTCTGCCTGGTTGATGGTTCGACGGATGGTTGAGTTAACCGAAGCACAAAAGTACCTGGTTCCACAGGTAGCTTGAGGGCAGCGCGCTTTGACAGGTAGTCAGCAATGTCGTTTTCCGTTCGACGGACATGCTCTGCTTGTATGCCGTCAAAGCGCTCCTCTAGTTTCCTCACTTCATCCACATAAGCTTCCATCAACGGGCTTTCATAATCTTTGTTGATCTGCCCGACACCGAGCTGTGAATCACCCGTGACGATGAGCTTTTTGACTCCAAGGTCCACCGCAGTCCTGAGACGGCAAGCAAGCCCTCATACTCGGCAGTGTTGTTAGTTCACATCTCCCGAGGAAAGTGCATCTGGATGACATACTTGAGGTGCTCTCCGGTGGGTGCGACATGCAGCACACCAGCACCGGCGCCTTGCAGCAAAAAAGCCCCATCAAAGTACATGATCCAGTTGCGGCTCGTTTCCTTGCCAGGGCGAGTGGTCTCCTGTACCTCTTCGTCGGGCGTCGAGGTCCATTCTGCAACGAACTCCGCCAAGACTCTGCTCTGAAGCGTCGAGGTGGTTTCGAACTTTAAATCAAAACTCGACAGCTCCAGGGCCCATTCCACGATCCTCCCTGTTGCATCTGGGTTATGCAATATCCCTTACAGCGGAGGCGGAGTGTTCCAGTGATCTCCTGTGCTTGGAAGTAATGGCGTAGCTTCCTCGAGGCCATAAGGAGGCCGAAGAGCAATTTTTGCACACCTGAGTACCTCGACCTAGCCCCCTGCAAGAGGGAGCTGACAAAGTAAACTGGGTGCTGCACCATTTTCTTCTTCTACACCACTTTACCTAGTCGCGCGGGCCCTGTCGCACTGGCGTCAGCCCCTGCCGGTGACTCAGTCTTGCCGAGACCAAGCCCTGCCTGGGAGGGTTCCGGCTCGCCATCCGTTGATTCTGCCGCCGCCGCTGCCTCTTCGTCGACCTCTTTCTGCGCCACCAGTGCGGTGCTAACAACCTGATTCGTTGCCGCTAGGTACAGCAGCAACGGTTCTTGTGGTTTGGGCGCAACCAGCACTGGGGTAGAGGAGAGGTACTTCTTCAAATCCTGCAGCGCTGCCTCGGCCTCCGGGGTCCACTCCATTGAGCCCGTCTTCTTCAAGATCTTGAAAAAGGGAAGGGCACGCTCCGCGGACTCAGAGATGAATCTGCTCATGGCGGCAACACAGCCAGCGAGCCGATGCACGTCTTTGATCCGTTTAGGTGCCTCAATCTGCTCGATGGCCTTTATCTTATCTGGGTTTTCCTCAATCCCGCGCTGCAACACAAAGAACCCAAGAAGCTTGTCGGACGGGACACCGAAGACACATTTCTCAGGGTTCAACTTGAGGTTGATCTTGCGCAGGTTTGCAAATGTTTCCTCCAGATCTTGCACAAGTGTTGCTTTGTCCTTGGTTTTGACCACTATGTCATCCATATAAGCTTCCATATTTCTATGTAGCTGGGGCTCAAAACCAATTTGGACGGCTCTTGCAAAGGTTGAGCCAGCACTTTTCAACCCGAAAGGCATCCGTAAAAAGCAATACATACCACATGGGGTGATGAACGCTATCTTCTCCTCGTCTTATTTTGTCATGAAGATCTAGTGGTACCCTGAGTAGGCATCGAGGAATGATAACAGGTCACACCCGGCCGTGGAGTCAACAATCTGGTCGATGCGCGGTAACAGGAAGGGATCCTTTGGACAAGCTTTATTGATGTCTGTGTAATCAATACACAGTCTCCACTTCCCGTTTGCCTTCCGCACCACCACCGGGTTGGCCAACCACGTCGGATGGAGCACCCCCCTTACCAAGCCTGCTGCCTCTAGTTTTCTGATCTCCTCCGTGATGAACTCCTGCCTCTCCAGAGCTTGCTTCTTGACCTTCTTCTTGACGGGCCGTGCATGAGGACAGATAGCAAGATGGTGCTCAATCACTTCCCTGGGAACGCCGGGGATGTTGGAGGCTTGCCATGCAAACGCATCGACATTCGCCCGCAGGAAAGTGACAAGCTCGCTTTCCTATTTGCTGTCGAGGGTGGAGCTTATGGTAAAAGCTCCCCCCGTGCTGTCCTCCTTGACGGGCACCTTCTTGGTCTCTGGTGGTGCAACTCTGGACTTCTTGCTCTTGCCGGTGGAGCTCTCTGGCACGTCCTCAATGGGAGCGCAACACCCCAAAGAGGTGCGCTTGCCAGAGTGGGTGCGAGGGGTCTTGCTGGTCTTTTTCCCTCCCGGGACTCGTCGGCAGGAGCAGGTGCCTTGGCGGCAGCTGCTGCAACTGCTTCCCGGTAGAGTTGGTCAGCGCAAATCAACACGTCTTTCTTGTCGGAGGGGACGGTGATGATGTTCATCGGCCCGGGCATCTTCAGCATGTTGTAGGCATAATGTGAAGCCGCCATGAACTTGGCTAGTGCCGGGCGGCCGAGGATCCCGTTGTAGGGCAAGGGGATCTCGGCTACATCAAAGGCAATCCCTTTGTCCTGTAGTTCAGCTCGCCTCCGAATGCCACGGGCAGCGTGACCTTTCCCTTCGGCTGCCTCCTCCCTGGATTGACCCCTTGGAACGTGCCCGTCTCCTCGAGGTCTCCATCAGGGATCTGCAGCGTCTTAATCACAACAGGCGAGATCAAGTTCAGACCGGCCCCGCCATCAACTAGCATCTTCGTCACTTGAGGTTGCGGATTGTTGGTGAGACCAACAACGGCCAGAACCTGACCGCAGTAGTGCGGTCAGGATAGTCCTCGGTGTCAAAGATGATAGGCATGCTGGACCACTTCAGCGGCTTCCGTGCGTCGAACGACGGCTCCACCGTTGTGATCTCACGCGCCCTCTGCTTGGGCTGGCGGTGGGATGTATGCAGCGAGGCGCCACCATCGACGCACATGGCTTCTGTGGCTTTCTGGAACTCGTGGTTGTCGGACTCCTCGTCCTCGTCATGATCATCGTCTCCTACTGATTATCTTTGCCGTGGCGGCCTCCTTGGCAGCCACGCTTCTTGCCGGATCCCTCGGCACCCTCTTGGCCCTTCTCCTTGTCCCGCCGCTCATACTCGGCTTTCTGCTTCTCAGCGAGCAGCTCCACTTGCCAGCAGTTCTGGAGGTCATGGACCTTGGTGCGGTGGATCTTGCAATACTGCTTGTCGGAGCCCCTGGCTTATCGCCAGCCGCCAAGGCCCGGCAAGCGACACACCCGGCAACCTCCTTGCCGTGGTCGCTCGCCTTGGCTTTCTTGGTGGCGCCGGTATCGTCGGACCCCTCGACGGCAAGCACGGTCTTGCCCTTGCACTTCCTGTTATGGCGCCGGCCCTTCTTCGCCGGGGTGGCGATATCATCCGTGGAGTCGGTTTCCGCGCTGGCATCTTCGCCGGGGTACTTCCTTCCCTCTTCAGCGTGAGCGCACCGATCGGCTAGAACATAAAGCTTAGCCACATCCTTGACCTTGCTCATTGCCAGCTCCTCACGCATCTTGCGATTGCGCACATTCTGATGGAATGCACTGATCACGGCGGCAGGATGAACGTTGGGAATGTTGTACTGCACTCGGCTGAACCTTTGGATGTACTTACGCAAGTTTTCTCCTTCTTTCTGGAGGATGATATGCAAGTCGCTCGGCTGGATGAGCTTGGTGGCCTCCAGTAAAGGCGCCAACAAACTCATGACACAGATCCGCCCAAGAAGAAATGGAGTCCACCGGCAAGTGCATCAACCATGACATAACATGGGCTTGAGTGCCAACGGGAAGTAATTGGCAAGCACCTTATCATCGCGGGCCCTAGCAGCTTGCATCGCGATGGTGTAGATGCTGAGGAACTCCGATGGGTGAGTCTTGCCATTGTACTTCTCGCCAACGTCGGGCTTGAACGTGCGGTGGGAGGGCCACTGGAACTGCCGCAGCTCACGGGTGAAGGCCGGATAGCCCACCTCGTAGGGTAGGCCACCGTAGCCTCCCGGTGATGGGTGGTCCGTAGTGGGCCCTGCCCGCCTGTCCGACTGGTGGCGCGCGTCACGCTGGCGCTTGATGGTGGTTCGAGCGTCTTCATGAGCTCTCTCCCCAAGAACTTGACGTTGGTCGCGGTGGGTTTGCGGGTCGGACGACGCTATGGAGATATTATCATGAGCGTCGTCGCGATAGAACGACACCGCAGTGGCCGGTATGCAGGAGGGGAGTGCACCGTGGCCGCATCGCCTCCGGCCTGTCCTCCGCTGGCATGCGGTGGCTCGACGGAGCGACGGCCTACGGGTCCCACCGGCCGCAACTAGTCATTGTTAGCGATGCCGACGAGGCTCCGGATGGTGGCCCTTCATTCGTCAAGCTTCTCCGCAGCTGGAGGAAAGTCGAGGAGCAGCTGCACGCTTGCTAGGGCTTCTACTGGCGTGGGCGGCGGCGAAAGCTGTGTGGACCATGATGCGCTTCGACTTCTAACCGCGTTAGAAGGAGCCCCATCACGGCCCCGCAGCCGTCCACCACCTCCGCCAGCACCTCGGCGCGCATGCTGGCCCGCCTCATCATGTGAAGGGCGCATGGGACTCTTCCCACGGCGGCGCCCAGGGTCACCAGCAGGGTGGCGCTGCTCATTGCGCACGACCTGAGAAGAGGGTGCCGTGGGTGCCGGTGTTGGTGTCTTGGAGGTCGCTGCGCCGCCGTCTGGCGGCACGACGCCGGCCCTGGAGGGCCCCATGCTGCCTGTGGGGGGCAAAACTCCGTCTCTGGAGCTCGCGACGCGTGGCTCGTCGCCTGGCGTACAAACGACGCCGCTCACCAGGCCTGGTGTAAGGGCATATTTATCCCTTAGGTGTTTTGGTGATTGATGACAATGCTTTTGCGGACTAATCGTGTGCCCTGAGTTTCTCAAATACTTCATCACTAGGCACGAGATGATTCGGTGCCCCTCGGAGACTATTGAAGTCGGCGTTGTTCTACATTTCTCTTTGGTGGATTTGAGTCGTAGGAGAGCCGTACTATTAAGAGGGGGTCCGCATCGGAAAGGTTTGGGTGGAATCAACACGTACACTTGTCCTACCTTTCCCTGCACTTTGGAGCTTCTCTTCGTTATCTTGGTTGTGCTGAAATCGGCGACTCTCTTTGTACTTGCGGTAGTACCGCAGAAATACCGGTGATAATACCGCTGTGGGTCATGGTAGTACCGCTCTTACGGAGCCGTAGTACCGCGGCCCCGAGCCTTATGCCGCTCGATGCGGTAGTAAGGCGGATGTAATTTTACATCCGCGCCACCCATGGTAATACCGCTCTTCCAGTAGCGGTAGTACCGCGAGGGCCTGATAATACCGCTCCCGAGTCGTAGTACCGTGGCCCTCCTACCTAGTACCGCAGCGTCCGCGGTAGTAAGCGCGGATGTAATTTTTACATCCGCCCCAACGAATAGTACCGCAGCGTTGGATTTTTGTACCACCGCATGTTCAGCGGAAGTAGGCACGGATGTAATTTATTTCATCCGCGCCTTTCCGAGGCGATGACTTTCCTGCCTTGCGGTAGTACCGCAAGGGGGAGTGGTAGTACCGCGCAAGAGGTAGTACTGCACCCTAGTCAAGTAAGTTCCGGCCTCTGCTGCGGTCGCGGAAGTATCGTGATCTGCCACGGTAGTACCGCGCCGCCTCGCGGTAGTACCGCGTGTCGCGGGCTGAACATGTGGATAACGGTTGGATATTTCCCTCGACTATATAAGGGGTGTCTTCTACCTCTAGTTGACTACCTCTTCCACCTCTAAGCTCCATTATTGCTCCAAGCTCCATTTTCGCCCGATCTCTCTCCCTAGCCAATCAAACTTGTTGATTTGCTCGGGATTGGGTGACAAGGGCCCAATCTACACTTCCACCATAGGATATTTGATTCCCCCCACTTATCCCTAGCGGATCTTGTTACTCTTGGGTGTTTGAGAACCCTAGACGGTTGAGGTCACCTCGAAGCCATACTCCATTGTGGTGAAGCTTCGTGGTGTTGTTGGGAAACCTCAATTGTTGTGGAATTGCCCCAACCTTGTTTGTAAAGGTTGATCGCCGCCTTCAAGGGCACCAATAGTGGAATCACGGCATCTCGCATTGTGTGAGGGTGTGAGGAGAATACGGTGGCCCTAGTGGCTTCTTGGGGAGCATTGTGCCTCCACACCGCTCTAACGGTGACGTACTTCCCCTTAAAAGGAAGGAACTTTGGTAACACATCCTCGTCTCCACCGGCTCCACTCTTGGTTATTTCGTGCCTTTACTTTTGCAAGCCTACTTGTGTTACATCCTTTGCTTGCTTATGTACTAGTTATTATTGCATCATATAGGTTGCTCACTTAGTTGCACATCTAGACAACCTATTTTGTTGCAAAGTTTAATTTGGTAAAGAAAAGCTTAAAAATTGTTAGTTGCCTATTCACCCCCCCTCTAGTCAACCATATCGATCCTTTCAATTGGTATCAGAGCCTCGTCTCTTTTTAAGGACTTTACTATCCGAAGAGTATGGTTGATGCCGTAGATGAGGTGGGAGAGCACTCCGGTGCAAATCCGATATCATCTATGAGAGATGGGGGTAACTCGATCTCACGTGAGGAATTCAATGTGGCTTTGGAAACATTGAAAACCTCCATGACGACCGAGGTCAAGGACATGTTTAAAGATTTCCTAGAAGGACTTAAACAATCTACCTCGCCGATGAAAGTGGGTGATCCCACCAACAAGGTGACGGATGCTACCTCCGACAAGGGGGAACCTAACATTGAAAAGAGTCCTTCTATTAGTGGTAGAAATGGTACCGACATCTTTGCCCATGTGGAACCCCCGGTTTATGGAGGGCCAATCCCCTCCACTCATTTGAATCATGCCGGTCCTCCTCCTAAATATGAGAAACATGAAGATTTTGATTCTTGGGTCTATCGCTTTAAGAGTCATTTAAAACATGTGAACACTAACCTTTGGAGAATCATTGAAGAAGGTTTCTATCCTCATGACCCAAGCAACTTCACCCCTCGAGAAGCGTGGACAATCAATTCAATGAGAGTGCTCTCTTCATCATCCAAGATGCAATCCTTCCCAAAAATCTCCCTCATCTTCGACCCCATGCCATGGCAAAAGAAGCATGGAAATGTGTTGAGTCTCTCTATCGAGGAAGTGCTAGCATCCAACGCTCCAACTATGAAGTGGTGCAAGATGAAGCCGATGAGTTTGTAATGAAAGAAGATGAAGAACCTCGTGAGCTCTTTCGAAGAGTGACCAAACTCGCGGTCTCACTCCGAGATCATGGAAGCAAGGACACGGATGACAATTGGATCAAGCGCAAGTTCCTCAAGGCCATGATGCCCTACAACAAGGCCATGTCCTCCGTCATTCATCAAAGACCGGACTTCCACTCCATGACCTCAAGTGAAGTGTTGGATGAGTTCGTTGCAATGAGCATCTTGGACAAGACCGCCGATAATGCGGTGCTCTGTTCTCACAGGGCAAAGAAGCCCAATCTTGCTTTGAAGGCCAAGGTCATCATGGAAGAAGAGGAAGAAGTGGAAGATGAGGAGAGCAATCCCGAAGACACCAAGTATGATTATCATTAGCACCTTCAAGACAATTTTGGAGCAAGAAGAATTCAAGACCCAACTTCAACAAGAACAACTCAAGTGGTGTCAAGGGCAAGCAACGAGTTAGAACTTGCTTCAACTGTGGCAATGTGAGCCATTTCGTTGCGGATTGTCCTTATGAGAAGTGGGAAGACAATGGTGGCAAATTCATTCGAAAAGACAAAGCCAAGTCCTTCCCCAACAAGAACAACTTCGCCAAGAAGACTCCAACTCGTGGGTTGGTGGTTCAAGAAGAATACCAAGAGGATGACGATGATGATGAAAGTGGAGAAGCAATGGCCATGGCATCCGTTGCCATTGCTACTACTCCCCCGGTGTCTCTCTTTGATTCACCCAATGAAAACATCACCGCCAAGTGCCTCATGGCTACAGCTTCAAACAAGGTAACCCCCAACATCACAACCACCATCATTACTAATCCCTCCTTGGAGGATTCCATTGATGAACATGTTGAGTCTAATGAGGAAGTGAATGAATTTGAGTCTTTCATGAGTAAGCTCAAGGGTAAGTCCAAGAAGCACTTTGTTGCTCTCTTGGAACAACTAGGTGAGGCCAATGACATGATCGAGGCTCACGAAGAAACCATCTCTAAGATGGAAAGTC
Source organism: Aegilops speltoides (assembly GCA_021437245.1). Classification (NCBI taxonomy): domain Eukaryota; kingdom Viridiplantae; phylum Streptophyta; class Magnoliopsida; order Poales; family Poaceae; genus Aegilops; species Aegilops speltoides. The sequence goes on along the minus strand of CM038142.1, from coordinate 302,085,499 downwards.
ATAGACGTGACTATGACGATGAGATATCGGATCTCTCTAATGCTCTCGAGGAAGAGCGTGTGCATCGTTTGACTTTTGAGGAGTCACACAATGATGACCATGCTAAGTTAAAGAAAGATCTTGATCATGCTCTTGTCGTGTCTCGTGTGCTAACTTCCGAGAAGGCTAAGCTTGAGGTTGATCATGCTAGACTCAAAGAGGAGTTTGAGATACTTGACAAGGCCCACAAGGTCTTGAAGGGTGCTCACGCTAATCTCAAGGAGTCTCATGCTCAACTCCAAGTTAAGCTAATCAAGGAAAAGGCCACCTTTCCTCATATGGTATTAATTGATAATGCATGTGCTACTAACCCGTGTTGTGAGCATGTGCATCTTGTGGAGGAGAATGCCAAGTTGAAGGATCAACTTGAGAAAGGTCTTGTGACATGCATTCAAGGTGAGAAGAACCTCAATGACCTTTTGAGCAATCAAAAGGAAGTTGTGGCCAAGGAAGGAATTGGGTTTGCACCCAAGTCCAAGAGCAAGAAAAAGAAGAACAACAAGACCAAACGTCCTCCTCCTCTCAAGCAAACATTTGGGAAAGAGGGAGAGGGTTCTCCTAAGGAGAAGAAGGAAAAAGTGAAGGGAGTTGATGTCCAAAAGGGTAAAAGCATTTCCTCAAACAAAGTCGGCGACTTTAACCCGTCATATGTGTTGTGCCGTGCTAGTGATGGACATGTCTTTGCTAAATTTGTTGGTTCTCCTTATGAGTACATTGAATGGTCTATTTGGGTTCCCAAGACCCTTGTTACTAACATCAAAGGACCCATTACTAAATGGGTACCTAAAACCAACCATTGATCTCTTGTAGGTGTTTGCTTCCGGTGGGGGATCATGGTCGCTCGATAGTGGAGCAACAAATCATATGACCGGGAGCAAGGACTTGGTGGTGGACGTGCAAGAGATTCCATCTATGCCCACCAATGTCGAGTGGGGTGATGCTTCACATTCTAAGGTATTGGGTCTCGGCAAGGTTGTCATTTCTCATGATCTAACGATCAAGAAAGTCATGCTTGTTGAGTCCCTTGCATACAATTTGCTTTCCGTTCGTCAACTTGCACTCATGGGTTTTGCTACATTCTTTGACATTGATACCGTGGCCCTCTTGTGGAGCAAGACTCTTAAAGTAGCCCTTGTTGGGCATGTCGAGAACGGTCTCTATGTGATTAACTCCTTGGAGCGACCCACTAAGACCGCGACATGCCTAATGGCTAAAGTTGGCGTGGGATGGCTTTGGCATCGCCGTTTAGCCCGTCAATATGAGATCTTTGCAAAGTCTTCTCAAGGGGGACCATGTCCGTGGACTAACAAATGTTAGTTTTGCCAAAGATCGTGCTTGCAGTGCTTGTATCGAAGGAAAGCTTCATGAAAAGGCTCACCATCCATCAACCATCATCTACTCGAAGGGACCCTTGGAGCTCCTTCACATGGATCTCTTTGGGCCTCCATCTTTTGATAGTCTTGGAGGTAGAAAGTATTGCTTGGTGATTGTGGATGACTATTCAAGATACACTTGGGTATACTTCTTCAAGAGGAAGAGTGAGACTCAACAAACCGTCATCGACTTTGCAAATGAAGCTCAACGTCAACACAATGCAAAGATCTTGATAATAAGAAGTGACAACGGCACCGAGTTCAAGAACTACACCTTGGATGAGTTTCTTAGTGATGAGGGGATCAAGCACCAATATGCTGCTCCATACACCCCTCAACAAAATGGTGTTGCAAAGAGGAAGAACCGGACGTTGATGGATGCGGCTAGGACCATGATGGCGGAGTTCAAGTCTCCATACAACTTTTGGGCCGAAGCCATCAACACTGCATGTCATGCATCCAATCGGCTCTATCTTCGCAAAGGCTTGAACAAGACTCCTTACGAGATACTCACCGGCAACAAGCCCAACCTCAAGTACTTCCGGGTGTTTGGTTGTAAGTGTTTCATTCTCAAGAAAGGTGTTCGTTTGTCTAAATTTGAGGCTAGAGCTCATGAGGGCATATTTGTTGGTTATGCTACAAACTCTCATGCTTACCGTTTCCTCAACAAGTCCACGGACTCATTGAGAGGCGATGTAACATGGAGTTTGATGAAAATCTTGACTCCCAAGTGGAGCAAAGTGGTACCTGTGATGTAGGTGATGAAATTCCTCCCCAAGCCATAAGAAGAATGGGTATTGGTCAAATCCTACCCATTGAGGAACCCCTTGTGGCCGAAGGAGAAGGACAATGCTCCACTCAAGTGGAGCCATCACCTCCCCAAGACACACACGCTTCCGAAGAACAAAGTGAAGGCCCTCACCCTCATGAACAAGACCAAGGGCAAGATCAACCTCAAGATGGTGGTGAACCTCTAAATGATGCCCAAGGTCAAGTTCTTCCCCTCGAGCAAGTTCAAGATCATGAGCAAGCTCAAGACAGCGCTCAAGATGATCAAGTTAACCCTCCTCCTTCCACACCCGAGGAGGAATTAGAGCGTCGTGCCGCGAAGATTGCTTCCAAGCTCACCACCCAAGGCCATCTCATGGAAAACGTGGTTGGAAGCCTAAGAAAGGGGGTAAGCACTCGTAGACAATTAGCAAACTATTGTGAACATCACGCGTTTGTCTCTTTTGTTGAACCCCAAAAGGTCTATGAGGCGCTCGAAGACTCGGATTGGCTCAATGCCATGCATGAAGAACTCAACAACTTCGAGTACAACAAGGTGTGGAGATTGGTGCCAAGACCATCGAGGAACCACAGCGTCATTGGAACCAAGTGGATCTTCAAGAACAAGCAAGATGCTCATGGGAACATCATTACGCAACAAAGCGAGATTGGTAGCACAAGGCTACTCCCAAGTCGAGGTATCGACTACGGTGAAACCTTTGCTCCGTTGCTCGTCTTGAATCCATTCGTTTGTTGATTGCTTATGCTTCCCATCACAACTTTAAGTTGCAACAAATGGATGTGAAAAGTGCTTTTCTTAATGGTCCTATTAATGAGTTGGTCTATGTCAAGCAACCCCCCGGGTTCGAGGATCCCTACTTCCCGGATCATGTATATCAACTCGATAAGGCACTCCATGGCCTTAAACAAGCCCCACGTGCGTGGTATGACCACCTTACCGAGTTTCTACAAGATCGTGGATTTGAAGTAGGACAAATCGATCCCACTCTTTTTACTAAGAAGGTCAAAGGGGAGTTGTTTGTATGCCAACTATATGTTGATGATATTATCTTTGGTTCTCCTAACAAAGCTTTCAATGAGGAATTTGCCGCTCTCATGACCTCCAAGTTCAAGATGTCTTTGATGGGAGAGTTGAAGTTCTTCCTTGGTTTTGACATCAAACAAAGAAGAAAGGAACCTTCATCAACCAAGCCAAATACACTCAAGACATGCTTAAAAGATTCAAGCTAAGTGATGTCAAGCGGCTACTACACCAATGCCTACCAAGTGCCAACTTGACATTGATCCCAATGGTAAGCGGTGGATCAAAAGGTATATCGCTCCATGATTGGCTCCTTGCTTTACCTTTGTGCATCTAGACGGATATCATGTTGAGTGTGGGGATGTGTGCACGTTTCAAGCCACACCAAAGGAAAGTCACTATGTGGCGGTCAGCGAATCTTCGATATTTGGCTCATACCCCAAACTTTGGCTTATGGTACCCAAGGGAGCAAACTTCAAGCTTGAAGGTTTCACAGTTCGATTGGGCGGGAGACAAAGTGGATAGGAAGTCCACTTAGGAGGTGCCAATTTCTTGGTTGCTCTTTGGTAAGTTGGTCTTCTAAGAAGCAAAGTTGTGTGTCTCTCTCGTCCACCGAAGCGGAGTATGTGGCGGCCGGTAGTTGTTGTGCTCAACTCCTATGGATGAGGCAAACTTTAAAGGAGTATGGTGTCATTTGTGAAAAAGTGCCTCTTTGGTGTGATAATGAAAGTGCCATCAAGATTTCTCTCAACCCGGTGCAACACTTCAAGACGAAGCACATTGAGATTCGGTATCACTTCATCCGGGATCACATTAGGCGAGGGGATTTTGAGCTCAAGTATGTTAACACTCATGATAACCTTGCAGATATTTTCACAAAGCCCTTGGATGAAGCAAGATTTTGCGAGTTAAGGCATGAGCTAAATATCATTGATTTGAGCAATGTGACTTGAACCCGTGCACCCCCCACCACACTCAGCTTGTTGTCTAGTTTAGGTGTAGGCATGGACATAAGGGGAGTGTTGTTCTCTCAATGAACTCTCCCTCCCCCATTATGCATAAATCGATCACCTCTTTCACATTAGCCATTTTTATGGTACTTGTGCTTCAAAGACGAGTTTTGGTCATGGGCCCAAGGATAATTCTTCGCGGTGCCATACCATCCAACTCAAACGTAGGTGGCTTCGGCCACCGCCCTCTCTCCTTGAGAGGCCTTGTCGCTTGGTGGTTTCTTGTTGTCTCTCTGCCTCTGGTTTGTGCTTGATCTTGTGGTTTCTTGTGTGTGAAAAGTTTTCGTGCAAAGGCCTTCTTTTCGTGTTGAAACTTGCAGTGACTTGAGTTCACGGTACTACCGCGGCCAGCTGCGGTACTACAGCAGCCCGCCATGGTACTACCGCTTGCGGGAGCACGGTACTACCGTCACCACACGGCAGTAATTTTTCTTGCCGCTGGTTGGCGGTACTACCGCCTCGGTGCGATACTTCCGCCCGGCGGTACTACAGCGATGATCTGCGGTACTACCGTGCGGTTCGGCGTGGGGATAAGGGCGGGCGGGGAGTTCTAACTCCCCATACCCATTCGCGATCCTCTCTCCACGTCGCCTCCTTCTCTCCTTGCTAAAGAACGGGCGGCGTTAGTCGCGGATCTCCTCCACCGGCTGCCCTCCGTGATTCCGACCGGTGGGATCGTTCCCCACGTGCTCTTTCTATGGACCAAGGTTTTCCCCAACTCCTTCTCCATGTTGATTGTGTTTGGTGTTTCTAGGTTTTGGGGAGGCTTGTGTGTTCTTGAGATTCATAGGCTTAATCTCTGCAAGAGTAGGATGAAGGGCGTAGTATTGCATAGGGTTTATACTTGTATTGTTGTCTTGCACTAGATCTGATCACCGTAGCTTACATGTGGTTTCGCGGTTCTTTTGATTCAAACTGCGGTTGGATCGGCGCGACGCTGATTACTACTTCGCCCGTCTGGCGGTACTACCGCTTGCAGTACTACCGCCCTTCGGGGCGGTACTACCGCTTCTGTCTTGATACTAAAATTTTACTTCCGCTCCAACCACGGTACTACCGTGACCTCGCACGGTACTACCACGTTTGGAGCGATACTAATATTTTAGTACCGCAGGCAGTGGCAGTTCTACCGTGGCTCACATCTATCACATGCCAACTTTCTTGTATGTCTTCTATGTGTTTCTTGTGCTTTCTCGTGGCCTTTGCATTGATCTTCTTCGCGTCTTTGGTGCTTTGCGTGTGTGTCTCGGGTGGTGGCTCTCGTCGGTCCAATCCCAGTCGTGACACTGGCTCCAAGCGTCTGCGCAACCCAGGTGAAGTACCAGAGGGATCGTCTGCCTCCAAGCGCAATGTCAAGACCTCAGCTAGCAAGCACAAGGAGCCCGCTAAGGGCATGGATGAGATAGCCCCAACTGAGTATGTCCATCTCAGGCAGCTTCACCCTTATGTGCACCCTCGTTCCACTGTCAGAGGCTGTGAGCTGTTCTGGAACAAGCAACAAACCAACATCTATCTGGATGTCATCAAGAACAAGCAGAATACCTACGTGGAGGTGAAGTGGATTGATATGCATCATATGAGGAAGGACAAGTTCTGTGACTACTTTGGAGAGGCTCTGGACTTGGTGGAGCAGTTTGGCATTGAGCATGTGATATCCTTTCACCTGGACTATGACCCTGAGCTCATCTGTCAGTTCTTTGCCTTAGTGTATTTTCACCATAATGAAGAGCGGCGGATGACCTGGATGACCAATGGCCGTCAACTGTCTGCTACCTGGAAGGAGTTCATGGATTTTCTTCAGGTTCCTGATGATGGGCTTAACACGCCAGTGGGTGTTCTCCCCCATGCCAATGCTGATTCTGCCAACAAGGACAAGCTTGCACCGTTCATGGTTGAGAAGGCGCTCGCCAATGGCAAGACAACTTTGGTACTCAACTCCTTTCTGGATATCATGTATTGCATCTTTCGCAACTCTTTGTTCCCACGCATCGGTGACAAAGACAAGGTTCATGCCTATATGGTGCATATGATGCTCATTTGCCAGGAGGCTCATTCGACTCAGCCTCAGCCACTTGATGTCTCACACATCATGTGGTGTGAGCTTCGGTTTGCAGTGTTCAACCGCAAGGTGCCTATCTATGGGCCCTATCTGTTTGGCTGATCTCGAAGACTTGGGAAGATGTTCCACGATGAGGAGTTCCTTGCTCGGTTGGATTCGCCATGAGCCCATCTGCTGCGTATCAAATCCAAGCCCAGGCCAACACCGCTACTCGTCTTTGAGGCGATCTTTGCTAGGGCTGCTGTTGATGAGGAGGATGTTGGCGCCGAGGATGTTCTTGAGGGCCGTCTTGCTAGGCCTTCCAGTGCCCCTATGCCATCATGGGCCAAGAAGTGAAGGAGAAGATGAAGACTACATTACGCATGCAAGCCAAGGGGCGTCTGAGGGCTCACGTGGCGTCCAAGGAGAGTCGTCGCGGGACAACAAGATCATGCAGCTCTATGGTGAGAAGTGTTTGGCGGATGCGAGGCGCATCACTCCAGAGGCTGAGTGGATGGAGAAGCAAGGCTCTGGTGGGTGAGTCGAGGAGGATGTCGAGGAGACCATCCCAGCTGCCGAGGAGACCGACAGAGAGGGTTGGGACGAGTTCCCTGCTTGAGCCACCTCGTGTGTGTAGGTGTCCTCTGTACCTTTTTGGCGTCTCGATGCCAAAGGGGGAGAGAGTGTAGGGATTTGCGAGTTTGCGAGTCGTTTGTGTCGTGTGTTTGCTGCTTTCTCGTTTGAACCTCGGTTACTTTACTTCGTATGATGTAAGACATATGCACTCTATCTATCCTAGCGAGCTTGTGTTATACTGTGCTATCTTTATGCTATGCTATGTTTATTATCGTGCCTTGGTCTCTAAAATATAGGGGGAGTGTTGATCCTAGTTTGTGTGCTATGCAGTCCAAAGCATTCCTCTAAGTGCACACATCTAGGGGAGCCCGTCTATACTTTAGAGAGGTGGGGTTTGCCCTTGCTCTAAATTATCTTATCTATGTGCAAATCCCGTGTTGTCATCAATCCACCAAAAAGGGGGAGATTGTAAGGGCATATTTATCCCTTAGGTGTTTTGGTGATTGATGACAATGCTTTTGCGGACTAATCGTGTGCCTGAGTTTCTCGGATACTTCATCACTAGGCACGAGGCGATTCGGTGCCCTCGGAGACTATTGAAGTCGGTGTTGTTTCGTTTCTCTTTGGTGGATTTGAGTCGTGGGAGAGCCGTACTATTAAGAGGGTTCAGCGTCGGAAAGGTTTGGGTGGAATCAACACGTACACTTGTCCTACCTTTCCTGCACTTTGGAGCTTCTCTTCGTTATCTTGGTTGTGCTGAAATCGGCGACTCTTCTTTGTACTTGCGGTAGTACCACAAGTACCAGCGGTAGTACCGCTGTGGAGTCCGGTAGTACCGCTCTTACGGAGCCGTAGTACCGTGGCCCCGAACCTGTGCGCTCGATGCGGTAGTAGAGGCGGATGTAATTTTACATCCGCCACCCAGGTAATACCGCTCTTCAGCAGCGATAGTACCGCGAGGGCCCATGGTAATACCGCTCCCGAGTCGTAGTACCGTGGCCCTCCTACCTAATACCGCAGCGTCCGCGGTAGTAGGCGCGGATGTAATTTTATACATCCGCGCCCATGCTGCGGTAATGCCAGCGCCTCGCGGCGGTATTACAGCGTCGATTTTGTACCACCGCATGTTCGTGAGTAAACGCGGATGTAATTTATTTCATCCGCGCCCTTCCCAGGCAATGACTTTCCTGCCTTGCGGTAGTACCGCAAGGGAGAGCGGTAGTACCGTGCAAGCGGTAGTACTGCCCCCTAGTCAGGTAAGTTCCGGCCTCTGCTGGGGTCGCAGAAGTACCGTGATCTGCCACGGTAGTACCGCGCCGCCTCGCGGTAGAACCGCGCCCCTGGAGCGGTAGTACCGCGTGTCGTGGGTTAAACATGTGGATAACGGTTGGATATTTCCCTCGACTATATAAGGGGTGTCTTCTACCTCTAGTTGACTACCTCTTCCACCTCTAAGCTCCATTTTCGCCCGATCTCTCTCCCTAGCCAATCAAACTTGTTGATTTGCTCGGGATTGGGTGACAAGGGCCCGATCTACACTTCCACCACAGGATATTTGATTCCCCCCACTTATCCCTAGCGGATCTTATTACTTTTGGGTGTTTGAGCACCCTAGACGATTGAGGTCACCTCGAAGCCATACTCCATTGTGGTGAAGCTTCGCGGTGTTGTTGGGAGCCTCTAATTATTGTGGAGATTGCTCCAACCTTGTTTGTAAAGGTTCGGTCGCCGCCTTCAAGGGCACCAATAATGGAATCACGACATCTCGCATTGTGTGAGGCGTGAGGAGAATCTGATGGCCCTAGTGGCTTCTTGGGGAGCATTGTGCCTCCACACCGCTCTAACGAGCGTACTTCCCCTTAAAAGGAAGGAACTTCGGTAACACATCCTCGTCTCCACCGGCTCCACTCTTGGTTATTTCGTGTCTTTACTTTTGCAAGCCTACTTGTGTTACATCCTTTGCTTGCTTATGTGCTAGTTGTTATTGCATCATATAGGTTGCTCACTTAGTTGCGCATCTAGACAACCTATTTTGTTGCAAAGTTTAATTTGGTAAAGAAAAGCTTAAAAATTGTTAGTTGCCTATTCACCCCCCCTCTAGTCAACCATATCGATCCTTTCACCTGGACCGCCAGGGTGATGTGGGTGTTCGCGGGCCGCACCATGGGTTCTCTCCGCGACTGGCCCTCTACTAGTCTGCACGGGTACTGGCAGTCCGGTCCCGGACAAACTGATCGCCGTGGTCGTCTTCTTCTTAGGAGCCATGGTGATGAAGAACTGCTAGGCCAACTACTAGACCAGATTCTCACAACTACGCCCCCCTACCTGGCGCGCCAAAGATGTCGGTGGGAAACGACACCTATGGGACCATGAGGATCCCTTCTGCGGTTGCGGGGGCGCATGGTTGTGAGAAGAGCAGGATTAGTAATCAACACAGGGATCATTTACCCAGGTTCGGGCCGCGAGGAATGCGTAAAACCCTAGTCCTGCTTTGGTGGATGTATTGAATATTCTTGAGCTCTTGAACTAGCTACGGTGGTCGCGTGGTTCAAAAGAGCCGAATCCCCCTCCAGTACGCCATGGGCCTCCTTTTATAGTCGAAAGGGGCTGTCACAATGGCACACAGGAGGTGGAAAGGCCTACTGTGCTATGAGCTTATCGCTCGTATTACAGGACAAGATGCATTTAATGCATAGCTTAGGTGTCTTCTTGCTTTATCGGAGACGGGAGCGAGGCCCGTCCCGTCCGTCGCCGCTCCTCCTCGCTTCGACACGCGCCCTGGCAAGCGATGCATGCGGCGCCGTGTAGGCAGGTAAACAGCTGAGGTGGCGCGGTGGTGGAGCCTTCACGAAGATCTGCATGCCACCACACAAGCATGTGCTGAGTTGGCCTGGAAGTTGCATGTTGCCACACAGGTGCCTGCCTAGCTGGTTGAGCTGGCAGTTGGATGTGAACGGCGTGGAGACTTGGTTGGTGCGGGCCTGGCAATGGCCCCGCTGACGCCCTTGGCAAGGGTCTTGCCGTGGCGCGCTGTCATCCCCGGCAAGGATCTTGCCGGGGGTCTTGTGGGTTTCCTCGGCAAGAATCTTGTCGAGGATCGTTCTTTCAATCCTCATCGATCTTGAATATTCTTTGTCTTCACAAAGATCGCATGCCACCATGGAGGTGCCTCCGAGCCTGGCCCAACGTGGTTGATGGTGTTGGAGACCGTGGGTTCGAGGGTGGCTCACTCCGCTGGTGTGGTGGCGCCCGGCAAGGGTCTTCTTTGGGCTCTTGAGCTTCTTAAGCAAGGGTCTTACCGGGGAAACCTGCTTCGTCCATCTGCTCTCTGTGGTCTCAGTCTTTGGCGTTGCGCTGATTGTTTCTGTGTTTGTGGCTCTGATTTCCTGTCTCCGCCCTGCTTAAGTGTGGCCGTGGGCGCGACTGTGACTGCCCGCGCACAAATAAGGGCTACAAAAGAGCGCCCCTATTTTAGTACACCAACACTGACATTACGCGTACGCTTACGCGAGACTGGTTCTACCGACGTGCTTTGCACATAGGTGGCTGGTGAGTGTCTGTTTCTCCAACTTTAGTTGAATCAAGTGTAGCTATGCCCGGTCCTTGTTAAAGGTTAAAACATCACACTTGACGAAAAATCGTTGTGGTTTTGATGCGTAGGTAAGAACGGTTCTTGCTAGAAGCCCGTAGCAACCACGTAAAACTTGCAACAACAAAGTACAGGACATCTAACTTGTTTTTGCAGGGCTTGCTGTGATGTGATATGGTCAAGCATGATGTGATATAAATTTTTGTACAAGATGATCATGTTTTGTAACAAAGTTATCGACAACTGGCAGGAGCCATATGGTTGTCGCTTTATTGTATGCAATGCAATCGCCATGTAATTGTTTTACTTTATCACTAAGCGGTAGCGATAGTCGTAGTAACAATAGGTGGAGAAACGACAATGATGCTACGATGGAGATCAAGGTGTCGCGCCAGTGACGTTCGAGATCATGATGATGCTTCGGTGATGGAGATCATGAGCATAAGATGATGATGGCCATATCATGTCACATATTTTGGTTGCATGTGATATGCATCTTATTTTGCTTAGGACGTTGGTAGCATTATAAGATGATCCCTTACTAGTTTTCAAGGTACAAGTGTTCTTCCCGAGTATGCACCGTTGCTACAGTTCGTCGTGCCGAGACACCACGTGATGATCGGGTGTGATAAGCTCTATGTTCACATACAATGGGTGCAAGCCAGGTTTGCACAGGCAGAATACTTGGGTTAAACTTGACGAGCCTAGCATATGCAGATATGGCCTCGAACCTTTGAGACCGAAAGGTCGGCGTGAATCATATAGTAGATATGATCAACATAGTGATGTTCACCATTGAAAACTACTCCATCTCACGTGATGATCGGGCATGGTTTAGTTGATTTGGATCATGTGATCACTTAGATGATTAGAGGGATGTCTATATAAGTGGGAGTTCTTAAGTAATATGATTAATTGAACTTTAATTTATCATGAACTTAGTACCTGATAGTATTTTGCATGTCTAAGTTATTGTAGATCAATGGCCCGTGCTACCGTTCCTTTTAATTTTAATGTGTTCCTAGAGAAAGCTAAGTTGAAAGATGATGGCAGCAACTACATGGACTGGGTCCATAACTTGAGGATTATCCTCATTGCTGCCCAGAAGAATTATGTCCTGAAAGCACCGCTGGGTGCCAGGCCTGCTGCAGATGCTACTAATGACGTTAAGAACGTGTGGCAGAGCAAAGCTAATGACTACTCGATAGTTCGGTGTGCCATGCTTTACGGCTTAGAATCGGGACTTCAAAGACGTTTTGAACGTCATGGAGCACATGAGATGTTCCAAGAGTTGAAGTTAATACTTCAAGCAAATGCCCGGGTTGAGAGATATGAAGTCTCCAGCAAGTTCTACAGCTGCAAAATGGAGGAGAATAGTTCTGTCAGTGAACACACACTCAAAATGTCTGGGTACATAATCACTTGACTCAGCTGGGAGTTAATCTTCCGATTGATTGTGTCATGATGAGTTCTTCAATCACCGCCACCAAGCTATAAAGGCTTCGTGATGAACTATAATATGCAAGGGATGAACAAGACTATTCCCGAGCTCTTCGTGATGCTAAAGGCCGCGGAGGTAGAAATCAAAAAGGAGCATCAAGTGTTGTTGGTCAATAAGACCACTAGTTTCAAGAAAAAGGGCAAAGGGAAGAAGGGAACTTCAAGAAGAGCGGCAAAAGGTTGCTGCTCAAGAGAAGAAACCCAAGTGCGGGCGTAAGCTGAAAACCGAGTGCTTCTCTTGCAAAGGGTGACCCTTTGGGCGAAACTGCCCCAAGTATTTGGCGGATAAGAAGGATGGCAAAGTGAAAGGTATATTTGATATACATGTTATTGATGTGTACTTAACTAATGCTCATGATGGCGCTTGGGTAATTAATCTTGGTTACATTGCTCATATTTGCAACTCAAGCAGGGACTCTGATTAGCGAAGATTGGCTAAGGGCGAGGTGACGATGTGCGTGGGAAATGGTTCCAAAGTCGATGTGATTGCGGTCGGCACGCTACCTCTACATCTACCATCAGGATTAGTTTTAGACCTGAATAATTGTTATTTGGTGCAGGCGTTGAGCATGAACATTATATCTAGATCTTGTTTGATGCGAGACGATTATTCATTTAAATAAAAGAATAATGGTTGTTCTATTTATATGAGTAATATCTTTTATGGTCATGCACCCCTGCTGAGTGGTCTATTTTTGTTGAATCTCGATAGTAGTGATACACATATTCATAGTGTTGAAGCCAAAAGATTCAAGTTTAATAACGATAGTGCAACTTATTGGTGGCACTGCCGTTTGGTTCATATCGATGTAAAGCGCATGAAGAAACTCCATACAGATGGACTTTTGGAATCACTTGATTTTGAATCACTTGGTGCTTGCGAACTGTGCCTTATGAGCAAGATGACTAAAACTCCGTTCTCCAAAACAATGGAATGAGCTACTGACTTGTTGGAAATAATACATACCGATGTATGCAGTCCGCTGAGTATTGATGCTCGTGGTGGGTGCCGTTATTTTCTCACCTTCACTGATGATTTGAGCAGATATGGTTATATCTACTTAATGCAGCATAAGTCTGAAACATTTGAAAAGTTCAAAGAATTTCAGAGTGAAGTGGAAAATCATCATAACAAGAAAATAAAGTTTCTGTGATCTGATCATGGAGGAGAATATTTGAGTTACGAGTTTGGTCTTCATTTGAAACAACATGGGATAGTTTCACAATTAACGCCACCTAGAACACCATAGCGAAATGGTGTGTCCAAACATCGTAACCGCACTTTATTAGATATGGTGCGATCTATGATGTCTCTTACTGATTTACCGCTATCTTTTTAGGGTTATACTCTAGAGACTACTGCATTCACTTTAAATAGGGCACCATCAAAATCCGTTGAGATGACGCCTTATGCACTGTGGTTTGGCAAGAAACCAAAGTTGTCGTTTCTTAAAGTTTGGGGCTGCGATGCTTATGTGAAAAAGCTTCAACCTGATAAGCTCAAACCCAAATCGGAGAAGTGCGTCTTCATAGGATACCCAAAGGAAACTGTTGGGTACACCTTCTATCACAGATCCGAAGGCAAAATCTTTGTTGCTAAGAATGGATCCTTTCTAGAGAAGGAGTTTCTCTCAAAAGAAGTGAGTGGGAGAAAAGTAGAACTTGATGAGGTAACTATACCTTCTCCCCTATTGGAAAGTAGTTCATCACATAAATCAGTTCCAGTGACTCCTACACCAATTAGTGAGGAAGCTAACAATGATGATCATGAAGCTTCAGATCAAGTTACTAGCGAACCTTGTAGGTCTTCCAGAGTAAGATCCGCACCAGAGTGGTACGGTAATCCTGTTCTAGAAGTCATGTTACTAGACCATAATGAACCTACGAACTATGAGGAAGCGACGATGAGCCCAGATTCCGCGAAACAGTTTGAGGCCATGAAATCTGAGATGGTATCCATGTATGAGAACAAAGTGTGGACTTTGGTGGACTTGCTCGATGATCGGCAAGCCATAGAAAATAAATGGATCTGTAAGAAGAAGACCCACGCAGACGGTAATGTTACTATTTACAAAGGTTGACTTGTTGCAAAATGTTTTCGACAAGTTCAAGGAGTTGACTATGATGAGACTTTCTCACCCGTAGCGATGCTTAAGTCTGTCTGAATCATCTTAGCAATTGCTGCATTTTATGATTATGAAATTTGGCAAATGGATGTCAAAGCTGCATTCCTGAATGGATTTCTCGAAGAACAGTTGTATATGATGCAACCGGAAGGTTTTGTCGATCCAAAGGGTGCTAGCAAAGTGTGCAAGCTCGAGCGATCCATTTATGGACTGGTGCAAGCCTCTCGGAGTTGGAATAAACACTTTGATAGTGTAATCAAAGCATATGGTTTTGTACAGACTTTTGGAGAAGCCTGTATTTACAAGAAAGTGAATGGGAGCTCTGTAGCATTTCTGATCTTATATGTAGATGACATATTGTTGATTGGAAATGATATAGAATTTTTGGATAGCATAAAGGGATACCTGAATAAGCGTTTTTCTATGAAAGACCTCGGAGAAGCTGCTTACATATTGGGCATCAAGATCTGTAGAGATAGATCAAGACGTTTAATTGGACTTTCACAGAGCACATACCTTGATAAAGTTTTGAAGAAGTTCAAAATGGATCAGTCAAAGAAAGGGTTCTTGCCTGTGTTACAAGGTGTGAAGTTGAGTCAGACTCAAAGCCCGACCACCACAGAAGATAGAGAGAAAATGAAAGTCATTCCCTATGCTTCAACCATAGGTTCTATCATGTATGCAATCTTGTGTACGGACTGATGTATGTCTTGCTATAAGCATAGCAGGGAGGTACCAAAGTAATCCCAGTGGAGCCTTTGGACAGCGGTCAAGAACATCTGAAATATCCGAAAAGGACTAAGGATATGTTTCTCATTTATGAGGTGAAAAGAGCTAAATAAATGGCAGTTACGTCGATGCAAGCTTTGACAACGATCCGGATGAATCTAAGTCGCAAACCGGATACGTATTTTTATTGAATGGAGGAGCTGTCAGTTGGTGCAGTTCCAAGCAGAGCGTCGTGGCGGGATCTACGTGTGGAGCAAAGTACATTGCTACTTCGGAAAAGACAAATGAAGGAGTTTGGATGAAGGAGTTCATATCCGATCTATGTGTCATACCTACTGCCTCGGGTCCAATGAAAATATTTTGTGACAATACTGGTGCACTTGCCTTGGCAAAGGAATCCAGATTTCACAAGAGAACCAAGCACATCAAGAGATTCTTCAATTCCATCCGTCATCAAGTGTCAGAAGGGGACATAGAGATTTGCAAGATACACATGGATCTGAATGTTGCAGACCCGTTGACTAAGCCTCTCTCACGAGCAAAACATGATCAGCACCAAAGCTCCATGGGTGTTAGAATCATTACTATGTAATCTAGATTATTGACTCTAGTGCCAGTGGGAGACTTAAGGAAATATGCCCTAGAGGCAATAATAAAGTTATTATTTATTTCCTTAATTCATGATAAATGTTTATTATTCATGCTAGAATTGTATTAACCGGAAACTTAGTACATGTGTGAATACATAGACAAAACCTATAGTCCCTAGTATGCCTCTACTTGACTAGCTCTTTAATCAAAGATGGTTATGTTTCCTAACCATAGACATGTGTTGTCATTTGATGAATGGGATCACATCATTAGGAGAATGATGTGATGGACATGACCCATCCGTTAGCTTAGCATTATGATCGTGTTAGTTTCATTGCTACTGCTTTCTTCATGACTTATACAACCTCCTCAGACTATGAGATTATGCAACTCCCGAATACCGAGGAACACTTTGTGTGCTACCAAATGTCACAACATGAAAGGGTGATGATAAAGGTGCTCTACAGGTGTCTCCGAAGGTGTTTGTTGGGTTGGCATAGATCGAGATTAGGATTTGTCACTCCGTGTTTCGGAGAGGTATCTCTGGGCCTTCTCGGTAATACTCATCACTATAAGCCTTGCAAGCAATGTGACTAATGAGTTAGTTGTGGGATGAAGTATTACGGAACAAGTAAAGAGACTTTCCGGCAATGAGATTGAACTAGGTATTGAGATACCGACGATCGAATCTCGGGCAATTAACATACCGATGACAAAGGGAACAATGTATGTTGTTATGCGGTTTGACCGATAAAGATCTTCATAGAATATGTAGGAACCAATATGAGCATCCAGGTTCCGCTGTTGGTTATTGACCGGAGACGTGTCTTGGTCATGTCTACATAGTTCTCGAACCCGTAGGGTCCGCACACTTAACGTTCGATGACGATTGGTATTATGAGTTTATGTGTTTTGATGTACCAAAGGTAGTTCAGAGTTCCGGATGTGATCACGGACATAACGAGGAGTCTCAAAATGGTCGAGATATGAAGATTGATATATTGGACAACTATCTTTGGACATCGAAATGGTTCCAGATGAGTTCGGGCATTTACCGGAGTACCGGGGGGTTACCGGAACCCCCCGGGGAGTGTATGGGCCTTATTGGGCCATAGTGGGAGAGAGGAGGAGGCTGTCAGGTGGAGGGCGCGCCCCCCAAGCCCAATCCTAATTGGGTGGGGGGCCGGCCCCCCCTTTCCTTCCCTCTCTCTCCCCCTTTATTCCTCTCCTACTCCAACTTGGGAAGGGGAATCCTACTCCCGCTGGGAGTAGGACTCCCCCCCTTGGGCGCGCCATAGAGGGCCGGCCCTCCCCCTCCTCCACTCCTTTATATACGGGGGAGGGGGGAACCCATTAGACACACAAGTTGACAATTGTTTTAGCCGTGTGCGGTGCCCCCCTCCACAGTTACACACCTCGGTCATATCGTCATAGTGCTTAGGCGTAGCCCTGCGCCGGTAACTTCATCGTCACCGTCACCACGCCGTCCTTCTAACGAAACTCTCCCTCGGCCTCAACTGGATCAAGAGTACGAGGGACGTCTCCGAGCTGAACGTGTGCTAAACGCGGAGGTGTCGTATGTTCGGTGCTTGGATCGGTTGGATCGCGAAGACGTTCGACTACATCAACCGCATTAACTAAACGCTTCCGCTTTTGGTCTAGGAGGGTACGTGGACACACTCTCCCCTCTCATTGCTATGCATCACATAGATAGATCTTGCGTGATCGTAGGATTTTTTTTGAAATTACTGCGTTCCCCAACACCGCCTGCATCTACTACTATTACTCCACACATCGACCAGCAAAACGAGATGTGCTTAGTCACTAAGGCAGGAGATTAAGCAAATCTTGGATGTGCAAAACGAGAAACTTAGAGAGAAATATCTGGGGCTTCCTAGTGATGTGGGGAGAGCCAAGAAGGTATCCTTCAAGTATTTGAAAGATAGAATATGAAAGCAAGTCCATGGTTGGATGGAGAAAGCATTCTCTATGGGAGGCAAAGAAGTACTTATCAAGTTTATGGCCCAAGCAATTCCAACCTATTCAATGTCATGTTTTAAACTTCCCTGAGGGTTATGTCTACATATCAATGGCCTTCTGTGCAAGTTTTGGTGGGGATCAAAGAAGGGCGAGAGGAAAATAGCATGGGTCTCGTGGGAAGTGATTACCCAACCCAAGTTCATGGGAGGTATGGGGTTCCGGGATATCGAACTTTTCAACTTGGTGCTCCTTGCCCGTCAAGCATGGCGCCTCCTACAGCAACCTACTTCTGTGAGTGCACATATCCTTAAGGCGGTCTATTACCCTACGAGCTCTATTCTTGATGCCGAGGTTGGTAATTACCCTTCGCAGGTGTGGAGGTCCATCATGGAAGGATTGGTAACGGGGAGGACACCCATATATGGCAAGATAACTGGATCCACCGGATCACAAGTTGAGACCGATCTGTGCTCAGTCAGCAAACGCGCCTCTCAAAGTCGCATATTTGATTGACCATACTACAGCGACCTGGGATGCTGCAAAGCTGGATGAACACCACCTTGCGGATAAGGCAGAAATCTTGAATATACCTCTCAACTTGAGACTGCAGGAGGACTTTTGGGCTTGGCATTATGAAAAGAATGGGCTATTTTCTGTGCAGTCGGCTTATCGAGTTTTTTCAGCAACTAAAAAGCAGCGCACGGACTGGTTGGAGCATGTATCTGGGCATTCTTGCATTGATGCCGATCGGAAATCTTGGGCAAATGTATGGGGAATGCAACTTCCTCCAAAGATTAGAGTGTTTGCATGGTGTTTGGCTCAGATATCTCTTCCTACCGGCGAAGTAAGGAACCACCGCAAGATGGAGGATACGACTGCGTGCGCTTTATGCCACTTAGATCTCAACTCCTGGCGACATTCGTTGTTTGACTACAAGATGTCCTGATGCGTGTGGGTGTTAGCGGATGAAGAGCTAACGGAGGTCATTGTTTCGAACATAATGCGAAGTTGTGGATGTTCTGGTTAGTTGACACACTTCCGCAGGCAGATCTCACTCGAGTAATCATTACTACATGGGCAATTCGGTGGGCACGGCGACGTGCTATCCATGATGATCAATACCATAGTCCAATGAGCACATCCTGCTTCATTAAGAAATTCCTGGAGGACCTGGAACAGATCCCACCTCGCTCACCAACAAATTCTAAGGGCATGCATGTACGTACTAGAGACTTGCATGTTACCTGCAGGGACACGCATGCAAGAGCAGTTCCTCCGCGTGCAACATGGCTCCCTCCGCTTGAGCATGATGTGAAGATTAATTTTGATGGCGTCCTTTCGAGGAATGGAGCTAGGGGAGCGGCCGCGGCTGTGTGCCAGGACAAGTCTGGGAATTACCTTGGTGCTTCTGTCACTGTCTTCGATGGGCTAGCCAACATCACTTGAAGCTCAGGCATGCAGCGAAGCAATGTCCCTTGCCTTGGATCTTCACCTCTCGTCCTTCTGTATTGCGACTGACTACGCATAAGTGGTTACAAACATTGCCAGTGTAGCTTCATGCCGCTACGCATTGATCATCCAGGAGATAAACTTTCGTCGTGGGGATTTTGAGTCAGTTAACATTATACATGAGAAGCGGGAGCACAACAGAGAAGCTCATTCCCTGGCCGAAGCAGCTTCCTCTCTTCCATCTGGGCGCCATGTGTGGCTTTCATTTTTTCCCGATATAATCTGTATTCCCATGAACCTTGCTACTTAATAAAGGTTACAGATTTCTCAAAAAAAAACATCTGCCTCGACGAGGGCTCAACCCCGCATGAGGGAATGCACAGTGGTGCTATCTTAGAAGTGCCACGTAGGATAAATGGTGAGGTGAAGGAGGGAGAACTCATAAGAAAAGGTTTTTCTTCTCTTATTTAAGAGAAGACGAGTCTCACCATGTTTTTAGGAATAACTAGTTATTGAAATAAGGCTAACAGATGACCCATTGTAGGCATTTTTTGTCATCTCTAAATTACATGCAAGACTTAAGATAAGACTATCTTATCAACCATTGTACATGCCCTGACACATCAAACAACACCCTACCATTTCTCCCTCAAAAAAAGAAAAAAAACACCCTACCATTTCAGCATGGGATCCAGTGTTGGGAAACGTAGCATGCAATTTCAAAAAAATTCCTACGCTCACGCAAGATCTATCTAGGAGATGAGCAACGAGAGGGGGAGAGTGTGTCCATGTACCCTCGTAGACCGAAAGTGAAAGTATTAACATAACGCGGTTGATGTAGTCGAACGTCTTCTCGAATCAACCGGTCAAGTACCGAATGTACGGCAACTCCGAGTTCTGCACACGTTTAGCTCGATGACGTCCCTCGAACTCTTGATCCAGTAGAGGTACGAAGGAGATGAGTTCCGTCAGCATGACGACGTGGTGAAGGTGATGGTGATGTGATCCGTGCAGGGCTTCGCCTAAGCACTATGACAATATGATCGGAGGAGTAAACGGTGGAGGGGGGCACCGCACATGGCTAAGACAATTGATGTGCTTTGGGGTGCCCCCTTCCCCCGTATATAAAGGAGGGAGAGGGGAGAGGGCCGGCCAGAGCGCTCCCCCAAGGGGGGAGTCCTAGTAAGACTCCCAGTCCAATTCGGACCCCCCCCCTTCCTTTTCGGAGAGGGAAAAGGGGGAAGGTGTAACGCCCCGGATCCGATGCGCCAGGTGTCTTCCAGTTATTCATCGTTGTTCCCTTGTCATTTGCTTGCGCGTTGCATTTTGCCATGTTATCATCTGCAATTCATCTGCATGTTTTTCAAAACTTGCATCCGTTCGGGTTCCCCCGGTTCTCTCTGTTGTCCGTTCCGAGTCCAGACACACTCGCACGCGCCCGCGGCACCTCTGAAATATTATTTTATAAGTGGCATAAAAAACATTCTCGGAATAGGCCGAGGTTTGCCGAGTGGCCTTGGTATATTTGAAGGAAATATGCCCTAGAGGCAATAATAAAGTTATTATTTATTTCCTCATATCATGATAAATGTTTATTATTCATGCTAGAATTGTAATAACCGGAAACATGATACATGTGTGAATACATAGACAAACATATAGTCACTAGTATGCCTCTACTTGACTAGCTCATTAATCAAAGATGGTTATGTTTCCTAACCATAGACATGTGTTGTCATTTGATTAATGGGATCACATCATTAGGAGAATGATGTGATTGACATGACCCATCCCGTTAGCCTAGCACTTGATCGTTTAGTATGTTGTTATTGCTTTCTTCATGACTTATACATGTTCTGTAACTATGAGATTATGCAACTCCGTTTACGGAGGAACACTTTGGGTGCTACCAAACGCGTCTAGCGTAATTGGGTGATTATAAAGGAGTACTACAGGTGTCTCCAAAGGTACATGTTGGGTTGGCGTATTTGAGATTAGGTTTTGTCACTCCGATTGTCGGAGAGGTATCTCTGGGCCCTCTCGGTAATGCACATCACTATAAGCCTTGCAAGCAATGTGACTAATGAGTTAGTTGCGGGATGATGCATTACGTAACAGTAAAGAGACTTGCGATAGCGAGATTGAACTAGGTATTGAGATACCGACGATCGAATCTCGGGCAAGTAACATACCGATGACAAAGGGAACAACGTATGTTATGCGGTTTGACTGATAAAGATCTTCGTAGAATATGTAGGAGCCAATATGAGCATCTAGGTTCCGCTATTGGTTATTGACCGAGAATAGTTCTAGGTCATGTCTACATAGTTCTCAAACCCGTAGGGTCCGCACGCTTAACATTGCGATGACAGTTTTATTATGAGTTTATAAGTTTTGATGTACCGAAGTTTGTTCGGAGTCCCAGATGTGATCACGGACATGACGAGGAGTCTTGAAATGGTCGAGACATAAACATTGATATATTGGAAGCCTATATTTGGATATCGGAATGGTTCCGGGTGAAATCGGGATTTTACTTAGGAACAGAGGGTTACTGAACCCTCCGGGGTTAATGGGCCTTAGTGGGCCATGAGGGAGAAGAGGAGGGCGGCGGGGCAGGCAGCGCGCCCCTCCCCTAGTCCGAATAGGACAAGGAAGGCGGCGCCCCCTTTCCTCTTTCCCTCCCCTTTCCTTCTCCACCAAGGCAGAGGGGAGTCCTACTCCGGTGGGAGTAGGACTCCTCTAAGCGCACCCTCTGGGGCGGCCGCACCTCCCCTCCCTCCTTTATATACGGGGGCAGGGGGGCACCCTAGAACACGCAACTTGATCTTGAAGATCGTTCCTTAGCCGTATGTGGTGCCCCCTCCACCATATTCCACCTCGGTCATATCGTCGCGGAGTTTAGGCGAAGCCTGCTTGATAGAACATCATCATCGTCCTGCGCCGTCGTCTTTGGCGGAACTCATCCCGACACTTTGCTGGATCGGTCAGGGATCGTCATCGAGCTGAGCGTGTCTGAACTCGGAGATGCCGTACGTTCGGTACTTGGATCGGTCGGATCGTGAATACGTACGACTACATCAACCGCGTTGTCATAATGCTTCCACTTACGGTCTACGAGGGTATGTGGACAATACTCTCCTCTCTCGTTGCTATGCATCACCATGATCTTGCGTGTGCGTAGGAAATTTTTTGAAATTACTCGTTACCCCAGCGGTGGTATCGAGCCAGGTTTTATCGTAGATGTCATATGCACGAGTAGAACACAAGTGAGTTATGGGTGATACAAGTCATACTGCTTACCAGCATGTCATACTTTGGCTCAGCGGTATTGTGAGATGAAGCAGCACAAACCGACATTACGCGTACGCTTACGTGAGACTGGTTTCACCGTTACGAGCACTCGTGCTTAAAGGTGACTGGCGGGTGTCTATCTCTCTCACTTTAGCTGAATCGAGTGTGGCTACGCCCGGTCCTTGCGAAGGTTAAAACAGCACTAACTTGCGAACTATCGTTACGGTTTTGATGCGTGGTAAGAACGGTTCTTGCTCAGCCCGTAGCAGCCACGTAAAATTTGCAACAACAAAGTAGAGGGCGTCTAACTTGTTTTTGCGGGCATGTTGTGATGTGATATGGTCAAGGCGTGATGCTATATTTTATTGTATGAGATGATCATGTTTTGTAACGAAGTTATCGGCAATGGCGGGAGGCATATGGTTGTCGCTTTATTGTATGAAATGCAAGCATACGTAATTGCTTTACTTTATCACTAAGCGGTAGCGATAGTCATAGAAGCAATAGATGGCGTAACGACAACGATGCTACGATGGAGATCAAGGTGTCGCGCGGTGGCGATGGTGATCACGACGGTGCTTTGAAGATGGAATCACAAGCACAAGATGATGGCCATATCATATCACTTATATTGATTGCATGTGATGTTTATCCTTTATGCATCTTATCTTGCTTTGATTGGCGGTAGCATTTTAAGATGATCTCTCACTAAAATTATCAAGAAGTGTTCTCCACGAGTATGCACCATTGCGAAAGTTCTTCGTCTTTGAGACACCACGTGATGATTGGGTGTGATAGGCTCTACGTTCAAATACAACGGGTGCAAAACAGTTGCACACGCGAATACTCGAGTTAAACTTGACGAGCCTAGCATATAACAGATATGGCCTCGGAACACGGAGACCGAAGGTCGGCGTGAATCATATAGTAGATATGATCAACATATTGATGTTCACCGTTGAAACTACTCCATCTCACGTGACGATCGAACATGGTGTAGTTGATATGGATCACGTAATCACTTAGAGGATTAGAGGGATGTCTATCTAAGTGGGAGTTCTTAAGTAATATGATTAATTGAACTTAAATTTATCATGAACTTAGTACCTGATAGTATTTTGCTTGTCTATGTTTGTTGTAGATAGATGGCTCGTGTTGTTGTTCCGTTGAATTTTAATGCATTCCTTGAGAAAGCAAAGTTGAAAGATGATGGTAGAAATTACACGGACTGGGTCCGTAACCTGAGGATTATCCTCATTGCTGCACAGAAGAATTACGTCTTGGAAGCACCGCTGGGTGCCAGGCCTGCTGCTGATGCAACCGACAACGTTAAGAACGTCTGGCGAGCAAAGCTGATGACTACTCGATAGTTCGATGTGCCATGCTTTACGGCTTAGAACCGGATCTTCAACGGCGTTTTGAGCGTCATGAAGCATATGCGATGTTCGAGAGTTGAAGTTAATATTTCAAGCAAATGCCGGATTGAGAGATATGAAGTCTCCAATAAGTTCTATAGCTGCAAGATGGAGGAGAATAGTTACGTCGGTGAACACATACTCAAAATGTCTAGGTATAATAATCACTTGATTCAAGCGGGAGTTAATCTTCACGATGATAGTGTCATTCTGAAATTCTTCAATCACGCCACCAAGCTACAAGAGCTTCGTGATGAACTATAATATGCAAGGGATGGACAAGACTATTCCGAGCTCTTTGCAATGCTAAAAGCCGCGGAGGTAGAAATCAAGAAGGAGCATCAAGTGTTGATGGTCAACAAGACTACCAGTTTCAAGAAAAAGGGCAAAAGGAAGAAGAAGGGGAACTTCAAAAAGAACAGCAAGCAAGTTGCTGCTCAAGAGAAGAAACCCAAGTCTGGACCCAAGCCTGAGACTGAGTGCTTCTACTACAAGCAGACTGGACACTGGAAGTGAAACTGCCCCAAGTAGTTGGCGGATAAGAAACATGGCAAAGTGAACAAAGGTATATGTGATATACATGTTATTGATGTGTACCTTACTAATGCTTGCAGTAGTACCTGGGTATTTGATACTGGTTCTGTTGCTAATATTTGCAACTCAAAACAGGGACTACGGATTAAGCGAAGATTGGCTAAGGACGAGGTGACGATGCGTGTGGGAAATGGTTCCAGAGTCGATGTGATCGCGGTCGGCACGCTACCTCTACATCTACCATCGAGATTAGTTTTAGACCTAAATAATTGTTATTTGGTGCCAACGTTGAGCATGAACATTATATCTGGATCTTGTTTGATGCGAGACAGTTATTCATTTAAGTCAGAGAATAATGGTTGTTCTATTTATATGAGTAATATCTTTTATGGTCATGAACCCTTGAAGAGTGGTCTATTTTTATTGAATCTCGATAGTAGTGATACACATATTCATAGTGTTGAAGCCAAAAGATGCAGAGTTGATAATGATAGTGCAACTTATTTGTGGCACTGTCGTTTAGGTCATATCGGTATAAAGCGCATGAAGAAACTCCATACTGATGGGCTTTTGGAATCACTTGATTATGAATCACTTGGTACTTGCGAACCGTGCCTCATGGACAAGATGACTAAAACACCGTTCTCCGGAACTATGGAGCGAGCAATTGATTTGTTGGAAATCATACATACTGATGTTTGTGGTCCAATGAATGTTGAGGCTCGTGGCGGGTATCATTATTTTCTCACCTTCACAGGTGATTTAAGCAGATATGGGTATATCTACTTAATGAAACACAAGTCTGAAACATTTGAAAAGTTCAAAGAATTTCAGAGTGAATTGGAAAATCATCGTAACAAGAAAATAAAATTTCTATGATCTGATCGCAGAGGAGAATATTTGAGTTACGAGTTTGGTTTACATTTGAAACAATGTGGAATAGTTTCGCAACTCACGCCCCCCGGAACACCACAAAGAAATGGTATGTCCGAACGTCGTAATCATACTTTACTAGATATGGTGCGATCTATGATGTCTCTTACTGATTTACCGCTATCGTTTTGGGGTTATGCTTTAGAGACGACTGCATTCATGTTAAATAGGGCACTATCAAAATCCGTTGAGACGACGCCTCATGAACTGTGGTTTGGCAAGAAACCAAAGTTGTCGTTTCTTAAAGTTTGGGGCTGCGATGCTTATGTAAAGAAACTTCAACCAGATAAGCTCAAACCCAAATCGGAGAAATGTGTCTTTATAGGATACCTTAAAGAGACTGTTGGGTACACCTTCTATCACAGATCTGAGGGCAAGATTTTCGTTGCTAAATTCGGATCCTTTCTAGAGAAGGAGTTTCTCTTGAAAGAAGTGAGTGGGAGGAAAGTAGAACTTGATGAGGTAACTTTACCTGCTCCCTTATTGGAAAGTAGTTCATCACAAGAACCGGTTCCTGTGACAACTACACCAATTAGTGAGGAAGCTAATGATATTGATCATGAAACTCGGATCAAGTTTCTCTGAGAACCTCATAGGTCTACGAGTAAGATCCGCACTGAGTGGTGCGGTAATCCTATTCGGAAGTCATGTTACTTGACCATGATGAACCTACGAACTATGAGGAAGCGATGATGAGCCCAGATTCCTCAAAATGGCTAGAGGCCATGAAATCTGAGATGGGATCCATGTATGAGAACAAAGTATGAACGTTGGTTGACTTGCCCGATGATCGGCAAGCCATTGAGAATAAATAGATCTTTAAGAAGAAGACTGACGCTGATGGTAATGTAACTATCTATAAAGCTCGACTTGTTGTGAAAGGTTTCCAACAAGTTCAAGGAGTTGACTACGATGAGACTTTCTCACCCGTAGTGATGCATAAGTCTGTCCGAATCATGTTAGCAAGTGCTGCATTTTATGATTATGAAATTTGGCAAATGGATGTCAAAACTGCATTCTTGAATGGATTTCTGGAAGAAAGTTGTATATGATGCAACTAGAAGGTTTTGTTGATCCAAAAGGTGCTAACAAAGTGTGCAAGCTCCAGCGATCCATTTATCGACTGGTGCAAGCATCTCGGAGTTGGAATAAACGTTTTGATAGTGTGATCAAAGCATATGGTTTTATCTGAGACTTTTGGAGAAGCTTTGTATTTACAAGAAAGTGAGTGGGAGCTCTGTAGCATTTCGATATTATATGTAGATGACATATTATTAATTGGAAATGATATAGAATTCTGGATAGCATAAAGGGATACTTGAATAAAAGTTTTCTATGAAAGACCTCGGTGAAGCTGCTTACATATTGGGCATCAAGATTTATAGAGATAGATCAAGACACTTAATAGGACTTTCACAAAGCACATACCTTGATAAAGTTTTGAAAAAGTTCAAAATGGATCAGGCAAAGAAAGGGTTCTTGCCCGTACTACAAGGTGTGAAGTTGAGTCAGACTCAATGCCCGACCACAGCAGAAGATAGAGAGAAAATGAAAGTTGTTCCTATGCTTCAGCCATAGGCTCTATCATGTATGCAATCTTGTGTACCAGACGACATGTGCTAGCAATAAGCTTGGCGAAGGTACCAAAGTAATCGAGAGTGGATCATCGGACAGCGGTCAAGAACATCTGAAATACGAAAAGGACTAAGGATATGTTTCTCGTATATGGAGGTGACAAAGAGCTAGTCGTAAATGGTTACGTCGATGCAAGCTTTGACACTGATCCGGACAATTCTAAATCGCAAACCGGATCGTGTTTTTATTAAGCGGTGGAGCTGTAAGTTGGTGCGATTCAAACAAAGCGTCGTGGCGGGATCTACATGTGAAGCGGAGTACATAGCTGCTTGGAAGCAGCAAATGAAGGATTCGGATGAAGGAGTTCATTTCCGATCTAGGTGTCATAGCTAGTGCATCGGGACCAATGAAGATCTTCTGTGACAATACTGGTGCAATTGCCTTGGCAAAGGAATCCAGATTTCACAAAAGGACCAAGCACATCAAGAGACGCTTCAATTCCATCCGGGACAAAGTCCAGGTGGGAGACATAGAGATTTGCAAGATACATACGGATCTGAATATTGCAGACCCGTTGACTAAGCCTCTTTCACGAGCAAAACACGATCAACACCAAGACTCCATGGGTGTTAGAATCATTACTGTGTAATCTAGATTATTTACTCTAGTGCAAGGGGGAGACTGAAGGAAATATGCCCTAGAGGCAATAATAAAGTTATTATTTATTTCCTCATATCATGATAAATGTTTATTATTCATGCTAGAATTGTATTAACTGGAAACATGATACATGTGTGAATACATAGACAAACATATAGTCACTAGTATGCCTCTACTTGACTAGCTCATTAATCAAAGATGGTTATGTTTCCTAACCATAGACATGTGTTGTCATTTGATTAATGGGATCACATCATTAGGAGAATGATGTGATTGACATGACCCATTCCGTTAGCCTAGCACTTGATCATTTAGTATGTTGTTATTGCATTCTTCATGACTTATACATGTTCCTGTAACTATGAGATTATGAAACTCCCATTTACCGGAGGAACACTTTGGGTCCTACCAAGCGTCTAGCGAATGCGGGTGATTATAAAGGATTACTACAGTGTCTCCAAAGGTACATGTTGGGTTGGCGTATTTCGAGATTAGATTTTGTCACTCCGATTGTCGGAGAGGTATCTCTGGGCCCTCTCGGTAATGCACATCACTAGAAGCCTTGCAAGCAATGTGACTAATGAGTTAGTTGCGGGATGATGCATTATGTAACGAGTAAAGAGACTTGCCGGTAACGAGATTGAACTAGGTATTGAGATACCGGCGATCGAATCTCGGGCAAGTAACATACCGATGACAAAGGGAACAACGTATGTTATGCGGTTTGACCGATAAAGATCTTCGTAGAATATAGGAGCCAATATGAGCATCCAGGTTCCGCTATTGGTTATTGACCGAGAATAGTTCTAGGTCATGTCTACATAGTTCTCGAACCCGTAGGGTCCGCACGCTTAATGTTGCGATGACAGTTTTATTATGAGTTTATAAGTTTTGATGCACCGAAGTTTGTTCGGAGTCCCGGATGTGATCACGGACATGACGAGGAGTCTCGAAATGGTCGAGACATAAAGATTGATATATTGGAAGCCTATATTTGGATATCGGAATGGTTCCGGGTGAAATCGGGATTTTAGCGGAACACCGGGGGGTTACCGGAACCCTCCCGGGGGTTAATGGGCCTTAGTGGGCCATGAGGGAGAAGAGGAGGGCCGGCCAGGGCAGGCCGCGCACCCCCTCCCTCCTAGTCCGAATAGGACAAGGAAGGGGGGCGGCGCCCCCCTTTCCTCTTTCCCCTCCCCCCTTTCCTTCTCCACCAAGTCAGAGGGGAGTCCTACTCCCGTGGGAGTAGGACTCCTCGAGCACACCCCTAGGGGCGGCCGCACCTCCCCTCCCTCCTTTATATCTGGGGCAGGGGGTACCCTAGAACACACAAGTTGATCTTGAAGATCTTTCCTTAGCCGTGTGCGGTGCCCCCCTCCACCATATTCCACCTCGGTCATATCGTCGCGGAGTTTAGGCGAAGCCCTGCGCCGATAGAACATCATCATCGTCCCACGCCGTCGTCTTGTGGAACTCATCCCGACACTTTGCTGGATCGGTCCGAGGATCGTCATCGAGCTGAACGTGTGCTGAACTCGGAGGTGCCGTACATTCGGTACTTGGATCGGTCGGATCATGAAGACGTACGACTACATCAACCGCGTTGTCATAACGCTTCCGCTTCGGCTCACGAGTGCGTGGACAATACTCTCCTCTCTTGTTGCTATGCATCACCATGATCTTGCGTGTGCGTAGGAAATTTTTTGAAATTACTATGTACCCCAACAATATCACAGGTAGACAGCCCGTCAAATTCCGTTCCATTTGGAGGTTGTTTGATGCCCCAACGGTTAACCGAGTTAACCGAAACCCCATTTCTCCTTGCAGCCCAACACCCCTCCACACATCCCACCTAGCCCATCAAACTCCCCTCTATGCTCTCCGCCGTTCAATCACGATCGTGTGGACAAAAACCGCACCTCATTTGGACTCTCCTAGCTCCCTCTACCTATAAATAGGCCCTCTCCCTCG
The DNA here is from genome assembly GCA_021437245.1 of Aegilops speltoides. Lineage (NCBI taxonomy): Eukaryota > Viridiplantae > Streptophyta > Magnoliopsida > Poales > Poaceae > Aegilops > Aegilops speltoides. The sequence continues at coordinate 302,056,307 of CM038142.1, read as the reverse complement.
AAATTCCGGATCAAATCCACCCCTAACCCTAGTCCTCTTCATCCTCCCGCCACCGGACATGTCCACCCCATGCCGGACGTGTCCGCGCCGCCGCCTCCGGCCAATCGAGCGCCGCCACGTCGCCCCTATCCACCCCACAACCAACCAGTGCCGGCCACGTCGTCTCCCTGGCTTCCCTGCCGTTGTGGCCCGCCGAGCCCGTAGCGGGCCCGTGCAGGCCCATCCACGCCCGGCGCCGCCTCGAGAACCTGTTACTTTGAGCCCGCCGCTGGCCAGCGCCTCACCGGCGTCGACCCGATGCACCGCCGCCGCCCGCTCCGGCCTCCCGCCGCCTCGTCCCCGCTGCGCCACCACTGACCCAGGCCCGGCTCCCACGCGAGCCCGATCGCGCCCCTACGCCGCGCCGTCGTCCTCCGCGCCCCGCCGGCCTGCCCGCCGCCGCATGAGCTCGCCGGCCTCTGCCCGAGCTCGCCGGAGCCACGCCTTGCCGTCTTCGCCGGATGACGCTGCCACCTCGCCGTCGGATCCGCCACCCCGCGCCTCCTCGTCGTCCCCGCTGGAGCTCGCCGGAGCTCTTCTCCGGTCGGATCCACCGAAGGGTGGATCAGATCCACCAGTGCACCGATCCAAACACGCCTCCACCTCCCCTGGATCCCTCCGTCCCGCTCCTCCCCGTCCCGTTTCGCAAGGGTATATTTCACTGTCCCAGATTTTCAACCTTATGTGCACATGTTTGCATGGTCATAACTTGATGCTCGTTGCTTCGTTTTGCGTGTATGATATGTAGAAATGTTCATCTCAGAGTGCTCTTCATGATGGTCTAGTTTGCATTCATGTTAGGATTCATATTGGTGCATATATATTTGTTGCCAAACTGCTAAATGATATAAGCTGCTGAAATTTGCTGGTTGTTAACTTCATATATGCATCTTGTGAGTGCCACAACTTTGTCTCTGTAGATGCTATGGTGATGATCTTGATATGCACATGTTCTGCTCTTCATGCTCTATAGGTTGGTGTGCTTTGCATTCATGTTAGGATGTGTCTTGACATATTAATCACAGTTGCAAAAGTGCATGTTGCTGTTAACTGCTAAAAACTGATGTAACTTGCTGATTTGTCATTTTTGTTGCATTTTATGTGTGCATCCTATGAGCATGATGTCTACATGTTTTAGGAGCATTTTTGTGCCATATTTAACGGGGTGCAATCTGTGTATTTTTTATATGCCCTTTAGTGTGTGCATCAACCTTGTGAAGTGGGCTACTTGCTGTTAGGTTTCTGTCAAGTCTATTTCTGTCATATCATGTTGCCATGTTTGCTTGATGCTACCAATTAATCCATGCATATTCTGGAGATGCTTAGTTGACATGTTTTGATGTGTATGTTATTCTCGATAATGCCATTCCTTTTGATGCCCAATATATGTACTGTAGCATATGTTTTCATTGCCATGAACATGATTATATAATGTTCCAGATTCCTCTTAACTTCATGATGCTGTGTTGTGAGCTTGATAGTAATTATTCTATGCCTATTCTGGAGATGCTCCAGTTACATGTTTTGAAGTATGCTATGATTACTTTGTTCACATGACATGTTTGTTAATTTTGGATGTAATATGCCTCTGTTACATGCGTGCAAACATGCTATTATAATGTTGCTATTTTACACTTGCTGAAACTGTTTCAACATTCAATCTTGTCTTGTTGATTCCTACTAATCCATGACCCATATATATATGAGACCATGATGTTATTTTCTCTATGTTATATTTAATTTGATTCCATGCCCTTGGTTGCTATATAAACTTGATGTAGCTTGTCTTTGCTCTCAAGTTGCCATCATATTAACTCTGCTTATGTATATGCTCCTGTGTTATAAAGTTGCTTTTTGCATTGATCATATTGGTTTAATCTTCATGCCTATGAACCTGAACCTTAATGATATTTGAAGTATGTTATCTGTAATTGAAGTCCATGTCATGTTTGTGCTCATAAGATTCCTGTAGCATGTTGTTTTGATGTTTGCAAAGTGCCTACTTGATGTTTTGGTCAGATTGTTGTTATATCTTGATTGGAGTGTATGTGTTGCACCGTTGCTCCGTTTTGAGCATGCTCTATATGAAACTTGCTTAGAATCGCATGCAGTTTCATATTATCATGTTGCATCCTTGTTTGAGGTGTTCTTGATGGTTGAATGCATTTTGCATCAATGCCATGTTTAGCTTGTGTTGCTCATATCTTCTAGGTCGTAGCTCCGAATTAAATGAACTTTATATGTAACTTGACTAGACTTTCGTGTAGATCATCTTGGCGCATCTTAACTTGCTGTTTAACAACTTGAACATAATGTTTATTCAGATCTGGACCAATTTCGAAATTTGCATGTGAGGACTTACCAGATTTGTTATATGTTGTTGTCGGCCTCATTTAAACTTGCTTTGATGTGTTATTCTTGTATGCTTCATCTCTTGCCATGATAGCATCATATAGCCTTTGTCATGCATCATGCTCTATTGTGCATCATGTCATGCTTATGTGTTGTGTATTTACCATGTTGTTTGCTTCTTTCCGGTTGTGCTCCTTCTCAATAGCTCCTGTTTCGTTGCGATCGTAAGGATTCATTTGTCTACGCTTGGTTCCTCTTCATCCGTTCGTATTCTTCATGGACTCGTTCTTCTTCCTTACAGGATTTCAGGCAAGATGACCGTCACCTTGGATCTCACTACTATCATTGCTATGCTAGTTGCTTCGTTCTATCGCTATGCTGCGCTACCTATCACTTGCTTATCAAGCCTCCCAAAATGGCATGTCAGCCTCTAACCTTTTCACCCTTCCTAGCAAACCATTGTTTGGCCATGTTATCGCTTTTGCTTAGCCCCTCTTATAGCGTTGTTAGTTGCAGGTGAAGTTGAAGATTGCTCCATAATGGAACAGGATTATTTTGGGATATCACAATATCTCTTATTTAATTAATGAATCTATATACTTGGTAAAGGGTGGAAGGCTCGGCCTTATGTCTGGTGTTTTGCTCCACTCTTGCCGCCCTAGTTTCCGTTATACCGGTGTTATGTTCCTTGATTTTGCGTCCCTAACATGGTGTGGGTTTATGGGGCCCTCTTGACAGTTCGCTTTGAATAAAACTCGTCCAGCAAGGCCCAACATTGGTTTTAACATTTGCCATAATAATACTTAAACTAAATAATAAATTTGCATAGGGCGTCATGAACCCGAGGATTTTTCTACATAGTAGGGGGGCAGCATTGATGCTGTTGGTCCCAAACGGGCAGACTGTGGGTCCACCACGGGGCAACCCGAGGATCTGGTTTTACTCGTAGGCTGACCTATCCGAACGTGGCCTGAGACGAGATACGCGCGGCTACTATCAGGGTGTCGGCACGCCGGGAGGTCTTGCTGGACTTGTTTTACCATTGTCGAAATGTCTTGTGCACAGGGACCGCGAGTCTGATCGGATGTCCCGCGATGGAGGATTGTCTCCGTGGATCGTGAGCTTATAATGGGCTAAGTTGGGACACCCCTGCAGGGTTTAAACTTTCGAAAGCCGTGCCCGCGGTTATGTGGCAGATGGGAATTTTTAATGTCTGGTTGTAGAGAACTTGACACCAGATTCAAATTAAAATACACCAACCATGTGCGTAACCGTGATGGTCTCTTTTCGGGTGAGTTCGAGAAGAGAACATGGTGGGGTTATGTTTGAACGTAAGTAGTTCAGGATCACTTCTTGATCATTACTAGTTTGCGACCGTTTGCGTAGCTTCTCATCTTATTCTTGTACTCGTAAGTTAGCCACCATATCATGCTTAGTCGCTTGTTGCAGCCTCACCACTTATCCATTCCATACCCATTAAGCTTTGCTAGTCTTGATATCCATGGTAATGGGATTGCTGAGTCCTCGTGGCTCACAGATTACTACAACAACAGTTGCAGGTGCAGGTAATGCGATGATCATGATGCGAGAGCGATGCTTGCTTGCTTTGAGTTCTTCTTCTGCTTCTTCTTTGATCAGGGGATAGGTTCTAGGCCGGCAGCCTGGGCTAGCAGGGTGGATATCGTTGAGTTTCTGTTTGTGTTTCATCCGTAGTCGGATGTTGCTCTTATGTATGATGTTGTTGTATTCATGTGTCATTCTATGCCTTTTGTATGTATCCCCAACTATTATGTAATGGTACGATGTAATGATATCCACCTTGCAAAAGTGTCCCCAATATGCGCTTCTATCCTTGGTGGGACCTTCGAGTTCCTTTAGGATAGGGTCGCATATTGGGCGTGACAGAAGGGAGAGAGAAAGGGACAACGAAAAGAGGGGCGCCCCATCCCCAAGTCCAATTTGGACTCCCATGGGGGGGACACCTCCTGTGGCCTGCCTCCTCCTCTCCCCTATGGCCCAATAAGGCCCATTACTTCCCCGGGGGGGTCCGGTAACCCCTCGGTACTCCAAAAAATACCCGAACCATTCCGGTGTCCGAATATAACCTTCCAATATGTCAATCTTTACACCTCGACCTTTTTGAGACTCCTCATCATGTTTGTGATCTCATCCAGGACTCCAAACAACCTACGGTCACCAAAACACATAACTCATATAATACATATCGTCACCGAACGTTAAGCATGCGGACCCTACGGGTTTGAGAACTATGTAGACATGACCGAGACACCTCTCCAGTCAATAACAAATAGCGGAACCTGGATGCTCATATTGATTCCCACATATTCTACGAAGATCTTTATCGGTCGAACCGCAATGTCAACATACGTTATTCCCTTTGTCATCGGTATGTTACTTGCCCGAGATTCGATCGTCGGTATATTCATACCTAGTTCAACCTCGTTACCGATAAGTCTCTTTACTCGTTCTGTAATGCATTGTCTCACAACTAACTCATTAGTCACATTGCTTGCAAGGCTTCATATGATGTGCATTACCGAGAGGGCCCAGAGATACCTCTCTGATACTCGGAGTGACAAATCCTAATCTCGATCTATGCCAACCCAACAAACACCTTCGGAGATACCTGTAGAGCATCTTTATAATCACCCAGTTATGTTGTGACGTTTGAGAGCACGCAAGGTATTCCTCTGGTGTCCGGGAGTTGCATAATCTCATAGTCGGAGGAATATGTATTTGACATGAAGAAAGCAGTAGCAATAAAACTGAATGATCATTATGCTAAGCTAACAGATTAGTCTTGTCCATCACATCATTCCACTAATGATGTGATCTCGTTTATCAAATGACAACTCATGTCCATGCCTAGGAAACTAAACCATCTTTGATCAATGAGCTAGTCTAGTAGAGGCATACTAGGGACGCGGTGTTTTGTCAATGTATTCACACATGTATCAAGTTTCCGGTTATTACAATTCTAGCATGAATAATAGACATTTATCATGAATAAGGAAATATAAAATAACAACTTTTTTATTGCCTCTAGGGCATATTTCCTTCAGTCTCCCACTTGCACAAGAGTAAATAATCTAGTTCACATCATCATGTGATTTAACACCAATAGTTCACATCTTTATGTGATTAGTTCACATCGCCATGTGACTAACACCCAAAGGGTTTACTTGAGTCAATAATCTAGTTCACATCGCTATGTCATTAACACCCAAAGAGTACTAAGGTGTGATCATGTTTTTCTTGTGAGGGAACTTTAGTCAACGGGTCTGCCACATTCAGAGTCGTATGTATTTTGCAAATTTTCTATGTCTACAATGCTCTGCATGGAGCTACTCTAGCTAAGTGCTCCCACTTTCAATATGTATCTAGATTGAGACTCAGAGTCATCTGGATCGGTGTCAAAGCTTGCATCGACGTAACTCTTTACAACGAACTCTTTATCACCTCCATAATCGAGAAATATTTCCTTGGTCCTCTTAGGTAACTAAAGATAAATTTGACCGCTATCCAGTGATCCACTCCTGGATCACTATCGTACCTCCTTGCCAAACTCATGGCAAGGTACACAGTAGGTCCGGTACATAGCATAGCATACTTTGTAGAACCTATGGCTGAGGCATAGGGAATGACTTTTATTCTCTTTCTATTTCTGTCGTGGTCGGGTTTTGAGTCTTACTCAACTTCACACCTTGCAACACAGACAAGAACCCTTTCTTTGACAGATCTATTTTGAACTTCTTTGAAATTTTGCCAAGGTATATACTTTGTGAAAGTCCTATTAAGCGTCTCAATCTATCCCTATAGATCTTGATGCCCAATATATAAGCAGCTTCACCGAAGTCTTTCATTGAAAAACTCTTATTCAAGTATCCTTTTATGCTATCCAGAAATTCTATATCATTTCCAATCAACAATATGTCATCCACATATAATATTACAAATTCTACAGAGCTCCCACTCACTTTATTGTAAATACAGGCTTCTCCAAAAGTCTGTATAAAACCATATGCTTTGATCACCTCATCAAAGCGTATATTCCAACTCTGAGATGCTTGCACCAGTCCATAAATGGATCGCTGGAGCTTGCACACTTTTTTAGCACCTTTAGGATCGACAAAATCTTCTGGTTGTATCATATACAACTCTTCTTTAAGAAATCCATTAAGGAATGCAGTTTTGACATCCATTTGCCAGATTTCATAATCATAAAATCCGGTGATTGCTAACATGATTCGGACAGACTTAAGCATCGCTACTGGTGAGGAAGTCTCATCATAGTCAACTCCTTGAACTTGTCGAAAACCTTTTGTGACAAGTCGAGCTTTATGGACAGTAATATTACCATCAGCGTCAGTCTTCTTCTTGAAGATTCATTTATTCTCTATGGGTCGTCGATCATCGGGCAGATCCACTAAAGTCCACACTTTGTTCTCATACAAGGATCCTATCTCAAATTTCATGGCCTCAACCCATTTATCGAAATCTGGGCTCATCATAGCTTTTTCATAATGTGTAGGTTCATCATGGTCAAGTAACATGACCTCCAGACCAGGATTCCGTACCACTCTGGTGCGGATCGTGCTCTATTTGACCTATGAGGTTTTGTAGCAACTCAATCCGCAGTTTCATGATCTTTATCATTTTATTTTTCTCCAGTTGGTGTAGGCATCATGGGAACAGATTTCTCGGATGAGCTACATTCCAAATTGAGAGCAGGTACAATTACCTCATCAAGTTCTACTTTCCTCCCACTCACTTCTTTCGAGAGAAACTCCTTCTCTAGAAAGGTTTTGTTCTTAGCAACAAAGATTTTGCCTTTGGACTTGTGGTAGAAGGTGTACCCAATTGTTTCCTTAGGGTATCCTATGAAGACGCACTTCTCCGATTTGGGTTCAAGCTTATCGAGCTGAAGCCTTTTGACATAAACATCGCATCCCCAAACTTTAAGAAACGACAGCTTAGGTTTCTTGCTAAACCACAGTTCATACCGTATCGTCTCAACGGATTTAGATGGTGCCCTATTTAAAGTGAATGCGGCTGTCTCTAATGCATAACCCCAAAATGATAATGGTAAATTGGTAAGAGATATCATAGATCGCACCATATCTAATAAAGTACAGTTACGACATTCAGACACACCATTACGTTGTGGTGTTCCAGGTGGTGTGAGTTGTGAAACTATTCCACGTTGTTTTAAATGAAGGCCAAACTCGTAACTCAAATATTCCCTCCGCAATCATATTGTAGAAACTTTATTTTCTTGTTATGATGATTATCTACTTCACTCTGAAATTCTTTGAACATTTCAAATGCTTTAGACTTGTGTTTCATTAAGTAGATATACCCATATCTGCTTAAATCATCTGTAAAGGTTAGAAAATAATGATACCCGCCGCGTGCCTCAACACTCATTGGACCGCATACATCGGTGTGTATTATTTTCATAAGTCATTGGCTCGCTTCATTGTTCCAGAGAACGGAGTTTTAGTCATCTTGCCCATGAGGCATGGTTCGCAAGTATCAAATTATTCATAATCAACTGATTCCAAAAGCCCATCTGCATGGAGTTTCTTCATGCACTTTACACCAATATGACCTAAACGGCAGTGCCACAAATATGTTGCACTATCATTATCAACTTTGCATCTTTTTGCATCACTATTATGAATATGTGTATCACTACGATCGAGATTCAATAAACCATTTACTGGGTGTATGACCATAGAAGGTTTTATTCATGTAAACAGAATAACAATTATTCTCTTACATAAATGAACCGTATCGCAATAAACATGATCCAATCATATTCATGCTCAATGCAAACACCAAATAACATTTATTTAGGTCCAACACTAATCCGAAAGGTAGAGTGAGTGGGTGATGGTTATCAACCTTGAAACGACTTCCAACATACATCGTCACTTCACCCTCAACTAGTCTCTATTTATTCTGCAACTCCTGTTTCTAGTTACTAATTTTAGCAACCAAACAGGTATCAAATACCCAGGGGCCACTATGAGCACTAGTAAGGTACACTTCAATAACATGTATATCAAATATACCTTTGTTTACTTTGCCATCCTTCTTGTCCGCCAAATATTTGGGGTAGTTCCGATTCCAGTGACCATTTCCTTGCAGTAGAAGCACTCAGTTTCAGGCTTAGGTCCAGCTTTGGGCTTCTTCACGGGAGTGATAACTTGCTTGCCATTCTTCTTGAAGTTCCCTTTCTTTCCCTTTGCCCTTTTCTTAAAACTAATGGTCTTGTTTAATCATCAACACTTTATGCTTTTTCTTGATTTCTACCTTCATCGATTTCGGCATCACAAAGAGCTCAGGAATTGTTTTCGTTATCCCTTGCATATTATAGTTCATCAAAAAGTTCCAGTAACTTGGTGATAGTGACTAGAGAACTTTGTCAATCACTATCTTATCTGGAAGATTAACTCCCACTTGATTCAAGCGATTGTAGTACTCAGACATTCTGAGCACAAGCTATTCTCCTCCATCTTGTAGGCGAAGTACTTGTCAGAGGTCTCATACCTCTCGACACGTGCGTGAGCCTGAAATACCAATTTCAGCTCTTGGAACATCTCATATGCTTTGTGGCATTCAAAACATTTTTTAAATCCCGGTTCTAAGCCATAAAGCATGGTGCACTAAACTATCAGGTAGTCATCATATCAAGCTTGCCAAACGTTCATAACGCCTGCATCTGCTCCTGCAATAGGTTTGTCACCTAGCGGTGCATCAAGGACATTATTCTTCTGTGCAGCAATGAGGATAATCCTCATATCATGGACCCAGTCCGCATTATTGCTACTATCATCTATCAACTTAGTTTTATCTAGGAACATATCAAAAAACATAGGGGAGCTATAGCGAGCTATTGATCTACAACATAATGTACAAATACTATTAGGACTAAGTTCATGATAAATTAAAGTTCAATTAATCATATTACTTAAGAACTCCCACTTAGATTGACATCCCTCAAGTCATCTAAATGATATGTCATCCAAATCAACTAGACCATGTCCGATCATCACGTGAGATGGAGTAGTCATCAATGCTGAACATCTCTATGCTGATCATATCTACTATATGATTCATGTTCGACCTTTCGGTCTCAAGTGTTCCGAGGCCATGTCTGTACATGCTAGGCTCATCAAGTTTAACCCGAGTATTCCGCATGTGCAAAACTGGCTTGCAACCGTTGTATTTGAACATAGAGCTTATCGCACCCGATCATCACGTGGTGTCTCAGCACGAAGAACTTTCGCAACGGTGCATACTCGGGGAGAACATTTATACCTTGAAATTTAGTAAGGGGTCATCTTATAATGCTACTGCCATACTAAGCAGAATAAGATGCATAAAGATAAACATCACATGCAATCAAAATATGTGACATGATATGGCCATCATCATCTTGTGCTTTTGATCTCCATCACCAAAGCAACGTCATGATCTCCATCGTCACTGGCTTGACACCTTGATCTCCATCATAGCGTCGTGGTCGTCTCGCCAACTATTGCTTCTACGACTACCGCTACCGCTTAGTGATAAGGTAAAGTAATTACATGGAGTTTGTATTTCATACAATAAAGCGACAACCATAAGGCTCCTGCCAGTTGCCGATAACTTTTACAAAACATGATCATCTCGTACAACAACGTATATCACATCATGTCTTGACCATATCACATCACAACATGCCCTGCAAAAACAAGTTAGACGTCCTCTACTTTGTTGTTGCAAGTTTTATGTGGCTGCTATGGGCTTCTAGAAAGAACTGTACTTACCTATGGCACAAAAACCACAACGGTGATTTTTCAAGTTTGTTGTTTTAACCTTCATAAGGACTGGCCGCAGTCAAATTCGATTCAACTAAAGTTTGAGAAATAGACACCTGCCAGCCACCTTTATGCAAAACTAGTTGCAAGTTTGTCGGTGGAACCGGTCTCATGAACGTGGTCATGTAAGGATGGTCCGGGCCGCTTCATCTAACAATACCGCCGAATCAAATTAAGACATTGGAGGTAAGCAGTATGACGATCACCACCCAAAACTATTTGTGTTCTACTCGTGCATATCATCTACGCATAGACCTAGCTCGGATGCCTTGGGAAACGTAGCATGCAATTTCAAAAAAATTCTTACGCTCACGCAAGATCTATCTAGGAGATGCATAGCAACGAGAGGGGGAGAGTGTGTCCACGTACCCTTGTAGACCAAAAGCAGAAGTGTTAACTTAACGCGGTTGATATAGTCGAACGTCTTCTCGAATCAACCGATCAAGTACCAAATGTACGGCACCTCCAAGTTCTGCACACATTCAGCTTGATGACGTCCCTCGAACTCTTGATCCAGTAGACGTATGAAGGAGATGAGTTCCGTCAGCACGACAGTGTGGTGACGGTGATGGTGATGTGATCCACGCAGGGCTTCGCCTAATCACTACGAAATATGACCGGAGGAGTAAACGGTGGAGGGGGCAACTGATACGTCCATTTTGCATCATGCTTTTATATCAATATTTATTGCATTATGGGCTGTTATTAAACTTTATATCTCAATATTTATGGCTATTCTCTCTTATTTTACAAGGTTTACCATGAAGAGGGGGAATGCCGGCAACTGGAATTCTGGCTGGAAAAGGAGCAAACGTTGGAAACCTATTCTGCACAGCTCCAAAAGTCCTGCCACGAAACAACTTTTTGGAATTAATAAGAATTTCTGAGCGAAAGAAATACGCCAGGGGGCCCACACCCAGTCCAGCAGACAGGGGGTTCCCCCCCCCCTATAGGGCGTGCCCCCTATCTCCTGGGCCCCCTGGTGGGCCTCCGATGTCCATCTTCTGCTATATCATCGCTTTTACCCTGGAAAAAATCGTGGGCAAGCTTACGGGACGAAACTCCGCTGCCACGAGGCGGAACCTTGGCGGATCAATCTAGGACTCCTCTGATTATGAACATGAATATGCTTTGTGAGTAGTTACATTTGTTCCTGAGGACATGGGTGAAGTCTTGCTATTAGTAGTCATGTGAATTTGATATTCGTTCGATATTTTGATGAGATGTATGTTGTCGTTTCCTCTAGTGGTGTTATGTGAACGTCGACTACATGACACTTCACCATTATTTGGGCCTAGAGTAAGGCATGGGGAAGTAATAAGTAGATGATGGGTTGCTAGAGTGACAGAAGCTTAAACCCTAGTTTATGCGTTGCTTCGTTAGGGGCTGATATGGATCCATATGTTTAATGTTGTGGTTAGGTTTACCTTAATACTTCTTTTTATAGTTGTGGATGCTTGCAATAGGGGTTAATCAAAGTGGGATGCTTGTCCAAGTTAGGGCAGTACCCAAGTACCGGTCCACCCACATATCAAATTATCAAAGTACCGAACGCGAATCATATGAACGTGATGAAAACTAGCCTGACAATAATTCCCAATGTGTCCTCAGGAGCTCCTTCCTCATTATTAGAAATTGTCCAGGCTTATCCTTTGCTACATAAAGGATTGGTCCACCTTGCTGCACTTTATTTACTTTATTTACTTGTTACTCGTTACTATTTATCTTATCACAAAACTATCTATCACCTACAATTTTAGTGCTTGCAGAGAAAACCTTACTGAAAACCGCTTATCATTTCCTTCTGCTCCTCGTTGCGTTCGACACTCTTACTTATTGAAAGGACTATGATTGATCCCCTACACTTGTGGGTCATCAAGACTCTTTTCTGGCGCCGTTGCAAGGGAGTGTAGCGCTTTTGGTGAGTGGAACTTGGTAAGGAAGCATTTATATAGTGTGCTGAAATTTTCTGTTACTTGTCACTATGGAAACTAGTCCTTTGAGGGGCTTGTTTGGGGTATCTTCACCCCAACCATAAGAGCAAAGAGTTGCTCCTCAACCTACTGAACTTTATGAAAATATTTACTTTGAGATTCCTTCGGGTATGACAGAAAAACTGCTAGCTAATCCATTTGCAGGAGACGGAACATTGCATCCCGATTTACACCTTATCTTTGTGGATGAAGTTTGTGGATTATTTAAGCTTGCAGGTATTCCCGATGATGTTGTCAAAAGGAAGGTATTCCCTTTATCTTTGAAGGGAGATGCATTGACATGGTATAGGCTATGTGATGATACAGGATCTTGGAATTATATACGATTGAAATTGGAATTTCACCAGAAGTTCTATCCTATGCATCTTGTTCATCGTGATCGTAATTACATATATAATTTCTGGCCTCGCAAAGGATAAAGCATCACTCAAGCTTGGGGGAGGCTTAAGTCAATGTTATATTCATGCCCCAATCATGAGCTCTCTCGAGAAATGATTATTCAGAATTTTTATGCTCGGCTTTCTCTTGATAATCGCAACCTGCTCGATACTTCCTGTGTTGGTTCTTATATGTTGAAGACTATTGATTTCAAATGGGACTTATTGGAAAGAATTAAATGCAACTCTGAAGATTGGGGTTCCGACGATGGTAAGGAGTCAGGTATGACACCTAAGTTCGATTGTGTTAAATCTTTTATGGATACCGTTGCTTTCCGTGGATTTAGCGCTAAGTATGGACTTGACTCTGAGATAGTAGCTACTTTCTGTGAATCTTTTGCTACTCACGTTGATCTCCCTAAAGAGAAGTGGTTTAAATATAATCCTCCTGTTGAAGTGAAAGTAGTTGCACCTATTACAGTCGAAGAAAAGACTATTACCTATAGTGATCCTATTGTTCCTACTGCTTATGTTGAAAAACCTCATTTTCTAGTTAGGATAAAGGATCATGCTAAAGCTTCGACTGTTGTTCGTAAGAGTAATACTATGACTTATACACCTCCTGAGCAAATTAATGTTGAACCTAGTATTGCTATGGTTAAAGATCTCTTGGATGAGGATTTAGATGGGCATGTTATTTCTTTACGTGGTGAGAGTGCCAATATTGCTAGACACGATACTAAGACACGTAGACTTCGTCGTGAGGCACGCTTTATTATTTCTGTTAAAATAGGAGATCATTGTTATCATGGCTTATGTGATATTGGTGCTAGTGCTAGTGCTATACCTTATGATCTATATAAAGAAATTATGCATGACATTGCACCCGTTGAATTAGAAGACATTGATGTTACTATTAAGCTTGCTAATAGGGATACCATTAAACCTATTGGGATTGTTAGAGATGTTGAAGTTTTGTGTGGGAAGGTTAAATACCCTGCTGATTTTCTTGTTCTTGGTTCCCCACAAGATGATTTTTGTCCCATTATTTTTGGTAGACCCTTCTTGAATACAGCTAGTGCTAAGATTAATTGTGAAAAGAATATTGTCACCGTTGGCATAGATGGTATGTCTCATGAGTTTAATTTCGCTAAGTTTAGTAGACAACCTCATGATAGGGAACCACCTAGTAAAGATGAGATTATTGGTCTTGCTTCCATTGTTGTTCCTCCAACTGATCCGATAGAACAATATTTGCTAGACCATGAAAATGATATGTTTATGAAGGAAAGGGAGGAAATAGATGAAGTGTTCCTTAAACAGGAACCTGTGCTGAAACATAACCTTCCCGTTGAAATTCTTGGGGTTCCCCCTCCACCCAAGGGTGAACCCGTGTTTCAACTTAAACCATTACCTGATAATCTTAAGTATGCTTATCTTGATGAAAAAGAAATATATCTTGTTATTATTAGTGCTAACCTTTCAGAGAAAGAAGAAGAAAGATTATTGAAAACTCTGAAGAAGCACCGAGCTGCTATTGGATATACTCTGGATGATCTTAAGGGTGTTAGTCCCACGTTATGCCAACACAAAATTACATTGGAGGACGATGCCAAACCAGTTAGAGATCCTCAAAGACGACTAAATCCCAAGATGAAGGAAGTGGTAAGAAAGGAGATACTAAAGCTCCTCGAGGCAGGTATTATTTATCCCATTGCTGATAGTGAATGGGTAAGCCCTATTCATTGTGTTCCTAAAAAGGGAGGTATTACCGTTGTTCCTAATGATAAAGATGAATTGATCCCGCAAAGAATTATTACAGGTTATAGGATGGTAATTGATTTTCGTAACTTAAATAAAGCCACTAAGAAAGATCATTACCCTTTACCTTTTATTGATCAAATGCTAGAAAGACTATCCAAACACACACACTTTTGCTTTCTAGATGGTTATTCTGGTTTCTCTCAGATACCTGTGTCAGTGAAGGATCAATCTAAAACTACTTTTACTTGCCCTTTTGGTACTTTTGCTTATAGACGTATGCCTTTTGGTTTATGTAATGCACCTGCTACCTTTCAAAGATGCATGATGGCTATATTCTCTGATTTTTGTGAAAAGATTTGTGAGGTATTCATGGGCAACTTCTCCATCTATGGATCCTCTTTTGATGATTGTTTGAGCAACCTTAATCGAGTTTTGCAGAGATGCGAAGACATGAGTCTCATCTTGAATTGGGAAAAGTGTCACTTTATGGTTAATGAAGGCATTGTCTTGGGGCACAAGATCTCCGAGAGAGGTATTGAAGTTGATAAAGCCAAAGTTGATGCTATTGAAAAGATGCCATGTCCCAAGGACATAAAAGGTATAATAAGTTTCCTCGGTCATGCTGGTTTTTATAGGAGGTTCATTAAGGACTTTTCTAAAATATCTAGGCCTCTGACGAATTTATTGCAAAAAGATATTCCTTTTGTCTTTGATGATGATTGTGTAGAAGCATTTGAAGTACTTAAGAAAGCTTTGATCACTGCACCTATTGTTCAGCCACCTGATTGGAATTTACCTTTTGAAATTATGTGTGATGCTAGTGATTATGCCATAGGTGCTGTTTTAGGGCAAAGAGTCGATAAGAAATTGAATGTTATCCAGTATGCTAGTAAGACTCTTGATACTGCCTAGAGAAATTATGCTACTACTGAAAAAGAGTTCTTAGCAGTTGTGTTTGCATGTGATAAGTTTAGACCTTATATTGTTGATTCCAAAGTTACTATGCACACTGATCATGTTGCTATCAAATATCTTATGGAAAAGAAAGATGCTAAGCCTAGACTCATTAGATGGGTTCTCTTGCTCCAAGAATTTGACTTGCATATTATTGATAGAAAGGGAGTTGAGAACCCCGTTGCAGCCAACTTGTCTAGGTTAGAGAATGTTCTTGATGACCCACTTCCTATTAATGATAGCTTCCCTGATGAACAATTAGCGGTCGTTAATGCTTCTCGTACTGCTCCTTGGTATGATGATTATGCTAATTACATTGTTGCTAAATATATACCGCCTAGTTTCACATACTAGCAAAAGAAAATGTTCTTTTATGATTTAAGACATTACTTCTGGGATGATCCACAGCTTTATAAAGGAGTAGATGGTGTTATTAGACGTTGTGTGCCTGAGCATGAACATGAATAGATTCTACGCAAGTGTCACTCTGAATCTTATGGAGGACACCACGCTGGAGATAGAACTGCACACAAGGTACTACAATCTGGTTTTTATTGGCCTACTCTCTTCAAAGATGCTCGTAAGTTTGTCTTATCTCGTGATGAATGCCAAAGAATAGGTAACATTAGTAGACGTCAAGAAATGCCTATGAATTATTCTCTTGTTATTGAACCGTTTGATGTTTGGGGCTTTGATTATATGAGACCTTTTCCTGCCTCTAATGGTTATACACATATTTGAGTTGCTGTTGATTACGTTACTAAGTGGGTAGAAGCTATTCCAACTAGTAGTGCTGATCATAACACCTCTATTAAAATGCTTAAAGAAGTTATTTTTCCGAGGTTTGGAGTCCCTAGATATCTTATGACTAATGGTGGTTCACATTTTATTCATGGTGCTTTCCGTAAGATGCTTGCTAAGTATGATGTCAATCATAGAATAGCATCTCCTTATCATCCGCAGTCTAGTGGTCAAGTAGAGTTGAGCAATAGAGAGCTCAAATTAATTTTGCAAAAGACTGTGAATAGATCTAGAAAGAATTGGTCCAAAAAACTTGATGATGCATTATGGGACTATAGAACTGCATACAAAAATCCTATGGGTATGTCTCCTTATAAGATGGTTTATGGAAAAGCATGTCATTTACCTCTTGAACTTGAACATAAGGCATATTGGGCTATTAAAGAGCTCAATTATGACTTCAAACTTGCTGGTGAGAAGAGGTTGTTTGATATTAGCTCACTTGATGAATGGAGAACCCAAGATTATGAGAATGCCAAGCTATTCAAAGAAAAAGTCAAACGCTGGCATGATAAGAGGATACAAAAGCGTGAGTTTAACGTAGGAGATTATGTTTTATTATTCAACTCTTGTTTAAGATTTTTTGCAGAAAAACTTCTCTCAAAATGGGAAGGTCCTTACGTTATCGAGGAGGTCTATCGTTCTGGTGCTATAAAAATCAACAACTTCGAAGGCACAAATCCGAGGGTGGTAAACGGTCAAAGAATTAAACACTATATTTCAGGTAATCCTATCAATGTTGAAACTAATATTATTGAAACCGTAACCCCTAAGGAATAATAAGGGACACTTTCTAGAATGTTCCAGACTCCGAAAAGGTATAGGTATGTGGTACGGTAAGTAAACCGACTCCAAAACAACTCCAATGGCAATTTTTATCAGTTTTGGAATATTTGAGAATTTTAGGAAGAAAGAAGTAGTCCGAAAGGGACACGAGGCTCCCACGAGAGAGGAGGGTGCCGCCCCCCCTGTAGGGCGCGCCCCCCTATCTCGTGGGCACCTCGTGTGCCTCCCGGACTCCGTTTTCTTGCATATTACATATTTTGGTCGGTAAAAATTCATTATATATACTCCCTAAGGTTTTGACCACCGTATCACGCAAAATATCCTCTGTTTTCGTTTCGAGCTGTTCCTGTTGCAGAATAAAGCAAGATTTCTTCTCAGGAGTCAGTTGGGAGAGTCGGGTGTCTCACCCAATGCCAGGTCCCGGAGCAAATAGCGATGCCTATCACTTTGGACCATCAACGGAGGATGAGATGGAGGCTGATTTGAAAAGAATAGATGCCATGGAGGAGGATCAAGAAGTTACCTCTCGTCTCCGAGCTGAATTCACTATGGGGGAACTACCTATCCTGGTTGTCCCTACTTCGGTCACTCCTTCCAACTCTAGATTTCTTTCTTATGAAAATATGAAAAAGAGTTTCACTTGTTCTCCGAAGCTATGCAAGGCATCCTTGGGTAAAAGGAGCTTTGGCCGTTCACGGGCAAGCTCCGTGAGAAAATTATGGACCTCAAACAACAAGTCAATAAGCTCGAGGAGGAGAACCGTATCCTGAAGGGCATCATCGCCAAGAAGATCATAACACCAACGGTGAAGAAGGAGAAATAATCATATGGGTATGGGCACTCCCTTGGTAACTGCCAAGCTTGGGGGAGGTGCTCCGGTATCGTATCACCATCACACTCCTATCTTTACCGTTTTATTTAGTTCAATCCTTTTAGTAGTATTTTGATCTAGTAGATTGAAGTTTTGATATCAAGTAGTTTTGAGTTTTTCATTGTGATCTCTTTTTGTAATCGAGTCCGTGAACTATCTATAATAAAGATTAGTGTTGAGTCAAGGGCTTTGCTATATTGCTATGATCTTGAGAAAGTAGAAAGAATAAAAGAGTTCATATTGATCTTATGGATAGTGATGACTTCACACATAGAAAGTATGAGGCATAAAAATTGTTGAGAGTTGATAAACTTAGCCTTAGTCATCGTTGTAATTAATAGGAAGTGATAAGGAAAGAGGGGTTCACATATAAATATATTATCTTGGACACCTTTTATAATTGGGTGCACTCATTAAGTATGACATGCTAAAAGAGTTGACGTTGGACAAGGAAGACATGTTTATGTTTTCCGACATCTCAGTTAAAGTATATTGTCATTGACCTTCCAAACATGTTGAGCTTGCCTTTCCCCCTCATGCTAGCCAAATTCCTTGCACCAAGTAGAGATACTACTTGTGCTTCCAAATATCCTCAAACCCAGTTTTGCCATGAGAGTCCACCATACCTACCTATGGATTGAGTAAGATCCTTCAAGTAAGTTGTCATGTTGCAAGCAATAAAAATTGCTATCTAAATATGTATGACTTATTAGTGCAGAGAAAATAAGCTTTGTACGAACTTGTTGTGGAAGTAATAAAAGCGACGGACTGCATAATAAAGGTCCACATACAAGGGGCAATATAAAGTGACGTTCTTTTGCATTAAGATTTTGTGCATCAACCCTAAACGCACATGACTACATCTGCTTCCCTCTGCGAAGGGCCTATCTTTCACTTTATGTTTTTACTTTATGCTTGAGTCAAGGTGATCCTCACCTTTCCCTTTTTCATTTTATCCTTTGGCAAGCTCCTCATGTTTGAAAGATCATGATATATATATCCAATTGGATGTAAGTTAGCATGGGCTATTATTGTTGACATCACCTAAAGGTGAATACGTTGGGAGGCAACACAATAAGCCCCTATCTTTCTCAGTGTCCGGCTGAAACTCCATAACCACAAGTATTGTGTGAGTGTTAGCAATTATAGAAGACTACATGATAGTTGAGCATGTGAACTTGCTGAAAAGCTCTATTGTTGACTCTTTCTGATGTTATGATAAATTGCAATTGCTTCAATGACTGGGATTATAGTTTATTAGTTCCCAATGAAGTTTTTGAACCATACTTGACATTGTGAATTGATTGTCACTTGAGCATAAGAAATCATATGACAAAATCTATATATTGTTGTTATTAGAATAATCATGATGCCCTCATGTCCATATTTTATTTTTATCGACACCTCTATCTCTAAACATGTGGACATATTTTTCGATTTCGGCTTCCGCTTGAGGACAAGCAAGGTCTAAGCTTGGGGGAGTTGATACGTCCATTTTGCATCATGCTTTTATATCAATATTTATTGCATTATGGGCTATTATTACACTTTATATCTCAATATTTATGGCTATTCTCTCTTATTTTACAAGGTTTACCATGAAGAGGGGGAATGTCGGCAGCTGGAATTCTGGCTGGAAAAGGAGCAAACATTGGAAACCTATTCTGCACAGCTCCAAAAGTCCTGAAACTCCACGAAACAACTTTTTGGAATTAATAAGAATTTCTGAGTGAAAGAAATATGCCAGGGGGCCCACACCCTGTCCAGGAGACAGGCGCGCCCCCCCCTATAGGGCGCGCCCCCTATCTCCTGGGCCCCCTGGTGGGCCTCCAGTGTCCATCTTCTACTATATCATCGCTTTTACCCTGGAAAAAATCATGGGCAAGCTTACGGGACAAAACTCCGCCGCCACGAGGCGGAACCTTGGCGGAATCAATCTAGGGCTCCGGCGGAGCTGTTCTGCTGGGGACACTTCCCTCCGGGAGGGGGAAATCATCACCAACGTCATCACCAACGATCGTCTCATCAGGAGGGGTCAATCTCCATCAACATCTTCACCAGCACCATCTCCTCTCAAAACCCTAGTTCATCTCTTGTATCCAATCTTGTATCAAAACCACAAATTGGTAGCTGTGGGCTGCTAGTAGTGTTGATTACTCCTTGTAGTTGATGCTAATTGGTTTACTTGGTGGAAGATCATATGTTCAGATCCTTTATGCATATTATTACTCCTCTGATTATGAACATGAATATGCTTTGTGAGTAGTTACGTTTGTTCCTGAGGACATGGGTGAAGTCTTGCTATTAGTAGTCATGTGAATTTGGTATTCGTTCGATATTTTGATGAGATGTATGTTATCTTTTCCTCTAGTGGTGTTATGTGAACGTTGACTACATGAAACTTCACCATTATTTGGGCCTAGAGGAAGGCATGGGGAAGTAATAAGTAGATGATGGGTTTCTAGAGTGACAGAAGCTTAAACCCTAGTTTATGCGTGATCCATATGTTTAATGTTGTGGTTAGGTTTACCTTAATAATTCTTTTGTAGTTGCGGATGCTTGCAATAGGGGTTAATCCATGTTCAAGAATTCATCCGATTAACTAGTTAACTTGCTGATTAATCCCTACTCGTAGGGTCACTAAGTAGCCGATTAACTGATTAATCGCCCGAGCAATTGATTAAATGGCCGATTAACTTGCCGATTAGCTTATTAATCCCCTATTCTTCAGCCAACCGAGCAGCTACCAGTTAACGATTTCCTCAACAATGGGGTTAATCATAAGTGGGATGCTTGTCCAAGTTAGGGCAGTACCCAAGTACCGGTCCACCCACATATCAAATTATCAAAGTACCGAACGCGAATCATATGAACGTGATGAAAACTAGCCTGACGATAATTCCCAATGTGTCCTCGGGAGCTCCTTCCTCATTATTAGGAGTTGTCCAGGCTTATCCTTTGCTACGTAAAGGATTGGGCCACCTTGCTGCACTTTATTTACTTTATTTACTTGTTACTTGTTACTATTTATCTTATCACAAAACAATCTATCACCTACAATTTCAGTGCTTGCAGAGAAAACCTTACTGAAAATCGCTTATCATTTCCTTCTGCTCCTTGTTAGGTTCGACACTCTTACTTATCGAAAGGACTACGATTGATCCCCTACACTTGTGGGTCATCAGCACGCACTCAGCTAAGACAATTGATGTGCTTTGGGGTGCCCCTGCCCTCGTATATAAAGGAGGGAGAGGGGAGAGTGCCGGCCAGGGCGCCCCAAAGGGGGGAGTCCCACTAGGACTCCCAGTCCAATTCGGACCCCCCCTTCCTTTCCGGAGGGGGAAAAGGGGGAAGGGAGAGAGAGAGGGAGAAGGAAAAGGGGGGCCATGCCCCCTCCCCTAGTACAATTCGAACTCCCATGGGGGGCACCTCATGTGGCCTGCCTCCTCCTCTCCCCTATGGCCCAATAAGGCCCATTACTTCCCGGGGGGTTCCGGTAACCCCTCGGTACTCCAAAAAATACCAGAACCATTCCGGTGTCGGAATATAACCTTCCAATATATCAATCTTTACCTCTCGGCCATTTTGAGACTCCTCGTCATGTTCGTGATCTCATCGAGGACTCCGAACAACCTTCGGTCACCAAAACACATAACTCATATAATACATATCGTCATATAAGCATGCGGACCCTACGGGTTCGAGAACTATGTAGACATGACCGAGACACCTCTCCGGTTAATAACCAATAGCGGAACCTGGATGCTCATATTAGTTCCCACTTGTTCTACGAAGATCTTTATCGGTTGAACCGCAATGTCAACATACGTTATTCCCTTTGTCATCGGTATGTTACTTGCCCGAGATTCGATCATCGGTACCTTCATACCTAGTTCAATCTTGTTATAAGTCTCTTTACTCGTTCCGTAATGCATCATCCCGCAACTAACTCATTAGTCACATTGCTTGCAAGGCTTCATATGATGTGCATTACCGAGAGGGCCCAGAGATACCTCTCCGATACTCAGAGTGATAAATCCTAATCTCGATCTATGCCAACCCAACAAACACCTTCAGAGATACCTGTAGAGAAACTTTATAGTCACCCAGTTATGTTGTGACCTTTGATAGCACATAAGGTATTCCTCCGGTGTCCTGGAGTTGCAGAATCTCATAGTCGGAGGAATATGTATTTGACATGAAGAAAGCAGTAGCAATAAAACTGAACGATCATTATGCTAAGCTAACGGATGGGTCTTGTCCATCACATCATTCCACTAATGATGTGATCCCGTTTATCAGATGACAACTCATGTCCATGGCTAGGAAACTAAACAATCTTTGATCAACAAGCTAGTCTAATAGAGGCATACTAGGGACACGATGTGTTTTCTATGTATTCACACATGTATCAAGTTTCCGGTTAATACAATTCTAGCATGAATAATAGATATTTATCATGAATAAGGAAATATAAATAACAACTTTATTATTGTCTCTAGGGCATATTTCCTTCATCCAGTGGATCACCGCTGCGACACGATCACCCTTCACCTCTCTCTCCTTGGCGACACTAAACTGTCGCAACGTTCCCCCACACCAACCAGGAATTTGTGGGCAAGGCATCAATGTGGGAGGGCTCACATGCAGTTCGCTTGTGTCGGACCTCCTCCCTCAGTTCTTCTCTCGAGGATATTGTGGCTATCGGCCAATTTTCGACGATAAATAGCGCCGCTTGGAGAGGTGCCAACGCTAATTTTGGCATGGGGGCGCCAGTTCCTAGTCGTGCCCCCAACTTCAGGCCCCCAGCAGGAGATTTTCAGGTAGAGGGGCGGTGCAGACAGCGACGTGGCGGCAAAGGGAAAAGTGACAGTCCATCGTGCGGGCGAATCTAGGGATGGCTCACTGATGTCTACTACGCAACCTTCTTCTTGTATACGTTGTTGGGCCTCCAAGTGCAGAGGTTTGTAGGACAGTAGCAAATTTCCCTCAAGTGGATGGGCTAAGGTTTATCAATCTGTGGGAGGCGTAGGATGAAGATGGTCTCTCTCAAACAACCCTACAACCAAATAATAAAGAGTCTCTTGTGTCCCCAACACACCCAATACAATGGTAAATTGTATAGGTGCACTAGTACGGCGAAGAGATGGTGATACAAGTGCAATATGGATGGTAGATATAGGTTTTTGTAATCTGAAAATATAAAAACAGCAAGGTAACTAATGATAAAGGTGAGCAAAAACGGTATTGCAATGCTTCCAAACAAGGCCTAGGGTTCATACTTTCACTAGTGCAAGTTCTCTCAACAATAATAACATAATTAGATCATATAACAATCCCTCACATGCAACAAAGAGTCACTCCAAAGTCACTAATAGGGGAGAACAAACAAAGAGATTATTATAGGGTACGAAACCACCTCAAAGTTATTCTTTCCGATCAATCCATTGGGCTATTCCTATAAGTGTCACAAACAATCCTAGAGTTCGTAGTAAAATAACACCTTAAGACACAAATCAACCAAAATCCTAATGTCACCTAGATACTCCAATGTCACCTCAAGTATCCGCGGGTATGATTATATGATATGCATCACAAAATCTCAGATTCATGTATTCAACCAACACAAAGAAATTCAAAGAGTGCCCCAAAGTTTCTACCGGAGAGTCAAGACGAAAACATGTGCCAACTCCTATGCATAGATTCCCAAGGTCACGAAACCTGCAAGTTGATCACCAAAACATACATCAAGTGAATCAGTAGAATACCCCATTGTCACCATGGGTATCCCACACAGGACATACATCAAGTGTTCTCAAATCCTTAAAGACTCAATCCGATAAGATAACTTCAAAGGGAAAACTCAATCCATTACAAGAGATAGAGGGGAGAAACATCATAAGATCCAACTACAATAGCAAAGCTCGCGGTACATCAAAATCATGCCAAATCAAGAACATGAGAGAGAGAGAGAGAGATCAAACACATAGCTACTGGTACATACCCTCAGCCCCGAGGGTGAACTACTCCCTCCTCGTCATGGAGAGCGCCAAGAGGATGAAGATGGCCACCGGTGATGGATCCCCCCTCCGGCAGGGTGCCAAAATAGGGTCCCAATTGGTTTTTGGTGGCTACAGAGGCTTGCGGCGGTGGAACTCCCGATCTAGGTTTCTTTTCGGAGGTTTCTATATTTATAGGAATTTTTGGCGTTGGTCTCACGTCAGGGGGGTCTCCGAGCCATCCACGAGATAGGGGGCGCGCCCAGGGGGTAGGGCGCGCCCTCCACCCGCGTGGATGGTTCGTGACTCTTCTGGCCCAACTCTTTTACTCCGGGGGCTTCTTTTGGTCCATAAAAAATATCAAAAATTGGCACGTCAATTGGACTTCGTTTGGTATTCCTTTTCTGTAAAACTCAAAAACAAGGAAAAAAACAAAAACTGGCACTGGGCTCTAGGTTAATAGGTTAGTCCCAAAAATCATATAAAATAGCATATAAATGCATATAAAACATCTAACATGGGTAATATAATAGCATGGAACAACAAAAGTTATAGATACGTTGGAGACGTATCAAGCATCCCCAAGCTTAATTCCTGCTCGTCCTCGAGTAGGTAAATGATAAAAACAGAATTTTTGATGTGGAATACTACCTAACATATTTATCAATGTAGTCTTCTCTATTGTGGCAAGAATATTCAGATCCATAAGATTCAAAACAAAAGTTTAATATTGACATAAAAACAATAATACTTCAAGAATACTAACAAGGCAATTATGTCTTCTCAAAATAACATGGCCGAAGAAAGCTTATCCCTACAAAATCATATAGTTTGGCTATGCTCCATCTTAGTCACACAAAATATTCAAATCATGCAAAACCCAGTTTCAGCCAAGCAAGCAATTGTTTCATACTTTAGTATTCTCAAACTTTTTCAACTTTCATGCAATACATGAGCGTGAGCCATGAACATAACACTATAGGTGGAATAGAATGGTGGTTGTGGAGAAGACAAAAAAGAGGAGATAGTCTCACATCAACTAGGCGTATCAACGGGCTATGGAGATGCCCATCGATAGATATAATGTGAGTGAGTAGGGATTGACATGCAATGGATGCACTAGAGCTATAAGTTTATGAAAGCTCAAAAAGAAACTAAGTGGGTGTGCATCCAACTTGCTTGCTCATGAAGACCTAGGGCATTTGAGGAAGCCCATCGTTGGAATATACAAGCCAAGTTCTATAATGAAAATTCCCACTAGTATATGAAAGTGACAACATAGGAGACTCTCTATCATGAAGATCATGGTGCTACTTTGAAGCACAAGTGTGGTAAAAGGATAGTAGCATTGCCCCTTCTCTCTTTTTTTTATTGGCTTCTGTGGCCTCTTTTTTTTATTGGCTTCTTTGGCCTCTCTTTTTTTATTTCCTCACACGGGACAATGCTCTAATAATTATGATCATCACACTTCTATTTATTTACAACTCAAGGATTACAACTCGATACTTAGAACAAAATATGACTCTATATGAATGCCTCCGGCGGTGTACCGGGATGTGCAATGAATAAAGAGTGACATGTATGAAAGAATTATGAACGGTGGCTTTGCCACAAATACGATGTCAACTACATGATCATGCAAAGCAATATGACAATGATGAAGCGTGTCATAGTAAATGGAACGGTGGAAAGTTGCATGGAAATATATCTCGAAATGGCTATGGAAATGCCATAATAGGTAGGTATGGTGGATGTTTTGAGGAAATTAAATGGTGGGTTTATGGTACCGGCGAAAGTTGCGCGGCACAAGAAAGGCTAGCAAAGGTGGAAGGGTGAGAGTGCGTATAATCCATGGACTCAACATTAGTCATAAATAACTCACATACTTATTGCAAAAATCTATAAGTCATCAAAACCAAGCACTACACGCATGCTCCTAGGGGAAGGGTTGGTAGGAGTTAACCATCGCGCGATCCCGACATCCACACATAAGGATGACAATCAAAGAGATACCTCATGCTTCAAATTTGTTACACAATGGTTACCGTACGTGCATGCTACGAGACTCACAAACCTCAACACAAGTATTTCTCAAATTCACAAGTACACCACTAGCATGACTCTAATATCACCATCTTCATATCTCAAAACAATCATAAAGAATCAAACTTTTCATAGTATTCAATGCACTTTATATGAAAGTTTTTATTATATCCCTCTTGGATGCCCATCATATTAGGACTAAATTCATAACCAAAGAAAATTACCATGATGTTTAAGACTCTCAACATAATATAAGTGAAGCATGATATTTCATCTATTTCTTCAAAATAAAACCACCGTCGTGCTCTAAAAGATATAAGTGAAGCACTAGAGCAAACAACAAACTACTCCAAAAGATATAAGTGAAGATCAATGAGTAGTCGAATAATTATGCAACTATGTGAAGACTCTCTAACATTTAAGAATTACAGATCTTGGTATTTTATTCAAACAATAAGCAAAACCCAATAAAATATGACACTCCAAGCAAAACACATATCATGTGGTGAATAAAAATATAGCTCCAAGTAAAGTTACCGATGAATGAAGACAAAAGAGGGGATGCCATCCGGGGCATCCCCAAGCTTAGGATCTTGGTTGTCCTTAAATATTACCTTGGGGTGCCTTGGGAATCCCCAATCTTAGGCTCTTTCCACTCCTTATTCCATAGTCCATAATCAAATTTTTACCCAAAACTTGAAAACTTCACAACACAAAAGTCAACAGAAAACTCATAAGCTCCGTTAGTATAAGAAAATAAATCACCACTTTTGGTACTGTTGTGAACTCATTCTTTATTTATACTGGTTTAATATCTACTGTATTCCAACTTCTCTATGGTTCATACCCTCCGATATAACTCATAGATTCATCAAAATAAGCAAACAACACATAGAAAACAGAATCTGTCAAAAACAGAACAATAAATACTTCTGTAGCTCTAAAAATCCTACCAAAATAGAAAAACTTGAGAAATTTGTGTACCAATCCAGGGCAAACAGAATCAGATAAAAATCACGTTTCTATGAATTATCAAAACTAATTTACTGAGCACAAAAGTTTCTGATTTTCCGCAGGATCAACACAACTATCACTGTAAGCTATCCTAAAGGCTTTACTTGGCACTTTATTGAAACAAAAGCTATAAAACATGATTAATACAGTAGCATAATCATGTGGACACACAAAAACAGTAAGGTTAAATATTGGGTTGTCTCCCAACAAGCGCTTTTCTTTAATGCCTTTTTAGCTAGGCATGATGGTTTCAATGATACTCACATAAAAGATAAGAATTGAAACACAAAGAGAGCATCATGAAGAATATGAATATCACATTTAAGTCTAACCCACTTCCTATGCATAGGTATTTTGTGAGCAAACAACTTATGGGAACAATAATCAACTAGCATAGGAGAGCAAAATAAGCATAACTTCAAGATTTTCAACACATAGAGAGGAAACTTGATATTATTGCAACTCCTACAAGCATATATTCCTCCCTCATAATAATTTACAGGAGAATCATGAATGAATTCAACAATATAACCATCACATAAAGCATTATTTTCATGATCCCCAAGCATATAAATTTTATTACTCTCCACATAAGCAAAATTCTTCTCATTCGGAATAGTGGGAGTAAGAAACTCGAATACTATAAATTGTTTCCACGTTAAAGAGTAATGTTAAGAAAAAGGGTAATCATAATCATGATAAGTTTTATAAATATAATCATCACTACTTTTTATAGCAAAAGTATCATCACAATAATCATCATAAGTAGCAACTTTGTTCTCATCATAATCAATTGAAACCTCTTCCAAGATAGTGGAATCATTACTAAATAAAGTCATGACCTCTCCAAATCCACTTTTATAATTATCACAATAAGATTCAACACCCTCCAAAATAGTGGGATCATTACTTCCTAAAGTTGACACTCTTCCAAACCCACTTTCATCAATATAATCATCATAAATAGGAGGCATGCTATCATCATAATAAATTTGCTCATCCAAACTTGGGGGACTAAAATTATCATCTTCATCAAACATAGCATCCCCAAACTTGTGGCTTTGCATATCATTAGCATCATGGATATTCAAGGAATTCATACTAACAACATTACAATCATGCTCATCATTCAAATATTTAGTGCCAAACATTTTAATGCATTCTTCTTCTAACACTTTGGCACAATTTTCCTTTCCATCATTTTCACGAAAGACATTAAAAAGGTGAAGCATATGAGGCAACCTCAATTCCATTTTTTTTGTAGTTTTCTTTTATAGACTAAACTAGTGATAAAACAAGAAACAAAAAGAATCAATTGCAAGAACTAAAGATATACCTTCAAGCACTAACCTCCCGGGCAACGGCGCCAGAAAAGAGCTTGATGTCTACTACGCAACCTTCTTCTTGTAAACGGTGTTGGGCCTCCAAGTGCAGAGGTTTGTAGAACAGTAGCAAATTTCCCACAAGTGAATGACCTAAGGTTTATCAATCCGTGGGAGGCGTATGATGAAGATGGTCTCTCTCAAACAACCCTACAACCAAATAACAAAGTCCCTTGTGTCCCCAACACACCCAATACAATGGTAAATTGTACAGGTGCACTAGTTCGGTGAAGAGATGGTGATACAAGTGCAATATGGATGGTAGATATAGTTTTTTGTAATATGAAAATATAAAAACAACAAGGTAACTAATGATAAAAGTGAGCAAAAACGGTATTGCAATGCTTCCAAACAAGGCCTAGGGTTCATACTTT
The DNA here is from genome assembly GCA_021437245.1 of Aegilops speltoides. Taxonomy (NCBI): domain Eukaryota; kingdom Viridiplantae; phylum Streptophyta; class Magnoliopsida; order Poales; family Poaceae; genus Aegilops; species Aegilops speltoides. The sequence continues at coordinate 302,027,668 of CM038142.1, read as the reverse complement.
CACTAGTGCAAGTTCTCTCAACAATAATAACATAATTAGATCATATAACAATCCCTCAACGTGCAACAAAGAGTCACTCCGAAGTCACTCATAACGGAGAACAAACGAAGAGATTATTATAGGGTACGAAACCACCTCAAAGTTATTCTTTCCGATCAATCCATTGGGCTATTCCTATAAGTGTCGCAAACAGCCCTAGAGTTCGTAGTAAAATAACACCTTAAGACACAAATCAACCAAAACCCTAATGTCACCTAGATACTCCAATGTCACCTCAAGTATCCGCGGGTATGATTATATGATATGCATCACACAATCTCAGATTCATCTATTCAACCAACACAAAGAACTTCAAAGAGTGCCCCAAAGTTTCTACCGGAGAGTCAAGACGAAAATGTGTGCCAACCCCTGTGCATAAATTTCCAAGGTCACGTGGAGTGGACCAGGCGGACATCCGAACGACCCTATACCTCCGCTTGTTTGGTACCAGTTTGGCGGGATATGATTGTCCAGACAAAGACAAAGTTTATAGATATTTGATGTATCTCGTTGGATGACTAAACATGTCCAGACCATGCGGCTTAAACATTTTTTTTAAGAGCACGCAAATTATGTGCCTTAGCTGGCAAAGAGTAAAATACAAAAAATACTGACAAACTACTACCACAACCAAACTAGAAGCAAACCCCACGGAGCATACGTGCAACACTTGTTGAGGGTAAAATACAACCCAACTCATATTTTTTCTAGAGCACGCAGATTACATAACTTAACCTTATAAAAGGCAGGGGATAAAATACAAAAAAGACTGGAAAGCTCCCACCACAGCCTTGCGAGAAGCAAACCCCACGAAGCAGATGGGTTCGATGTGCCAATCATCACCAAGAATAGTCTGCTAGCAGTAGACTTTTTAAATGTCAGCTTTGTTCATTGCGGAAGGAAACCAATCTTATTGCTAATTGTTTAGCAAAGCGCTGCTTTGGTGTTAGTTTATCTGAATTTTGGGCTTCAATGCCCCTGACTTCATTCTTCCGCACATTGTAAATGACATGGCTATCATATGAGAAATACGATTATTTACATTTTAAAAAAACAGAGCAGTATAGCGTTTGTTGAGAGTAAAATACAATGCGGCTCAGATATGTCGGAGCGGTTTGATGTACAATGTTCAAATTGCCCTAAGACTAGTCACAGTGGGGAGTAACTTAGACTAGTAATTGCATATGTTACTACTCTATATTACCACCTCTACAGTGTGGAGTAACATATGGGTAGTGTCATGTAACACTTCATTTATTAGGTTATAGACTCATCTTGTCTTGGTATGTAGGGAGTAACTAGATATGTTATCACATGTCTCTCTTTCTTCATTAATTGCTTTCCACATCATATATTTTGTTTAGATATGTGTGATGTTACCACCTATGTTACTTTCATTATGGGTAGTCTAAGACTACTCACAGTGGGAGTAATATAGGTGGTAACATCACACATCTCTAGGCAAAACAGATGATGTGGCGAGTAATTAATGAGGAAAAAGAGGCATATGGTAACATAGCTAGTTACGGTAACATCACACATACCAGGACAAGACAAGTTTACAACCTAATAAATAAAGTGTTGCATGACACCACACATATGTTACTCCCCACTATAGAGGTAGTAACATACACATGTTACTGGTCTAAGTTACTACCCATCGTAACTAGTCTAAGAGCATCTCCACTCGCCCCCCCCCCCCAGGCCATTTTTTTATCGCCAGCTCCAAAAAAAGGCACAGTCGTGCCCCAGGAGCTCAAATTTCACCAGTTAGTGCCGAAATTGGCGCCGGCGGAGCCAGGCCGAACCCAACATGTTCGGGGGGGGGGGGGACCGGGGGCACCGGGGGGAAGGAAAAAAGTGCCAGAACTTTCCGCGCCAGATTCCCACCCCGTGGACCCGCCGAGTCAGCGACTGCATCGTCGTCCTCATCTCATCGCCTCGGCTCCCGCACGAATCAATGGCAAGGCTGTCGCCGGTCAGCCTTCCATTGATCATGGGCGACGCAATGAAGGTGAGCCGCCGCGCGTCCTGCCCCTTCCCGCCACGCGTCCACGCTGCTGCCGCCCACTCGCCGCTGTAAACGCCGCCCCCTCCTCGCCGCTGGCCGCACTCTTGCCTTGCCACAACCATCTCTCTCTCGTCGTCGCCCCCCTCTCTCCTTCGCCGCCGACCACCCTCTCTCCTTTAACCGTCTCAAGCCCAACCGACGAAGCGGCGGCCAACGGCTTCGGCCGCCTCCATCTACACGAGCGGGAGGCACGCCTCCTCAACGAGGCCAACTACCCAGCGCCGCCCAACATGTGCGTGCCGGGCTCGTGGAGGCTCAACGTCGGCAGCGTCCCCGTGCCCCCACCGCCCTCCAACGCTGAACGCCGTGGCGAGATCGTGCGGATCCTGGCGACGCTGCCGGAGGAAGCGCGGCAGCAGCCGAAGTACGCCCCCGACAACCACGTTCTGTGGACGGCGTACTTCCAGCGCCGCCACGCCGACCAGCTCGCGTCCATGAATGGCGCTCCGACGCCAAGGGGGTGCCACAACTCCGACGACCGCTGTCAGTGGTGGGGTGTCCTCGAGCGCACGCTCCACGCCAGCCTCAAGCACATCGAGGGCGACAACGCGCCAGCGTTGGAGTACCCGACGCCCTCTTTCTCGCGCCTAAGCGACAGCTCATGGCGACCGAGGCGCATGGCATGGCGTGCAAGACGACGGCGCCGGCACCGCCTTCTACAAGCTCCTGAACATGTAGTAGGCTCGAGTCAATGGCGGCGTAGTTTTTTTAGTTTTTTAATTATGTCTTTAAATTTGTACAAATATGAATGAAAACCGCCTGAATTTTATCCAAATTCATGTCATTTTCTTCAAAATTTAGCCAAATTTGTATTTTCAAAAAACGGCCGAATTTGTATTTCAAAAAACGGCGCCTGGGACCAACTTGGGGCAGCAGTTGGGAACCCGACCGCCCCCACCGGCGAAAAAAGCACCGGCTAGCCCCCAGGAGCCGATATTTCGGTCCCTGGGGGCACCGAACGGCTGGAGATGCTCCAACACCAACACAACCACGGAGCACACGACGTTGCCAGATAGATGGTCAAGCCCAAACTGAACATAATAATTCAACCTCATGTGTATCTCCCGGAAAAGAAGGGTTAGGGGTAATGTGTCCCAAACCTAATAATTTAGGGGATTAAACACACTTATCTCCAGGATCCCCAACAACAGTGTGGTGCTCCATCAAAATAGACAAGAAAAGATTTCTGTATAGTCTCGATCGTGTCAACTGGACTGGAACTGGGTAGTAAAAAATTATCACAACAAATGTGAAATGTACAGAAGCTGAGCCCTCTATAGATACGCTGTGGTATTGCACTAACAGCTAAAGCTATACATTACAAAAATTACCACAAATTGCATTCTCTCTGAATATATGCAGTGAAACTATCAATTATCACATTTTCGCAAGCCTCCAGCAGGAGGGGACAACAGCATGCTCATAATAGAGTGCTAGACTTTGATATTCTTTGTGCCTCCCCCAGGTTTTCAAGAAATCTGCAAAGTCATCGGTAACACCATCAAATCATGATTCCCTCTCATCTAAATCTAATTTAATGGAAACCAACTGCAAAAATTGTAATCCAAATATTCTGTTCCAAGTAAAAATAAAATAAGGAAATATCTAACACCAAATAGAGTTATCACACTATGAAGCACTGCAAGGAGACTGATGGTTAAACAGTACATACCTCTTAGAATTTAGAACCACTGAACCTCCAAGGAAGAAACGAACTCCAGGATTTGCTGCATTATAAAGGGCTACTGATCTTGCTTCCTCATAAGTTGTCCCACCAACGATGAATATCACAACATCTTGAGGCCTGTGGGGATGCCACCACTTCAATAAATTAGCCCGTTGCATTTTGAAAACTAAACAAAAGCTAAAGTGTACCCTATCAATGATTTAGCTTTATTTTGTAGGATGTGCTCAAGGACGGACTGTACACGTCCATCAATAAACCAAGTTAGTGAATTACAGAAAGTAGTTTCACAGACACTTAACATGGCACATGTTTGACCAACCTGCCCTGCTGGAAATGGTTGCCAACAAGTGGATAGTCAGCATCCCGTAATCGCCCCTTGACAATTCCCTCCATCGTTTGGAAGATCAGAGGCTGGTGTTGGGTGTATACGTTCTCAACGCCCTGCAACCAATAAGCGCATAAGGAGCAAGCTACGGAAATGTAACATAACTGTGGGGACAAACTTTTGTGTCGACCTTAAGTCCACGAGCCATGTTGCGAGCAATATTTAATAGGTCACGGTTCCCATACAAGTCGCCTGTTCTTTTGTCAACACCAGCCTGCTTAAGCAGGAATTGAACAAGCTGCATAGAGAAGTAGTAACACAGATTAGACTTACCCAAACCTCCAATAAAAATACAACTGACTACTTCCATCTTTTGCCTGTAGTATAAATAACAAAACAAACAACTGATGAAGATCCCATTAATTATGTTTATTAAACACGAGTAAAAAGATAATTTATAGTATTCAAGCCTAATTAACATCATGTTTAATTCACTTCAAGGAATGCTGGGTAGTCTGGTTTACAGAAATTATATTTCCTAGAATCTGAAGAACCATGTGTACCATCGATTCTAGAGATCTGCTGTATAATGGAGTTCATGCGGTGAAATGAAGATATAAAATATAAGAACTTATCACTAAAACTGTTAAAGTATATATATGTGGATTGCCCAACCTTCTCCATCAGTTCGGACTTTTGGTTCTACTCAGTGCATGAAACTTAATATGGTATCAGAACTAAGAGATCTTGGGTTCAAGACATCAAGCCTCGGCTTTTGCAGTTTGAATATTCTGTCCATGCTAGGCCTTATCTAGCCACACATGAGAGAGGCTCCACCAGTGTCGCCCCTCCCGCAGCTGCTAACGCCTCCGCGGCCACCCTCCCGCCAGCTCCCCTCGCACCCTCCATCGCCGCCCTTCTCTGCTCCGACCTGGACCTCCGCCGAAGACTTTGGCCATGTTTGGGTAAAGCACATTAGGGGCCAGCCATCAGGTGAAGATTATTTGGTGCAAGATGGCTATCTCTTCAAGAATGATCGTCTGTGCATCCCAAGAAGTTCACTATGGGTGTGTTTGGTAGGATGCATGGAGGGTGCATGAGCTTAAAAGTTCCCTATCCAATCACACTTTTCACTATTTGGTAGGGTTTATGAGCTCTCCTCAGCTATGTCCAACTCATGCTAAAAAGGGCCCTCAACCATGCTCACTTGCGAACACCTAGATGGACGTTCACTACTCTCGCTCAGGGCTCCGAGAAAATCTCCCCATGACCCACCACGAGCTAGGGTTACCTCCCAAAACGGAAAATTCCCCCATGACCGCTGCCACTCTCTCGACTCTCTCTCCCTATCTCGCAACAATGGCGAACCAAAGCGCAATTGCCGGATCCCTGGTTGCCGCCCCGTGACCATCGCCGCCACCCCTATCCAAGCTCTCCCTCGCCGCCCCTGGTGGCTGCCTCCGGCCCAGGTCACCGCTGCCGTAGGTCGACGCCTCGTCTGCTCGCCGCCGTCCAAGCTCGCCATATGTGCTTGCTGTGTGCATACTAGCTCGAATTTCCGGCCATTGTGCAGAGCACAATTTTGTACAAAGTCGTAGGACACCATGGCACTATTACACTAGTTTCATAGATGTGCTAATTTCAGAGATAAAGCACTGTCTAGTAAAGTAGTATGTATATGTATAAATTTCAGACATGGCAAACTTATTTTCGGATGTGCTAATACAATTGATCCTATGTTGTGTTATTTTATCCTTTTTGTAATGCCTATTATTAGTCAAGTGTTGAATATGTTTTTTTCATATTTACATGTAGTTGAAATATTGGTTGAATGTTGTATTGGCGCCAAGAACTCCATTTAATTGTGCACACAATTTTTCTTTATGATGTGTTTGTAACTATTGTGGTATCCTTACAACCTTAAGAGGAGGTAACCACATCTACCTCAGATACAGGCCACCAAACAGAGTCTCAGCCCAGCATGTCTAACCAGATGCAGGCTACCAAACAAAGTCTCAACTCAGCATGTCTCAGTACATACAGAGCTACCAAACATCAGCAGTTGCATGTACTCAGCATGTCTCAAAGGGGAACAGCCATGCTAGGATGAGAACGGCTACCAAACACACCCTATGTGACAAGCTGATCAGAAAGCTCCATTTAAGTTATCTTAGTGGCCATGTTAGACGCGACAATACTATTAGCTAACCTGGAGGCTCGTTACTTTTGGTCACAACTAAAAGGAGATGCTGGAGAGTTTGTCCAAAGGTGCCCCATATGTGAAACTTGCAAAGGCTAGGTCCAAAACACGTGGTTATACATGCCTTTGCATGTTCCTGCTGCTGCATGGGAGAACATCTCTATGGAGTATGGACTTCGTCTTGTGGTTTGCCAAGAACAGACGAGGAATTGATCTGTTTGTGGTGGCCAACAGATCTCTAAAATGGTTCATTTAATTCCATCCGCAATGCTCGTCATGTGACAAAGCTACTCTTCCGTGAAGTGTTCACAGTTCAGACTTCATGGTTTTCCAAGGTCAATCGTCTCAGATCGTGATAGAAAGTTTCTTGCTGCATATTGGCTCACTTGGTGGACGCATTCAACACTGAATTAAAATCTTCTAGTACTGTACATCCACAAACAGAAATGGTGCAGAAGTTTTTGGGTAATCTGGTCTGTTGCATATGTGCGGAAAGAAAGGAACAATGGGATTTTGCTTTATCTTTTGCTGAGTTCTCCAATAACTCCAAGCAGGAGTTATTTTCTCTTTAAAGTTCCAACACATGTGGTGGAACTGGTGAAGCTACCATCAAGGGGGGACTCAAAATCAGCATTGTACTTTGCTGATAACTACAATGGATTATTCAAAGAAATTTGCAGTGTTTTGGAAGCACAAAATCAGAAGAACAAACGGTTAGCTGGCTGCAAAAGGAGGATGAAATCCTCCTCCTATGAAGGTGATAAGATGATAGTACATCTCAGAAAAGAAAGGCTACCTTTAGGTGTTCAATGGGAAACTTGGACAAAGAAAGTATGGCCCATTCCTTATTTTAAAGAAGATAAATGATAATGCTTATGTGATATATCTTCCGAGCAAGATGGGTATACCCAAAACATTCAATATTGAAGACTTGACTCTCTACCATCCAGAACAAGCACTCTATGAAGATAACTCAAGGCTAAGTTCCAAAGAACTATGGGATAATTGTAAGGAACAGTAGAGGAAAAAAACAAAAATCAGATTGACTTCTACATATTTCTATTCCATTCTAGATAAGTTGGTCCTTCAGTCATATGTTGCTGTATTTGTTTTCTTAACCTTTAAGTAATACTCCCTTCGAGTAGAGTCTTCTATCTATGAGTAGAAGCTGAGATGTCTTGACCTTTAAGTAATATTTTCTAGTCTTCTAGCTATGAGTAGAAGCTGAGATGTGAAGGCTTCACAAAGCCTATACATAGAAGCCCTCACCTCTAGGTTTGTAACTCAAACTACGTACCAATTACACTTAAAAGAACTTCGTGTTCTTATCTTAAGATCTTAGATCTTGTATTCTAGGAGTTCTGGTATTGCACTTGCACTCATGACATATCGGCCTATCGCCTCTAGAGTGATATCGAGCACATCATGTTGAAGTAGTTCCTTCAACACTTTGTACCAGCAAGGTGGAGTTGCTCCTCCACAACCTTGTGTTGCTTCAACTTTGGTATTTAGAATTCAGAAAACAATCAATACCATATTGGCTGTAGCCAGAGCAAACAATGGATCAGCACTTTCAGTCCATTGGCCAGCAAGAAGGTACTCCCTCCGTCCCATAATATAAGATTTATTACAACCGAAATAACATCTTATATTATGGGACGGAGGGAGTAGTTAACAAGAAACAGAAGAAATGGTTCAATGATGCATTAAACTGCAATTCATTACGCTTTAAACAGTACAAATAAAAACTAACTTCCATTGAAGAACTAGAAAGACCATTAACTGAAAAAGAAATAAAGCAACATGTGCAAAGAAAACAAGGAGAAATGTTTTACCACAAGAACTAGTACAGTTCACATACCCCCGACTTGTATTTAGCAGAGCGAGAAGCCAATTTGTTGAAAAGCTGCATCAACTGAACTGGACTCTCTTTTTCATACCGCAAAGCATAGAGCATTACAAGTCGCAAACGATCAATATCAGATACACTTTCATTGTTAAGTAAGGAAGTAACAGCCTGCAAAAAAGCAACTGGTCAATGATTGGCAAAAATAATCAACTGGTCAGTTTCTCTGTGGAGTAAACCCTACTCACATTAATTCAACTAGCATCAAACTGATCAGACAAATGAGCCTTCTCATACATAATGTATTTCTATCTTAATGAGCAAGTCAACAGATAGGTCAGCAGTTCCAAGAATAGGTATGGTTTGAACACTAGCTGATGGCAGTGGTCACAGCAACAGAAATGTAAATTTTCTTCTAAAGAAAAATCAACTCCTTAAGCTGCTTCTAAGGGGAGGCACAATTCGACTTACATGGCTATTGACTGGTCAAAGCAACAACAAGAGTAGAATGGTTTCAAAACGATATATAAATAGGGGGGCAAGAGGGGGGGGGGGTCAATAGCAAAGCAATATTTGAGATGTAAAAGTTAGCAGTCTTACATCACAAACATAGTAGCAGCTTTACATTTCATAACTAGCTCTAAAATCAAGCTATACCAAGACCAAGTTACCCTGAAAGGCGTGAAATAGTTTCCGGGCATCAAATGAATACCTCGAAGGCTGCTGCTTGTCCACTTGCACATGCTAGCTCTTGTTCCGTCTGTGAAACTTGCATAAGCTTCCTTTCCTCCACCATTCTGCTCATCTCGCTCACCAAAGCAACATGCTTTGTCACATTTCCATGTGTCTTTCGATATTCAGGATAGTTGCTCACAAATTTTGCCATATCATCTACAACCATTAGCATATCAGGCATTCGGAGTTTAAAACAAAGCACAAAACACATATATATTTCAGACTATAAACCAACAAACCGTATTGTACAAAGTGACATTGGCATAATGTTCGAGAACTAGTATTGTCACATCCAAGATTTCGAAGGTAGTACTCGTGCTGGATTTCAGGGCGAGGGCGAGGTTACTTGGGCTTCTGGACGGCTGTGGTGGCGAACTCTGGCAACCTGGGTTGCTGCTGTACATGGAGCCTAATCTTCTTTAAGCTACAGCCTACGCCACTTTATATATAAGTGATGCATTGCATAATAGAAACATAGCCTAAACTGACACGGACTACTAGTTACTAATCAGGTGCTTTCTCCCAATATGGTAAGAACAAACAACTAGTAAGGTGCTTCTCCTGACCTAGCTTAATGCGAACAGATCCCATAGGGTGGAGATCAGGGTGGCTGCCCTCCAGGCACCTTGCAGCAGCGCACATATGTGCGGCCCCACATGACAGATATCTTCTTCCTGATCCCCTTTTATGACCCACAGCCTATTACAGTTATTTGCATTCCACTACCCCCCCCCCCCCCCAAAAAAAAATTCATAGCATGTTGGATTGTTAGTTATGGGCTTATGGGCCATCTATTCAACAAGCGCTAAGATTTTGTTCAACTGCAGCTACTAAAAGAGGATAGTTTTTTATGAAAATATTCATGTTTTAAAATATAAACTGACACCATAACATAGTAAGGAGAGGACAGGAACACAATAAGTTCAACACTTAAATCATTAGATGCACTTGTCCATAAAAGTACCAATAACAAATAACTAATATGATAGTAAGGATATTATAGCAAGATTAATTATTCAAAGAAATCAAACTAGTTGAGGATAAGAAGATAATATTTAAGTATAAGGTGTGAAATTACAAATGAAATGAAAAAAACTAGGTAAATAGACACAATTTCTCCGTGATCCATTTCTTTCATAGGAAACAACAAAAGCAAAAATCCATATCACTTACCTATACTCTGAAAATTCTGGCTGCTTTTTGAAAGATGTTGAAAGTCATCTACCATTCTTTTAACATTCATACCAAGGTCTCCAAAATTCTCAAACATGTTCACTCTAAAAAAGTCATCTTGTACTGCTGATAGAACCACCTCCTATATCAGCATATTTCACATCAATCATATTTGAAGAAAGTTCATGCAGTGTTTTAACATGGTATGAAAAGAAGAAATTCAACACTTCTCAACCTGCTGATCTTTAGGGACATTAGCGAACTCCTTGAGATCAACTTTGTTGTTCTCAATTCCAATAAGCTCATGGACCATCGCCTATGAATTCAAATTTGTAAACAAATCAATAGAAAAGTACATTCAAAACAGCAACAGATTATAATCTTTTAGAGTACCTGATATGTCCACTGATTAAGTAACGGAGTAACAGGATCATCCCTTCTGTCAATCACTAATAATAAGGAAGAGTTTTCAGTTCTTCTAAAATCAAACAGGCCACTTTCCTGCTCATACATCAACCTCTGCACATTCCAAATTGTAAGTGCATGAGCAACAAGTATTCCAAACAGAAGTCACAATGGCATCACAAAATCCTTAAAACAGAAGTAAGGCATAATTATGATACAGAATTGCGTACATTTTGTGGCACAGAAAAGATTTACAATCTTCCTCTACTTCTATAAATTGCACTTCTTCCTACTCCCGTTTGTAGAATATGAAGTTTATCATGAAAATTCTCTAAAACATGCATAATTGACCAATGATTGTAACATAGTGCCACCCAGAGGCACTCATTTAGATAAATTGGAAACTACTGCCCTTATACTCGTACCACTCCACCCCTTTACATGAATAAAATTTAACTACAACTTTTTTGGTTGTATTCTCATTATCTCATTGTTGGTTCAATGGGTCAGAGCCATACTAACTCCCTTCGTAATCTCATTGTTGGTTCAACAATTCTAAGCAGTCCCGGAGAATACCTATCTGAGACAAACTTACAATCGATGCAACTTTAATTGATAAATAAACCATTCTAACATGCTCTAACAATAAAAGCCTAGATTCACGTTGTGAAACTTAAGATCATTGATAAATAATGAAAAGGTATAAAAGAAATTCAAGCTTTCAGTAAGAACTGCACAAAAATCCACCTAGGACTAGCTTGCAGTGTGTGCAGAGATGAACATATCGCTTGGGAGGAAGAAGAGGCTATATGTAACCATGCCTTCAAGATCAGACAATGGAAGTACAATCGGACGGGCATAAGTGATGTGGATCACAGCACAGAAAGCAGATATGAATAGAATAATCAAAAGAGTACGAAAAGAACCATGTGTCAGTGTAGGCATGAGGCATCATCACTACTGTATAAAGGTTAAGTGTTTCTGTTTTCTAGTGAGTTAACACCTGAAGATGTGCTACAGTAACAAAAATATAATAGTTGACAGTGATCTTTCAACAGTTTCAATCATTGGGATAAGCATGTAAAAAGATTTCTCTAGAATGCTTCATGTTGTAATATTTAATATTCTTGCCAAAAAAAATATTTATATTGACATGTGCTGAAATCCTAAGTTGATGATTTTTTTTCATGGTCTCCATGTAGTAATATTTAATATTGACAGTGGACCCACCGTAGTTTCTTGTGCAATCCTTTTTGCAACATCTGATGTCCTTTGGTATCTAATAACAGGGCGACGCTTCAGAGCCAGGAAGACAGAAGCGATGCCATCAACAGCTCGATCGCAGAAGCTTTGCATACCAGGAGGATCAACCACCGTTGGAAGCATGTAGATGTGGTTATTGTGTATATTCAGAGTGAAATGGAAAGGATCAATGGCACAAAAGTCAGCATAGAACTCCTGCAAAACAAAACAGCATTCATATACCAACTCCATCCTCCCTTTCAACTCTCAAACACTTCATTCCAATGTGTACTTACAATCATGAACGACATATACCTGAATTTGCTGCACAACCTCCTGCTCATCAGAATCGGCAAGCACCTGAATCTGTGGAATCTTCAATATATTGGAGAAGACTGCAAGGAAACAAACAATAAATGAACAAAATCAGCAAAACTCTACTGCGACAAGCCAAGCATTTGTCCCTCTTTCAGACCCCGCCACAAGGTACAACACTATCACCCAAACTGCTACATTGTATTGATTTTAATTTTATTATTTCTAGTTACGCGTAACTTTAAAAACTTCTTAGACAGTAGGGTGAGCAACATGTTTTCCAGAAAAGAGCAAGTAGTCTTGAGTAGTTGCTTTAGTATCTTGCTTGCCCCAATCTTCATGTGCTGGTTTTCATTTTGTTGGGGTTGTCTACCAAATTGTTTGCATCCCCATCGCAATCAACTCTTCTGATCTTCTCAAAGTAAAACACACAGAAAACTGAGAAAAGACGTGAACTAACAGGAATGTAGCAAGTTCACGGGTTGAATATAACAAATGGGGATCAATTACGCACAGAGGTGGCACTCGGCAAATCGCGGCGCAGAGAGGTGGCGGCGAAGCTTCTGGACGTTGTCAGAGGACGGGCGGAGGAAGTAGACGGCCTTTAGGTGCGCCATGGACGCCCTGGAGCTGGAGGCGTCGTCGACCGTCTCCACGAGGAACACCTCTTTCCGCAGGAGATCCGACTGGCTGTACACTACGCTAACCATCCCCACCTGGAACGAGCCCGCGGATCTGGTGAGAAAAATGGGGAGGAGCAGAGGCCTGCCAGGGCTAGGGTTTCGGGGGGCGCGTACGTACGGTTTGGGGGTCGAGGATGAGGACCTTCATGCCGGAGATGTCCTGGAGCATGCGGTCGATGTAATCCCGGATGAGAGGGATCAGCACCATTTCTGCTGTTACTGCGCCTTGTTCTTCAGTGCGTTGTGGTGTAGGTGTAGGGGTTAGATCCCGAGTCGCCGGCGGCGAGGTCTCGGCGGAGCGGAGTAGGAACAGGGTGCGCTCGAGACTTGAGACGGCAGATGGCAAAGGGGAAAGAACCGGGGGTTGGAAGGAGAGAGTCGACGGCAGATGGCAAAGACGATCGGTTCGCTTCTTTGGTTCTACACAATTTCAGTTTGCAGCGAAACTTGCCACCCACGTGTATTGAAAGTCAATCTCACGAACTTTAACCAAATTTATTGAGAAAATTATCTATGTCTACAATATCAAATATGTATCATATGAAAATACATTTCATAATGAATCTAATAATATTGATTTGGCATTCAAAGAAACCTATAAGCTTGATCAAAATTTACAAGATTTGGGTGTGAATAAAAATCTAATACGCACCATCCTTTGAGATAGAGGGCATAATAGACTTTTAAATCCCACCACTTCTTCTATTGTTATTATCATATTTTTCTCACAATCACTAACAACACTAATAGATTTGCAGTTGCTCGGCTGTCACGATGGACACCATCGACGCTGCCGGCATTGCCGCCTAATACTCCGCCGCACCACGTGTTGCGTCGGAGGGCAACCCATGACGTCGAGAAAGAGGTGGGTGGAGTGCAGACCTAGAGCCGCGCAAACGGTGGTGGGCAGAACGAGTGGCGGCGGTCGCCGAACAGGAAGATCAAGCGAGCGACGATGGCCATGATGGGAGTCCGGAGCACGACGAGTTTGGCTAGAGCGCGGTACTATGAGAGGGTCTGGTGCAGGTGAATTTGCAGGTACAAGGACACACCTTTTCCCAGCCCATCCCCGATTTACATAGGGGTGGGAGAGAAACCCCAAGTGTCACATCCTATCGGGTGCCACACATCAGCGGCTACCTCCCCATGATGTGCATGACCTCTCGAAGACTGTTAGGAAGACGATGGATTAACGGCCCCACCTCAAAGACCAAGGCGAGACCAAGGGATGCACCTTTTCGGTCCTACCACCCGACCAATTCAAGATCTTGGAGCTGCATGGACCCTAACGTGTCATAGAAGTGTTTGGGTGTTCTGTGACATCATGCAAAACTCGGGTGTGACAATGGCACCCGATAGGCGAACCCCCTATGGGCACTAGGCGAGAACTAAAACCTTCATGACTCGGGCGCCATCAATCATGAGTACATCGGTACATGTAGCTGACCTCCATGGTCCTAGGCTGCTCGGGCCACGCCTGAATGAAGGGCGATCATGGTCCTCCATGGAGCACAAGTTGACCCCCTAACAAGAGGTGTCAGGCACCGAGACCTGATACTTGGTTCCAAAAAGAGATGTGATGTTGTTCCTCCACGATGTTGGTTGAGAAAGCCCCGTTTGGTATGACATGCGCCACTCAGGACTCTGCTCGAAAGCATGGTATGCTCTACAATGGACCACTAGCCCCCCCCTCCCCCGGGCTGGGATGAAGTAGATACCACTGAATCTTACTCGATAGTGGCTCAACTGCCACAATGCTCTCACTTGATAGTAGCTCAACCGCCACAATGCTCCTACCCATGCGAGGCTGGAGCCGCTATGATTTTTGCCTTCTCTGTCTTTCAGGAATTCAACAATTCCCGCTCGCATCTTGACAGGCAAGACAAGTGACACTGGGGAGCGACTGGCAAGGATATGACACTCAGATGCCATCAACCAAGCAATAGGTTGGCTACATTGTCTCCGATTGTCTCGATTCAGCCACTCGGGTCAGGGTGCCAGCTAGATGCCGCCCCTACTTGGAACGCAAAGACATGGAGACCCACCGACGCATGACATGGTCCAGCTAGACCAAGTGGCACGAGCCATTCTCTAGTACAATCTGAGCCATGTAACCCTAGTTCAAACGAGTATACAAGGCGAGTTAGGTCCCTCTCGGGAGAGACCTAAGTACCTAATACATTATGTAGCCATCTAATGCTAGAGTTTCCACCTAGCCCCTTCTTCTGCAGTTGTCATCGCGGCTAGGAACTTGTAATCCAAGAAAGACCTCTCTCCAGCGATCTTCTCGATCATCAGCGAGCACTCGAGTCATGTAACCACCATAGGTAGGAGTAGGGTGTTAGCTCTCCAATGAGGGCTCAAACCTGAGTAAACTGCTTATCTCATGTGCTACCATCCCACTCTCACTCCCCTCCGAACAAAATTTGTCATCACTCGATGGTAGTGTCGGTCTAAGAACACCGGCAACAATGGTTGCTAATTTTGGATTCTTAGGCCTTAATTGGAACAAAAGGGGAAATTGAACAATATAAATCTTATAGGGAAATTCATCTGACACCATCAAAAACAAATTATATCACGTTATATGTTCATACGAGATTCCAATAGAATCGTCTATTGCATAGGAATTTTAGAAGAGACCAACCTTATATATATTTCTTATCTTTGTGCCTACAATGCCCCAATTTTCCTTTTGTAACATTTAGAAGACAAAATTGTAGTTTTTATGTTCTTTTGGTTCATGTAAGAACTAAGGATACATTACATCTCAATTTTTCTTATTTATTTTAATTTCCTATGTTCCAAATGGGTCCCTAGTGTGTTATTTCCCCTAATTTTAGGTATACCCAAAAAGGGAACAAACGCTTTGTTTGTTTGGGCTATGACTCAAACATAAGTGCGTGTGAGATGGCTATTGAAGGGAAGCTGCTATAATGGAAAAGAGGGTGGATGATGTCTTAGTCTGACATGACACTATTTTTGGGTGGGTGAGATAGCAAGTGTCAACATGCATTGAGGGACCGATCAAGGCACCCGCGGGAACCGAAAGGGAAGCGAGGTTACGAGAGAGCTCCGAAACTGCATTGCAGTAAATACTATTGGTCCCCTTTGAAGCAGGCGAGAACATGTTTTCATGGAAAGTCGTTTTAAGAAGCCCAGACAAACACACCATTGAATCCTTTAATTCACTAAGCTCCCAAGGATTAGAAGCTCCCACAATAAAATTGAGGTGTTCAATTTTAGATTTTTACCAACGATTTTGACTAAGTAATCGCCCTGGTGGGTCCCTTTGGTCGGCGCATGGTATTCATCCAAGAGAGGAGGCGGTGCGGGATTTGACTTATTCTGCACCATGCAACGGAGATGAGGGTTTGAAGGGTGAGCGACACTGTAGAGAGGGAGTGATACGTCCATTTTTGCGTCATTATTTCCTACTATTACTTATCTTATTTTGAAGTTATATTTCATATTATGATGCAATTCTAATGCCTTTTCTCTCTTAAAATGCAAGATACATCAAAAGAGGGACACTACCGGCAGCTGGAATTCTGACATGAAAAATATACAACGGATGGCAATTCTCTAGAGCTCAAAATGATGTGAAAATTTATGGAGATTTATTTTGGAATATATAAAAAATACTGGAAGGAAGAAGTACCAGAGAGGAACCTCGATGTCCCACAAGCTAGGGGGTGCGCCCTACCCCCTCCTAGCACGCCATGGTGGCTTGTGGGGCCCATAGAGGCCCACGGCTGACGCCATCCTCCTATATGAGGCAATTTACCCTAAAAAAATCATAGGAAGACTTTTGGGATGAGTCGCCGCCGTCTCGAGGCGGATAACTTTTGCCTCTGATGGAGCGACTCCGCCGGGAAACTTCCCTCCGGGAGGGGAAATTCAAAGCCATCATCATCACAAACGTTCCTCTAATCGTGGAGGCCTCATCTTCATCAACGTCTTCACCTCCACCATCTCATCTCCAAGCCTTAGTACATCTCTTGTGCTCAATCTTTGTATTAAACCTCAGACTGGGACCTAGGGGTGTGTAGTAGTGTTGGTTGCATCTTGTAGTTGATGCTAGTTGGTTTACTTGGTGGAAGATCCATATGTTCATATTGTTGATTGCATATTATGCCTACTGAACATGTTCAATATTATGAGTTTTGAGTAGTTCTATTTGTTCTTGAGGACATGGAGAAGTCTTCTTATTATTATTCATGCAAAGTTGATCACTGTTCAATGTTTGATATATGTTGTGTTGTTACTCCTCAGTGTCGTGTGAACGTCGACTACATGACACTTCACCATATTTTGGCCTAGGGGAAGGCATTATGAAATTAGTTTGTAGATGATTGGTTGCGGGAGTGACTGAAGCCTAAACCCCAGTTTATAAATTGTTCTATGAGGGGCTGTTTTGGATCCATATGTTTAATGCTATGGTTATATTTTCTGGGGAAACATAGTAGAAAACAAAAAAAATTGCACCTACGATCACCCAACAGCAATATGAAGATGCATAATGGGTTGGATCACGATCGTTACCATCACTGAGTTGCAGGGGGAAGAAGAACGTGTCGGTGTAGATCGTACTTGGTGTCCCTCGTACCGCTCATGAATAGTCTCTCAAACAGAAGATCGAAAGCACGACCTCTCTACTTGGTTGCACGCATGCATCCTTCATGATCCGGTAGCTCTTCGCCTTCCGGAAGTAATCGTCGCTGGAGAATTAGAGGGAGGAGATTAGAACCGCACTAGACTACTAATTATGAGGACAAGAGGATTAGTCTAGTTCTAATTAGTCAAATAGGACCGAGTAGAACAAGAACTAGAAGAACTAGAGGAGGCTCCAAAACTTATATGAAAAAAGAGCACAAATCCTCATGTACATATAGGTTGGAGGGGAGAGGGATGGCTGCCACCAAGGGGGAAAGTCCCCCTTGGTGCGCCAGCCTAGGAGGGGGAGTAGGAGTCCTCTCCCTCTCTTGATTTGGCCTCCTTCCTTAGGGAAGGAGGCAATTTCCCACTTGGGCCTTTTTGGCCCAAGTTGCCTTCCACCTCTTAGCCTTTTTAGGCCCGTTGATATTTATTATAATATTCTAAATACTCCTAGACCATTATATATATATATATAACAACCCCTCAAAAAATATTTTTAACATCTCCGAATTTTTTTTCCACCTATATATAATTTATCGGTAATGCCCGGTATTACCCGATACTCACCGAAACCCTTCCGGTGACCTCGAAACGCTTCTGGATCCTCTCGGAACTATTCCGAATATTCATGAAATAATTCCACAAATATATTCTCATGACTCCCATCCTAGTAACACTCAACAGATCGTGATTGCCTTAAGCTTGTAACCCCATAGGTTCGGTAACTCATAGACATGAACGAAACCGTTCGTTCAATGACCGACAGCGAGACCGCAAACGTCCATCCTATGAGCACATAAATGATATTCGAGTGATCCTTTGGTTATTATGTGATGTTCCCTTTGCTTCACGATACTTAGCAAAACCTGAGATGCATCAGTATCCTCCTGAGTCATCACCATGCTTACTATACCAAAATCCTCGTTACCGGTTTTGTTCTTCTTTCTCGTTATTGTGTTCTGGCACACATGTGTCTGGTCAGACGGTGATTGATGGTGTCACACCAAGAGGTCCCTAAGACCATCTCTCCATCACCGGAGGAGCAAATCCCACTCTCAAGCTATCTAGTCCCTTGTCAAACTTTCCGATGAACCTGTAAGTTGTTGTTCTGATCACCGTGTTACAGATGACGTTTGAGCAACCCCAAAGCCAACCGTACGGTAAGAAGTGACTACGGTACTCTCATGTTTTAAGGAGCAAAATCACACATTAACACTCCATGTTATTACAATTGATTATAGACGATATTAACTCAATTCATAACAAACAAGATTGGGTCGATTCAAATGACCGTTCTTCCAACGTCATAATCTCAATGTTGTTTTAGGACCATCATTACACTTTTCCCTTGTGTTCGGTATTGGTTTTACCTACTCGAGGACGAGCATAAATTAAGCTTGGGGATGCTTGATACATCTCCAACGTATCTATAATTTTTGTTTGTTCCATGCTATTATATTATCTATTTTGGATGTTTAATGGGCTTTAATATGATCTTTTATATTATTTTTGGGACTAACCTATTAACCGGAGGCCCAGTGATAGTTTCTGTTTTTTTGTGCATATTTCAGTGTTTTACAGAAAAGGAATACCAAACGGAGTCCAAACGGAATGAAACCTTCGCGAGGATCTTTCTTGGACCAAAAGCAATCCAGAAGACTTGGAGTTGAAGTCTGGGACTCTACGAGGAGGCCACGAGGTAGGAGGGCATGCCCGGGGGGTAGGCACGCCCCCACCCTTGTGGGCCCCTCGTAGCTCCACCGACGTACTTCTTTCGCCTATATATACTCTTATACCCTACAAACATCAGGGGAGCCACAAAAACACTTTTCCACCACCGCAACCTTCTATACCCGTGAGATCCCATCTTGGGGCCTTTTCCGGCGATCTGCCGGAGGGGGAATCGATCATGGAGGGCTTCTACATCAACACCATTGCCTCCTCGATGAAGCGTGAGTAGTTTACCACAGACCTTCGGGTCCATAGTTATTAGCTACATGGCTTATTCTCTCTCTTTGATTGTCAATACAAAGTTCTCCTCGATGTTCTTGGAGATCTATTCGATGTAATATTCTTTTGCGGTGTGTTTGCCAAGATCTAATGAATTGTGGATTTATGAACTTGATTATCTATGAATATTATTTGGTTCTTCTCTGAATTCCTATATGCATGATTTGATATCTTTGCAAGTCTCTTCGAAGTTTGGCCTACTAGATTGATCTTTCTTGCAATAGGAGAAGTGCTTAGCTTTGGGTTCAATCTTGTAGTGTCCTTTCCCAGTGATAGTGGAGGCAGCAAGGCACGTGTTGTATTGTTGCCATCGAGGATAAAAAGATGGGGTTTATATCATATTGCTTGAGTTTATCCCTCTACATCATGTCATATTGCTTAATGCGTGACTTCGTTCTTATGAACTTAATACTCTAGATGCATGCTGGATAGCGGTTGATGTGTGGAGTAATAGTAGTAGATGCAGAATCGTTTCAGTCTACTTGACACGGACGTGATGCCTATGTTCATGATCATTGCTTTAGATGTCTTCATAATTATGCGCTCTTCTATCAATTGCTCGGCAGTAATTTGTTCACCCACCATTATACATGCTATCCCGAGAGAAGCCACTAGTGAAACTTATGGCCCCCGAGGTCTCTTTCGTATTATATTACATCTCTTTAATTTACATTGCATATCGTTTACTATTTTGCAATCTTTACTTTCCAATCTATACAACAAAAATACCAAAAATATTTACTTTACTATCTCTATT
Organism: Aegilops speltoides; assembly: GCA_021437245.1. Taxonomy (NCBI): domain Eukaryota; kingdom Viridiplantae; phylum Streptophyta; class Magnoliopsida; order Poales; family Poaceae; genus Aegilops; species Aegilops speltoides. The sequence goes on along the minus strand of CM038142.1, from coordinate 302,007,521 downwards.
AGATCTCACTTTTGCGAGTGACCATGAAGGGATTGACAACCCCTTTATCGTGTTGGTTGCAAGGTTCTTGATTTTTGTGCAGGTACTAGGTGACTTGTGTGTCATCTCCTACCGGATTGATACCTTGGTTCTCAAAACTAAGGGAAATACTTATGCTACTTTGCTGCATCACCCTTTCCTCTTCAAGGGAAAACCAACGCATGCTCAAGAGGTAGCACGACGCCGAATAAGGGGCAGGTGGTCCTCTTGGATAGTTCGGACCCGGAGTCCGAACGCTTCCCGGAGAGGGTCCAAAGGAAGAAGCCCCTGGCCGAAACGTAAGTGTCAGAAACTTACTCGTTTAATTGTCACTTTAATCTACCTCTGTCATGCCCAATCCTTTTATGCTTTTCAGCCCTCCGCGCTAAATCTTGATCCCCTCTTCTTTGGAGGGGCACTCTCTAGCCCCTGGAGAGGCGGAGGGTGATGGCCCATCTCACGCCCTCTCTTCCCCTGCCATGGACGACACCGAGGTGTCATCCCAACGGACATCTCCTGGCCGGGGAGGGGCGGACGAGACCGTCCAGAAGGCGCCCGAGGACAACACCTCGGACGCTGTAGAGTGGGTCATGGCGACCCCCATGACCATTGAGGGTGGGGGCTTCAATAGTCCGGGCCCTCGCCGAACACCGCACCGGAGACCAATACGACTCTGGGTTCGGACCAACACCCCCCTTCAAAAGAGGGGGGAGGAACAGGAGCTCCATCGGTGGCCTCTGCCAATCTGGAGGTTGCTGACGCTATGCAGGAGGCACTGCAACGTGCCTCCATCATGGAGGACCACCGCACCCTGATGGGTGCGGTCATGGAAAAGGTTCGGTCCGCGAAGAGCAGACTGACCGAAGCCTTCAACAACCTATTGACAGGCTTTGAGGTAAGCGATGTAATATTCTTTACTAGTTTTTATTTATATACGTGTTTAGGCGAAACCCATGTGTAGACAGTAGCCCCTAAGATTATGTCCGGATTAGGACAATCCGGACAGAGGATCAAAATATGTTGATAATGTGTCGTATATATTGTTGGACAGGCTTCGATGTTGGCGGCTACTGCCCAGGCCGCAGAGATAGCCGAGCTCAATCGGAAGCTTCGGCTATCTGACGAGGAACTCGACCGCATGAATAAGCGGTTTAATGAAACCCAAGGTATGTGAAAGTACTTCATACCCGAAAGTGATGTTTGTATGTAGTCGTGTAAACTGACTAAAAATGTTATAAAATACTCACAGTTGGCGCAACTGAGGTCGAATCCCTCAAGGGCGCCCTCGCTGAAGCCAAGAAGGAGGCGGAGGTGAGCAAGGCGGCCGCGGACAAAGCGGCCAAGGATTTAGAGGAGGAGCACCCCCGCCGACGACATGAGGCACGGGTGGGGGAGGTCGAACAGGAGCTCAAGGACGCCATCGCTAGGTGCGAGTCCTTGGAGTAGAAGAGTTCGAAGCAGGCCTCCGAGCTCATCAAAGCTCTTGAGAGCCTTAAGGAAACCCAGGTTGATGCCCAGGGCGCTCGCCAGAAGATCCAAGAGGCGAGGCAGATTGCGGCTGGTAAGGCTTTTATCATGCAAAGTAGATATACTAGTAAGAGATATATTTTACTGACCCGAGTTTGGAGTTCTCCAGGCGCCATTGGGGATCCGCTGAGGGGTATTATGGATGCCACCACATTCTTCCGAGCAGAAGAGGGGAGCTCAACGGAGAAGTTGTTCTGGTCGCAGTACCTTGCGCCAGAGCTTCCAGTGCCCCTGAGTGACCAACTGAAGCAGTTGTCTAAGCTGCACAGGGTGGCCGGACTGGCCATGAAGGACGTAATAGTCCGTCTATGGCTGGCCGAGGCCATACCTAGCAGCCACTTCGAACTCGTGAAGAGGATGGTGGAGGCACTTCCTTGGATCGATGCCCTTAAGCGGTCGTCCTGCATAGAAGGTGCTTGGATGGCCTTCGGGCGTGTCAAGGTGCAGTGGGCGAAGATGAAGGCCACCGAGATTGCCACCGCATGGCCACCTGAAGGCAAGGAGCACCGGCGGCCGGAGAAGTACTTCGACGAGGTCCTCGAGGGAGCTTGTATTGTAGAGGGCCAGTGCTCCAAGGATATCATATTTGAGTAGTTGTGTCTGGTTTGTAAGAGTCATGTAATGAACTCATGATGTAAAAATGGTTATGCTTTTTATAATTAGTTTATCCTCCTGTTTGGTTGTTTATATGTCTGAAAGTTTACCAGTCATCGGCTTCAGCCCCCACGTAAATATAACAGGGGTGTTCGGGAACGCATGACAACACTTAATGCAACGTCTTGGTCCGATGTAGGAGGCGTCTTGCGGAGTGAACTAGGCAATCAGACTATGCGGCTTTAGCACTTTCACTTAGCCATAAGAGTCCATTGGTAGCGCTAAGTACTTGCCCCTCGTTGCATTAATGGCAATCCGGAGTGCGGCGCCTTTGCAACGCGGCTGGTCAAAAACCCAACCCCTCGTATAACACGACATAAATTGCGAACGATTCATAGTATAACACTAAGTCACCGGATTGCTGACCCGCACTCGCCCATCATGACAGTCAGTTTTCGGCTTTCTCTACTGAGGTACTTAACCGGACGAACCAAAAATACATCACAGTAGTTCTCCCTTTACTACCTTAGCCGAACTTGCAAAACGTAAGGTGGCAAACACAGGAGCCGGGCAACCCAACTATAGACCAAAGACATGATTCGGAGCCGATGCATATAATGCCATATCCAGGACGCCGAAGAGTTCCCAATAGGTGTTTGGACTTAAGAATTTTGCGGGGCCGAATACAACCCCCGGAATGAAGACCGTGTCGAACCACATATGTCAGTCGAACGTAAGGGGGAGCACAGATGACAAGGAGAAAACCAAGACCCAACCAAGAAGGTGATAATCATCTGCGTCCTTTATATCTTTATTGATACATCGATGACAGGCAATGTCGTTCAATATTAAGGTCATATTACATGCCCAAAGAGAAGAATTTTTTTTACATAAGGGAAAGTCTAACATAGGGCCTAACAATCATAGTTCAGAAAAGAAACTCCAATGATGCCCTGCCGCACGTCTGTGCCTTTTCTCCTTATCAGTAAGTCCTTTGAGAGGAGTATTTGATGGTTGGAACGCGCTAGCCTTAAAGGGATCTCCTGCGACAACCATCTCGCAAGATAAAAGATATATGCGGTCCAACTATGGTCAAGCCGTGCAATGGACCTCTTTCGCAGTGTGCCTCTGGCTCCGCCCAATGTATTTTAAGTATGTAATTATGTACACGCGGTACATAAGCCGTAACCTGGTGGGGCGATCGGCAGAGGCCGAACTGCTAATCCAGGTCCGGGTCCGTTGATTTATCGCTATTATGCGCGGACCGGACTTGTTTGGATACGTCGTTGGCTTTATTGGCCGGTGAACTGTTCGGCTTCATAAGGCCGCCATATACTTAGGCTACAAGGGATGCGGTGAGCTCTTCGGTACAAAGGGAGCACTCCATGTTACCATTGACTATGATAACCCACAAGGTTCGGGCATTTAAGATTTAAGTAAGTGTAGTGCGGGACTGCGTTGAAGCGGGCGAAAGCAGTTCGTCCGAGCAGTGCGTGAAAATAGGCACTGCGGAAAGGGACGATGTCGAAGATCAACTCTTCACTGCAGAAGTTGTTTGGGGAGCCGAATACTACCTCCAGCGTTAGTGAGTCCGTACAACGGGCCTCCACTCCTGGTATCACACCTTTAAAGGTAGTGTTACTAGGCTTGATTCATGATGGGTCGATCCCCATCTTACGGACAGTATCTTGATAAGTCAAGTTGAGACTGCTTCCTCCGTCTATAAGGACTCTAGTGAGGTGGTATCCGTCAATGATTGGATCAAGAACCAGGGCGGCCAAACCCCCGTGATGGATACTGGTTGGGTGGTCCCTGCGATCAAAGGTGATCGGACAGGCTGACCATGGGTTAAACTTGGGGGCGACAGGCTCTACGGCATAGACGTCCGGTAGTGCGTGTTTGCGCTCCCTTTTGGGGATATGAGTGACATATATCATGTTCACTGTCTTCACCTCGGGGGGAAACTGCTTCTGACCCCCGGTGTTTGGCTGACGGGGCTAGTCATCGCCTTCGCTTGGAGGCCCTTTTCCCTTGTGTTCGGTATTGATTTTACCGGCCTGTTTGAAAACCCAACAATTCCTGTTGGTGTGGTTCGTAGGCTTATCGGGTGTACCATGAATCTGACAGGGCCTCTCGAGAATTTTATCTAAGTTGCATGGCCCGTCCTTGTTGCCTTTGAAAGGTTTCTTCCACTGACCGGACTTAGGACCGCTGAATCCGGCATTGACTGTCATACCCTCTGCGTCGTCATTGTTGTTGCTCCGGCGTTTTGTTTTTATTGCGGAGAGATTTACCATTGTCGTCCCGCACCTCAGATGTGCCGGGGTCACCCGAGTTGTTGCTTCTACGAGCCAAGCAACTGTCTTCGCCCGCACAAAAGCGGGTCATGAGTGCCGTTAAGGCTGCCATGGTCTTCGACTTTTCCTGCCTAAGGTGTCAGGCGAGCCATTCGTCACAGACACTGTGTTTAAAGGCTGGTAAGGCCTCGGCGTCCGGACAGTCTACTATCTGGTTCTTTTTAGTTAAGAATCGAGTCCAAAGTTTGCAGGCTGATTTAGCTGGCTGCTAAATTATGTGAGTCAAGTCGTCAGCATTCGGTGGCCGGACATAAGTGCCCTGAAAGTTGGCCCGAAAAGCATCTTCCAAGTCTTCCCAAGTTCCAATGGAGTTTTCTAGGAGGCTATTTAGCCAGTGCCATGCTAGTCCTTTCAGCTTTATAGGAAGATATTTAATGGCGTGGAGATCGTCTCCTCGAGCCATGTGAATGTGGAGAAGAAAATCTTCAATCCAGATGGCCGGATCCGTCGTTCCATCATACTGTTCGATGTTTACGGGTTTATGCTAGCGTGGGTCGGATAAATGAACATTCGCTTACCCAGCTTCGAGGGTTGTTCATGGAGAACCCATTCAATGGGCTCGTCTAGAGGAAGTCCTCCTTCTCCCCCTTGTACAGGCCGGACAGAATCTTCACGGTCTTGACGATCCGGCCCTTAAGCGGCCATGACGAGTGGCATCATTCTCTCCGTTGAAATCCCACATGGGGTGGCCCTGTCTTCGGTGGTGCACCCCGCATAATACTGCGTGGCCATGACTCCAATCATGGTCGATCCGGAATGGGCGATAACCTTATCGGCCCATCAAATAATGGACGCTCTTGTCTTCCTCGGTTTGGGGGCTCATGGACGCCAACTCAGGCGTTTCTTCAAAGGAGCATTGCTGAACTCCAGGAGGCCGATCCGAACAGGGTCCGGCAACGGAGCGTCTTCTACATAAAACCATTCGGAAGGCCAGTCTTCGGACGCCATCTTAGTGGTTCCGGATGGATATCCGGTCCCGGCGATGCGCCCACTTGATATATGGACCCCTCGTGAGAACGGGGTACAAGGCAAAATAACCTCTTCCACAGTGCAAAATGGGGCTCGATGCCCAGAAATAGCTCGCAAAGAGCTATGAAGCCCGCGATATGCAGAATTGAGGCAGGCGTGAGGTGATGGAGCTGAGTCCGTAGAACTCGAAGCCGCGGAGGAGCGAATGTCTGAAATCCGAGCCCCTTATCGGATAGGGGACGAAGCATACCCGCTCCTTTGTTGGGACTTGGGGTAGCCTCCGCTTGCTTCGCACCTTTGTAGGTAGCCAGCCAGCTCGAACCGGAACCATAAAGGCGGAGGAAGATATCCCTCCGCTTGGAGCGTCACTAGCTTCGTTGTGAGGACAGAACATCTCCTCCAATCTCTGGTAGAGGGCTGGGCGCGAGAGGAGGAGCCGCGTCGACGGTCCATGATGGAATGGATTTTTTGGTCGAGGCGCTCGATGAGTACTCGAGGAAGGAAGATGGTGTGACTTGGATCTGGATTCTTGCCTCTCCTATAGGCAGATTATTTGCGCATTAGGGGTAAAACATAAAAGATACCACGGCTTTTACGCATTAGATGCGGCAGCGTGGAAGAAGGCCATTATTGGGCGTGAAGCCAAGGAGCGCAACGTTTTACAAAAGAGCCGGACAATCGTTCGGCGGTACATGGAACTTAAAGGAGAACCCGCCTTGCAACGCCAAGACTATATCTGCGATGGACTTATCGTCATTGAAGCTGGTTAAGGGCTCTTGAGGAGTCTGGACTAGGGGTGTCCGGACAGCGGACTATCATCGTCGGCCGGACTCCAAGACTATGAAGATACAAGATTGAAGACTTCGTCCCGTGTCCGGATGGAACTTTCCTTGGCGTGGAAGGCAAGCTTGGCGATACGGATATGTAGATCTCCTACCATTGTAACCGACTCTATGTAACCCTAGCCCTCTCCGGTGTCAATATAAACCGGAGGGTTTTAGTCCGTAGGACAACACAACCATCACAACATTCATACCATAGGCTAGCTTCTAGGGTTTAGCCTCCTTGATCTCGTGGTAGATCCACTCTTGTACTACCCATATCATCAATATCAATCAAGCAGGAGTAGGGTTTTACCTCCATCGAGAGGGCCCGAACCTGGGTAAAAACATCGTGTCCCTTGTCTTCTAGGGTTTTGACACCGACATTGGTGCTTTCATTGAGAGTTCCTCTGTGCCGTCACCAATAGGAAGGATGCCTCTTCCCGTCTTTAAAGATGGTATCTTCGCCGAAGGAGCCTTGGCCGCCGGCCAAACTATCCGGCTGGGTGGTTTTCTCATGACCGCCTGTTCAGCCACCGCTTCGACGATGACCTCTCAGGTCGTCAAAAGCAATCTTCGCGTCAACTCGGAATTCCCCCGTAAACGAGCTCTTGGATCGCATCGCCGCCCTGGGAGTCGCTACAGACTACAATCAGATTGGGCTTAAAACCGATCTGAGAGAGATTAACTCTCCCCAGGTTACCCACCACGTCGTGGTGGTAGAGGAACAACGCGGCGACTCTTCTCCTATATTGAAAACTAGTCATGTCCGGCTTCAACCCTTCATGCGGACTCCGCGAGGAAGGACTTCGATCAAGCACTTGAACCTAAAGTCGGCGTCGGACCGGACTCGTTGGGCGACGTCCAACGATCAAGCTTCAAATTCGGAAACTTCGCCCTTGAGCCTCGAGATGGGTAGGGTTCGGACTTAATTCCACCCACCCACCCGGACATATGCGATCTATCTCAAATCCGGCAAGAGCCGCTGAAATAGTACATCATTCTTGGGCGATTCCTCCTGGTTATGGACAGGATAAAGGACTGCCGAGAGGAAAATAATTTCAATTTTCTGCAATAATTGCAGGACGAGGAATCTTGAGCGCCGTCGATCGCCATGAAATTACACGCTTCTCGACCAAGGCGTCCATAGTCTGAAAATCTTGTGCGATGGAAGTTTTGGAAAACCAAAACTAAGTTTTGGGACAATCCGCCCCGAATATAACCCTAGTCCGTAACAAAAGGGTGCAACACACTCGGGCACCAGGTACAAAAACCAAAAAGCAAAAACCCCATAAAGGGCAAGGAACCGTACTGGAGGGATGGCTCAGCGGACCCTGTAAAATTCACAGTATAGAAGGCGCCACCCCAACACATAGCCTTCGAGCATGTTGGATATTGCGGTAGGTGGCCAAAAGTGGCGAGGAGCTTCTAGCCCCGGAAAACCACTCCAACAGTACCAGTACGGTGTCAATATCTTGAGACTTTCGCATCAAATAATGTGCAGCGAACAATCCGCAACCTCGCCAAGTCTACCAAGTAGCAACAACAAATCCATGGGCGACACGGCCATCACCTTCAACGCCAGGCGACGAACCTAAATTCCAAACAGCCCGAGCACCGGCCGCATTGGTCCTCGGTCCAATAGTGGGCCATTTCGTCTTACCAAGGTACTCATGGATGGCGGCGGACTAAACCTCATCTACGAGGAAACTCTTCAAAAATGGAAATAGATGGAGCCGCATTGAGCGAAGCAGCACAACCTTTAGAGGAATAATCCCTAGCCGGAAGCGCCTTTGCACAGAAAAATCACACTTGATGTGGTGTTATTCATGGACAATTCTGAGTCGAAGAAGTCATGTTCCAAGTGGCCTGTTCAGCAGCGGATATCACGCTATATTAGGGCGGGAGGCATTCACAATTTTCAAGCCATACCCCATTATGGGTACATGAAGCTTAAGATGCTGGGCCGGTGGAACAATCACTCTCGCTAGTGATCCGGACATAGCACTCGCGCGAAAACAAGACAGCCGCATTAGCCACGGAGGCACTATCAAAGCCCTAGCGGCGAGAAGAACTCATTCTTACTGCGCTCTACGGTGAATAGGGACGATGTGATACTCGATAAGAGATCCAAGTCCACCTCTTTCGAACCAGCGGACGAAATAGTCAAATTCGAGTCCACCAACGGACCCAACAAAGATGGCCTCCATCGGGCGCATTGAACCACGATGTAGATGCCGCTGCGAAATTCCTTCGAAAATTGGGACATCTTCGCTTTGGCACCCTTCAGATATGCGAGAATCCCATGCAGATTAGCGAAACACAGCCTAAACATCCTAAAAGGATTCAAGCCATCAAGCGAGCTCTTGGCGATTTTCTAAACCCAAAAGACAGCAATGGGAGAAGAGCTAGCCAAACTCTGGAAGCAGTTTTCGAGAGACATCAAACATCCGGATGGCTAGCAAACCCGGTAATGGTACCAAGAAGGACAAATCTGGCGCCTATGTGTCGATTTTAAAGACCTCAACAAGGCTGCCCAAAGGATCCCTTCCCCTCCCGCATCGACCAAATAATCGATGCTCTTTGCAGGCACGATTCATTGTGCTTCCTTGGCGATATTCCGGCTACCATCAAATCAAGATGGCGGAAGCGGAACCAAGCATAGCGGCATTCATTATGCCATATGGACCATTACGCTTCAACACGATGCCCTTCGGACTCAAAAACGCCGGCGCAACATATCGGCGCATGATTCGTACATGTCGGCTACCCAAATCGGCAAAATAGTAGAAGCATCGTGAGCGACGTAGTCGTCAAAATAAACTCTGAGTAGACGATTTGAGGCTAACATTCGACAACCTCCGAGCATATGACATCAAAATTGAATCCGGAAAAATGCGTTTTGCGTACCACCGGAAAGCTCAGGGCTTCATTGTATCCGGTAGAGGAATTGAAGCAAACCCAGCCAAGATCCGAGCTCTGTCATAGCTAGATATTCCAAAAGACCTCAAACAAATACAAAAATTGACCGGATGTGTGGCGGCCCTAAGCCGCTTTATCTCCCGTTTGGGAGAAAAGGCATTGCCCCTCTATCGCCTCCTCGAGCGCATCAAACACCAGTGGACGGATCTTGCCACTCTTGGACTCGAAGAAATCAAAGCCATATTGGCAACAAATCCGGTCTGGCGCGCCTAACTGGGCAAACCAATGTTGTTATACATCGCGGCAACACATCAAGTTGTAAGCGATACTCATCATCGAGCGAAAGCGAAGGGCACAAAATCCCTCTTCAAAACCAATGTACTACGTATCCTTTGTTTTAACTCCTGCAAGTCCGTCACCCGCACTATCAAAAGATAGCGTGTCACGGTGTTCATGGCATCCGGAAGCTCGACACTACTTTCAAGAGTGTTCGATATGATGGCCTCCAAAGTGCCCCTCAACGACATTATAAACAACCATGACGCGACAGGCGGGATTGCAAAATGGGCCATTGAGCTCTTACCATTCGATATAACTTACAAACCTTGGCGAGCCATAAAGTCACAAGTCTTGGCCGACTTTATCGCCGAATGGACTGAAGCCGAACTCCCTAAAGAGTACGGCGCATACTCAATTGGATTATGCATTTGACGGCTCCAAAATGTTGGCGGCTTGAAATTTGGCGTCGTATTGACGTCCCGGCCGGATCTGATACAATCGTTTCGAGATAATGTACCGTACTCAACAACGCAGCCGAATATGAGGCCCTCCTACATGGCCTCCGGATGGCAATCTCCATGGGCATTCAACACCTAGAGGTGCGAAGGGATTCAAACCTTGCAATATCCCAAGTAAATGGAGACTTTGACGCCAAGGATCCGAAAATGGCAGCCTATCGTAACGCTGTCCTAAAATGTCATTTCGGTTCAAGGGCTCGAATTCCACCATGTAGCCCGAGATAATAACCAAGCAGCCGACGTCTTGCACGCATCGGCGCCAAAACGCGACGCTGTCCCTCCTAACATCTTCTGGAGCGGCTCTTTAAGCCATCCGTACTATGGGAAGAGGAGTCCGAAATAACAACCCGGAGGCAGCCGCACCACCCAACAGAACAATCGACATAATCGTGACTCGGCCGATGAAATAACACCTTCCCACGAAATAATGGCGAGAGTCGCCTGGGCCATGAGCCTTTCCTAGCCTACTTACTTAGGCGGGAGCTTCCGAAGACCAAAATGAGGCCCATTGCATAGTCCGGCGATCTAAAGCCTACAAGGTCCACGAGGAGAACTCTATAAGAAAAGCACAACCGAGTCCTTCAACGGTGTATCTCCGAAGAGGAAGGCGAAGCCTTCGGCTGAAATTCATGCCGGACTAGGCGGATACCACGCCGCAGCTCGGGCCCTTGTAGGCAAGGCATTCCGTCAGATTTTATTGGCCGACGGCCCGGCGGATCTCGGGACTTAGTCCAAAGATCGTCGGTTGTCGACTCTTTGCTAATCGAGCCACATGCCACCCACCCCTCAAAACTATACCCATCACCGGCCGTTCGCGATGCAGGGGCTTGACATGGTTGGACCCTTAAAGAGGAACCCACAAGCAAAGGTACCTATTGGTCATGGTGGACAAATTCGCCAAATGGATAGAGGCCAAGCCAGTTAAAACGGCAGAGTCCGGACCAGTGATAGACTTCATATCCGGGGTAGTACACCGTTATGGTGTCCCCCATAGCATCATTACCGATAATGGCACGAACTTCACGGCCGACGAGGTTAAATTATGGTGCAAAAATATGGGCATTAAGCTCGATTACGCTTTAGTCTATCATCCTCAAACCAATGGTCAAGTGGAACGAGCAAATGGTCTAATAATGAGCGGCATCAAACCCAGACTAGTGCGGTCCCTTACGAAATCTGACACGCACTGGGTAGAGGAGCTCGACTCCGTACTCTGGGGGCTGCGGACTACGCCCAACCGTACTACCGGATTCACACCATTTTTTATGGTATAAGGCGCAGAGGCAGTTTTGCCTTGCGACATCATTCATGACTCACCTCGAGTGCGCATGTACGAAGAAAGAGAAGCCGAGCTGGATCGGCAGGACAGCTTGGACGCATTGGAGGAAGAACGCGACATTGCCAAGGCTCGTTCCGCATTCTATCGGCAGCGAGCTCGAAGATATCAAAGCGAGAAGTGCGGGCTAAGACTTACAATGTTGGCGAACTAGTTCTCGCTGCGGACAAGAAAAGGACAAGCTCAAACCCAAATGGGAAGGCCCTTCATTATCGATCAAGTCTTGACCGTGGGCGCGCACTGTCGTGAAATCGTCGGACAACCGACTCGAGCCGAACCCATGGAGCAGCCCGCCTCAAAGATTCTATGGCTAGCGCCGGACTAAGAGTTCGTCCCTTCCCCGCCCAAATTTTTACACTTCAGCTGTCTTTTGTTTCTCTTTTTCTCTCACCTTTTCATAAAAGCCCTTAAAGGCCTACTTATGCATTGTTACACACACTTTATGTGCTATCCGCACTCATTATACCCGGGGCTTCTTTACGAAGCTTAATTATAAGGGCTTCATGCCCAGCACATGTGTCAAACTTCCACGTGTACCTTTTATTCACCATTATATGCATCAATATGAGTTAAGTTTTGGCCAAGTGGCTTGCTCGCTCTGTGCTTACCCCTCGTTCCCGATTGTTCGGCTAGGAGGTAAAGGAGCACCTCTGCGATTATTCTTGCCGGTCGGCCGGATGTGTACCTCGGTAGGTGAAGCCGAAAGCTAGCGTTCTTAAGGAAATATTCGGTCGGTGACTTGAAAGATGATTTTTTACCTATTTATTTATCTACCCCCAGATGTTTTCCTGCTCTCTTCGTAGTCCGTACATGCACTTTAGGGCATGCCTCCCAGGGAAAGGAACCCTTAACGGAACTATTCTCCCTAGAAGATGTTTCTTACTAACCATGTAATATAACATAACTAGTTGGGCACTTGTCTGATAAAGCACTAATGACCCCTACGGCTTGTCTCCATGCATGCCCCGGTTGTTTCTTAACCGAGAAGGTATTCAGACACACTCCGGACTCTAGGGTCCCAAGGTTGAAGCTAAAAGGTTGGCAAAGACAAACGATCTACAATCCGGCTAGAAGGCATTTTACATGTCATTTTAAAATACATTGTCAAATCGACTAACTGTATTCCTCCTCAATCCCGTCTAACAGTCTGTCTAATTTACATCCGTTAGGAATATTTAGCGGCCAACTCTACTTGGCCGCACACTAAACTCACAGGATCTCCTTCCCATCGGGCCCCACAGTCCGACCTCGGCCATGTGGTTGGGATCCGCCTTCTTGTACCGCGTCTTCACCATGGCCCAGCCTCCACGGCACCTTGGCGGCAGTCGAAATCTTCCATAAGCAGGCGCGCTGCGCTCCAAGCTTCTCCATAAGCTCTCCAAGGCCCTCGGGTAGGGAGAGGGACGACCATAAGGCACAGGCGGCGCCGCTCATTGCTCGCCGAACTCGTTCGGCAGTTGCACCAGCTTCGGGAAGTTGATCACCCGTTGATACGGGCATCTCCTCCAGGCGACACAGTGAGCACACCTGAGACATATTTTGTCAATTGACTTCCTCGCCGAACTCTTCTTTTCAAAGGAGTTCGCTCAAGCACTACTATAGATGCCGCGACGGCCGCCGATTCTCCTTCACGGAGCTGCATACTCGGCCGAACACCTTTCACTCTTCTCCAAGCTGGGCGTGGGCATCCTGGAGCTTGTTCCTTTCTGCTTTGCACCTCGTCGGCACCCTCTCGCCGACCTTCACCGGCGCGATGAGTTCTTACTGTCCGGATTCTCGTCGGCACCACCTGCAATGTCATTGTCGGACTTACACGCATACGCCGCACACCGATTATTTTTGAAATAATGTGTTACAGGAGGGTCTCATGCTTCCTCTGCGGCAGCTAGTGCGGCCTCAAGTTGGGCCTTGCACTCTTGTAGCTCCTGGGACAATCGGGTATTCTTCTCTATAAGATCTTGCATATCAAATGATCCTTAAATCAGTTATTCCAACTACTTTAAGTCTTGGGGGCTACTGGCATATACAACTATTAAAATCTCTTACCCGTATGTCCTTTACATACTGCTCCGTGGCTCTGGTCAAACCATCTTGAGCAGCACGGAGTGCGTGTCCCAGCGTTAAAGGCATTCAACGCCTCGGGGAGAAGCACGCGTCACTGGCAACTGTCCGGCGGCACCTATGGTTCATGGCGCTCCACCTCGACACAGTGGCGGCGATCTGTCGGCATCCTCCGTTGGAGGAGTATCCGGCTCGCGCCTTGTGCTCGCCTCCCCTCCAGATCAGCGTTGGAGCCCAGGTGGCGGCTGGGTTGGCAACTCCTCGCCCACATCCGGCGGGCACTCTTTCTCCTGCAAAGGTCATGAGCATTCAAACACCTCCTAGGAACTTTGTCCTAAATAACAATCGCGAGCTATACCGTTGCGGCAACGTCTCGATCCGCGCCGCACTCTGATTACTTTCTGGGCCGGATCGACCCTTGTTGGCGATTGCGTGGCCTCGGCCTCCTGCCCTGAAGGCACCCCCTGCGAGACACCATGGTACACGGTGGTCAGAAATGCACAAGGACGAAATAATGGTGTTAGGACTTGGTCACAATCACACAGGGGCCGGAGATAGGCCGGGTAGTCGGTAGTAATGGCGACTAGAGCATTGTCCATCTTGAGTTGATGGAACACCCCGTCGATTAGCTCCACCTTTATGTCTGGATCCTCTTCGGAGGACGGATCAAGGGATCTTTCTGGATCCTCAGGCTGTGGAGCCGGGCTATGAATGCCCTCCATAGTCCGGCGCAGATCCTGCGTCGAAACCATAAAGTAAGGTACTTAACTTTGAAAGCGTGGGTCGGATAAATGAACATTCACTTACACAGCTTCGAGGGTTGTTCATGGAGAACCCATTCAATGGGCTCGTCTGGAGGAGGTCCTCCTTCTCCCCCTTGTACAGGCCGGACAGAATCTTCACCAGGTCTTCGGCCGATCCCGGCCCTTGGCGGCCATGACGAGTGGCATCATTCTCTCCGTTGAAATCCCATGGGGTGGCCCTGCATTGCGTGGCTGCACCCCGCATGATGCTGCGTGGCCATGACTCCAATCATGGTCGATCCGGAATGGGCGATAACCTTATCCGGCCCATCAAATAATGGGCGCTCTTGTCTTCCTCGGTAGGGGCTCATGGACGCCAACTCAGGCGTTTCTTCAAAGGAGCATTGCTGAACTCCGGGAGGCCGATCCGAATAGGGGCCGGCAACAGAGCGTCTTCTACATAAAACCATTTGGAAGGCCAGTCTTCGGACGCCTTCTTAGGGGTTCCGGATGGATATCCGGTCCCGGCGATGCGCCATATTTCGGCACCGCCCACTTGATATATGGACCCCTCGTGAGAACGGGGTACAAGGCAAAATAACCTCTTCCATAGCGCAAAATGGGGCTCGATGCCCAGAAATAGCTCGCAAAGAGCTACGAAGCCCGCGATATGCGAGAATCGAGGCGGGCGTGAGGTGATGGAGCTGAGTCCGTAGAACTCCGAAGCCCGTGGAGGAGCGGATATCTGAAATCCGAGCCCCTTATCGATAGGGGACAAAGCATACCCGCTCCCCTTTGTTGGGACTTGGGGTAGCCTCCGCTTGCTTCCCACCTTTGTAGGTAGCCAGCCCGGCTCGAACCGGAACCATAAAGGCCGGAGGAAGATATCCCTCCGCTTGGAGTGTCACTAGCTCGTTGTGAGGGACAGAACATCTCCTCCAATCTCCTGGTAGAGGGCTGGGAGCGCGAGAGGAGGAGCCGCGTCGATGGTCCATGATGGAATGGATTTTTGGTCAGAGGCACTCTGATGAGTACTCGCGGAAGGAAGATGGTGTGACTTGGATCTGGATTCTTTCCTCTCCAATAGGCAGATTATTTGCGCAGCTAGGGGGTAAAACATAAAAGATACCCTGGCTTTTCGCATTCGTGCGACGCGTGGAAGAAGGCCATTATTGGGCGTGGAAGCCAAGGAGCGCAACGTTTTACAAAAGAGTTGGACACTGTTCGGCAGGTACATGGAACTTAAAGGAGAACCCGCCTTGCAACACGAAGACTATATCTGTATTTGGACTTATCGTCATTGAAGCTGGTTAAAAATACCGAGGAGTCTGGACTAGGGGTGTCCGGACAGCCGGACTATCATCGTCGGCGGACTCCAAGACTATGAAGATACAAGATTGAAGACTTCGTCCGTGTCCGGATGGGACTTTCCTTGGCATGGAAGGCAAGCTTGGCGATCGGATATGTAGATCTCCTACCATTGTAACCGACTACTGTGTAACCCTATCCCTCTCCGATGTCTATATAAACCGGAGGGTTTTAGTCCGTGGGACAACACAACCATCACAACACCATACCATAGGCTAGCTTCTAGGGTTTAGCCTCCTTGATCTCGTGGTAGATCCACTCTTGTACTACCCATATCATCAATATCAATCAAGCAGGAGTAGGGTTTTACCTCCATCAAGAGGGCCCGAACCTGGGTAAAAACATCGTGTCCCTTGTCTCTTGTTACCATCCGCCTAGACGCATAGTTCGGGACCCCCTACCGGAGATCCGTCGGTTTTGACACCGACAGCTGACATCTGAGTTCGATTCTGATCCCAAACATAGTAACATTCATCGCGCCGGGCTTCATAGCCATTATCTCGCACCGAGGCACGGCCCCTTGATCCGTAGATTGATCTGGCCTGACCAGCTTTATTGGCTAGGTCATGTTGCAAGTCGTACGTGTATCCCACGACTGTCGTCTCCCTGCCTCTTCAGCGAGGGGGTGCGGGTTGGTGTTCGGCTTGATATGCCGTTTTATCCCGCCCACATGGTGGTCGGTCTGATTATACTTCGACGATATTGGCTCAAGGGCTTCATCGTCAAATTTTGGCAGCATCTTGCGCTTAGGGTAACTTTCAATAGGTCGCTCGTGGTCGTATTCCTCAGCGTCCAGGACCTTAGTCCACCTTTCATTCAGCGTATCTTGCTCGGCTTTGAGCTACTGCTGATTCTTCTTCAGGCTCTGGGCTGTAGCAATGAGCTGTCGCTTGAAGCATTCTTGATCGAGAGGTTCCTCTGGGACGGTAAAATCTTCGTCGCCAAGGTTAACCTCCTCTTCGGTTTCTGGCATATAGTTGTTGTCTTCCGAATCCTCGTGGTCAGCGTGTCCAAGACTATATTCACCCTCTTCCCTTTCGTCATGTTCGGATGTGGGCTCGACGAGGTATTCGAGATCTTCGGCGTCATCCAGAGTCTCATTATCTCTGGTGCCAGTACTGCTATCCTTAGCCCGACGCGATCGTGAGCGGCACCACTGATGTCGGTGCTTTGGTGGTTTATCGACGGGTTTGTCCTCATCTGGGCTCGGGTTATCCTCGTTATTCTTTTTATCCGGAGTGTCCACCATGTACACATTGTAGGTTGAAGTGGCCATCAACGCCCCGTGACGGGTGGGACTTGGCTTGGTTCGGCGTCGGCATCGTCATCCATGCTGTCGATGTCTTCGTACGCATAGTCCAACATGTCGGTTCAGTCCTCGACAGTGGCTATTAAGTGGGTGGTGGGTGGGGCATAAAATTCCCCGCTCTCAGCCCCCAGTCCAAGCTGGGTACAGTTCAGAGGCAAGGCCTCTGTGATGGCGAGAGACTGCATCAATCCCAATGCTTCGTCTAAGAGCGGAAGTGGGACCCGAAACTATGGATCTGCTGGTCTAAGTTCGGCATGGGACGCCTGATTGGACCCGCTGAGTGCAGACCTCGGCAGTTCGGGATTTGCCCAGAGCCAAGTCTAAGATTGCATCTGGGTCTTCAGTCAGGAGTTTCACAAGGGGAAGAAGTCCGGTGGGACTCTTTGGATGATGGGACCTGCCCCGGATCTAAGGCCGAGGTGGGTGTTGACCCCTCGACGGGATCTTACCAGGGATCCGAAGACTCTTCTTGGTGGGGACACAGAGTGGCGGCCGAGGCCGCAAACACGTTGAAGACTATGTCTCCTCGGATGTTAGCAACATAATTCAGGTTTCCAAACCTGATATGGTGGCCCAGGGCATAACTATTGACCTTCTCAAGGCGGCCGGTCGAGTTGACATGAAGCACAAAGCCACCCAACACAAAGACCCGCCCAGGGAGAAAGGTTTCCCTGGACGCAACATCATCATTGACGAAGAGATGAGCCATCGATAATTCTGTCGATGATACAACTAAGCTCTCAATGAAAGCACCAATGTCGCTGTCGAAACCGGCAGATCTCAGGTAGGGGGGCCAAGATGTATGTCTGAGGGCCAATGGTAACTATGGACAAAGGACACAATGTTTACCCAGGTTTGGGACCTCTTAATGGAGGTAAAACCCTACTCCTGCTTGATTATATTCGAGGGCACAGGGGTTACAAGAGTTGATCTACCTCGAGATCGATTTGGCTAACCCTAGATTAGCTAGAAGAGCAATGTTGTGATCCTGCCTCCGATCTACCCTCCGGTTTATATAGACACTAGAGGGGCTTAGGGTTGTACGAAGTGGGTTTTACAGAAAGGAATAACATATCCGGACACCTATACTTGCCATACACGCATACGGGAGTCCCCACCAGATATGAGAGGTGATCTTCTGCCTTGTATCTTGACGGCCCATTAGTCCGGCCCACATCGATAGACTGGTCGCCCGAGGACCCCCTAGTCCAGGACCCCCACACTTGTCTTGTCGATGTTGAAAGTGAGTCATACCAGGCCGTCGAGGGAGCCATGCTGTGGGCAGCTGGTAGGCAAGTCTGGGTTCCCTAGTTCCCAGAACACCGACAGTAGCCCCCCGGGCCCAAGGCGCGCTCGGACTTGGCTTCGAAGCGAAGCCAAAGGGCAAAGACGAAGCGCTGCGGGCCCCAATCGCCTGCGGACCGAGTCGACTAATGGCCCTTGATGGGACGTGGGCGTCTCTACTTCCCCATGCTGCCCCGGCAACCATTCGACTTGACAACAGCCTGCTGCATGCAAAAAAACATCATCATTACTGGGGATCGTGGGAGGCCGGCAGTTGGCCTCCCTCTGGCTATAAATGGAGGGGGGCGGAACCCCCTACTCATCTTCGTATTCTTGCCGCTTGCTCCTCCTCCTTCCTTATTGTCCCGGCGTCTTGTCGAAACACCCATGGCACTAGTGAGGAGGTTTTCTGTGATGGAGAAAGGGAAGGCCCCCAAGGAGGGGCCAGGCTCGCCGCCGTCCAAGAGAGGCCGTGGGCGGCCCCAAAAGCATGCGGCGACCCCGGTGGCGGCCCCTCGGGGGCGCGGGTGCGCTCCTTCAATGGCTGGTGTTGCTTCCGGCAGCCGTGGTGGTGCTTCTGATCGCGGTAGGATCTGCCGCGGACGGGGCGACCACAACGACGGAGGGATGCACGCGGCAATCACCCGACCGCCACAGCCGGGCTCCCACTCTGCCGATGCATCTTCGGAATTCCTCGTGTGGTCAGAGAGGCTAGTGGGCACCTGTTCCACCTTCCGCGTTTCTCCACGAGCGTGCTGCCGGCCGGAGGGCCTGGTGGCCTCCGGCTGCTGCAGCAAGGCCTCATAGGTGGATGTTGAAGTCACCGTCGTCGGCAACGTGTTCCTGAACCGCGGGTGGTAGTCATTTGCCCGTGCACGGTGCTTGCACAGGAGATGCACCCTCCACTTCAGGTATGACGACGTCGCGACCCTCTACGTCAGGGTGTTCGGGGAAGGCGGCTAGCGCTCGTGGTGCTGCCCGGAAAGCGACAACGACGGTGATGGTGGTGACCTTGCCCTTGATGACGGTCGTGTCGCCTCCAGCAACGACGGCTCCTCCTCCCGAAAGAGCACCAGCGACGATGACTACGACAAGCCTCCGCGTCGCCAGGCTCAAACTGAGGAGGGTGACGAGCCGCGCCACCATCACGCTCCGGTGAAGTGGGAGGAGGATTCTGACTGAGCTCGAGTGTTGCTGGGCCGGGCCTTACGAGCCGTTGTGGTCGCGTAGCCACTTCCGTTTCCTTTTTCTACATCAAGAAAGGAGTAGAATGCCCATCGAGGCGTGTAATGGACCATGGCACTTGCGGCATTATGCTATGCTCGTTATTTTATATTATGTCGTGATATCCGTGCTGCTACTGGATGCGGTTAGGGTGACTTAGCTCAATGTGCTCGCAGTAGACTCCCGTGCTGTGAGGGTATGACCTTTCAGGGTTTGGATCTCCTGCGTGCCCCTTGTTCCAGGGGCGTCTTCCAAGGGCTTCCTTCTTGAAAACTCAAGAACCGTTGAGCCTCCGGAGGCATCATGTGTCTGCAGGGTTAGAAAGCCTCATGAGGTGCAATACCTCGTGGGAGCCCCCGAGCGTGGGTTGGTCATGGCTGGTGCGCCATATCGCGATGCCCGGAGGCATGGACTTAAGAGGTGCGCATGCCTGTGAGCTCGTTTGAGGGCGTCCCACGAGGATTAAGGTGCCAAAGCTGGGGCAGCGAGGTTTTGGCGAGGTGTGGTTGCAGGCAAGCCCAAGCGCACACATCGTACCCAGTCCCCACGTGCGGGACGCATGAGGAAGAGCGACGGGCAACTGCCACTCTTCCTGAGACACAGATTCAAAAGGCGAACACTGTGGGGAGAGAAAAAGAAAGAAATTTCCCAACCCTTGCGAATGAAAGACATGAAAGCTCCAAATTTCATTCAAGAAGTCGAAAACCAGCTACATAAAGCAAGCAAAAGAACAGCCGCATCCGACACCTAGACTAGTCTTCTTGTCTTCCTACCAGCACGAAGCATGGGGCCTCCACTAGGACATGGGTGGGAGCCCCCGTGAGGGCTAGGGGCGGCACTCAGGAGACTCCGAGGCGTGTACAACCCCAACTCATTATTATGTGAGAGTGTCATGAGCGGAGATCTTCACAGGCACGGGGCCTTGGTCATGGGTAGAACTTCTAGAGGTGCTGGATGTTCCAGGCGTTCTAGATGGGGACCCCGTCTTGTGTCTCCAGGCGGGCGGCGCCAGGCCTGGAGACATGAGCGATCCTGAACGGGCCCTCCCACATGGGTGAGAGCTTATGAAGCCCCTCCCCGGAGAGCACTCGCCTTATGACGAGGTCACCCACCTCGAGTGTCCTGGAGTGGACGCTACGACAGTGATACCGCCGCAGCGCCTACTGGTACCTCGTTGAACGGAGCGAGGCTTGGCGACGATGTTCCACCCCCAGCACAAGGTCCATCCCCCGTGAGGCGTCCTGGCGTGCCTCGTCGAACGCCAAGACCCATGTGGAGCGATGCCCGACCTCGTGAGGAAGGACCGACTCGGCTCCGTAGACGAGGAAGAACAGGGTCTCGCCCGTGGGCTTGGTCGCGGTGGTGCGGATGGACCACAACACGGACTGGAGCTTATTGAGCCAGCCCCTTCCGCAGGCGTCGAGCTTCTTCTTGAAGGTCCTCGCCTTGAGGCCCCTCAGAACCTCCGCATTGGCGCACTTAGCCTAGCCATTGCCATGGGTGTGCCACCAAAGTGTAGCATATCTGTGTTCCAAGGTTAGCACAATATGTTTTGAAAAGGTTGCTCATGAACTGAGAGCCATTGTCGGTGATGATGCGGTTAGGAACCCTGAAACGGCTCATGAGGCCCTTAACGAACTTGATGGCCGAGCCAGTTGGGATGGTGCGGATGGCCTCCACTTCCGCCCACTTGGTGAACTTGTCGATGGCGACGTAGAGGTAGCGGTAGCTCCCGTGTGCTCGAGGGAATGGGCCCAGGATGTCCAACCCCCATACCGCAAACGGCTACGAGAGCGGGATGGTCTGGAGGCGCTGAACGGGCTGGTGGATCTGCTTAGCATGGAACTGACAGGCCTCACAAGATCTTTCCATCTCAGTGGCATCATTGAGTTCATGGGCTAGTAGAATCCGCTATGGAACGCCTTGCCCACGGGGGTGCACAATGAGGAGTGATGCCCGTAGTCCCCGCCGTGTATGTTGGCCAACAGCTCGCATCACTGCTCCCTGGAGATGCATTGTAGAGAAACATCGTTCGGGCGCCTTCGATAGAGCTCACCATCCTAGATGCAGTACGCAGTGGCCTGGCGGGCCACACGCTCCGTGTCCTCCTCCTTCCCCGGCAAGGCACCCCATAGCAGGTATGCCTTGAACTCCTCAGACCAGCACCCCTCTTGAGGCTCGAGCGCAAGGAGCAGGCGGGATCCCAAGGTCGGGCCGCAAGCTGGGGTGCCGGGGGGAGCTCCTCTTGAGGCGATGCTGGTTCCGCGGCAGGGAGGGGGGGCTGACAGCTTGAAGATCCGCTCCTCAAAGACGCCAGGCTCCTGAGGTTGACGCCGGGACGCCCTCCTGGCGATGTCGTCCACCTCCTTGTTCGTGTCGCGCGACACGTGCTGCAATTCCAAGCCTAAGATTTGTTTCTCAATTTTGTACCTCCTCAAGGTATGCCTCCATGTGCTCGTCCTTTGGCTTGTACGCCTTGTTGGAGAAGTTGACGAGGAGCTGGGAGTTGCCCCTGATGGTGAGGCGCCTCACCCCCAGAGCCGCTGCAGCCTTGAGGCCAGCGATTAGGCCCTCGTATTCCGTGATGTTGTTGGAGACCTTCTCGCCATGCTGGAAGCAGAGCCTGCACGGCGTAGTAGAGCTTGTCCTGGGTGGGCAAGATGAGTACGGCTCCATCCCCCCCGCCCTGATGCGCAAATGCACCATCAAAGTACATGACCCAACCATCCGATGCTTCGTCTCCAGGCGTGAGAGAACGGTCCTCACCCACTCCTCGGTCAGGGGCGTCAGTTCACTCTGCCACAAAATTAGGGAGGGCCGCTCCCTAGATGAACCTGGTGGTTCTGAACTCCAACTAGAACGCATGTAGTTCAATGTTCCATTCGGCGACCCTTCCCGCGACATTTGGACTCCGGAGTAGCCCTCTCCAAGGGGTAAACTGAGACAACCTTGATGGGGTGGCCTTGGAAGTAGTGACGCAGTTTCCGGGAGGCAACAAGGAGTGCGAGCAAAAGCTTTTATGACATGGGGTAGCGTGCCCGCGCATCACGCAACACCATGCTGACGAAGTGCACTGGATGCTCGACGAGCGAGGAGGCGTTGGCGGGGTCCTGTGCCTCCTATGACTAGGGAACCTCAGGGGCTTTGTTGTCTGATGGGGCAACCGTGACCTCAGGGGTGCCACCCTCAGGAGTCCCGCTAACTGGAGGGGTGGCCGAGGCCTCAGGAGTGCCGTCCTGAGGCTGCGGTGTCTCAGTCGGGTGCGGGGTGCTGTGCCGCGCGCCCTTAACCTGACGCTCTTCCCGGACCGCCATGAGCGTGGCGCTTGCAGAGTGAGGCGTGGTGGCCAGGTAAAGCACCAGGTGTTCGAGAGGGCGCGGTGCTACCATCACCGGAGGGCTGGTGAGGTACCTCTTGAGGTCTTGGAAGGCCGCTTCAGCCTTCCGAGTCCACTCGAAATGGCCATTCCTTTTCATCAACTTGAAGAAAGGGAGGGCACAGTCACCTAGCTTGGAGATAAAACGTCCAAGTGAGGTTACGCAGCCCGCCAGCTTCTGCATCTCCTTGAGGCTTTGCGGCGGACTCATCCTTTCTATGGCCTTGATCTTCTCCGGTTGGCCTCGATCCCTTTGTGCGACACTGTCGGCATTCTGGGAACGGGGGTCCCAGACTTGCCTGCCTGCGGCCTGCAGCGTGGCTCACCAGCGGCCTAGTACGGCCCGTCTTCATCAACAAACGCTCAAGACCCTCACGAGGGGCCAAGCCTCGCGGGGTGGATGACACAAGGCATCCTCAGGGGCGGCCTCACCAGGCAGGCTCGCGAGGAGGCGGAGAGATCAAGGCGAGGGTTACCTCGCGAGGTGCTCATGACACAAGCTATGACAATCAAGACCAGGCGGCGCCAGCCTGCGCAGTGTCCTCATTTCCTCTTTGGTGCAAAGGGGGCAAGCGCAGGCGCGGAGTACCAAGGCATCAAGCAAAGGTTTCCATATCAGTGCAATGAGACCAAGACCAGCAGGACGGCAGGACGGAGGTCACCATGGAGCCGATAACGGCATCATCGCCAGTGGCTTTGGCAGTCGAAGACCACCTTTAGTCAGGATAGCTTGTACTAGCTGTCCCCTTTCGAAATGGCCGTTGTTGGATCCCTTCCCGCCCAATATTTGGGAAGAGGACCAGGGCCTCTTAAATAGAGATAGCCACCACAGTAGGAGGGGATCGAATCCTTTCTAAGCAGAACACCCACCACCACAAGAACACCTCTCCTCGCGAGGCCTTTCTTCCTCTGTACTCTTCATCATCAGCCCAAGAGGCAATCCACCACACCACACACTGGATTAGGGTATTACACCACAATGGTGGCCCGAACTAGTATAAACCTCGTGTCTCTTATGTTGTTCGTCATGCTAGCTTAGAATCGCGGCGAGGTTCTGGGCGTGTTTCGGTAGGGAGAAGATCTCCGTGCGCACCCAGAGTTCGATTCTTAAGGGTTTTGCCAGAACCCGATATGCGACATTTGGCGCGCTAGGTAGGGGTGCGCGGAAATCTTTTCTCCGCTGATCTGCATCCCATCGCTTCGTCGCATCCATGGTAGACGCTTGCCGAGCCCGCGCCGAGCACCAGGCTGCTCTCGCCGCCCGCATCGCCCAGACGGCTCCCGTCGGTGGGCCTCCTCGTCGTTCTCCATTGCCTACCGCCAACGCCGCCTCCGGCCCAGCGGGGAACTAGCAGCAAGCATCTTCGTTGCACCCCTCGGTGCGG
Source organism: Aegilops speltoides (assembly GCA_021437245.1). Classification (NCBI taxonomy): domain Eukaryota; kingdom Viridiplantae; phylum Streptophyta; class Magnoliopsida; order Poales; family Poaceae; genus Aegilops; species Aegilops speltoides. The sequence continues at coordinate 301,983,430 of CM038142.1, read as the reverse complement.
TGGGAAGGCCGCACCGCCACTCCGTTGCTGACCCCAGCTGGTTCATCGTCTCACGCTCGTCGCGCCTCCATGGACGCGCATGCCGCATTTCTCCTCGCACATGAGCTCCTGCACTACCGCCCCGTCGATGACCTCTACGAGGAATGGCTCGCTCGCATCACCGAGCTCGTCAGCACCGCAGGGGGCTCTCCTGCGCCGTCTCTCTCGCTGCCTCGCCCTCCATGCATGGGCGACACGGCTCAGGGAGTGCCTCCGCCACCTCCTCCCCAAGAAGGCGCCCTGGCTCCAAGGCGCGCAGCCCATGGACGTGACCCACCGAGTCCGGTGCCCGCGCGGCAAGAAAGAAGCTGCCAAGAAATTCCTCGGCCTCAAAAAGGCACTCATGTGCTCCCTGCACCTGCATGGAAAGACCGCATCCATGCACCAACACACCAAGACCCCGCGCTGCCCCTGGCGGCAGGGCACGGGAACCATCAAGAGCAGGCCCCGCGTCTGCGAAAGGCTCCGATGGCCACCACAGGTTGCCATGCCTTCACCTTCAAGCTGCGTAGCGTCGCCTGGCCCGGCAAGTTCAAGCCAGACCTGCCTCCTCGCTATGACGGTACTGCTGACCCCGCGGAGTTCCTGGAGCTCTATGAGTTGGGCATCGAGGCAGCCAACAGAGACGAAAAGGTCATGGCGAACTGGTTTCCCATGGCGCTCAAGGATGGTGCCCGCACCTGGCTCCCGAACTTGCCTCCCGGCTCGATCTCCTCTTGGGACGAGATGCATAGCCGCTTCATTGCCAACTTCCAGGGCACTCGTGACCGCCCTCCGGCCGCGGGTGACCTGCGCCGCATCAAGAAGTAGCCTGGAGAGACCCTGCAGAAGTACATCCAACGTTTCAACAGCGCTCGCCTCAAGATCCCCAAGGTGACAGACGAGGCCATCATCTCAGCGTTTTCTGATGGCGTCTGTGATGTCAAGATGAAGGAGGAGCTCGCCATCCACGAGGATCTGTGCACATCCCTGGAGCTGTTCAACCTGGCGACCAAGTGCACAAGAGCTGAGGAGGGGCGCCTCTCCCTTCTCGAGCTTCCGGCTGCTGACCCAAAAGAGAAGAAAGCCAAGGCCAAGGACGTGAAGCGCAAAGGAGCAGTTGTGCTCGCAGCAGAACCAGACAAGAAGCACGCCAAGGACCAGCCGGAGTCATCCAAGGGCAGCCGATTCTGCGCCTACCACAACCTCTACACGCAAACACCAACGAATGCCAAGAGCTCATGGCCGTCCGAGAAGGACGCATCGGTCGACGTCCTGAGCGCAACGACCGGGGCTACGGCCGAGGAGGAGGAAGAGGCGGAGGACAATGGGACGACCGAGGCCCTCACCAGGAGTGGCGTGACCGACCTCGCGAGGATCGCTGGCCGGACCAGCCTCACAAGGGAGCCTGGAGGGATAGCCTCGCGAGGACCGCCCGCAGGGCAACGCAGGCCTTCCTCCTCTGTCTCCACTGCCAAGAAGAAATGATGACCACCACCAGGACGAGGGGGCTAGGGGCTTCCAGGAGCCACGTGCTATCGCTTGTATCTTGGGTGGTGCCCAGGCCTCAACCTCTCAGCGCATCTTCAAGCAGTTTGCTCGCGAGGTGAATGCCGTCCTCCCCAAGCTCGAGGCCACGCGCCCGCTCAGGTGGTCCAAGTGCTCCATCACTTTTAGCTCAGCAGATCAACTCAAGTGTGTGGCTACTGCTGGCGTCCTCCTGATGCTTTGTTCCCAGTCATCAGCAATGTGCAAGTTACCAGGACCCTCATCGAGGGCGGCGCAGGGCTCAACGTTTTGTCCGTCGAGATGTTCAACAACCTTCAAGTGCCATATGATCAACTTCAGCCTACCAAGCCTTTCTCAGGAGTTACTGATGGCTCCACCACCCCGATAAGGCAGGTCCGCCTCCCTGTCACTTTCAGACAGCGCAACAACTACCACACCGAGCTCATTGACTTTGACGTCGCCCACATTCGCCCTGGCCAAGTTCATGGCGTTGACCTACCATGGCTACAATGTCCTCAAGATGCCAGGAAGTGCCAGAATCATCACAGTCCCCTGCGAAGAGAAGGATGCGGTGTGCTCCCTCGAGCGCGCCTTCCAAGCTGCATCAATCGAGGACCCGGACAACAAGGGCGAGAACCCTCCTGAGGCAGTTCCCAAGAAGAAGAAGACATCGCCCAGCTCAAGGCCTCAGGAGGTTGGCACTTCAGGAGGTGTCGCATCAGGATCCGTGCCCGTGCAAGGGGCGTCTCCCTCCATCGCATAGGAAGGCGCGCCCGGCGCCCTCCTCGGGCAGGGCTCGGGGGCTCTCTTCTGGAGGGCCTCAGACTTTGCCAAAATCACGAGGGAGGCGCTCGGGCACCACTTGGAGGCGTTCTTCGCAGCATGTTTCCCTCAGGAAGGCATGGGGCATGGAAAGCCCAACCCTCAGAAGTTCATCACCAAGACCACTCAGGAGCTTCAGGAAGCAAGATTCATATGCGGCGATCGCCATTTGCCTGGCGTAACTCCCCGTCCAGGCAAGGATGGCGGGCTGCGCATCTGCATCGATTTCCCAGGGCTCAACCGAGCCGCGTCTCAGGAGCGCCTCTGGCCCTTGCACGTGGGATGTTGCGAGGGTCCACTGCATAGCTATGTCCGCATGCCTTTCAGTCTGCCGAACGCGGCTGCTACTCACCAGCGCCATCTGCGGAGCATTCTGGCGGCTCAGGAGGCCAGTCATCACGCGGTCCTGGCGGAGATGGACATGGTCCTCGAGGAACTGCCTGGACCCCCAGAGCCTCCCGAGGCTCAGGGCTCCGGTGGTTTGTGAGGGTCGGCCTCTTCACCGCGCATCTTCAGCTACTTCAACACCCCCTTTACAATGGTACCGGGTGACATCTTTCGAGTTCATTTCAGCTGGGAGTGCCCTTAGGGCTGCATCATTCCCAGGCCGCACGGGTCTGTCCCTACGGCATGTATCCCTTTTGCTTATGTCTTTAGTTTACCTTGCTGGGGGCGCCCCTCGGGATGCATCATCCCCAAGCCGCTCGGGCCTGACCCAGTGGCATGTATCCCTCCTGCACTTATCTAAGTTGATTTGCCCTTCATGCCTAACCCGCCTGTGATTATCACCTGCTCGATTGACACCTACCTTTGGAGCCGCTCGCTCTGGCACGACGCTTGCGCATGGGTCCGTCCCTGCAACATTGACAAATCTGCGTGGTCGAGCTCTAGCCCGCGGCAGCCCCGCAAGCATCACCTCACCAGGCCCTCAGTGCCCTCACCACTCTCTCGGAGCAACCAATGGCCGGTCGGCAATCATAATGGCAACCCCAGCTCTTCTCGTGTTGGTTTACAGGAACCTCCTGAGGTCTACAGCGGGTGGCACCACGAGCTCTCTCCTTCTTTCCCGCGCGATCTGCTTCCACATTAAAAGGGGGGATCCTGAGCATCATGACTCAGGAGCTCTTATTGGCTCCCCAGCCCTCACCTCCTGGCCTTGTCCACGGCATCGCGACCTGGCATACCAGCGGCGGCTGAGCTCGCTCGAGGGCCGGTATCTGAGGATGTAGAGCACTAAGGAGACTGTGGGGAAGAGAGGGGAAGCTCGCGATGGCCCAACCCAGCTACATCCCAGCTGCCGACGTACAAGTCCGGTGCAACTCGAAGGAGCGACCCCATGTTTTCGAGATAAGTTTCGCACCTGGAATAGCTAATTGATGTGACACAGAATCTCCACCTAATGCGGCTCTATGACGGAAACGTTGCCTTCCTTTCTCATATTTCGACGGCTGCTTGTGCGCTAAAGGGGAAGTCCTGAGCATCACGCCTCAGGGGCTCTTACTGGACCTCGGGCCGCTCACCTCCTGGCCTTGACCACGGCATCGCGACCTGGCATACCAGCGACGGCTGAAGCCTTCCTGGGGACCGAGACCTGTCAGCGTAGAGCACCAGGTCGTCGCAAGGTTAGAAAGGGGGAACCAAGCCAGAACAGGACAAGCATTCACAACACTTTATAATAAGGATAATATCAACAAAAGACATCGCAGACCCTTTACATGCCCCCACGGGGTGTTTTCTCGATTCCTCGCAGGGAGCAAAAATCGCGAATCCTAAGGAGCCCTAACTACACGCGCCTCCGTGGCCGATGCCATCATCAACAGTGGACCATGGGAGGCCGGCGCCAACCCCATCCAGATCAGCTGCGCCGGTGGCCTGATGCAGCCACCTTGCTCCGGGCATGGCGCGAGCTCGGGGGCACATAGCTGTCATCACTCATCTCCGCAGTCGCGAAGTGCTCGGGAGAGTCGCTGGACTCCCAAGCATCGCCGCTGCTGCCAGAGGAGCCATTGGGGAAGCGGGTGGCAGGCCTAGGCCCTGCCATGATGATGGCCCGGTCGCCTCCCCTGGGGCAGCACTCCAGTCGGTGGCCTTCTACATTGAAGACCTTGAAGAACATCAAGGAGGCGCCATCATATTCAAAATGAATCACGAGGGCACCCCCCGTTCGGCAGACCCGGGTGATCTCGCCCCAGCCTCGGGTCATGAAGACCTTGCCCGGAGCGACGACTTCAACCTCCGCTCCGGTCGCCGGAGCACCACAGTCGGTGTGCTGCAGCCAAAGCTCGAGAGGCCCCCTTGGCGGCATCTCGAAGGCGAAGAATGGAGGGAAGCGAATCTAGGTGCTTGGAGGCATCACGGCGTGGAGCACGAGCTTGCGAGAGGAGTCCGCAGCGTGGACTCCAGGAGCGACGGCGCGCGCCGCCATGGCTCGTCGGCCTCGCCTGCGGCGCGGGCGGTGTCACTCGTCGTCCCTTTCTCTAGGGCCCTCGGCCCGGGCGTACAGGAGTAGCGAGAACCCAAGAGGTGGCCGCTCGCACCAAGGCCTCATCATCTCCGGCCTCGCAACCTCATCGCAACAGCACGGGACCGGCCATTTCTTCGGCGGGAGCGGGTCAGGCCCCTCCCGGGGGTCTTTCCTTTCTCTTCGGCTGAGAACCGGTGGATCGGTGCCATTGGTGTCGAAGAACGGAGGTGGAGCAGGGGGAAGAAGCAGGTGGAGCAAGAAGAGATGGACAACAGGGGCTTTCGCCCCTCCCCATTTATAGCCCAAGGGAGGCCAACCGTTGGCCTCCACGATCACAGGTAATGATGACTCTTTTTGCATGCAGCAGGGACTCGTCAAATCGGACAGTTGCCAAGGCAGTGTGGGGAAGCGGAGACGCCCACGTCCAATCAACCGCCATGCGGCGACCAAGGCCGCATGCTGTTTGGGCCCACGACACTCCGCACTTGCCCTTTGGTTTCGCTGCTAAGCCAAGTCCGAGCGCGCCTTGGGCCTGGGGGCTACTGTCGGCATTCTGGGAACGGGGGTCCCCAGACTTGCCTGCCTACGGCCTGCAGCGTGGCTCACCAGCGGCCTAGTACGGCATGTCTTCATCAACAAACGCTTAAGACCCTCACTAGGGGCCAAGCCTCGCGGGGCGGACGACACAAGGCCTCCTCAGGGGCAGCCTCACCAGGCAGGCTCGCGAGGAGGCGGAGAGATCAAGGCGAGGGGTACCTCACGAGGTGCTCATGACGCAAGCCATGACGATCAAGACCAGGTGGGCGCCAGCCTGCGCAGTGTCCTCGTTTCCTCTTTGGTGCAAAGGGGGCAAGCGCAGGCGCGGAGTACCGAGGCATCAAGCAAAGGTTTTGGTATCAGTGCAACGAGACCAAGACCAGCAGGACGACAGGGCGGAGGTAACCATGGAGCCGATAACGGCATCATCGCCAGTGGCTTTGGCAGTCAAAGACCACCTTTAGTCAGGATAGCTTGTACTAGCTGTCCCCTTTCGAAATGGCCATTGTTGGCTCCCTTCCCGCTCAATATTTGGGAAGAGGACCAGGGCCTCTATAAATAGAGATAGCCACCACAGTAGGAGGGGATCGAATCCTTTCTAAGCAGAACACCCACCACCACAAGAACACCTCTCCTCGCGAGGCCGTTCTTCCTCTGTACTCTTCATCATTAGCCCAAGAGGCAATCCACCACACCACACACTGGATTAGGGTATTACACCACAACAGTTGCTCGAACCAGTATAAACCTCGTGTCTCTTGTGTTGTTCGTCTTGCTAGCTTAGAATCATGGCGAGGTTCTGGGCATGTTTCGGTAGGGAGAAGATCACCGTGTGCACCCCAAAGTTCGAACCTTAAGGGTTTTGCCGGAACCCGATATCCGACAGACACCAGGAAGCCCAGCAGCTTGCTAGACGGGACGCCAAGCACACATTTTTCTGGGTTGAGCCACAGGTTCACTTTGTGCAGACCGACGAATGTCTCCTCAAGATCTTCGATTAGGGTTTTTACCTCCCGAGATTTCACCACTATGTCATCGTCGTATGCCTCAGCGTTCCTCCCGAGCTGCTAGCCCGGGGTGATGTGCATCATCCGCTGGAAGGTTGCTCCGGCATTGCACAACCCGAACAACATGCAGGTGTAGCAGTTTACCCCACACGGGGTCAGGAAAGCCGTCTTCTCAACATCCCGCACCGCCATCTTGATTTGGTGATAGCCTAAGAAGGCGTCCAGGAAGCACAATAAATCGCACTTAGCGGTGGAGTCGATGATCTGGTCGATGCATGGGAGAGGGAAAGGGTCTTGAGGACAAGCCTTGTTGAGGTTGGTGAAATCGACGCACATGCGCTCCTTCCCGCCCTTCTTGGGAACGATAATCGGGTTCACTAGCCAATCTGGGTGCCGTACTTCCCGAATGACGCCGGCCTCTTGCAGCTTGCGAGTCTCCTGTACGATGAACGACTGCTTCTCCCGGGCTTGCCGCCACGCCTTCTGTTTCACGGGGCGTGTGTTGGGGCACACCATCAGGTGGTGCTTGATTACCCCACGTGGAACCCCGACCAGATCCGCTGCTTCCCATGCAAACATGTCCTTGTTCACATGGAGGAAGCTGACCAGCACCTCTTCCTGGTTTGGGGGGAGGCTGGCACCTATGGTGAAGGTAGAGTCCGATCCCCCGCCTTCATCGACCGGCACCTGCTTCTTCTCGGCCTGGTCTTGAGAAAGCAATTGCTTCTTCTTTGTAGGCGCAGCCCTCGGGCCCTCCAGAGCCCCCTCCCTACTTGGCCGCACGGCCGCCACGGTCCTAAAGGCGAGCTTGAGGGTCAAGAGCGCATCCTTTGCTTTCCTCGCCACGGTGAGGACACCACTGCTTCCTGGCATCTTCATGAGGTTGTAGCCAGGATGAGTCGCTGCCATGAACTTGGCCAGGGCTGGATACTCAATAATGGCGTTGCACGAGAGGCCGATGCAAGCGATGTCAAAGTCGATGAGCTCGATTAGTTGTCGCGCGTGCCAAAGGTGATGGGGAGGCGGATCGGCCCTAGGGGGCAGGTGAAGCCATCAATGACCCTAGAGAAAGGTTTGGTGGGGAGGAGCCGGCCATAAGGCACATGAAGCAAGCCGAACGCCTCCACGGAGAGGACGTTGAGGCCAGCACCGCGGTCGATGAGGGTCCTGGTGACTGCTACGTTGTAGATGGTGGGGGTGCAGAGCATAGGGAGCACGTCGGCGCTGACCATGGTCTTGGGGTGGTCCCTTGACTCGAAGGTGAGGTCGGCCATAGGTGAGGCCGGTGGCCCGCAACGTTTCCAAACATGCCCGGTGGCCCAGCCAGTGGGGCAACGCCTGCCATGGGAACCAAACAACGAGGGTAGGGTACAACAGATGAGGAGGTGAATCTTTGATGCACCCCTACCTGGCGCGCCAAATGGTGGGGAGGAGCCGGCCATAAGGCACATGAAGCAAGCCGAACGCCTCCACGGAGAGGACGTTGAGGCCAGCACCGCTGTCGATGAGGGTCCTGGTGACTGCTACGTTGTAGATGGTGGGGGTGCAGAGCATAGGGAGCATGTCGGCGCCGACCGTGGTCTTGGGGTGGTGAGGTCGGCCATAGGTGAGGCCGGTGGCCCGCAACATTTCCAAACATGCCCGGTGGCCCAGCCAGTGGGGCAACGCCTGCCATGGGAACCAAACAACAAGGGTAGGGTGCAACAGATGAGGAGGTGAATCTTTGATGCACCCCTACCTGGCGCGCCAAATGTTAGATTCGGGGATCCACAGACCTGAGGGAAGTTCGAACTCTGGGGTGCGTACGAAGAACTCAATCTCCCCAGCCTACCAATTTATCGCTCTCACAGTCTAGCTCGATCAACGGGAAAGGAAAGAGACTCATCAGCTTACCCAGGTTCGGCCACCTTGCGGTGTAAGACCCTACTCCTGCTTTGTGGTGGATTAGCCTCCCGGTGGGCTGAGGATGAACCAGTACAGAGGAAGTACAACCTTAGGAGGTCTGTTCTTGTGTGTCGGTGGGTTCAGATGGAATCAAATCCCCCTCTATGGTGGTGGCTAGGCTATAGTTATAGTGGCCTTGGTCCTCTTCCTCCAAAATGAAGGCGGAATTGGATCCTGCAATGGCCAGTTTGAAAAGGGATAAGAAGTACATCCTATCCTGACGAAAGGTGGTCTTCGCCTACAAAGCTACTGGCCATGACCCCATGGTGGGCTCGGCGATGACCTCCGTCCTTCGACCCTGACAGTCTTGGTCTTGTAGCATGGGAATGAAAACCTTTGGCTGATTCCTCGGGACTCCGCACCTGCGCTCGTCTTCTTAGCACCAAAGAGGAAACCTGATGCTCTGTGCCTGTTGGTGCCTGCCTGGCCTTGGTCGTCATGGCTTGCGTCACTTGATCCTCACGATATGGGCGCTTGCATAAGAATCTCTGCTCCTCAGGAGCCCGCCTAGGAGGCCGCTCCTTCTGGAGGTCTTGGCGTTGTCCGCCTCATGAGGTTTGGCCCCTCGCGAGGGTCTTGTCTCATCGATGCTGAAAGTGGGCCGTACCAGGCCGTCGTGGGAGCCACGCTGTGGGCCGCAGGCAGGCAAGTCTGGGTACCCTAGTTCCCAGAACGCCAATAGTTGCCATTAAGGATAAAAAGATGGGGTTTGTTCAAATTGATTGGATCTATCCCTCTACATCATGTCATCTTGGTTAAGGCGTTATTCCGTTCTTGGTAACTTAATACACTAGATAAATGATGGATAGCGGTCGATGTGTGTAGTAATAGTAGTAGATCTAGGCAGGAGTCGGTCTACTTGTCTCAGACGTGATGCCTATAAACATGATCATTGCCTTGGATATCGTCATAACTATGCACTTTTCTATCAATTGCTCAATAGTAATTTGCTTACCCACCATATTCTTTCTTTCAAGAGAGAAGCCTCTAGTGAAAACTATGCCCCCGGGTCTATCTTTTATCATATTATTTCCAGCTCTACAAAATCTGAAACACAAAAATACCTTGCTGCAATTTATTTATTTTTATTTTATTTCGCAGTTTTATATATCTTTTATATCTATCACTATCAACTCTCATCCTTACGAGTAACCGTGAAGGGATTAACAACTCCTTTATCGCGTTGGGTGCAAGTATTTGTTAGTTTGTGTAGGTGCAATTTTTGGAGACTTGTGTGTTCCTCCTTCTGGATTGATACCTTGGTTCTTAACTGAGAGAAATACTTATCTATACTTTGTTGCATCACCCTTTCCTCTTCAAGGAAAAAACCAACGCAAGCTCAAGAAGTAGCTGGAAGAATTTCTGGCGCCGGTGCCGAGGAGGATCTACATCCAGCCTACCAAGTACCTATCATAAACTCTCATCTCTTGCATTTACATTATTTTCCATTTGCCTCCCGTTTTCATCTCCCCCACTTCTAAAACATTTTCAAAAAGATACAAAAATATTTTCCTCTTTATTTGCCTTCTTTCCGTTTGCCTTTCCGTTTGCTTCTTATTTGCTTGTGTGCTAGATTGCTTACTTTGTCACGATGTCTCAAGAAAACACTAAGTTATGTGAATTTTCCAACACTAATAATAATGATTTTGTTAGTACTCCGATTGCTCCTACTACTAGTGGAGATCTTATGAAAGTAATGCTGCTTTGTTGAATCTTGTTATGAAAGAACAATTTTCTGGTAGTCCTAATGAAGATGCTGCTTCCCATCTTAATACTTTTGTTGAATTGTGTGATATGCAAAAGAAAACAAATATGTGGATAATGATATCGTCAAATTGAAGCCATTTTTGTTCTCATTATGAGATCGTGCTAAAACTTGGATTTCGTCCTTGCCTAAAAATAGTATCGATTCATGGAATAAGTGTAAGGATGCTTTTATTTCCAAGTATTTTCCCCCCGCTAAGATCATCTCTCTTAGGAACGATATAATGAATTTTCAGCAACTTGATCATGAACATGTTGCACAATCATGGGAGAGGGTGAAGTTAATGATAAGAAATTGCCCTACTCATGGTTTAAGTTTATGGATGATCATACAAAAAATTTATGCGAGATTGAATTTTGCATCAAGAAATCTTTTAGATTCCGCCGCGGGTGGTATTTTATGGAAATCACATTAGGAGAAGCTACTAAACTCCTAGATAATATTATGGCAAATTACTCTCAATGGCATACGGAAAGGTCTTCTACTAATAAAAAAGTGCATGCTAGTGAAGAAATTAATACTCTGAGTGGAAAGATGGATGAACTTATGAAATTGATTGCTAGCAAGAGTGCTCCTATTGATCCTAATGATATGACTTTGTATACTTTGATTGAAAATAATAATGAATCCATGGATGTGAATTTTGTTGGTAGGAACAATTTTGGTAATAATGCGTATAGAGGCAATTTTAATCCTAGGCCGTTTCTAGCAATTCCTCTAATAATTATGGTAATTCCTACAACAATTCTTATGGAAATTATAATAAGATACCCTATGATCTTGAGAATAATATCAAAGATTTTATTAACTCCCAAAAGATTTTCAATGCCATGATAGAAGAAAAATTGCTTAAATTTGCTGATGTGGCTAGAAACGTTGATAGAATTTCTCATGATATTGATTCCCTTAAGATTAGATCTATGCCATCCAAGCTTGATATTAATGAGTCTCTGAAATCTATTCAAATTTATATTAATGGAAGTAGGGAGAGAACCGCTAGAATGCGAGCTAAGAGAGAATGGCTAGAAAAAGCATGTTCTTCTAGTTTTTGCGATAATCATGATGAAGATCTTAAAGTGAATTGTGTGACTCCTATTGAATCTTTGTTTGCTAATATAAAAACTAATAAAGAAGGGACTGGAGATGAGTCAACTTTAGCTAGAAGGCATCCCAATAATTTGGAGGGTGATGATCTTAACGAAAAAATTGATGAAAGTGGGTTTGGCGAGGTCAAAACTTTAACTAGTGATGTGCCCACTATTTTGGATTACAAGGAATTTAATTATTATAGTTGTTATTTGATTGAGTGTATTCCCTTGTTACAATCCACACTCAATCCATCTAATGCTTATGATCAAAATAAGGCTTTTACTAAACATATCGTTGATGCTATGATGAAATCTCTTGAAGAACAACTTGAGTTGGAAGATTCAATCCCTAGAAAACTATATGATGAATGGGAACCTACTATTAAATTAAGATTAAAGGTTATGAGTGCAGTGCTTTATGTGATTTGGCTACTAGTGTTCCCACTATTCCAAAATCTTTGTGTGATGTGCTAGGCTTCCATAAACTTGATGATTGTACTTTAAATTTCCACTCAGTGGATTCTACTATTAAGAAACCTATGGGAAGAATTAATGATATTCTTATTACTGCAAATAGGAATTATGTGCCTGTAGATTTCATTGTGCTTGATATTGATTGCAACCTTACATGCCCCATAATTCTTGGTAGACCTTTCCTTAGAACGATTGGTGCAATTATTGATATGAAAGAAGGAAACATTAGATTTCAATTTCCATTAAGGAAGGGCATGAAAAACTTTCCAAGAAATAAAATTAATGCCTAGCTAGGGGCGTAAAACGATAGCGCTTGTTGGGAGGCAACCCAATAGTTTTTTGTTTTTGCTTTTTCTTCTATTTTTGAATAAATATACCATTATACTGCTATTATGATGGTGTTATTGAGTTTAAATTGGTGTCTGTGCCAAGTAAGACCTTTGGGATGATTTGGAAGATTGTTGATTTGATTCTGTGAAAAAACAAAAACTTTTGCGTCTAGTAGCAGAATTGTTAAAATTTGCTGGAGCATGATAAAATTCTGATTTGTTTTATAAAAGAGTTATATACAAATTCGCATGTTGTCCTAATTTTTCAGAATTTTTGGAGTTACAAAAGTTTGTCTAATGTCCAGATTACTATAGATTGTTCTATTTTGACAGATTCTGATTTTGTTGTGTTGTTCTCTTGTTTTGATGATCTATGGGTTGTATCAGGGGGTATGAGCCATGGTGAAGTTGGAACACATTAGATATAATGCAAATACAAAATTGGAATGAGTTTACAATAGTATCTAAAGTGGTGATTTGCTTTATTATACTAATAGATCTCACGAGTTTTCTGTTGAGTTTCCTGTTGTGAAGTTTTCAAGTTTTGAGTGAAGTTTCGATGGGCTAAGGAACAAGAAGTGGCAAGAGCCTAATCTTGGGGATTACCAAGGCATCACAAGGTAATATTCAAGGACAACCAAGCGTCTAAGCTTGGGGATGCCCCGGATGGCATCCCCTCTTTTGTCTACAATCCATCGGTAAACTACTTGAGGCTATATTTTTATTCACTACATGATATGTGTTTTGCTTGGAGCATCGTGTATTATATGAGTCTTTGCTTTATTTGCCTTTTATTTTTCCAGAATCATCCTTGCTGGACACACCTTTTTGAGAGGGACACACATTAACCATTAATTTATTAGAATACTCTTTGAGCTTCACTTATATCTTTTGAGCTAGGTAGTTGCTCTAGTGCTTCACTTATATCTTTTAGAGCACATGCTGGTTATATTTTAAAGAAATTGACGAACTCTCATGCTTCACTTATATTATTTTGAGAGTCTTATAAATAGTACGGCAATTTTCTTGGGGTATGAATTTAGTCCTAATATGATGGGTATTCAAGAGGGATATAATAAAAACTTCCATAAAGATCATTGAATAGATTAGAAATTTGATTCATTGCATTTGTTTTCAGATATAAAGATGGTGCTTTTGAGTCATGCTAGTGAATAATTTTTGTTTAGTAATAATATATCTGTTAAGGTTTGTGATTCCCGAAGCATGCACGTATGGTATCTCATTATGTTATGAAATTAGAGCATGATTTATTATTGATTGTCTTCCTTTGCATGGAGGTCGGGGCGATGGTTAACTCCTACCAACCTCCTCCTAGGGGCATGCGTAGTAGTCCTTTGCTTCGAGGGCTAATAAACTCTTGCAATAAGTATGTGAGTTCTTTATGACTAATGTGAGTCCATTGATTATATGCACTCCTACCTTTCTGCAATTTGCTAGCCTCTTCGGTATCGTGCATTGCCTCTTCTCACCTCGAGTTGTGGTGCAAACTTCACCGGTGCATCCCGTGATATGATACGCTCTATCACACATAAGCCTCCTTATATTTTCCTCAAAACAGCCACCATACCTATCTATTATGGCATTTCCATAGCATTTCTGAGATATATTGCAACGCAACTTCCACCGTTCTGTTTTATTATGACTCATATCATTATTGTCATTTTCATGATCATATAGTTGAAATAGTATTTGTGGCTCCACCACCATTCATATTTTTTTATACATGTCACGCTAGATCATTGCACATCTCGGTACGCCGCCGGAGGCATTCATATACAGTCATATCTTTGTTCTAGTATCGAGTTGTAATTTTTCTTTTGAGTTGTAAGTAAATAGAAGTGTGATGATCATATTAATTATTAGAGCATTTTCCCATGTGAGGACTAATAAAAAAGAGGCCAAATGAGCCCAAGAAAAAATAGGCCAAAGTGCCCAATAAAAAAGGAAAAAAGAGGGGAAAAAGGAAAAGACAAAAAGAGAGAAAAAAGGGAGAAGGCACAATGTTACTATCCTTTTCCACACTTGTGCTTCAAAGTAGCACCATGTTCTTAATGGTAGAGAGTCTCCTATTTTGTCACTTTCATATATTACTATTGGGATTTTTCTATTATAGAACTTGGCTTGTATATTCCAATGATGGGCTTCCTAAAAAAACTTTGTTTTCGCCACTCTAGCTTTTGACCACTTTGCTTTTGCCACTCTAGAATTTAATGATGACCATTTTGACCAAAAGCTATAATTTTAGAGTGGAAATTGTGATACATTGTCAAAATCTAAGAGCTGCAAAAGTAAAATTAAAAATTATTGCTTTTTCCACGAAATGGCATTTGTAATGTATTGTCAAAAGCTAAGAGTAGCAAAAGTGATATGTCAAATTCTAGAGTGGAATAAGCAAAGTGGGCAAACACTAGTGGAAAAAACAAAGTTTTCCCTTCCTCAAATGCCCGAGGTCTTCATGATCAAGCAAGTCGGACGCACACCCACTTAGTTTTCTTTTGAGGTTTCATACACTTATAGCTCTAGTGCATCCGTTGCATGGAAATCCCTAATCCTTACATTGATATCAATTGATGGGAATCTCCATAGCCCATTGATTACCCTCGTCAATGTGAGACTTTCTTCTTTTTTGTCTTCTCCACACAACCTCCAACATTATATTCTATTACACACATAGTGCATATCCATGGCTCATGGTCATGTATTGCGTGAGAGTTGAAAAAGATGAAGCGCGTTAAAAAGTATGAACCAATTGCTTGGCTAGCACCGGGGCTGTGCATGATAAATACTTTGTGTTAAGAAGATGGAGCATGACAATACTATATAATTTTGCAGGGATAAATTTTTTTAGCCATGATATTTTGTTTTGACTGGTGACTGTAGGGAAAACCCCCCACAACATTTTAACTTTATTACCAAGAGAAAGTATACAATATACAAAGATTACAAGGGGTAATCAGAAAAAGAAAATTAAATAAAAAGACTACTGATCTATGGATACAAACCCTCATGGAGGTAGGAAGGAAATCCACTTAAGAAGCTCATCCTTGTGCTTAGCCTTAACTCTGTGTTGCATCAGCAGAATATCATGAATGAAAGCACTCCTCCACTTGTTGAAACTCTGCCTCTGATGCCTAAACACCTTTGCATTCCTAATTATCCATATGTTCCAACAAGCAACAAACACCACTTCAATGAAGAAAGGATTTGCAAAATCCTGCTTGGCTTGCAAAACAATATCAGACATGTCATTCCCAGGTGACCATGTGATTTGCAGATAATTCCATATTCTGACACTGAAGTTGCATCCAAAAAACAGATGATTCCTGGTCTCTCTAGTCCTCAAGTGACAAAGGAGGCAGTTAACTCCATCATCCATATGCCAATGCCTTCTTTCCACCATGTCTTTGGTATTTAATCTGTCCATGATTAACATCCAAGCAAATACCTTGATTTTCATTGTGCAAGAAGATTTCCATATCCATAGAAGGAGAGGGTTAAAGGACATGTTGGAATGCATAATTGAGTAAAACAGCTTGGGTTTGAAAGCATTACATGTCCCCTGCCAGAACCAACAATCCTTAGCCTCCAAATCTCTATTACAAGAGACCATAAGATTTTGCACTGTCAACAAATCCTGGTAAGCTTGTGCAGAAAGAGGAAGATGAAACATGGTAACCATATCCTGAGATTGAAAAGCTTCATAGACAGAGATCCATGGATCCTTCACATAAGAGAAAAGCCTAGGGAACCTAATCTGCAAAGGCTCAACTGAGTCACCAAGCTTCCACTTATCAGACCAAAACAGGACTGTGTTCCCACAATTAACTTGAACCCAAGTTGTGTTCCTATAATGATCCATCAGCTTACAAATATCCTTCCACCAAAAAGAACCACAACTGTCAGTACCCTGAGGCACTGAGGAATGGTAATATGTGTCCCAAATAAGAGAGACCCAAGGCAAATCCCTCTTATTTAGGAAATTATGCAAGTGCTTGAGCAACAGTGCCATGTTTTGCACCCCCAGGTTCAAAATTCCCAAACCACCTTTGTTCTTGGGCCTACAAATGAGATCCCAAGCAGCAAAGAATGGAACTTGCTCATCCCTATGCATTCTCCATAGACACGGTCTCTGAATTCTCTCCAGTTGCTTTAAGATCCCAGCAGGTGCCAACAAACTACCAAGATAAAAAATTGGCATGGAGGACAAGGCAGAGTTTAGGAACTGGAGTCTCTCCCCTTGATTAAGGAATGAGGAACTAGATGTCATCCTTCTCTCCATACAATCCACTAGTGGCATAAAATCCACCATTTTAGGTCTTGTAGTGCCAACAGGTAAGCCAAGATATGTGAAAGGCATTTTTCCCACTTTGCACCCAAAAGCAGCAGCCAACTCTAAGGTAACATTCTCATCAACATTTATGGGCACCATAGAAGATTTATGGAAGTTAACCACTAGCCCAGTTAGGCTTGAGAACACTTGTAGCATGTCCTTCAAGGCCAAGAGTTGCAATTTATCAGCTGGCGGTATAATGAGAGTATCATCAGCATTGCATAATGGGATAATCTTGGTCATGGCATGGAATTGGCAACTTTAAAATTCCCCTCCTGAACATATCATTCACCACTGTTTGCAGAAGATCAGCAGCAATAACAAAAAGCAGAGGTGAAAGATAGTCTCCCTGCCTAACACCCTTTTTACAAAGAAACAGCCTACCAGGTACCCCATTTAATAGCACTGATGAAGTCCCTGTGGAAAGAAGCTGCTTGACCCAGAGAATCCATTTCTGATTGAAACCTTTATATTTTAGGATCTGCAAAATGGTTTCATGCTCAATTGAGTCAAAAGTCTTTTCAAAATCCAACTTAAGAATCACAATAGGCCTCTTAGATTGATTGCATTGATGCAAATATTCCAAAGACCAGCCAATGCAATCCTGAATAGTCCTGCTCTTGATAAAACCATATTGGTTTTTATGTATGCATGCCATAATTATCTTTTGGAACCTATTAGCAGCCATCTTAGACAAAAATTTAAGACCCACCCTAGTCAAAGAAATAGGTCTATAGTCACCAATCCCTTCAGGATTCAATTTCTTAGGGATCAGGGTGATATAAGAGCCATTGATGTTTTCCAAATTTGCAGAACCAGAATGAAAAGCCTCAGCCAACTCATAAAAATCTTGACAGATAATGTGCCAGCATTTTTTAAAAAACAATCCATTAAAACCATCAGGACCAGGAGACTTGTCAATGGGCATATGTTTGACTGTGTCATCCATTTCCTTCTTAGAGAAAGGATCAGTGAGAAAGTCCAACCCTTCAACTGGCTTTAGTAACTTACTGAGATCAAAACCCATGATATTTTGAAAAGACATGATTGGTTTTTTAGTATGCTTGAAGTATTATTGTTTTTATGTCAATATTAAACTTTTGTTTTGGATCTTATGGATCTGAATATTCATGCCATATAACGAAAGATTACATGGTAAACATGTTAGGTAGCATTCCACATCAAAAATTCTGTTTTTATCATTTACCTACTCGAGGACGGGCAAGAATTAAGCTTGGGGACGCTTCTTACATCTCCAACATATCTATAATTTTTGATTGTTCCATGCTATTATATTATCAATATTGGATGTTTTATATGCATTATTATGCTATTTTATATCATTTTTGGGACTAACTTATTAACCTAGTGCCCAGTGCCAGTTGTTGTTTTCCCCTTGTTTTTGTCTTTACAGAAAATCAATACCAAATGGAGTCCAAGTGGAACGAAACTTTTTGACGATTTTTCTTGGACCACAAGACACCCTGCAAGCTTCGGAGGATGCCAGAATGGCCACGAGATGGCCACAAGCTCAGGGGGCACACCCACAAGCTTGTGGGCCCCTCATGTCTCCTCTAACCCTAATTCTTCTTCTATAAATACCCAAATATTCCCCATGGGCCAGGGGGCACAACAAAAATACTTCTCCGCCATCGCAAGTTTCTGTCTTTGTGAGATCCCATCTGGGGACCTTTTCCGGTACTCTGTGAGAGGGGGATTCGATCATGGAGGGCTTCTACATCAACCTCGCTGCCCTTCCGATGATGCGTGAGTAGTTTACAACAAACCTACGGATCCATAACTAGTGGTTGGATGGCTTGTTCTCTCTCTTTGATCTTCAATACAATGTTCTCCTTGATGTTCTTGAGATCTATTCGATGTAATCTTCTTTTGCGGTGTGTTTGTTGAGATCCGATGAATGGTGGGTTTATGATCAGATTATCTATGAATATTATTTGAGTCTTCCTTGAACTCTTTTATGCATGATTTATATAGCTTTGCATTTCTCTCTAATCTATTGATTTGTTTTGGCTAAGTAGATTGATTTTTCTTGCAATGGGAGAGGTGCTTTGTAATGGGTTCAATCTTGTGGTGCTCAATCCCAGTAACAGAAGGGGACATGCCACACATTTGTATTGGTGACATTAAGGATAAAAAGATGGGGGTTGTTCATATTGATTGTATCTATCCCTTACATCATGTCATCTTGCTTAAGGCGTTACTCCGTTCTTGTTAACTTAATACACTAGATACATGTTCGATAGCGGCCGATGTGTGTACTAATAGTAGTAGATGCAGGCAGGAGTCGGTCTACTTGTCTCTGATGTGATGCCTATTGATACGCCTCCAACGTATCTATAATTTTTGCTTGTATCATGCTGTTATATTATCATTCTTGGATGTTTTACAATCATTTTATATCAACTTTATATCATTTTCTGGGACTAACCTATTGACATAGTGCCCAGTGTCAGTTAATGTTTTTTGCTTGTTTTTTACTCCGCATTATATCAGTACCAAACGGAGTCTAAATGCAACGAACTTTTTGGAGATTGTCGTGGAATTATCACGTCAGATGTCCTAGTGTGAGGACTTAGTCGTGGAGCCATTGCAACGAGATTAGCTTAAAGGGGTTAAACCAGACAAAGGACACAAGGAGTTTATACTGGTTCGGCCCCTTGCAGTGAAGGTAAAAGCCTACGATTCAATTGTGATGGAATTGATGGTGTTTCGATGACCAAGGAGCGAATCCGCTTTGCCTGGCTCTCGAGTTGTCATCTCTTTTCCTTGAACCGCCGCCGGGTCGTCCCTTAATATACACAGGTTGACGCCCAACGGTTTACAGAATCCCGGCCGGCTCATACACGTGTCTGGCTCATTTTCTACCCTTTCCTATCTTACAACACAAGTTACACAGTATATGGCGGTTTATGTCTACGGGCCCTAATCCGCCTTTAGGCCCTGGGCCTCCAAATCTCTTCAGTAAAGCGCCATACTTCATGTCTTCATGGGCTTCAATATGGATGACTCGTTACAGGTATAACCCGGCCCTATCTGGGAGGTTTATACTCAGTAGTTATACCCCCAACATTAGGCCCCAGATTGATTTGAACCTGTTAATGTCAATCTTCCACACTTAAGAAAAATCCTTCTTGAACACCTTCATGTGAACCTTGTAATCCGCCATGACATCATCTTCCAAGATTATAATAAACTACCATGACGTTACTTGCTTATTAAAAAACCATACATACCTCCCCTTTATTAATGAGCTTCCGAAAATCAAGGCGACAGCTCTGTCACTTATCCATTTTTTGGGCTCCTCGATTCTCATGCCTGTCGCTTATCCCTTAACCCTATAAATAACACCGAGGGTCATTTTTACTTTTCCCCCTCGTGCATCTTCACTTCTTCTTCCTCCTCGCGTTGACCTAGTGCTCAAGCTGAGCCGCCGCCGCCGCGTCTTCGTCCTCGACCTCAACTCCGTCCGCTGCATCACCCTGAGCTTACCAGAGAATCACGGCGCCTATCCATTGCTCCCGTGACACCGGTAAGTCCTCTTTCCTTCCCCCTAGATCTGTCATTAGGGTTTCTGTACCCATCGGTGTTCATCAGTGTTTGTTCTCGCCTTGTTTCTGCACAACAGTTCTTGATCTAAACCTTGATATTTTTCCTGTATAGAGATAGCCATGATCCTTCCTTTCCATTAGTGCATCTCCTTTAAGTAGAAAACCCTATCTGGATCCTTCAACTGTTCCAATGCCAGAATATTTAACCCCGAATAGTTTTCCATTTTCTGACACACGGTAGATCCAGATTTATAATGTCAATTTGTGAATCCTGTTTTCCAACACTTAGTTATTTTCAGATCCGTTCCTTCCATACCGATGTAGGCAGTTTAACCTTAAGAAAATTATAGCCCACCAGGTATCATTAGCCCTCTCTTAAACCGCCAATTCATCATTTCTGTAACCCTGCCAATGTCAGAATCCGGTTTGATATGTATATATGCCTCAATGTCTTCTCCCTATAACTTTGCAATGCTTTATACTTGTGAGTTATGAATCCTAAACCGGCATTGATCTTTTTCCAGCTTTTTATTGAAATGACCAAACAATTTTATGCTTGCAACTGGGTCCCTTCCCGGGTTACGGAAGAACAGCTGACCGGGTGTGTTGCAATTGGCGCTTTAGCGAGTAAAGAGATCATCCACTGGAGGGTCCCCGGTCCAGAAAATCCTCGTGAGCCCAAGGATGGAGAGGTGATTGTGTTTGCTGATCATCTAAGTCGAGGGTTTAGCCCTCCCGGATCAATATTCTTCCGCAACGTGCTTGCTAGCTTCCAAATCCGCCCTCAAGATATTGGACCAAACTTTGTGTCCAATATTTACAATTTTCAAGTGTTTTGCAATGCTTATCTGCAAGAAGAACCTACTGTCGAATTATTCAGAGACTTCTTTTACTGAATTTACGGACGGGCCCAATATTAAACTTGGTGGAGTTTCAATTCGGAAGAGGAAAGATGTCAATTTCCCTCACGCCAAGCATCATAGCCACCCCAAAGACTGGAATCAGACTTGGTTTTATTGCCGGAATACAGCTCCAAACAACGAAAATCCTCTGCTGGGTTATCGTGCTCACCGGCTTACCAATATACATCCAGTTCCCCAACGACTCACGGCAAAGGAACGAGCTAAGTATGCACCACAACTTTCAAAACTCCGAGCCTTTATGGCGAATGGTTTAACTGGCATCAACTTTATCCGCTGTTTGGTCTCTTGGAGTATCTTGCCCTTAAGCCGTCGCCCCGGTTTAATGTGCGAGTACACAGGAGATCTCAAAGATCCACAACGGCATATTGATATTCAGCTAAGTGACGAAGAAATTACTGAATCTGTCAAGAAGATGTTGGATGAACCGGTATCTGAATGCAACAAGGC
Organism: Aegilops speltoides; assembly: GCA_021437245.1. Lineage (NCBI taxonomy): Eukaryota > Viridiplantae > Streptophyta > Magnoliopsida > Poales > Poaceae > Aegilops > Aegilops speltoides. The sequence continues at coordinate 301,962,183 of CM038142.1, read as the reverse complement.
AGGGCTCAGTCCTTTCTGTGTTTCCAATAAACCGCCAGCTGTAAGAATTGCATCATTCTTGTCTTAATCCGTCCCCTCTTAAATATTTCTTTATAACTTGTTGTCCATCTTTGCAGGGTGATGATCCGTTCTGGAAGAGGAAGCCACAAGATAAACTGGCGAAACCGCAGGATAAACCGGTGAAAGCACCTCGCACTAAGACCAAAGTTACAAAGAAACCTGCGAAGAGGAAAACCGCCGAGTCCCCTGACCTGCCCAATGATGAAGAGCTTGATGATCTGGAGTAAGAGGTAGAACTTGATTCTCTTGGTTCTTTTTTCATACACCTCATTGAAAATGATCATTATCAGGATGATGCGAAAGCTAGCTGTGCTGGTGATGTAGAGGTAATTACTCTTTCTTCCAACTCAGATCCTGTGCCAACACCAAAAACCCGTCAAGCAGTCCAGAAAGTAAGATTTTCACACCCTCTAGCTTATTCGGATCCACACTTTCTCGTTGAAGACACGGCAGCATGAAGCTCGCCGCACAACCTGGCATAGTGGCCAAGTGGTTACCTCCTCCGGTTTACCGAACTCTCCGGTTCGCAAACGTCGCTAAGAGGTCTCTTATACTTCTGATACACCTTATCCCAGGGCGGGTTATTTCAGATATCCTCTTAAACCGTCTAACTCGAATTACCAGGGGACCTCCCATTCATCTTCTGGCGAATCAACATCAACAAAGCTTCCAACCCTTAAAACGGTTCCTGGGTGAGCAGATTTTGCTAATCTATCATACTTTATATTTTTGATCCTTGCACTGCTCTGATGCATACTTATTACTTTCCAGGGCCAAAGCCAGAACCATCAAGAAGGCCAAAGCGACCAAACCGGCTGAAGACCCCAATCAGGATGAAATGGAACAAACTCCTGAACCGTCACATCCAGATGTTGACAATATTCCTGATGGCCCGTTGTTGCCAGATCAAGCAACTAAAGATGAGAACATGGATATTGATCCATCGGCTCATGCTGATGATCCACCAAGCCTGGCTAAAGGTGCTGATGACAATGTTGTCGTTACTAGCACTGGTTTCACCTCCCCTGCCAATCCTATCGCTTTATCAAAGCATAGTGCCAAGGCAGAACTTTCTGCTATGGACAAGGGCAAGTGGAAAACAGATTTATCAAGCTATGCCCACCTCAACGCCCAAGACATTCATTCTGGATTCTTAAACCGCATGTACACAAGCCGCGACTATGAAGCCGGTTTAGTGGGCTTGATGAAGGAGCGATATGAGGTAAATATCACTCTCTGCATAAGCTTTCTTTCCTTATGACTGGTTTAGGCTATCAATTCCAGTAGCCCCCAAGGGCCGGTTAATAATGTTAATGTGAACCAGGACTTGTAGTAGAACAATAGTTAATTTTGCTTGCATATCCCCGAGGGACCGGTTTATACCTTTAGGATGAGCCGGTACCTTTCTGTCAGGAAGCTTCTAAAATTCTTGATAATCATCTTTGTAATCCAATTGAAGAGGAAAAATCCATAACTTGAACTTGAGCAAATATGCATTAGCCCCCAAGTGCCAAGCGTATAACTTTGTTATGTGCTTGGGACTTCAAACATACACTACCAACTCATTAAATGTCTCATGCAGGCTGATTTGAGCAAAAAAGAATCTCAAATCGCCGACCTTTAAGAAAATATCAAGTCCCAACAAGCAGAAACTTCCAAGGCTAAAGAAGAGCTGACCAGCGCTTTAACAGCCATGGAACAACTGAAGGACAACTTTAAAAGCGAACGGGCAGGATGGGATGCTGAAAAATCAACTCTGCTAAAGCGGACGGAGGACGCTGAGGTAGCCCTTAATCCAGTAATAGAAGAACTGACTGGCTTGAAGTGGCAAATCAATGATATGACCACTGCTGTCTTCGGTAAATAACCTCTTCATAAGCTCTAAATAAGTAACATCCATGAAACCGCCGGTTTAATAATATTTTGACCATTGCAGGTAGCCGTGTTACTCATCTTGGCTAGGACATGCGCAAAAAACTGAAGGCTACTTATACACTGATAGAGCAATTGTATACCGGCACTCAACTGGTCATCTGCACAGCTTCACATAATAAACCGCCCCCAACTTTCATCAAGGAAACATTGGAAAAATTATCTATGATGCCTGCCCGACTTGAGGAATTGAAGAAATCAGGTGCTAGGGCTGGTGCTCTTACTGCATTGACTTGGGCTAAGGCATGGATATCTGACCTTGATCCGGAAGATATTGGAAATGGCTATCCAGGCCAAAAAGAGGACGGGTCAGATTTTGATAATGATGACCTCAGGGCCATATCGAGGGAAATGCGTCCACTTGCAAGCAAACTGGCTGAAGACACTGATTTGTCATTTTACCAGATGATTTATGATGCCAACAACAAACGGGTTAACGCACCGACTTATGATTTGCAAAATCTTATCCCGCCAATTCGTAAGCATACCTATGCCCCTGATGTTGAACCGTCCAACCTTATAAGTGATGAAGTTGTCTTCCAAGCCGTAACTGGGATTTACTAGGCAACCATTGACTTCCAGCCACTGGGTGGAGAGGAGGAGGATGACCCGGTGCAGGATGATCCACAACCTTCAAGTTAGCCTGGTGAAGAATCATGATCCAGAGGCCGGTTTAGCTTCTGCACACTGCAACCCGTGTGATAAACAATTATCCTTTTCGGGCATCAAAGCACCTTGTAATAGGCTAGTTTAAATACTTGGTCTGCTATGCCATTATGCATATTCACTTTGCATAATACTGTTAATCCGTCATGATTATGCTATGTCTGCTTATGATCCTTAGCAGCTTTATTCAATCTTGTTTCTGCATACAATAAGCTTAAAGTGTCCTAGTGGTTTACCGCCGGATGGGTCATAACACCAAACATAAAACCAGGGTTTATAACCAAGGTTGTACTTTTAAGAAAATATGAAATATATCATACCTGTGACATTGAATCACATCATTGGTTTACCAACTTATTGCAGTAAGGGTAATAACTGTTGGGGAACGTAGCAGAAATTCAAAATTTTCTACGCAACACCAAGATCAATCTATGGAGATACCAGCAATGAGATAGATGGGAGTGCATCTTCATACCCTTGAAGATCGCGATGCAGAAGCGTTATAAGAACGCGGATGAAGGAGTCGTACTCGTAGCGATTCAGATCATGGTTGATTCCGATCTAAGCGCCGAACAACGGCGCCTCCGCGTTCAACACACGTGCAGCCCGATGACGTCTCCCGTGCCTTGATCTAGCAAGGGGAGAGGGAGAGGTTGGGGAAGACTCCATCCAGCAGTAGCACGACGGCGTGGTGGTGGTGGAGGAGCGCGGTACTCTAGTAGGGCTACGCCAAGCACTACGAGAGATGAGGAGGGAGAGAGGTAGGGCTGTGCCTTGGGAGAGAGAGACTCGTGTGTTGGGCAGCCCCAAAACCTCCACTATATATAGGGGCAAGGGGAGAGGAAGGTGCCCTAGGGTTTCCCCTAGGGGGGCCGGCGGCCAGGGCAGATGAGATCTCCCCTTTGGGTGACTTGCCCCCCAAGCCAGGAGGTGGGAACCCTGGATGGGGCGCCCCAAACCCCCTAGTCACGTGGGAATAGGTGAGGGGGGCGCATAGCCCCTTAGTGGGCTGGTTTTCCCCCTTCCCTTGGCCCATAAAGCCCCCCTAACACTTTCCGGGGCTCCCGAAACACCTTTCGGTCATGTTGGTCATCACCCGGTACCTCCGGAACACTTCCGGACTCCAAAACCCTTCGTCCAATATATCAATCTTCACCTCCGGACCATTCCGGAACTCCTCATGACGTCCGGGATCTCATTCAGGACTCCGAACAACATTCGGTAACCGCGTACATCTATTCCCTATAACCCTAGCGTCATCGAACCTTAAGTGTGTAGACCCTACGGGTTGGGGAGACACGTAGACATGACCGAGACAACTCTCCGGCCAATAACCAACAACGGGATCTGGATACCCATGTTGGCTCCCACATGTTCCACGATGATATCATCGGATGAACCTCGATGTCATGGATTCAATCAATCCCGTATTCAATTCCCTTTGTCTACCGGTATAGTACTTGCCCGAGATTCGATCAACGGTATCCCGATACCTTGTTCAATCTCATTACCAGCAAGTCTCTTTACTCGTTCCATAACACATCATCCCGTGATCAACCCCTTGGTCACATTGTGCACATTATGATGATGTCCTACCGAGTGGGCCCAGAGATACCTCTCCGTCACACGGAGTGACAAATCCCATCTTGATTCGTACCAACCCAATGACACTTTCGGAGATACCGTAGTGTACCTTTATAGCCACCCGATTACGTTGTGACGTTTGGTACACCCAAAGCATTCCTACGGTATCCGGAGTTGCACAATCTCATGGTCTAAGGAAATGATACTTGACATTAGAAAAGCTTTAGCATACTAACTACGATCTTTGTGCTAGGCTTAGGATTGGGTCTTGTCCATCACATCATTCTCCTAATGATGTGATCCCGTTATCAACGACATCCAATGTCCATGGTCGAGAAACCGTAACCATCTATTGATGAACGAGCTAGTCAACTAGAGGCTTACTAGGGACAAGGTGTTGTCTATGTACCCACACATGTATCTGAGTTTCCTATCAATACAATTATAGCATGGATGATAAACGATTATCATGAACAAGGAAATATAATAATAATAACTAGTTTATTATTGCCTCTAGGGCATATTTCCAACAGTCTCCCACTTGCACTAGAGTCGAGAATCTAGTTCACATCGCCATGTGATTAACACTCACAGTCACATCGCCATGTGACCAACATCCAAAGAGTTTACTAGTGTCACTAAACTAGTTCACATCATCATGTGATTAAGACTCAATGAGTTACGGGGTTTGATCATGTTTTGCTTGTGAGAGAGGTTTTAGTCAACGGTGCGCAACATTCAGATCCGTATGTACTTCGCAAATCTCTAGGTCATATTGTAAATGCTGCTACCACGCTCCACTTGGAGCTATTCCAAATGGTTGCTCCACTATACGTATCCGGTTTGCTACTCAGAGTCATTCGGATAGGTGTTAAAGCTTGCATCAACGTAACCCTTTACGCCGAACTCTTTATCACCTCCATAATCGAGAAACATGTCCTTATTACTCCAAGGACAATTTTGACCGCTGTCCAATGATCCATTCCTGGATCACTCTTGTACCCCCTTGCTAGACACGTGGCAAGGCACACATCAGGTGTGGTACTTAGCATAGCATATGTATAGAGCCTATGGCTAAGGCATAGGGGAAGACATTCTTCCTTTCTCTTTCTTCTGCCGTGGTCGAGCTTTAAGTCTTAACTTCATACCTTACAACTCAGGCAAGAACTCCTTCTTTGACTGATCCATCTTGAACACCTTCAAGATCATGTTAAGGTATGTGCTCATTTGAAAGTACTATTAAGCGTTTTTGATCTATCTTCATAGATCTTGATGCTCAATGTTCAAGCAGCTTAATCCAGGTTTTCTATTGAAAAACACTTTTCAAACAACCCTATATGCTTTCCAGAAATTTTACATCATTTCGGATCAACAATATGTCATTCACATATACTTATCAGAAATGTTCTAGTGCTCCCACTCACTTTATTTTAAATACAAGTTTCTAACAAACTTTGTATAAACCCAAAAACTTTGATTATCTCATCAAAGCGTATATTCCAACTCCGAGATGCTTACTCCAGTCCTTAGAAGGATTGCTAGAGCTTTGCATACTTGTTAGCATCTTTTAGGATTGACAAAAACCTTCTGGTTGTATCACATGCAACCTTTCCTCAAGAAAATTTTCGAGGAAACAATGTTTTGACATCCTATCTGCAAGATTTCATAAATAATGCAGTAACTGCTAATAAGATTCCAACAGACTCTTAGCATCACTACGAGTGAGAAAGTCTCATCGTGTCAACTCCTTGAACTTGTCGGCAACATCTTAGCGACAAGCTAAGCTTTCTTAATGGTGACACATACCATCATTGTCTGTCTTCCCTCTTAGAATCCATACGGACCCAACAGCCTTACGACCATCAGGTAGTTCTTCCAAAGTCTACACTTTGTTTTATACATGGATCCTCTCTCGGATTTTATGGCCTCTAGCCATTTGTCGGAATCCGGGCCCACCATCACTTCTCTATAGCTCGTAGGTTCATTGTTGTCTAGCAACATGACTTTCAAGACAGGATTACTGTACCACTCTGAAGTAGTATGCATCCTTGTCACCCTACGAGGTATGGCAGTGACTTGATCCGAAGCTTCATGATCACTATCATAAGCTTCTACTTCAATTGGTGCAGGCGCCACAGGAACAACTTCCTGTGCACTGCTATACACTAGTTGAAGATACGGTTCAATAACCTCATCAAGTCTCCACCATCCTCCCACTCAATTCTTTCGAGAGAAACTTTTCCTCGAGAAAGGACCTGATTCTAGAAACAATCCCTTTTGCTTCCGGAACCGAGTGGAGGTATACCCAACTGTTTTGGGTGTCCTATGAAGATGCATTTTATCCGCTTTGGGCTCGAGCTTATCAACCTGAAACTTTTTCACATAAGCGTCGCAGCCCCAAACTTTTAAGAAACGACAACTTAGGTTTCTCCAAACCATAGTTCAAATGGTGTCGTCTCAACGGAAACATGGTGCCCTATTAAAGTGAGTGCGGTTGTCTCTAATTCCTAACCCATGAACGATAGTGGTAATTCGATAAGAGACATCATGGTACGCACCATATCCAATAGGGTGCAACTATGATGTTCGGACACACCATCACACTATGGTGTTCTAGGCGGTATTAATTGTGAAACAATTTCCACAATGTCTTAATTATGCCAAAGCTCAGAACTCAGATACTCATCTCTATGATCATATCATAGACATTTTATCCTCTTGTCACGATGATCTTCAACTTCACTCTAAAATTACTAGAACCATTCAATAATTCAGACTTGTGTTTCATCATGTAAATATACTCAGTATCTACTCAAATCATCCGTGAAGTAAGAACATAACGATATCCACTGCGTGCCTCAGCACTCGTTGGACTGCACACATCAAAATGTATTACTTCCAACATGTCACCTTCTTGTTCCATTTTACTGAAAACGAGGCTTTCAGCCATCTTGCCCATGTGGTATGATTTGCATGTCTCAATTGATTCAAAATCAAGTGAGTCCAAACGGTCCATTTGCATGGAGTTTCTTCATGCATATACACCAATAGACATGGTTCGCATGTCTCAAACTTTTCAAAAACGAGTGAGTCCAAAGATCCATCAACATGGAGCTTCTTCATGCGTTTTATACCAATATCACTTACATGGCAGTGCCACAAGTAGGTGGTACTATCATTACTATCTTATATCTTTTGGCATGAACATGTGTATCACTACGATCGAGATTCAATAAACCATTCATTTTAGGTGCAAGACCATTGAAGGTATTATTCAAATAAACAGAGTAACCATTATTCTCCTTAAATGAATAACCGTGTTGCGATAGACATAATCCAATCATGTCTATGCTCAACGCAAACACCAAATAACAATTATTTAGGTTTAACACCAATCTCAATGGTAGAGGGAGCATGCGATGCTTGATCACATCAACCTTGGAAACACTTCCAACACATATCGTCAGCTCACCTTTAGCTAGTCTCCGTTTATTCCGTAGCTTTTATTTCGAGTTACTAACACTTAGCAACCGAACCGGTATCTAATACCCTGGTGCTACTAGGAGTACTAGTAAAGTACACATTAACATATTGTATATCCAATATACTTCTATCGACCTTGCCACCTTCTCATCTACCAAGTATCTAGGGTAATTCTGCTCCAAAGGATCTTCCCCTTATTACGAAGCACTTAGTCTCGGGTTGGGGTTCAACCTTGGGTTTCGTCACTAGAGCAGCAATGATTTGCCGCTTCATGAAGTATCCTTCTTGCCCTTGCCCTTCTTGAAACTAGTGGTTTCACTAACCATCAACAATTGATGCTCCTTCTTGATTTCTACTTTCGCGGTGTCAAACATCGCGAATATTTCAAGGATCATCATATCTATCCTCGATATGTTATAGTTCATCACAAAGCTCTAGTAGCTTGGTGGCAATGACTTTGGAGAAACATCACTATCTCATCGGAAGATTAACTCCCACTCGATTCAAGTGATTGTTGTACTCGGACAATCGAGCACAAACTCAACGATTGAGCTTTTCTCCCTTAGTTTGCAGCTTACTGAAACTCGTCGAGGTCTTATACCTCTTGGCGTGGGCACGAGCCCGAAATCCCAATTCAGCCCTCGAAACATCTCGTATGTTTCGCGATGTTTCAAATCGTCTTGATGCCTCAACTCTAAACCGTTTAACATTCTTGAACTATCACGTAGTTATCAAAAGCGTGTATGTCGATGTTCGCAACATCCACGACGACGCTCGAGGTTCAAAGACACCGAGCGGTGCATTAAGGACATAAGCCTTCTACGTAGCAATGAGGACAATCCTCGGTTTACGGACCCATCCGCTTAATTGCTACTATCAACTTTCAACTAAATTTTCTCTAGGAACATATCTAAACAAGAGAACTAAAGCGCGAGCTTACAACATAATTTGCAAAGATCTTTTGACTATGTTCAGATAATTAAGTTCATCTTATGAACTCCCACTCGATAGACATCCTCTAGTCATCTAAGGGATTACATGATCCGAGTCAACTAGGCCGTGTCCGATCATTACGTGAGACGGACTAATCATCATCGGTGAACATCTTCATGTTGATCGTATCTACCATATCGACTCATGCTCGACCTTTCGGTCTCTTGTGTTCCGAGGCCATGTCCGTACATGCTAGGCTCGTCAAGTCAACCTAAGTGTTTCACGTGTAAATCGGCTTACACCGTTGTATGTGAGCGTTAGAATCTATCACACCCGATCATCACGTGGTGCTTCAAAACAACGAACTTCCGCAACGGTGCACAGTTAGGGGGAACACTTTCTTGAAATTTTAATGAGGGATCATCTTATTTACTACCGTCGTTCTAAGCAAATAAGATGCATAAACATGATAAACATCACATGCAATCAAAAGTGACATGATATGGCCAATATCATTTTGCTCCTTTTGATCTCCATCTTTGGGGCTCCATGATCATCATCGTCACCGACATGACACCATGATCTCCATCATCGTGTCTCCATGAAGTTGTCTCGCCAACTATTACTTCTACTACTATGGCTAACGGTTTAGCAATAAAGTAAAGTAATTACATGGCGTTGTTCAATGACACGCAGGTCATACAATAAATTAAGACAACTCCTATGGCTCCTGCCAGTTGTCATACTCATCGACATGCAAGTCGTCATTCCTATTACAAGAACATGATCAATCTCATAGATCACATTCTTTTTGGCCATATCACATCACATAGCATACCCTGCAAAAACAAGTTAGACGTCCTCTAATTGTTGTTGCATGTTTTACGTGGCTGCTATGAGTTTCTAGCAAGAACGTTTCTTACCTACGCAAAACCACAACGTGATATGTCAATTGCTATTTACCCTTCAAAAGGACCCTTTTCATCGAATCCGATCCGACTAAAGTGGGAGAGACTGGCACCCGCTAGCCACCTTATGCAACAAGTGCATGTCAGTTGGTGGCACCTGTCTCACATAAGTGTATGTGTAAGGTCGGTCCGGGCCGCTTCATCCCACAATACCTTCGAAACAAGATTGGACTAGTAACGGTAAGCATATTGAACAAAAATCAACGCCCACAACAACTTGTGTTCTACTCGTGCATAGAAACTACGCATAGACCTAGCTCATGATGCCACTGTTGGGGAACGTAGCAGAAATTCAAAATTTTCTACGCAACACCAAGATCAATCTATGGAGATACCAGCAACGAGAGAGAGGGGAGTGCATCTTCATACCCTTGAAGATCGCGATGCAGAAGCGTTACAAGAACGCGGAGGAAGGAGTCGTACTCGTAGCAATTCAGATCGCGGTTGATTCCGATCTAAGCGTCGAACAACGGCGCCTCCGCATTCAACACACGTGCAGCCCGATGACGTCTCCCGTGCCTTGATCCAGCAAGGGGAGAGGGAGAGGTTGGGAAAGACTCCGTCCAGCAGCAGCACGACGGCGTGGTGGTGGTGGAGGAGCGCGGTACTCTAGCAGGGCTTCGCCAAGCACTACGAGAGATGAGGAGGGAGAGAGGTAGGGCTGCGCCTTGGGAGAGAGAGACTCGTGTGTTGGGCAGCCCCAAAACCTCCACTATATATAGGGGCAAGGGAGGAAGGCGCCTAGGGTTTCCCACAGGGGGCGGCGGCGAGGCGGATGAGATCTCCCTTTGGGTGACTTGCCCCCCAAGCCAGGAGGTGGGAACCCTGGATGGGGCGCCCCAAACCCCCTAGTCACGTGGGAATAGGTGAGGGGGGCGCACTGCCCCTTAGTGGGCTGGTTTTCCCCCTTCCCTTGGCCCATAAAGCCCCCCAACACTTGCCAGGGCTCCCGAAACACCTTTCGGTCATGCTGGTCATCACCCGGTACCTCCGGAACACTTCTGGACTCCAAAACCCTTCGTCCAATATATCAATCTTCACCTCCGGACCATTCCGGAACTCCTCGTGACGTCCGGGATCTCATTCGGGACTCCGAACAACATTCAGTAACCGTGTACATCTATTCCCTATAACCCTGTCATCGAACCTTAAGTGTGTAGACCCTACGGGTTCGGGAGACACGTAGACATGACCGAGACAACTCTCCGGCCAATAACCAACAGCGGGATCTAGATACCCATGTTGGCTCCCACATGTTCCATGATGATATCATCGGATGAACCATGATGTCAAGGATTCAATCAATCCCGTATTCAATTCCCTTTGTCTACCGGTATAGTACTTGCCCGAGATTCGATCGTCGGTATCCCGATACCTTGTTCAATCTCGTTACCAGCAAGTCTCTTTACTCGTTCCGTAACACATCATCCGTGATCAACCCCTTGGTCACATTGTGCACATTATGATGATGTCCTACCGAAAGTGGGCCCAGAGATACCTCTCCATCACACGAAGTGACAAATCCCAGTCTTGATTCGTGCCAACCCAATAGACACTTTCGGAGATACCTGTAGTGTACCTTTATAGCCACCCAGTTATGTTGTGACGTTTGGTACACCCAAAACATTCCTACAGTATCCAGGAGTTGCACAATCTCATGGTCTAAGGAAATGATACTTGACATTAGAAAAGTTTTAGCATACGAACTACACGATCTTTGTGCTAGGCTTAGGATTGGGTCTTGTCCATCACATCATTCTCCTAATGATGTGATCCCGTTATCAACGACATCCAATGTCCATGGTTAGGAAACCGTAACCATCTATTGATGAACGAGCTAGTCAACTAGAGGCTTACTAGGGACAAGGTGTTGTCTATGTACCCACACATGTATCTGAGTTTCCTATCAATACAATTATAGCATGGATAATAAACGATTATCATGAACAAGGAAATATAATAATAATAACTAATTTATTATTGCCTCTAGGGCATATTTCCAATAATAACCCAAATCTTGAGTACTGATAACTCCCACCATTTTTTGCCGGTTTATAGTGAAGCCGTACCGGGTTATAATAAACACTGGATTATCCATATATCATACTGGCGACTTGTAGTCAAAGCCAGACCGGGTTAACAAACACCGGTTTTAATATAAACCTCATCAAAATAAACATCAAAAAGAAAGATTTGCGAAGAAAACATGCAAAAAAGGCGAGGCTTTTCATGGGCTGCCAGGCCACTAAGTTAAACCATTTCACAAAGCCTTATAAGATGGACCTCACATTAACCAATCGTCAATTTAACTATGACAAGTTCAAGGTCTTTATAAGATTGACTGTCAAACGTTCAACGGGTCTTACCAGGATTACCTGGACGGAGTGACTTACTTAAAAAGGCAGGATAACCCGGGGTTTTAGGTGAATACACCTGCCTTCCAAGCCTGGCTTTTATAGCCTATTGCAAAGTTATAGACTCTTTGTTCTTGTAGAAGCAAAGAGCCCCCAAGCAATATTTTGAGCTGTGCTCAGTGGGCACCTATGTTTGAGTTGTGCTTTGCAACAAACTCTCTTTGGCTCCTTATGATTTTGGGTATGAAGCCCCAAGATCTCTTTTTTTGTAGCTTTATAAGCCCGATTAATGGACAATTAGAACTCCGTTTTATCAACAGAAGCCCCCATGTAACAAAGAAAACTTTAAGGAAGAACAGCAGAGGCCCCACTTTAGCAAGGATGCCGGTTTATTATATTGATCATAATATATACATTGTCGAGAATATGTACATAATATGAGCCTATGGCTCAGGTGTAGTAAGGCCGAAGATGAGCAATATTTCACGGCCGGCGGGTCTCCTCCTCCAATTTGCGTGAGTCTTTGTGCTCTCGAACTTTGATAAGGTAGTATGACCCGTTGTTCAGATTCTTGCTGACCACAAAGGGTCCTTCCCAAGGTGGGGATAACTTGTGCATATCGATCTGATCCTGGATAAGCCGGAGCACTAAGTCGCCTTCTTGGAAAGCTCTAGTTTTAACCCGGCGGCTGTGATAACGCCGCAGATCTTGCTGATAAATCGTCGAACGAGACGCTGCCATGTCCTGTTTTCATCTAACAGGTCCAATGCGTCTTGGCGTGCTTGTTTGTTGTCTGCTTCAACGTAAGCTGCCACCTGAGGCGAGTCATGGCGAATATCGCTGGGGAGAATTGCTTCTGCTCCATAAACCATGATGAAGGGTGTATAACCTGTAGATCTATTGGGGGTGGTATTAATGCTCCACAATACGGAAGGCAACTCTTCCACCCAACAACCCGGCGTCCTCTGCAAAGGAACCATAAGCCGAGGCTTGATGGCTTTTAGGATTTCTTGATTAGCTCTCTTGGCTTGACCATTAGACTGGGGGTGAGCCACTGATGACACATCAAGCCAGATGTGCTCACGTTGACAAAAGTCTTCCATAGTGCCCTTGGAGATATTCGTGCCATTATCTATTATGATGCTGTGTGGAAAACCAAAACGGAAAATCACCTTCTTCATGAATTGAACCGTCGTGGCTGCATCACACTTGCTGACTGGCTCCGCTTCTACCCACTTAGTGAACTTATCAACCGCCACCAGAAGGTGGGTCTTCTTATCCTTGGACCTCTTAAAGGGCCCAACCATATCCAGCCCCCAAGTTGCAAATAGCCAAGTGATTGGAATCATTCTCAACTCCTGAGCCGGAACATGGGCTCGGCGTGAAAACTTCTGACAACCGTCACACTTCCTGACCAAATCCTCAGCATCAGCATGAGCCGTTAGCCAATAGAAACCGTGTCGGAAAGCTTTAGCCACAAGGGATTTTGAACCGGCATGATGACCACAATACCCTTCGTGGATTTCACGCAAAATCTCACAGCCTTCTTCAGGAGAAACACAACGCTGAAACGCCCCTGAGACACTGCAGTAATGTAACTCGCCATTAACAATAGTCATGGACTTGGACCGCCGAATTATCTGTCTGGCCAAAACTTCGTCCTCGGGTAACTCGCCCCTGGTCATGTACGCCAGGTATGGCACCGTCCAATCAGGGATAGCATGAAGAACCGCCACCAACTGAGCCTCCTGGTCAGGAATAGCCAGATCCTCCTCCGTTGGTAGTTTAACTGACGGGTTATGCAAAACGTCAAGAAAGACACTGGGCAGCACCGGTTTACGCTGAGACCCCGGCCAGCTAAAAGCATCTGCTGCTTCATTCTTGCACCGATCAATGTGCTCGACCTGGTAACCCTTGAAGTGACCAGCAATAACATACACCTCATGCTGATAAGCCGCCATGAGTGGATCCTTAGAATCCCAAGTACCAGAGACTTGCTGATCCACTAAATCGGAGTCCCCAAAGCATCGTACCCGGATTAAGTTCATTTCCTTAACCACCCGAAGACCGTGGAGCAAGGCCTCATACTCAGCTGCATTGTTAGTACAAGGAAACATTAAGCAGAGAACGTAACAAAATTTGTCACCTAGAGGGGAAGTAAGAACCACTCCAGCCCCCGAGCCCTCCAATTGTCTGGATCCATCGAAGTGAATAGTCCAGTATGTGTTATCCGGTTTATCCTCCGGCACCTGCAACTCTGTCCAGTCATTGTTGAAGTCCATGAGCGCTTGGGATTTGATGGCCCTACGAGGCATATACTTTAACCCGTGAGGTCCAAGCTCGATAGCCCACTTAGCAACTCAGCCAGTTGCTTCCCTGTTGTGGATGATATCTCTCAAAGGAGCGAAAATGACCACAGTGATGGGATGGCCCTGAAAGTATTGCTTAAGCTTCCGGCTCGCCATAAAAACTCCACACACAAGCTTCTGCCAATGCGGATATCTTTGCTTTGACACAATAAGTACCTCACTGATATAATAAACCGGCCGCTGAACCGGATACTCCTTAACCGCCTCCTTGTGCTCCACCACAATAGCCACGCTGACAGCCCGGGCGTTAGCAGCCACATACAATAGCAATGGTTCTTTATCAATGGGGCAGCAAGAACAGGTGGCTCGGCTAGCTGCTTCTTCAGATCCTCAAACGCCGCATTAGCAGCATCACTCCAGACAAAGTTGTCTGTATTTTTCATCATCTGATATAGAAGGATAGCCTTCTCTCCCAACCGGCTGATAAACCGGCTTAGCGCTGCAATACAACCCGCCAGACGTTGAACATCGTTGATACACGCCGGTTTAGCCAGAGACGTGATAGCTTTGATCTTTTCCGGATTAGCTTCAATGCCCCTGTTAGACACCAGAAAACCCAAGAGCTTGTGTGTCGATACACCAAAAACACACTTGGCCGGATTAAGCATCATCTTATAAACCGGAGATTATCAAAAGTTTCCTTCAAATCATCTATTAACGTCTCCGCTTTCCTGGAATTCACCATGATATCATCCACATAAGCATGAACATTGCGCCCAATCTGATTATGAAGACAATTCTGCACACATCGCTGACAAGTCGCCTGGGCACTCTTGAGCCCAAAAGGCATAGATACATAGCATAAGGCTCCAAAAGGAGTTATAAAAGATGTCTTCTCCTGGTCCTTAACTGCCATTTTGATCCGATGATAACTAGAATAAGCATCCAGAAAGCTCAAACGCTCACAACCCGCCGTAGCATCAATAATTTGATCAATACGAGGGAGAGCAAAGGGATCAGCTGGACAAGCCTTGTTCAAATCTGTGTAATCCACACACATACGCCAAGTGCCATTCTTCTTAAGTACTAGCACCGGGTTAGCTAAGCACTCAGGGTGAAAAACCTCCACAATAAACCCTGCTGCCAAGAGCCGGGCTACCTCCTCACCGATGGCCTTGCGTCTTTCTTCATTGAAGCGGCGGAGAAACTGCTTGACCGGTTTAAACTTGGGATCGATATTAAGAGTGTGCTCAGCGAGTTCCTCGGTACACCTGGCATGTCAGACGGTTTCCATGCAAAGATGTCCCGGTTCTCACGGATGAACTCGATGAGCGCGCTTTCCTATTTCGGATCCAGGTTAGTGCTGATGCTAAACTGCTTGGATGAATCGCCAGGAACAAAATCAACCAGCTTAGTCTCATCAGCCGATCTAAACTTCAAGGCTGGATCATGCTTTGTAGTTGTTTTTTTCAAAGAAGTCATATCCGCCGGATCAACATTGTCCTTGTAGAACTTCAACTCTTCTGTTGCACAAACCGACTCAGCATAGGCCACATCACCTTCCTCACATTCCAAAGCGATCTTACAGCTTCCATGTACTGTGATGGTCCCCTTATGACCCGACATCTTGAGCTGCAGATAAACATAACAGGGCCTTGCCATGAACTTAGCATAAGCCGGCCGTCCAAACAGGGCGGTACATGCTCCTGATTTTCACCACTTCAAATGTCAATGTCTCTGATCTTGAATCATGATCATCTCCAAAAGCAACCTCCAGAGCTATCTTATCGACTGGATAAGCCGATTTACCAGGCACCACACCATGGAAAACGGTGTTTGACGGTTTAAGATTCTTGTCTGTCAACCCCATGCGACGGAAAGTTTCATAATACAAGATGTTGATACTGATCCCTCCGTCCATGAGCACCTTGGTGAACTTATAACCTCCTGAGGCGCCACCACCAATGCCAGATGACCCAGATTACCAACCCAGGGCGGATGATCCTCTCGACGACACACAATAGGCTGTTCAGACCAGCACAAGTAACGGGGCACCGCCGGTTCAACGGAGTTCACTACCCTTTTATGAAGTTTCTGATTGCGCTTGCACAGGCTAGTCGTGAAGATATAATACTGCCCACTATTCAACTGCTTCGGGTGGCTTTGGTAACCTGACTGTTGCTGCTGCTGACTCCCCTGTTGATTATAACCACCCTGGTTGCCCTGATTGCCTTGATTGCCATGCTCGCTTTGATTACCTTGAAATCCTGAGCCAGAACTGCCTCCACCATAACCTGGCCCATGAGACCCAGGTCCTGAACTACCGGACGGTCCATGATCATATCGGAAAAGATCCAAGTTTTTGAACTCCCACATAATGAAGCAATCCTTCCAGAGGTGCGTAGCTGGCTTTTCTCGCGTCCCGTGCCTTGGGCAAGGCTGATTTAACAGGCGCTCAAGATTGACACCTGATCCTCCACTCCGCGTGGGCGGTTTTCCCTTACGACGCTGACCATTATCCTGCGCATTGGTGTTAGCCACAAAATCTGAACTATTATCCGCTTTACGCTTACCATTGTTTCCATGGCCCGCCGGGTTATGCTGCTGCCCTTTGGTGCTGCCGCTCTTCTTTCCCTTCCCCATCTTTTCATCGTCAGACTCGGGATCCTTGGTACTATCAGAGTCGGCATACTTAACCAGAGCTGCCATAAGCGTTCACATGTCATTGCAGTGACGCTTGAGCCGTCCCAACTTCAGCTTCAGAGGCTTGAACCGGCAATTGCCCTCCAACGTTATGACTGCTGAATCGGCATTGATGTGGTCCGATGAATGCAAGATTTCCGAAACCTGGCGCACCCAATGGGTTGTCGATTCACCTTCTTCTTGGACATAGGCGGCTAAATCCACAATTGACATGGGCTGCTTGCACGTGTCCTTGAAGTTCAGTATAAACCGGGCCTTTAACTCGGCCCATGACCCAATGGAGTTAGCTGGCAAACTTTTCAGCCAAGTGCGAGCTGTTCCTTCCAACATCATGGTGAAGTACTTAGCACATGCCGCCTCATCCACATCTAGCATCTCCATTGCCATCTCATAGCTTTCGACCCATGACTCGGGGGGTAAGTCAGCAGTGTAATTGGTAACTTTACGAGGACCCTTCAAATCCTTGGGCAGCCGCACATTGCGTAGATCCGGGGTGAGACATGGCACCCCCCAAGAACTTAAAGCAACACCTGGTTCCACTGAAGTTGTTGGACGAACCGGAGTAAGCCGACGGTCCGCGTACTGCGTTGCTAACTCGGCTTCTCGACGTGCTCTACCGTGATCCACCACGTCCTGAGCATTTGCACCACCGCCCGCCGGGTTAGGCCCTCAGGGGGCGTTACGGTTCCACGCACTGCTTGACACAGCCGGTTCATTAATATGCCTGCTGTAACTCCGGCTCGGGCGAGGGGTTGAATGAATCCTGTCTCGACTATATAAATAAGCCTGTTGCTGAACCAGAGCCGTTTGAAGCAGCTCTCTGGCACGCCGCGTTTCAACCGATGCTGGAGACTCGCCTTACATTCGAATAGCTGCCAATCACGATGCCGCAGCGATCATGTTATCCAAAGGGGTGGAAAAGTGACCCGGTGGTGTCGGCATGTACTGAGGCGGGTCATGGTTCCGTCGAGGCAGGTCCATCATCCGTGGCTGATCTGGCACTCCTGTCCCAGGTACTTCAATCTGGTTTACCGCTGCCGGGTTACTGGTTCCCGCTCCTGGCATGTTAAAGAGGTTCATTGCTTCATAAACTGGTGGTAGACGAGACCGATGCCTCCTCCTCAACACGTCGTTTGAAGCGTTCTGATCCAGCATGAGCCAGTAATTTTCTTCCTGAATCCGCTGTGCCTGAGCATCCAAAGCGGCCCGCTCTTCAGCCATCCTGGTTTCCTCAGCCGCCAAGTCCTCCTTGGCCTGAGCTATCTGATCTCGCAGCTTCGTGACCTCCGTGTTATGCTGATCTCGATTGTCAGGGGTAACCTCTATGGTCAGCAATGTCGTCCAAGCGCCCAATAAACCAGACAGGACTTGAGCCGGTGGGCACGCGGGGCCTCCTGCCCTGGCTGCCGATCCGGAAATCATCGCCACTGTAGCTGAGGAGTGCTGCATGGGCTGCGTACCAGCCATGAAGATTGCAACCCGGTTTGGCAGTTGAAGGGGGTCTGGAATACTGTCACCATCAGAACAGCCCCCAAACCGGCCATCTTGCAGTTGGTACAGTGACTCGGTCTCACTGGTGGATGATTCGCCATCTGAATAGACAACCGTGTCATCGTCGGATACCGGTTTAGATTCGCACCATTGATGAATCCTACGAACGCACGCTTCATGGCGGGCTGAACCCGGGCGGGGCTTGCACGCTGAGCCGTCTTGATGAGGTCGGCGCAGAACCGGCTCAGGGCCCGGTTCGCCGATCTTGCCAATGAAGACATGAATTCCACCAAAGGGGACCTGGTACCCGTACTCGATTGAGCCGGCATCGGGGCCCCAGCCTGCGTCGTCGATGTAGAGCTTGCCGCGATGACTCTTGGTCATCCGGCCCACTGCGTATTCCTTGAGTCCTTCGAAATTGCCCTCTAAGAACTCGAAACCATTATGCGATAGCCCCACGGTGGGCGCAAACTATCGTGGAATTATCACATCAGATGTCCTAGTGTGAGGACTTAGTCGTGGAGCCATCGCAACGAGATTAGCTTAAAGGGGTTAAACCGGACAAAGGACACGAGGAGTTTATACTGGTTCGGCCCCTTGCAGTGATGGTAAAAGCCTACGATCTAGTTGTGATGGAATTGATGAGGTTTCGATGACTAGGGAGCGAATCCGCTTTGCCTGGCTCTCGAGTTGTCATCTCTTTTCCTTGAACCGCCGCCGGGTCGTCCCTTTATATACACAGGTTGATGCCTGGCGGTTTACAGAATCCCAGCCGGCTCATACACGTGTCCGGCTTGGTTTCTACCCTTTCCTATCTTGCAACACAAGTTACACAGTATATGGCGGTTTATGTCTACGGGCCCTAATCTGCCTTTGGGCCCTGGGCCTCTAAATCTCTTCAGTAAAGCGCCATACTTCATGTCTTCATGGGCTTCATTATGGATAACTCGTTACAGGTATAACCCGGCCTATCTGGGCGGTTTATACTCAGTAGTTATATCCCCAACAGAGTTTTTTTCTGACCCACTGGGCCAAATAAGTACCAGAGGGGAGGCCCGAGGTGAGCACAAGACACCTGTGCGCGTTAGGAGGCCTAGGTGCGCCCAGGTGGGTTGTGCCCACCTCGGTGACCTTCCGCACCGCCTCTTTGCCCTATAAATTCCTAAATATTCCAGAAACCCTAGGGAGTCTACCAAACACTATTCTAGCCGCCGCAAGTTCTATAACCACTAGATCCAATCTAGACACCATCACGGAGGGGTTCATCATCCTCATTGGTTCCTCTCCGATGATGCGTGAGTAGTTCACCATAGACCTACGAGTCTGTAGGCAGTACTAGATGGCTTCCTCTCTCTCTTTTGATTCTCAATACAATGGTCTCTTGGAGATCTATTTGATGTAACTCATTTTGTGATGTGTTTGTTGGGATCCGATGAACTTTGAGTTTATGATCAGATCTATAGCCATGAATATTATTTGAGTCTTCTTTTGATCATTTATATGCATGACTATTTATAGCCTCATATATTTTCTTCGAATCTTTGGTTTAATTAGGCCAACTATATCGATTTTTCTTGCCATGGGAAGAGGTGCTTTGTGATGGGTTCAATCTTGTCGTGTTCTTTCCCAGTAACAGAAGGGGCAGCAAGACACACATGTATCATTGCTATTAAGGATAACAAGATGGGGGCTATTCCTACATGAATAGATCTCGTCTATATCATGTCATCATTCTTATTGCGTTACTCCATTTCTCTATGAAATTAATACACTAGATGCATGCTGGATAGCGGTCGATGTGTGGAGTAATAGTAGTAGATCCAGGCAGGAGCCGGTCTACTAATCTTGGACGTGATGCCTATATATTGATCATTGCCTTGGATATCGTTGATGACCCACAAGTATAGGGGATCTATTGCAGTACATTCAATAAGTGAAAGTGTCGAACCCAACAAGGAGCAGAAGGAAATGACAAGCGGTTTTCAGCAAGGTATTCTCTGCAAGCACTGAAATTGTTGGTAACAGATAGTTTTGTGATAAGATAATTCATAACGGGTAACAAGTAACAAAAGTAACTGAGGTGCATCAAGGTGGCCCGATCCTTTTTGTAGCAAAGGACAAGCCTGGACAAACTCTTATAAAGCAAAGCGCTCCCGAGGACACATGGGAATTACTGTCAAGCTAGTTTTCATCATGCTCATATGATTCACGTTCATTACTTTGATATTTGATATGTGGGTGGACCGGTGCTTGGGTGCTTCCCTTCCTCGGACAACACTCCCACTTATGATTAGCCCCTCTTCGAAGAATCCGCAACTACAAAAGAAGAATTAAGATAAATCTACCATAGCATGAAACATATGGATCCAAATCAGCCCCTTACGAAGCAACACATAAACTAGGGTTTAAGCTTCTGTCACTCGAGCAACCCATCATCTACTTATTACTTCCCAATGCCTTCCCATAGGCCCAAATCATGGTGAAGTGTCATGTAGTCGACATTCACATAACACCACTAGAGGATAGACAACATACATCTCATCAAAATATCGAACGAATACCAAATTCACATGATTAATTATAACAAGACTTCTCCCATGTCCTCAGGAACAAACGTAACTACTCACAAAGCATATTCACGCTCATAATCAGAGGAGTATTAATTATCGTTAAGGATCTGAACATATGATCTTCCACCGAATAAACCAACTAGCATCAACTACAAGGAGTAATCAACACTACTTGCAACCCACAGGTACCAATATGAGGTTTCGAGACAAAGATTGGATACAAGAGATGAACTAGGGTTTGAGAGGAGATGGTGCTGGTGAAGATGTTGATGGAGATTGACCCCCTCTCGATGAGAGGATCGTTGGTGATGATGACGGCTTCGATTTCGCCCTCCCAGAGGGAAGTTTCCCCGGCAGAACAGCTCCGCCGGAGCCCTAGATTGGTTCTGCCCAAGTTCCGCCTCGAGACGGCAGCGCTTCGTCCCAAAAGCTTCCTTCTAATATTTTCCAGGTCAAAGCACACCATATAGCAAAAGCTGGGCATTGGGGGCCTGCTGATACGTCTTCAACGTATCTATAATTTTTTATTGTTCCATGCTATTATATTACCCCTTTTTGGATGTTTATGGGCTTTATTTTACACATTTATATCATTTTTGGGACTAACCTACTAACCGGAGGCCCAACCCGCATTGCTGTTTTTTTTGCCTATTTTAGTATTTCGAAGAAAAGGAATATCAAACGGAGTCCAAACGGAATGAAACCTTCGGGAGTGTGATTTTTGGAACGAACATGATCCAGAGGACTTGGAGTGCAAGTCAAGAAGCAGCCTAGGCGGCCACGAGAGGGTAGGGCGCGCCCCTTGTCTCGTGGGCCCCTCGGGCGGCCACCGACGTACTTCTTCCTCCTATATATGCCTACATACCCCGAAAACATCCAGGGAGCCAACGAAACACAATTTCCACCGCCGTAACCTTCTGTATCCGCGAGATCCCATCTTGGAGCCTTCATCGTCGCTTCGCCGGAGGGGGAACCGACCACGGAGGGCTTCTACATCAACACCATAGCCCCTCCGATGAGTTGTGAGTAGTTTACCACAGACCTTCGGGTCCATAGTTATTAGCTAGATGGCTTCTTCTCTCTTTTTGGATCTCAATACAATGTTCTCCCCCTCTCTTGTGGAGATCTATTCGATGTAAATTCTTTTTGCAGTGTGTTTGTCGAGATCCGATGAATTGCGGGTTTATGATCAAGTTTACCTATGAGAGATATTTGAATCTCCTCTAAATTCTTTATGTATGATTGAGTTATCTTTGCAAGTCTCTTTGAATTATCAGTTTGGTTTGGCCTACTAGATTGATCTTTCTTGCCATGGGAGAAGTGCTTAGCTTTGGGTTCAATCTTGCGGTGTCCTTACCAAAGGATGTAAAGGGTTGCAAGGCACGATTGTATTGTTGCCATCGAGGATAAAAAGATGGGGGTTATATCATATTGCATGAATTTATCCCTCTACATCATGTCATCTTGCTTAAGGCATTACTCTGTTCTTATGAACTTAATACTCTAGATGCAGGCAGGAGTCGGTCGATGTGTGGAGTAATAATAGTAGATGCAGGCAGGAGTCGGTCTACTTGTTGCGGACGTGATGCCTATATACATGATCATGCCTAGATAATCTCATAATTATTCGCTTTTCTATCAATTGCTCGACAGTAATTTGTTCACCCACCGTAATACTTATGCTATCTTGAGAGAAGCCACTAGTGAAACCTATGGCCCCCGGGTCTATCTCTTATCATATTTGCTTCCAATCTACTTTTATTTGCATCTTTACTTTTTGCATCTATATTATAAAATACCAAAAATATATTTATCTTATCATATTATCTCTATTAGATCTCAGTTTCGCAAGTGGCCGTGAAGGGATTGGCAACCCCTTTATTGCATTGGTTGCGAGTTCTTTGTTTGTTTGTGTAGGTGCGTGGGACTTTTGAGGAGCCTCCTACTGGATTGATACCTTGGTTCTCACAAAACTGAGGGAAATACTTACGCTACTATTGCTGCATCACCCTTTTCTCTTCAAGGAAAACCAACGCAAGCTCAAGACGTAGCAAGAAGGATTTCTGGCGCCGTTGCCGGGGAGATCTTCGCTCAAGTCAAGAGATACCAAGTACCCATCACAAACTCATCTCCCTCGCATTTACATTATTTGCCATTTGCCTCTCGTTTTCCTCTGCCCCACTTCACCCTTGCCGTTTTATTCGCCCTCTCTTTCCCAATCTCCTCCTCTCTTTTCGTTTGCCTTTTTTCTGTTTGCTTGTGTGTTGGATTACTTGTTGCCATGGCGCAAGATAATACCAAATTGTGTGATTTCTCGAATACCAATAATAATGATTTCCTTAGTACTCCGATTTCTCCTCTTAATGATGTTGAGTCTTGTGAAATCAATACTGCTTTGCTGAATCTTGTTATGAAAGATCAATTTGCCGTCCTTCCTAGTGAAGATGCCGCTACTCATCTAAACAACTTTGTGGATTTGTGTGATATTAAAAAGAAGAAAGATATGGATAACAATATTGTTAAATTGAAGTTATTTCCATTTTCACTTAGAGATCATGCTAAAGTTTGGTTTTCGTCTTTGCCTAAAAATAGTATTGATTCTTGGAACAAGTGCAAAGATGCTTTTATCTCTAAGTATTTTCCTCCCGCTAAGATTATCACTCTTAGGAACGATATTATGAATTTTAAACAACTTGATCATGAGCATGTTCCCCAATCTTGGGAAAGAATGAAATTGATGATTCGCAATTGCCCTACTCATGGTTTGAATTTATGGATGATCATACAAAAAATTTATGCCGGTTTGAACTTTGCTTCTAGAAATCTCTTAGATTCGGCCGCGGGAGGCACGTTTATGGAAATCATGTTAGGAGATGCTGCAAAACTTCTTGATAATATTATGGCTAATTATTCTCAATGGCACACCGAAAGATCTTCTAATAAAAAAGTGCATGCTATAGAAGAAATCAATGTTTTGAGTGGAAAGATGGATGAACTTATGAAATTGTTTGCTACTAAGAATACTCCTCTTGATCCCAATGATATGCCTTTGTCTACTTTGATTGAGAATAATAATGAATCTACGGATGTGAATTTTGTTGGTAGGAATAGTTTTGGAAACAATGCTTGTAGAGGAAACTTTAATGCTAGACCGTTCCCTAGTAATTCCTCTAATAATTATGGAAATTCCTACAATAATTCTTATGGTAATTTTAATAAGATGCCCTCTGATTTTGAGAATAGTGTGAAAGAATTTATGATTTCTCAAAAGAATTTTAATGCTTTGCTTGAAGAAAAATTGCTCAAAGTTGATGATTTGGCTAGGAACGTTGATAGACTTTCGCTTGATGTTGATTCTCTTAAACTTAGATCTTCTTCTCCTAAGCATGATATTAATGAGTCTCTCAAATCCATGAGAATTTCCATTTATGAGTGCAAGGAAAGAACCGCTAGATTGCGTGCTAAGAAAGATAGCTTTATAAAGGCGTGTTCTTCTAGTTTCAATGAAAATAATGATGAAGATCTTAAAGTTATTAATGCGTCTCCTATTATATCTTTGTTTTGCAATATGAATCTTGATAATTATGGGACTAATGATGAGTCAACTTTACCTAGAAGGCGTCCCAAGAATTCAGAGTTTTTAGATCTTGATGCTAAATTTGGTAAAAGTGGGATTGGAGAGGTCATGACTTTAAATAGCATTGAACCCACTATCTCGGATTTCAAGGAATTTGATTATGATAATTGTTCTTTAGAAGGTTGTATTTCCTTGTTGCAATCCGTTGTTAATTCTCCTCATGCTTATAGTCAAAATAAAGCTTTTACCAAACATATCGTTGATGCCTTGATGCAATCTTATGATGAAAAACTTAAGTTGGAAGTTTTATACCTAGAAAACTTAATGATGAGTGGGAACCTACTATAAAGATTAGAATTAAAGATCATGAGTGTTTTGCTTTGTGTGATTTGGGTGCTAGTGTTTCCACAATTCCGAAAACTTTATGTGATATTCTAGGTTTCCATGATCTTGATGATTGCTCTTTAAATTTGCACCTTGCGGATTCCACCATTAAAAAGCCAATGGGAAGGATCAATGATGTTCTCATTGTTGCAAATAGAAATTTGGTGCCCGTAGATTTTATCGTTCTTGATATAGATTGCAATCTTTCTTGCCCTATTATTCTTGGTAGACCTTTCCTTAGAATGATTGGTGCGATTATTGATATGAAGGAAGGGAATATTAGATTCCAATTTCCATTAAAGAAAGGCACGGAGCACTTTCCAAGAAAGAAAATCAAATTACCTTATGAATCTATCACGCGAGCTACTTATGAATTTAGTGCCAAAGATGGCACTACTTAGATCTATCTTCACTTTTATGCCTAGCTAGGTGCGTTAAACGATAGCGCTAGTTGGGAGGCAACCCAATTTTCTTTGTGTTTTTTGTTTTTGTTCCTGTTTAGTAATAAATCTTTCATCTACCTTCTGTTTGATGTGTTTTTATCTTTTAATTAGTGTTTGTGCCAAGTAGAACCTATAGGATAACCTATGATGATAGTTGATTTGATTCTGCTGAAAAATGGAAACTTTGCACGCAAGAATTTAGTTTTGCTAAATCACAGAAACATGATTTTGTGTTGATTATTTTTGCTGCTGATCAATAGACAAATTGTACAGGACTTCCTATTTTGGTAGGATTTTTAGAGTTCCAGAAGTTTGCGTTAGTTACAGATTGCTATAGACTGTTCTGTTTTTGACAGATTCTGTTTTTCGTGTGTTGTTTGCTTATTTTGATGCATCTATGACTAGTAAAATAGTTTATAAACCATAGAGAAGTTGGAATACAGTAGGTTTAACACCAAAACAAATAAATAATGAGTTCATTACAGTACCTTATGTGGTGGTTTTGTTTTCTTTCACTAACGGAGCTTATAAGATTTCCTGTTGAGTTTTGTGTTGTGAAGTTTTCAAGTTTTGGGTAAAGCTTTTATGGACTATGGAATAAGGAGTGGCAAGAGCCTAAGCTTGGGGATGCCCATGGCACCCCAATATTCAAGGATAGCCAAAATCCTAAGCTTGGGGATAGCCAAAATCCTTATATCTTTTGAGCTTGATAGTTTTGCTTTAGTGCTTCACTTGTATCTTTTAGAGCACGGTGGTGACTTAATTTTGAAGAAATTGCTAGTATCTCATGCTTCACTTATATCTTTTTTAGAGTATTTTAGAACAGCATGGTATTTGCTATGGTTACAAAGTTTGTCCTAGAATGATGAGCATCCAAGTTGGGTATAATAAAAACTATCATAGAAAAAGAATTGGATGCTATGATCAATTTGATGCTTGATAATTGTTTTGAGATATGGAGGTAGTGATATTAAAGTCATGCTAGTTGAGGTGATTATGAAAAATACTTGTGTTAAGGGTTGTGATTCCCATAGCATGCACGTATGGTGAACCGCTTTGTGATGAAGTTGGAGCACAATTTTATTTATTTATTGTCTTCCTTATGAGTGGCGGTCAGGGACGAGCGATAGTCTTTTGCTACCAATCTATCCCCCTAGGAGCATGCGCGTAGTGCTTTGGTTTTTGATCACTTCTATATTTTTGCAACAAGTACATGAGTTCTTTTGACTAATGTTGAGTCCATGGATTATACGCACCTCACCCTTCCACCATTGCTAGCCTCTCTTGTGCCGCGCAACTTTCGCCGGTACCATACACCCACCATATACCTTCCTCAAAATAGCCACCATACCTACCTATTATGGCATTCCCATAGCCATTTCGAGATATATTTCCATGCAACTTTCCACCGTTCCATTCATATGACACACATTACTTTTGTCATATTGCTATTTGCATGATCATGTAGTTGACATCGTATTTGTGGCAAGGCCACCTTCATAATTTTCATACATGTCGGTCTTGATTCATTGCATATCCCAGTACACCGCCGGAGGCATTCATATAGAGTCATATCTTGTTCTAGCTTTGAGTTGTAATTCTTGAGTTGTAAATCCATAAAAGTGTGATGATTTTCATTATTAGAGCATTGTCCTAGTGAGGAAAGGATGATGAAGACTATGATTCCCCCACACTCGGGATGAGACTTCGGACTTTACAAAAAGAAAAAAAAAGAAAAAAAAGAGAAAGGCAAAAAAAAGAGAGAAAGGCCAAAGAAAAAAAAGAGAAAGAAGAAGAAAAAAGAGCAAAAAAAATAAAAAAAATAAAATGAGAGAAAAAGAGAGAAGGGACAATGCTACTATCTCTTTTTCCACACTTGTGCTTCAAAGTAGCACCATGATCTTCATGATAGAGAGTCTCCTATGTTGTCACTTTCATATACTAGTGGGAATTTTTCATTATAGAACTTGGCTTGTATATTCCAATGATGGGCTTCCTCAAAATGCCCTAGGTCTTCGTGAGCAAGCGAGTTGGATGCACACCCACTTAGTTTCTTTTGTTGAGCTTTCATATATTTATAGCTGTAGGATCGAAAGTATGTCTAGAGGGGGGGTGATTAGACTACTTGACAATATAAAAATTTATCCTTTTGATTAGGACAAGTTTTTAGCAAGTTCACAATGATGATCAAGTCAAGTATCACCCTACACATGCAATTCTAGAGTATTGGCAGCGGAAAGTAAATTGCACATGTAGTAAAGAGAGGTGGAGAAGAGCAAACGCAATTTGGAGACACGGAGATTTTTTCTCGTGGTTCCGATAGGTGGTGCTATCGTCAATCCACGTTGATGGAGACTTCAACCCACGGAGGGTAACGGCTGCGAGAGTCCACGGAGGGCTCCACCCACGAAGGGTCCACGAAGAAGCAACCTTGTCTATGCCATCATGGCATACGCCCACGGAGGACTAGCCTTACTGGGGTAGATCTTCACGAAGTAGGCGATCTCCTTGCCCTTACAAACTTCTTGGTTCAACTCCACATCTTGACGGAGGCTCCCAAGCGACACCTAACCAATCTAGGAGGCACCACCTCCAAAAGGTAATAGATGGTGTTGGTGATGATGAACTCCTTGCTCTTGTGCTTCAAATGATAATCTCCCCAACACTCAACTCTCCTCACTGATTTGGCTGTGGTGGAAGAAAGGATTGAGTGGAAAGCAACTTGGGAAGGCTAGAAATCAAGTTTCATATGGTGGGAGTGGAGCAACTTGATCTCAACACAAGGGTAGGTAGTTTTCTTCTCAGAAATGTAAGGTAGGAGTGGTAGTTCTTTCTGATGGCTCTCTCCACGAATGAAGTGGAGGTGGAGGGGTATATATAGCCTCCACACAAAATCCAACCGTTACACACATTTGACCAATCTCGGTGAGACCGAAGTTGACAACTCGGTGAGACCGAAAGTTCAAATCTTGTGAACGTTGGGATTTTCGGTGGGACCAAAAATACAATCTCGGTGAGTCCGATTCTTCCAAAGACTAGGGTTTGCCAATCTCGGTGGGACCGACTTTATCATCTCGGTGACACCGATATGATGACGTAAGATTCTGTAACCTTGGCAACTCATGTTTCGTGAGACCGAGTTCGAATCGGAAAATCCGAAGTTTACTAGGGTTTGGCTTATGGTGAGGTGGTTCATCTCGGTGTGGTGAGTTTATGGAATCGGTGGGACCGAGATTACTTATGAGTGTATGTTGGAATGAAAGATTGCTGATGGTTTGGGAGATAGATCACTAAGCACTTTGAGCAACCAGATCATTATCATAACCTCATCCCCTTTTAATAGTATTGGCTTTCCTATAGACTCAATGTGATCTTGGATCACTAAACCAAAAATAGAGTCTTGAGCTTTTGCCAATGCTTTCCTTAGCATTTTGAGGGGTCCACATCTTCAGTCATTGCCATACCCATATCACTGAACTTTCTGAAATGTTCTCAAGAAACTATTAGTTCAATGATATATATGTTGTTATTAATTACCAAAACCACCCGGGGATTAGTTGCACTTTCAATCTCCCCCTTTTTGGTAATTGATGACAACATATAGATCAAAGCTTCGACAAATGATATAATCAAAGAATAATATCGTCGCTTTGAGAAGTATGTGATAAGCAAGAGCTCCCCCTAAATTTGTGCATTATTTAAGATTTGCGTTTGAATGCAAATGCACAATCGATTAGGATCATGGGTTACTCTTCCATGTCACATACATCTTGGTGGAGCGCACAAAATGATAAGAATGAATAGCATGCACCCAAACACCAAGACATGAGTAAATGATCATACAAGATATGAATAGCATATGATAAGCATTAAGCACACATTAAGGCATAGTATGATCAAGCACTCATCAAAGTAGAGCAAACGTAGTATCAAACACATGGAATGTCTCGGAAAACTCAAAAGTATCTCAAAAAGACCGCAAACGAAACGAAAGAGCAAAAGCGAGCACTCTCTCTCTCGAAGTCCTATGATCTATACAATTTCTCCCCCTTTGGCAACAAGTTACCAAAAAGTTCGAAAGGTATAGAGCTAAACGTCACTAGGGACTCTGCTGGCGGCTCTATGCAGGTTGATGGAGTTGAGATAGCTGCATCTGCAAAGGCTTGGTGATGTCCGTGGAGCTGCCGATGGAGCTGTGGGAGGTCTTGAGGTCAGTAGCTCGTGTCTGCATCATTTGGAATAGCAAATGATCTGGGTCTTGTGGGAACCGGAGCAGGCTGCTCATAATCATCTGGACTAGGTCATCCTGCATCTCCTTCATGAGCTCTTCCTTCTCCCTCTTGGCTTCCTCGATATCTGCCTCAAGCTTGTTGACAAGTGACTTGCACTTCATCGACTTGACATCCAGAGCATGGAACTTGTCTTCAACTATCCTCTCAAGACTCTCCCGAGACGCACTATGCTTTGCCAGGCGTAGTTCAATCCTCTGGTAGCCTCAAGGAGCTGTTCTCCAACACTCTTGGGTTTAGCTGCTGCTGCTTCTTCTTCCTTCTCAGCTTTAGCTTGTTTGGCAGCTTCAGACTTTGCTTGACCTTCAACAGACGTGGGATCATCCTCACCATCACAACTTCATTGTCCTCATGCTCAGGCTGCGGTGGCAAGTGGGGTCTATCCAACAAGTAGGTGCCCGTGCCAAACTTGGCATTGATAAGCATCTGAATGTGCGGGGCAAATCCACATGACCTCTTCAGTCTGCTGCAGCCCTCTTGATAGTCTCAACTATCGTGTCCATCACCTTGAAAGGTGCCTTCGATCTAGTATATGCAGCATGTTGATAGAATAGCCTCTTATCATGCGATGATCTCCGGACTTGGGCATCAAGGTATGCCTCGAATTGTGTTCGTGGTAGGGAGACCTGCTCGGAGATGATACACCGAGCCGAGCTTCGAACTCAACATCCTTAGTCGGTACTTCATTGTACATGTTCTTCATAGACTCATGGTTTTTCTTGGGAATTCCATAGACATCAACATCATCTTCTCTTGATATTTGGAGCATTCAGCAAGGCTGCCCATTCTTCAACAGTTGAAGAGAATCTCGACCTTCATCATCCATACAATCTCGCCATCCGGATAGAAATGAGTGTGGCATAGAATTGCATGATCATCTCATCATTCCAATCATCGGGTTTCGACCAACGAACTCAACAACACCACATGCAAGAAAGCTCTCATGCACATGTGGAAAGTAGTCTCTGTGCTTTCATCACAATATACGCCCGATCAACATATCGAGTGTCTGCAACAATGGGCTTCTTGTCCATAAGCACAGCCTCATAGAAATCTTGTTTGCTCTCGGTGTGGAACCTTGGGTCAACAGCAGTCCTTCTCCTCACAAATATGGATCAACTTGTCTCCATAGCCCGAGACCTTTATCCTTTCTTTCCTTCATGTTTTCAGCTCGAGGATGAGCATCATTGTGGATGGCAGCTTCGACGGAGTTTCAAGAATACAGGTGCCTCATCATCCGACTCACCGGTGGCACATTGTCTTTCTTCTTCTCTCAAGCGTGAATGTTTCGATAGTTTTCTTGGGCTTGGCAAAGAGGCTTGGCTTGAGCTGCCTTTCTTTGGAGCTGATGGCTTAGACTTTGAAGGTGCTCCACCTCGATGGCATCTCCCATCAACTTAGGCTTCGAGGAGGCTGGGGTGCTTCCTCATCGTAATCATCATCACCGCTTCATCATGCACAATCCTCTTCCTCTTGGAAGTTTTCTTCACCTTGCTCAAGTTTCTTCTTCCATGCTCAGCTTCTTGGCAACAAAGGACTTCTTCACTTTGTCGGTGCCTTTCTTGGTTTGTTGCCCTTGATGCTCTTTGGCAACCACTTTCCTCTTTGGCTTAGATGAAATCTCTTCCTCAGCTATGAAATCAGAATCTTCTTCATCAGAATTTCTCTTCTTCCTGGCCCTGGTGGCTGCAGGAGGCAAACCACTTGGTGTGCTCCTCTCACCATCATCATAAAAGCTGCTGGCCTCAGGACTAGTGCCTGCCTCTGGAATTTCAGCAATTTGTGACTCAGACCTGTTCTGGCTGTCACTGGCATCTGACATGGCTGACAACCTGTGAATAGATTAGGTGTAGGCAGAGTAGAAGAGTTATCACAAACTGCAGAAGATTTTGCAAAAAAAAATGAGTTCAAATTTCAGTTTTAGGTTTTCACAGAATGCATTTCGGTCAGACCGAGTCTAAAAGTCGGTGAATCCGAAGTGTCTAAACAGAACCATTCACACCACTTTCGGTTGGACCGAAATGGGTTTCGGTCTAGCCGAGAACACTAGGGTTTCACTAAATTCTCATTTCGGTCGTACCGATTTGCACAACTCGGTTGGACCGAAAAGTGCAGTGCAATGGCCAGAAGCCAAATCGGTCATACCAAGAATGTAGAATCGGTCTCACCGAGATGTGTTCGGCGGAAACCTAACCCTAAAACTTTTACTCGAATTTCGTTCTAAGAACTAATCTGCTGGATAGGAAGATCTCAAACGTGGCAAGAAGCTAGGCAAACAAATCGTGCATAGAATCGGAGGTTGAAGACGAGAGGATCAAACTCACCCTAACTTGGTGGAGTTTTCTCGGCGGCAACGGCGCGAGAGATTGTCCGCTGACGGCGACGGAGACCATGGCGAAAAGCCTGAAAGCGACGGCACGGAGACGATCCGGAGACCACGGCGACGGCAAAGAAAGGGTTTGGGGCGAGGCGTTTGAAGAAAGAATCAATGCGCTGCCCCCTCGTATATATACCCTTTAGTCATGTCGGTGGGACCGAGTTGTAAAACTTCGGTGGCACCGAGATGGTTAATCGCAAGCGATTACTCACTTGATCACGCCGAAAATTGCAACTCGGTTTCACCGAGGTGAAAACCTAGATCAATCCAAGTGCTTTCGGTCTGTCCGATTTTGAGTGGGTTGGTATGACCGAAAATACTTAGAAGGTTTTGGAAGTTAAGCTTTTGACGGATCGGTGGCTCCGAGTGCTCCTCACTCGGTGTGTCCGAAAAAGACTTGATCAAAGTTTGTGATATAAGCATGAATAGAGTTTGAGACAAGAAAGCATAGATAGCTAGGGGAGGAACTTAGGCATTCTTGTCCATCCATTTGGAAAAAAAATATCCAAAAGACCATAGCAACAAATGGATGTCCTCGAATGGATAAAATTATGCATCCAACATGCTCACACAATAAGATAGCAAATGAAATATGTGTCAAACATGCACAATCAAAACACTAGCAGCTAGCACACAATTTGTCGATGACTAGGTCATCTATATATGAGTATATTGACTTAGGAGTCAAATGAGAACATTTGATCATAGGTCATACTCTTCGTTTAAGGACAAGTGGGATTACCACTTTTACATAAAGCATTAATGTGTTCACACCATTTGAAGATGCTTTAGCTCAAATCTTTAGAGCTAAGCTCCCCCTTGATGTGAGAACCCCTTTTAAAGGGTCAAACTAACCTTGGGTTGTCGTAGAAGACTTCATGTAGATGTTGAAGATGTGGATGCTCAATGTTGATGAAGATCATCAAGAGTTGGGAGCAATCCTTTGGATTCGGGCACTTTCAATACCTACATGGGTTAGTCCCACAAGGAACAAACAAGGATATCCATGGACATAGATTGAAGTACACAATAGATGATGTCCACGAAAGCAATGATTACCTTGTCCTTGACTTACCAACAAGAGGGTTTGTGACTCCATGAACTAGTGCAAGATGTGGAAGTTGATTGCACAAGTTCTTGCCAAAATGAATGTGAGTGAAGTATGTTGGCGGAGTCACCCTCAAGAACTCTCTAGTTCTTCTTCTTCGATCCACATCATCTTGATGGGAATCCTTGGGGTTGTAGTTGAGCTTGACGAAGTAGAACTTGACGCTTCCTTGGGAACCCACTTGACCATGGCCTTAGGTGCTTCAATAAATGCATCAATCTCCTCTTGAAGCTTGTCCTTGCCTTTTAGCTTGTGGTCTTGTGGTGGAAGGTCATCTTGAGCTTGTTCCACATTGGAAGAAGTAGGATCATACTTCTCCTTTTGAGAAACAAACTTTGGAGTGGGATATTGACCTTCTTCCCATTCAACACCCTCGGCGTTGAACTTTCGCTCAAAACCAATTCCTTGATTCTTCCGTGCCTTCCTTGCTTGCGAACAATTTCCTCAAAGTTCTTGCTTCCGCAAGGCTCTTGTAGACACCTTTCTATAATCCCTTTCAATAAACTATTTTCTTGCTCAAGTGTAACTTGGCTTGAAACATTGTTAGTGGAATCAAGAGAACTACTAGAAGCAACAATATTGGATTTAGCATGGTTATTGTTACTACTAGATGAAGAATTTTTCTTATGCTTGTCATGCTTAGTTTTAATAGATGGCAAGAAATTAGACAAGAGAAGTCGTTTGGCAAGATATGAAGAACTCTTCTTTCGAAGATCGTCATTGATAGCTTTTAGAAACTCATGTTCTTGCTCTAGATTGAGCTTCTCGAGCGTAGCTTCTCATGAGATCTTAGGAGCTCTCTATGATCTTCTTGAGTTGTTTCATGAGCTAACTTAAGAGTGTTTAGTTCTTTAGTTAGACGCTCAATCTCCTTCATAGCATTGTCATTCGACTCTTCTCGACTATAAAGACTACTAGCATGTTCATCATTACTAGGCTCACTAGATTTGTCATGTAAAAGCTCATCTTCACCAAGCAAGTCATCCTCATCACTATCAAAGTCGATAAATTCAGGGTGTGATACCTTGGGGCCTTTAGCCATGAAGCATCTTCCAATTCCCTCATTTGGTGAATCAAATAAGTCATAGGAGTTGGAGTTGGAGGATACGAGAGCAAGACCGCAACACCTTCATCTTGATCAGATTCGAGTTGGAGTGATAGCTTCTTTCGAGTGATTGTCGAGTCGGAGCCGAGACCCATTCACCTACATGAGCTTGATGTTTTCTTCTTGTATAGCTCCTTGATGACTTGTCTTTCCTTTCCGAATCCTTGCTTCTCCGAGAGGATCTTCGTTCATAACGATCATCTCTACTCCTTCTCTCTTTCCGAGGTGACTCTTCTCTTGAGCTTCTTCTTCTTGGAGATTCTTCTCTTCTCTTGTGGAGAGTCGAACACTCATTTGAGTAGTGTCCGGGTCTTCCACAATTGTAGCAGTTTTGATCACGACTAGAAGATCTCTTTTCATCATATGATCTAGACTTTGAGCTTCTTTCCTTGCTTCTACTCTTGTAGAATTTGTTGAAGTTCTTCACCATTAGGCTTATCTCTTCATTGGAAACTAGCTTGTCACTTGAGGTTGTGGGAGCATCACATGTAGCTTTGTAAGCACCACTTGACTTGTTGTGAAGCTCTTCCTTATCTTTAAGTGTCATCTCATGAGCAACAATTCTTCCAATGACTTGGTAGGCTTGAGATTCTTGTAGTTTGGCATCATTTGGATCAAAGTGCATACGGTGTCATACTTTCCATCCAAAGCTCGAGAATCTTCTTGATGATGAATCGGTCGGTCATTTCTTCGCTTCCTAAGCCGGCAATCTCATTTGTGATGAGAGCAAGCCTAGAGTACATTTCAGCGACTCCTTCACCTTCCTTCATCTTGAACTTGTCAAGTTGACCTTGAAGAACATCTAGCTTTGATTCCTTCACGGACTCTATACCTTCGTGCATTTCACCAAAGTATCCCAAATCTCTTTTGCATTCTCAAGACGGCTGATTTTGTTGAACTCCTCGACACAAAGCATTGAAGAGAATGTCACAAGCTTGAGCATTGTTTTGCAACATCCGCAATTCATCCGCAGTAGCTTCACGATCCGAACTTTTCCTTCCTCAAGAACTCACCTTGCAAGCCAACACAAATAATGCCCCATGCGGCGGGGTTATGTCCAAGAATATGCATTTTCATTTTATGCTTCCAACTAGCAAAATTTGAACCATCAAAGTAAGGACCTCTCTTAAAATTACCCTCACTAGACGCCATACTCTCCTAGGTTGTGAAACCAAGCTTATGGAGTCCAATGCAATGGAAACCAATCCAATGGAGACCAAAGCTCTGATACCACTTGTAGGATCGAAAGTATGTCTAGAGGGGGGGTGATTAGACTACTTGACAATATAAAAATTTAT
The DNA here is from genome assembly GCA_021437245.1 of Aegilops speltoides. Classification (NCBI taxonomy): domain Eukaryota; kingdom Viridiplantae; phylum Streptophyta; class Magnoliopsida; order Poales; family Poaceae; genus Aegilops; species Aegilops speltoides. The sequence goes on along the minus strand of CM038142.1, from coordinate 301,926,549 downwards.
CCTTTTGATTAGGACAAGTTTTTAGCAAGTTAAAAATGATGATCAAGTCAAGTATCACCCTACACATGCAATTCTAGAGTATTGGCAGCGGAAAGTAAATTGCACATGTAGTAAAGAGAGGTGGAGAAGAGCAAACGCAATTTGGAGACACGGAGATTTTTTGTCGTGGTTCCGATAGGTGGTGCTATCGTCAATCCACGTTGATGGAGACTTCAACCCACGGAGGGTAACGGCCAGAGAGTCCACGGAGGGCTCCACCCACGAAGGGTCCACGAAGAAGCAACCTTGTCTATGCCATCATGGCATACGCCCACGGAGGACTAGCCTTACTGGGGTAGATCTTCACGAAGTAGGCGATCTCCTTGCCCTTACAAACTTCTTGGTTCAACTCCACATCTTGACGGAGGCTCCCAAGCGACACCTAACCAATCTAGGAGGCACCACCTCCAAAAGGTAATAGATGGTGTTGGTGATGATGAACTCCTTGCTCTTGTGCTTCAAATGATAATCTCCCCAACACTCAACTCTCCTCACAGATTTGGCTGTGGTGGAAGAAAGGATTGAGTGGAAAGCAACTTGGGAAGGCTAGAAATCAAGTTTCATATGGTGGGAGTGGAGCAACTTGATCTCAACACAAGGGTAGGTAGTTTTCTTCTCAGAAATGTAAGGTAGGAGTGGTAGTTCTTTCTGATGGCTCTCTCCACGAATGAAGAGGAGGTGGAGGGGTATATATAGCCTCCACACAAAATCCAACCGTTACACACATTTGACCAATCTCGGTCAGACCGAAGTTGACAACTCGGTGAGACCGAAAGTTCAAATCTTGTGAACGTTGGGATTTTCGGTGGGACCGAAAATACAATCTCGGTGAGTCCGATTCTTCCAAAGACTAGGGTTTGCCAATCTCGGTGGGACCGACTTTATCATCTCGGTGACACCGATATGATGACGTATGTTTCTGAAGCTTGGCAACACTAGTTTCGTGAGACCGAGTTTGGAATCGGAAAAACCGAAATTACTAGGGTTTGGCTATATGGCTGAGGTGGTTCATCTCGGTGTGACTGATTTTATGGAATCGGTGGGACCAAGATTACTTATGAGTGTATGTTGGAATGAAAGATTGCTGATGGTTTGGGAGATAGATCACTAAGCACTTTGAGCAACCAGATCATTATCATAACCTCATCCCCTTTTAATAGTATTGGCTTTCCTATAGACTCAATGTGATCTTGGATCACTAAACCAAAAAATAGAGTCTTGAGCTTTTGCCAATGCTTTCCTTAGCATTTTGAGGGGTCCACATCTTCAGTCATTGCCATACCCATATCACTGAACTTTCTGAAATGTTCTCAAGAAACTATTAGTTCAATGATATATATGTTGTTATTAATTACCAAAACCACCCGGGGATTAGTTGCACTTTCAATAGCTCTAGTGCATCCGTTGCATGGCAATCCCTACTCACTCACATTGATATCTATTAATGAGCATCTCCATAGCCCGTTGATACGCCTAGTTGATGTGAGACTATCTTCTCCTTTTTTTCTTCTCCACAACCACCATTCTATTCCACATATAGTGCTATGTCCATGGCTCACGCTCATGTATTGCGTGAAAGTTGAAAGAGTTTGAGATTATTAAAGTATGAAACAATTGCTTGGCTTGTCATCGGGTTGTGCATGATTAAATACTTTGTGTGATGAAGATAGAGCAACAGCCGACTATATGATTTTGTAGGGATAACTTTCTTTGGCCATGTTATTTTGAGAAGACATGATTACTTTGATTAGTATGCTTGAAGTATCAGTATTTCTTATGTCAATATGAACTTTTATTTTGAATCATTTGGATCTGAACATTCATGCCACAATAAAGAAAATTACATTAAGAATTATGCTAGGTAGCATTCCACATCAAAAATTCTGTTTTTATCATTTACCTATTCGAGGACGAGCAGGAATTAAGCTTGGGGATGCTTGATACGTCTTCAACGTATCTATATTTTTTTGATTGTTCCATGCTATTATATTACCCCTTTTTGGATGTTTATCGGCTTTATTTTACACATTTATATCATTTTTGGGACTAACCTACCAACCGGAGGCCCAGCCCGTATTGCTGTTTTTTGCCTATTTCAGTATTTCGAAAAAAGGTATCAAACGGAGTCCAAACGGAATGAAACCTTCGGGAGCGTGATTTTTGGAACGAACGTGATCTAGAGAACTTGGAGTTCAAGTCAAGAAGCAGCCGAGGCGGCCACGAGAGGGTAGGGTGCGCCCACCCCTACAGGGTGCGCCCCCTGTCTGGTGGGCCCCTCGGGCGGCCACCGACATACTTCTTCCTCCTATATAAGCCTACGTACCCCGAAAACATCCAGGGAGCCAACGAAACACAATTTCCACCGCCGTAACCTTTTGTATCCACGAGATCCCATCTTGGAGCCTTCATCGGTAACCACGGAGGGGGAATCGACCATGGAGGGCTTCTACATCAACACCATAGCCCCTCCGATGAGTTGTGAGTAGTTTACCACAGACCTTCGGGTCCATAGTTATTAGCTAGATGCACTACAAAAAATATACACTTCCGTGATGATACGTGTTTGTCACAGTAGGTCGCGTTTTTTGTCATGCATGTACATCCATGACAAATTTATGACAGAATCGAGATAGTCATACCTATGATGTCATAGAAGTGTTCGATGACATTACCAAAATTATCATCACAGAAGTGTCCACTTCCATGACGATAAATCACGCGTCACAGAAGTGCTTTCGTCAAGGGTGACCGACATGTGGCATCCACCATAACGGAACGCCGTTAAGCTATCGGGTCAGGTTTTGGATCCGATAACCCGTTAACAGCCCTGACCAATGGGGATTTTCCACATGTAAAATCATCATTGGCTGGAGGAAACACGTGTCGGCTCATTGTTGGGACAGATGTCATCCACTCATTGGATGTATACGCCTATGATACGTCGACACGTGGCACGACCCAACAAAGGCCCATTCCTATGAAAAGGTCGCCCGCTTGACTTGGTCAAAAGGTGACGGGCGCCCATGGAAAGCTTTGTTAACGGCTGTTAGCATATAGCCCATTTATAGCCCGCTAACCCAAGGCCCGTTCGCCCTATCCGAATTAGGCCCATGAGCGCCATCTAGGCCATCCAATATGATTCCAAATTTTCGCTTCGGCCCATGTATGGCCCATGACGTCTTCGCCCATATGAGGCCCTATGTAACTCTTGGCCTATTAACGCCCGTGGTGAAACCGCCCGCAATGAACAAAGTATTACTTTAGACCCAATAACGGCCGTGGTGAAACCGCCCGTAATGAACAAAGTATCGCTTTATTACCCATTAAGGGCCCGTTATTCATTGGGCTGTTTCAGCCCATGTTATCTTCGGCCTTCTCGAGCCCATTTATTCTTGGGCTCATTTGCAAGATTCGGTTACTTACGGCTCACATCGCTATTTTTCGCTTGTGGGCCAAATTCAGCCCGTCGTTACTGATCGGCCCGCTTTGTGGTCCGTTAGTCTATTGGGCCATTTTCATAGCATCACCAACACGGCCTATTAACGCCCGTTATGGTCACCAATAAAACGTATGATTTCCATTATAGGTCTGCTCACGCCCATTAAAGGCCAGTACAAGACCCATAAATGAGTCTGCGGCCCATGGATCCTACGTGACGTAGAAGGCCCATGGATCCTGCGAGACGTAGAAGGCCCATGGACACTGTGAGACGTAGAAGGCCCATGGATCCCGCGAGACGTAGAAGGCCCATGGATCCTACGAGAGGTAGAAGGCCCATGGTCGGGCGAGTTGGCCCCCGTTTGAATGATATAGCATATTCAAAGAATTATCCTACTCAATACTATCACCTCTAAAAAGCATACACTATACAACAAAGAGATCAAGGCATAGAAAGGTAGAATAATCCTACACTATACAATAAAGAAATTACAGCCGATTATACCCACTGGGCATCATGGTATGGCACAGGTGATAATAAAGCATACATAAACAACAAATTACATACACTGGGCAAATACGGCTCATACATCATGGACGCGCATCAACTTAACTCCATTTGAACTATAATCTCTTCGTAAAATAGGATTGGCGGATTCAGATAGCACAAATTTCAGATCGCAAAATCTCCAATTCCTTCATGGTTACCTCGGTGTCTTGTTTCATTTTTTGACTCCTGCATCTAATACCGCATGTCCAGCCTCAACTTGTTGATTATACGTTGACAATCATGTACACGTTGTCTTGCCACCTCTAGTTGATGCTCGAGAACATTAGCACATTCCAATTCCAATCCATAATCATTCGATAACGCCATGCTTGCCGCCGCAGATTTTTGTGTTGATGTCACTTCATCCGAAATGTTTCGTAAGTACACATGACTAGGGCAAAATATAGTTACAACGATGGAAGCGAACAAGACACTATTTTGTACTACATGGCAAAACAGGACTAACAATAATGTTACACGTCACTTTCACAAAAATGTTACACATCATGAAGCATAAGCGGTGATATTTTAAAAATTATAAAAAGATAGTCATGCAGCCTGCATACAGAATCCTCTTAGCTCACCAGAGGAGCATGATGTTGGGGCCCAATCGAAAACACGCATAAGTTACAAATTTAGACAACACGCTATGTATAAGTAAGCAAGCAATTGGCCATTCTGCACCTCAATTAAAGTCTTAGGGAGCATAATGAACAGCAGAGGGTTTCATACAAACATACTACAAAGCAGCAAAACTACGCAATCATTAGCATAGTATAAACTAGATTGTGAGCCTCATGCAATAGTAGTTGGTTAATAGACTTCAAAGCTTCAGGCACACTTCGGCAGAGTAATTAAATGGTAAGGCCTTTAATTATGTCAACTAATAGTGATACAAGTACCGAACATCAGGCATAATTATTTGGGCATCTCATTAAGTGAGGACAAATAAAGCAATTGAAAAGAGAAAATTAACTATGGCTGAAACAAACAAGGAATTGAACTATTGAGTTGCATACAGTGACTTACCTTAGTAGGTGAAGAGTCTCAGTGCAGCTCCTACTTCTCTTGCAAGGCTCCTTCCTAACATCTTGTACTTGGAAATTCTCAATCTTATCTTCATTGCACCCCCTCTGCAAGGTGACACAAACTAGTTACTCGCCTCCTTGGAAGATAAATATGCATACTTTCTAGTCTGTGAACACAAAAGGATGAGATTATAACAAAACAACACCACATAATGAAACATGCCGCATCTCTTGCACATGCACACAATGAAATGAGCATTTACTATGTCTGCACTATGTAAAAACTAGGCATACCTTCGAACTGGATCTCGAGGTACTCTTGGAGAGCCTATTGTAGTGTACAGCCAAACCTTTATTCACCTATGAGTTAGACAAGACCCCACTACAACAGCCCTGAGTGTTTAAATCATTGACAAGCTCTGTTAGAGTGTTAGGTCAAGAACAACAAGTAATCAAAGCAAACAATCCTAGTATGGCTGGCTGATGCAAACAAGCAATTGAACAGATGTGTGAGCAAATCTTACATATCAAGAAAAGAAGCAAAGAAGGAGGCTTAAAAACCATCACCTGACTGACCAGATTTAAGGGGCATTTAAACATCATGTGCAACGTATGAACTAACATAAACATTGCATATTCCAGATACTACAATGGAATGCACATGTATTAGGTTATGCCATGTATGATGATGCCTAAATGTACAGATAGCAGGCAGGAGTGATTCATCATTGCATGCACAATTGAATTACAGGTTAAGGGCCAGTTCGATTCCGCCTTTTCAGGGTATATTGTCAAAATAAGCCATAAAAGATGTAAAGAAGTCATTTTTGAGTTATGGGCTTGGGCTTAACTAATTTCGCTTTGGAGGGGGGTGTTTCGGGTAGAACCTCACTAAAAATTGAAGGGAAGGGGAATAGTGAATGACTTTGTTGTCTGCCTATATTACACTCAAAATGCAACTACTAACGCTTGTGTCACACCTGACCCTCAACTAAAAACAAACACACAAGCATTCATTGCCCTGCCCGCTTGCATCTCCTCTCCCTTTCCTCTACTCGATCCCCGCTGCAAAGACTAGGGTTCCTCCAAAGGAGCCGTCGCCATCGGTCCCATCTGCCCGGTCTCGACGATGCTATGTCCATCTAGGCTACATGGCCGGCGGGTAGGGGCAAATCTCCCTGGCTGCTCCTCCCTCTGGCGCCGCCCCTCATTCTCATGGTCTCCAGCAGCTGCTCCACTGTGGTTCGTCCAACGCACTACTCCAGCGGGCGCTGCACAACTACGACTGATGCCACACTACGGCAGAAGGCACCTTGTTCCCCCTCCCCTCCTCCCAGGGCATGGCCATGAGGTGTTGTTGAAGGATGAGCTCATCCAACAAGGTGAGGATCTCCTCTGATTTTCTGCCAAATTTTCATTCTGATCCACTATACGATGAATTGCTATGAGCTGCTTCTGCTGCTGCTATATGATGCATTGCTATGAGCTGCTCCTGCTGTTGCTATATGATGAATTGCTATGAGCTGCTGCTGCTGTATGATGAGTTGCTATGAGCTGCTATTGCTGCTATATGATGAATTGCTATGAGCTACTGCTGCTGCTATATGATGAGTTGCTACAAGCTCCTCCTGCTGCTGCTATATGATGAATTGCTATGAGCTGCTCCTGTTGCTGCTATATGATGAGTTGCTATGAGCTGTTGCTGGTATATGATGAATTGCAGACTGCTGCTGCTGTATGATGAGTTGCTATGAGTTGTTGCTGCTGCTATATGATGCTTTCAGGTGGTGCTGCTATATGATAATAACCAGCCACTTGGACCATCGAATTTCAACAAATAATTGTTCTTCATTTAAATGTGGGTCATGCGTTCTTCGTTTAAATTAGGCAATGGGATCTCTATGGAAAACATTGACCACCGTAGATTGTGCCAAGTAGATGATATCTTTGTATTTGCATTTTGAGCAAATAGTGATGGTCTGTTTTCCTATCATATTAATTACTGCACCGGGTTCAATTTGTGATGTTTGCAAGTCAAATTAATTTCCATATGTGCAGCAAAATGAAAAATATATATAATGCAATCTAGACTTTCCACTGATCATACCAAAGATAAGCTGAAAACGCAATGGAAAGAACTGGTTGGCGTATTACATGGAGCTTATATTCACGGGTGCTTATTTTCTTAGGATAACTCATAATAACTGTCCCTAAGAAACTTGGCTAATAGAACTGGCATACATATAACATGTCACAATGATTGCAATGGAGGAGTGACATACCATAGCACACTGTATAGGCTCACCGCTGCCTCTCCTTTTTTTGCAATGTTCCATGAAATTGCCACATACATCTTGTACTTTTTCATTGTGTAACCCTATCTGCAAGTTGACACGGCTAATTTCAGACATCTCTACATGATACTACATTGCATATCCCTTGCATATTTAAACCACCAATTAACGATTGTGTGCGTATCCATAAACTAGCCATGACTCAGATGTTTGGACTAGCAGGGCACTCTAAGGGAGCCTATAGTGCAATGGAATTCCTACATGCCACCTACGATTTTGTGTAATGTAACGCCTCTGTTCCTAAATATATGTCTTTGTAGAGATTCCAGATGGACCACATACGATGTATATAGATGCATTTTAGAGTGTAGATTCACTCATTTTGCTCGTATGTAGCCTAGAGTGAAATCTCTAGAAAGACTTATATTTAGGAACGGAGGTGCGAGGTAGTATCATGTATGACATCTACATATCTAATTTAGCAGCCAGAGTAGAAATCATTGTCTCGCACAAAGGATTATTGGTGAAAATCCTAGCAAAGCACGCCGGCGAGCCGTAACAATACAAGAGAGAGAGAGAGAGACGCGCTTACAAGATCATAGCAATGCCTCACTCCAGGATCTTGGTTGGCCAAGCTGTTAGATCCAGAAGAAACATCGTCCTTGTAGTTTTTGCCAGCTGCATGACAGGTAACAGCGACCGGTTACTATATTTGAAGTATATCGGGCAGGTGATGCTGGACGGGTTTAAAGGTGACAAGTACCTAGGCCGTGGAGGGTTCTTGGCATCTCTCCAGATGGTGGGAATCAGGTTAGAAACGTCGAGGGTGATGACGTTGCGCTGGCTGTCGGGGTCCGGTAAGGAGATCTAGAACCGTCGAGTAGGGTGTTTGTGGAGCGGCTCCGGTAGGGTGGACTACGGTGTGGGCGAAGCAGATCTGTGGCCGTGGACGAGGGTGTAGGTGAAGCTGCTCCGGTGGTTGGGTTAAGGATGGTGTCGACGACGCGGATCTGCGGCCGTGGACAGGGCGTCAGAAGCTGCTCCGGTGGTTGGGTTAAGGATGGTGTCAACAATGCGGATCTGCGGCCGTGGACAGGGCGTCAGAAGTTGCTCCGGTGGTTGGGTTAAGGGTGGTGATGATGATGCGGATCTGCGGCCGTGGACGGGGCGTCAGAAGCTGCTCCGGTAGGTTGGATGAGAGTGCGAGGAAGCGGATCTGAGGCCGTGGACTTGTGAGTTGGCAAAGCGGCCCCGGTAGGGTTGAGAATGGTATAGGCGAAGCTACTCCGGTAGGGTTGACGCTATTGTCAGCGAAGCGGCTCCGGTAGGGTTGAGGAAGGTGTCGGCAAAGAGGATCAGAGGCCGTCAACAGGGGCGTCAGTGGGGCGGCTCCGGGGGGTGTGGACGAAGCGTCACTGATGGGGAGTACGAGCCGCTGCAGATGCACGGCGGTTGACAAGAGTACCGGGGAAGCAGATCCGGCGCCGTGGACACGGCCGGCACTGAATGGGCTGTGGTACAGTGGTGGATGAGCAGTCTACTTGTTTCTAGGAGAGGTGGGAGGGGTAGATGCGGCCGCAGAAGCAGATCTGGCGAGGTGGACGCCGCTGGCAGTGAATGGGCTATGGTACGCCGGTGGATGAGCAGTCTAGGGTTTCGAGAGGGGAGGGGAGAAAGGGCGATGAAGTACGAACGTCGTGATGTAAGATGCTCTGGTGATGTGGAGTTAGTCGTTTTTGGAGGGGGGAGAGGAAATGGGGTGCCGTGTAGTGGGGGAACCGAAGTTACCAAAGCAGCCCGACCTATCATGTAGATGAGGGCGATATTGTAATCGTTGGTCTCCGTGCACCAAGGACAAAGGGGATTTCGCATGCTAAAGACTAAGGTGGCGGAAATTTTAGAAGGAGGCGGAGATTTTGCCCCATGGATCGCTCATATCTAGTTTCAACTAATTTTGGACCGTGCTAGCGGGAAGGTCATGCTAGACTGTGTACACGGGCACGCGTCGTGATTAATAACCGTGAAGTCCACCCCAGAAAAAAAAGGCAATAACTCGGGATGATGCGCCGATAACTTGGACGTTCACACGGGCGCGGCCAATCGTACGGGTGTAGTGGCGCGTTCACAAAAAAGGGATCAAACGTTCATCCTATGTATTTCTCGTGTAAATAGATAATTTAGTGCCATTGGTTATTTACTTTAAACATAATGCATTGACGTGTTAGTGTAGAGGCGCACAAAAAGAAATGGATATTGTAGTTAGCTACTTAAAAGTGTTACCTCATATGATTACATAGCCTCCATTTCATAAATTATGAACTGTTGAATTCATATATGAATATTACATATATTACTTCAAAATAGAAACTTAAATCATCCAAGACTAATGAATTTGAATGCAAGAGTAAAAATGGTGCATGTGCATGATAGCTACATTGGTTGTTTGAAGAAACATCACTGTAACTTTGGCATGCACAACTGAAAAAGGTTTATTTAAATAGAAGAAAATGTGATATGTGAGTGTCCAATCTTTATAACGTTGAATCGATATTGTACCTTTGGCCACGATATGAAGTAGATATTGACTTATGTTCAAGCGATGCACGTCCACGGTCGCTAGATAGTGATACGTGAATGAATTGTGCAATCTCTCTCACACGCATACATATCTCATTTCCGTGTGGGCATCGGAATCACACACGCGCACTTCGTGTATTTCTCTCCCTCCGTCAGGGTTAGATTCGTCTTTCTACCCCGTCCTACAAGTCTCTCACACAGAAACACACACACTCTCTATGTCTAACACGCCCACCCCTTTAATTCCACCTACCCACAGCCACTAATGTCTCAAAGTATAATAATGTCTCTCACACATATGCTATCTACCTATCCCTTAATATAGCTAGATATGTGTCACACAAACTCCTTCTCCCTACTAGCAAGATGCCCATGGCGTTGCACAGAACATCAAGATGCATTTGTATGAGAATTTTATCTTGTGGGAGAAAAGGATGAACGAGGGAATGCCTTATTTGCAAATGCGGAGAGGGGTGTGGGTATCTTTTTGCAAAATTGCCATATTTTCCTTCATGTCCGTCGGATATAAATCGGATGGCCTATATTGCGAGATGGCAGAACACCATCATCACCAACTCTGTTTTTTATAAGAGTAGAGATATGTGAGTGTCACCGCCCCCCCCCACACACACCCACACTTCCCAACACCAAGGAGTAGGGTGACACCTCGATCTTGATACTAATCTATCGACCGCTTCTCTCTCAAACATACACACACACACTACCCGACACCAAGGAGTAGGGTGACACCTCGATCTTGATACTAATCTATCGACTGGATTCTCTCTCAAACATACACACACACACACACACACACACACACACACACACACACACACACACACTACCCGGCACTGAAGGAGTAGGGTGGCACATCAATCTTGATAATAATCTATCGACTCCTCTTTCAAACACACACACATACTCGCTAGTTGTGCCTCTGTGCCTACCACAGACACTCGACACGTCTTTCTCTCCCTCCCCCAACAATGACAGCGTAAGGGTGACAACTCGATCCGATCATAATCATCAATTGGTTTCTCTCTCAAACATTGTGTCTCGGTGCCTCGCTCGGTAGCCCCCTTGATATGTAGACTTCTCACAAGACAACCAGTAGTGACGATGACGCTGAACCCAGTGTGCCTTGTTTTTACCGGCCTCATGTGATAGTTTTCACCCTATTTTCTGTTAATTAACAAGGCAACCTTTTCTTTGTTACTACTAGTGAATCTGAAATCATTCGGGGCAGACATAGAACATATCACTTCAACCCAATTATCGCAACAACTACTTTAAAACAAATTAGCTAGCTGCCCGTGCATTGCACGGAACATCAAGATGCATTTGTATGAGTAGTTTATCTTGTGAGAGAAAAGGCTGGACGAGGGAAGGCCTTATTTTCGAACGTGGAGAGACGTGTGGGTATATTTTTGCAAAATTGCCATAGTTTCTTTCCTATCCGTTAGATATAAATCCGACGGCCTATATTGCAGGATGGCACGCACACCATCATCACTAACTCTGTTTCTACTCCCTCGTCCGAATACTTGTCATCAAAATGGATAAAAATAGATGTATCTAAAACTAAAATACGTCTAGATACATTTCCTTTTATCCATTTTGATGACAAGTATTTCCGGATGGAGGGAGTATTTGTCTTTTTAGAGATTTCAACAAGTGACTACGACCGGACCTTACCAACATACTTGAAAGCACATTTGCTCCCTGGGTGGTTTTGGTAATTAATGACAACATACTTTGTGGTTGGACTAATGCTTTTATCAAGTATGTTTCAGGAAAGTCAATCACATTGGCATGGCAAAAGGACTGAAGAGGTGGACCCCTAAAATGCTAAGGCAAGCATTGGCAAAAGCTCAAGACTTCATTTTTGGTTTAGTGATCCAATATCACATTGAGTCCATAGGAAAGCCAATACTATTAAAAGGGGATGAGGTTATGATAATGATCTGGTTGCTCAAAGTGCTTAGTGATACATCTCCTAAACTATCAGCAACTCTCACTTCCATAATACACTCATAAGTAATCTCGGTCCCACCGATTCCTAAACTCAGTCACCGAGATGAACCACCTCACCATATAGCCAAACCCTAAAATCTCGGATTTTCGATTACGAACTCGGTCTCACGAAACTTGTGTTGCCAAGCTTCAGAACCTTCATCATCAAATCGGTGTCACCGAGATGATGAAGTCGGTCCCACCGAGATTGGCAAACCCTAGTCTTTGGACGAATTGGACTCACCGAGATTGTATTTTCGGTCCCACTAAAATCCCAACGCTCACATCGTTTTGAACTTTCGGTCTCACCGAGTTGTCAACTTCGGTCCGACCGAGATTGGTCAAATGTGTGTAACGGTTGAATTTTGTGTGGAGGCTATAAATACCCTCCACCCCCTCTTCATTCGTGGAGAGAGCCATCGAAAGAACTACCACTCCTACCTTACATTTCGAGAAGAAAACTACCTACCCTTGTGTTGAGATCAAGTTGCTCCACTCCCACCATATGAAGCTTGATCTCTAGCCTTCCCAAGTTGCTTTCCACTCAATTCTTTCTTCCACCACAGCCAAATCGGTGAGGAGAGTTGAGTGTTGGGGAGATTATCATTTGAAGCACAAGAGCAAGGAGTTCATCATCACCAACACCATCTATTACCTTTTGGAGGGTGGTGCCTCCTAGATTGGTTAGGTGTCGCTTGGGAGCCTCCACGAGATGTGGAGTTGAACCAAGAAGTTTGTAAGGGCAAGGAGATCGCCTACTTCATGAAGATCTACCCCAGTAAGGCTAGTCCTCCGTGGGCGTATGCCATGATGGCATAGACAAGGTTGCTTCTTCGTGGACCCTTCGTGGGTGGAGCCTCCGTGGACTCTCGCAGTTACCCTCCGTGGGTTGAAGTCTCCATCAACGTGGATTGACGATAGCACCACCTATCGGAACCACGAGAAAAATCTCCGTGTCTCCAAATTGCGTTTGATCTTCTCCACTTCTCTTTACTACTTGTGCAATTTACTTTCCGCTGCCCATACTCTAGAATTGCATGTGTAGTATGCTACTTGACTTGTGTGATATGCAAAATCTGCCAAAAACTTGTCTTTGTCAAAAGGCATAATTTTTATCTTGTCGAGTAGTCTAATCACCCCCCCTCTAGACACTCTCACCTTCTTCGATCCTACAATTGGTATCAGAGTTTTGGTCTCCATTGCTTTGGTTTACACACCATTGGAGGAAGATGGACGTGTCTACGTTTGGGAGTGTTAGTCATAGAGTGCCTATTCTTGATGGAGTGTCCTATAACTCGTGGAGGATTGAAATGCTTATTATCTTTAAGAGGTATAACTTGCGCAAATATGTTGAAACCCCATATGTACCTCCATTTGACCCCTTGCACCCTACCATGGATGAAGAGCTTGATTTGCTTCGTAATCTTAGAACTGTAAATCTTATCATTAGAGGTTTGCCCGATAACTTACTTAAGCTTGTCACAAACTTTGAGTGCGCCTATGCCATGTGGAAGTTCTTGGAAGAACTTTATCCGGACTACTCTTTGAGAGGTCTTGATGAAATTCTATACAAGACTATTGAATTTGATATGATGCGCCCCAATGATCCCAACTTTGATAAATGCTTCTTTGAGCTTCGTGATCTCATGAAAAAGAAGGGTGATCCTTGTCTTATTAATGCTCTAATTAGAAATGCTCTTGTATTGCATTCCGATGATTATTGTCACATTGACAAAACTAATGCAAGTCATTGTCAAATTGACCTAGGTGTTGATGATGAACTATCTATGGGTCAATATGATGATGAGCATGAGCATGATGATGATTACTCCGATTCAGACACCGAGCTAGACAAGATCATGAAGAGTCTCAATCTTATGGCAAATTTGAGAGACTACATATCCGACGGAAAAGAGTGGATTCTTGATAGTGGATGCACCGATCACATGACCGGAGATGAAGACATGTTTCGAGAGCTCGCAAAGAACGATGGTCCATGCAAGTATGTGACTTTTGGAGACAACTCCAAGGGTAAGGTACTTGGCCTTGGTAAGGTGGCCATATCCCATGATAGCTCTATTCAAAATGTCATGCTTGTTGAATCACTTGGATACAATTTACTTTCCGTGTCTAGATTAGCTGACTTTGGATTCAATGTGCTATTCACCGAAGTAGATTGCCAAGTCTTTCGTCGTGACAATCATAACATGGTTTTACCGGTATCCGTAGAGGTGATCTATATATTGTTGATTTCACTAAGAAAGCTCAACCTAGAACTTGCTTTATTGCTAAATCGCTAAAGGTTGGTTATGGCATAGAAGGCTTGGACATGTTGGTATGTAAATCTAGACAAGCTAATCAAAGGTGATCATATTCTTGGTGTTAAAGATGTTTTCTTTGACAAAGATAGACTTTGTAGTGCTTGTCGGGCAGAAAACAAGTAGGTGGAAGTCATCCCGTGAAGAACGTCATGACCACAAGGAGACCGCTTGAGCTTCTTCATATGGATCTCTTCGGTCCCAATGCTTACAAAAGCCTTGGTGGTAAATCCTTTGGTCTAGTTATAGTTGATGATTATTCCAGATTTACGTGGGTATTTTTCCTTGATGACAAATCACAGTTCAGAGAATCTTCAAAACCTTTGCCGAAAGGCCCGTAATCAATTTGAGGTGAAGATCAAGAAAGTTCGGAGGACAATGGAACGGAGTTCAAGAACGCCCATGTAGACTCTTTTCTCGATGAGGAAGGGATTCTACATGAGTTCTCGGCTACGTACACTCCTCAACAAAATGGAGTTGTTGAGAGGAAGAACCGAACGCTCATAGAGATGGCGAGAACGATGCTTGATGAATACAAGACACCGAAGCACTTTTGGGGTGAAGCCGTCGAGACAGCTTGTCATGCTATCAACAGGCTTTATCTCCATAAGCTCCTCGGCAAGACATCATACGAGCTCCTCACCGGTAACAAACCCCAAGTGGGATACTTTCGTGTCTTTGGTTCAAAATGCTATATCCTTGATAAGCATCGTCGGTCGAAATTTGCTCCTAAAACTCATGAAGGCTTTTTCCTCGGTTATGGATCAAACTCCCACACCTACCGTGTCTACAATAATTTCACCCGAAAGGTTGAAGAGACGGTAGACGTGAAGTTTGATGAATCTAATGGCTCGCAAGTAGAGCAAATGCCTATTGATGTAGGAGACAAGGACCCATCGGAAGCCATTCAAGATTTATCTATTGGAAAGATCCGTCCCATGGAAGTGAAGGAGAGTACCTCATCTACATATGTGGAGCCCCTACCTCACGGCAAGATGAACCTCAAAGCAACATGGAGGCTTCCACAAGTGGAACTCACCAAGATGAGGAAGTGCGACAAGAAGATCCACCACAACCTCCTTCTCCACCGCCTCAAGACAACACCAACAACAATGAAGAAGAAGAAGAGGAAGATGAGGATGATGAGGAAGCTCAGCCACGACCACAACAAAAGCTATCTCGAGTTCGAGCAAGAGTCAAGAAGAATCATCCGTGGAACAAATGATGAACGACATCGACTCGGAGAATTACTCGCCTAAAACTCGCTTAGCTAACTTTTGTGAGCATTACTCATTTATCTCTAGTCTTGAACCTATGAAGGTAGAAGAAGCACTTGAAGACCCGGATTGGGTGAACGCCATGCACGAAGAGCTACACAACTTCGAGAGGAACAATGTATGGACTTTGGTAGAGAAGCCCAAGGATGATCAAAACGTCATTGGAACCAAATGGGTGTTTCGGAACAAGCAAGATGAAGATGGACAAGTCATCCGCAACAAGGCTCGCCTCAGAGCTCAAGGTTACACACAAGTCGAAGGTATGGACTATGGTGAGACCTATGCCCCGTTGCTGACTTGAGTCTATTCGCATTCTTCTTGCTTATGCCAATCACCATGATATTACTCTCTATCAAATGGACATTAAAAGTGCTTTCCTAAATGGTGAAATTGAGGAGGAAGTATTTGTGAAACAACCTCCCGGATTTGTGAATCCTAAAAAGCCTAATCATGTTTACAAGTTGCACAAAGCTCTTTATGGTCTTAAACAAGCTCCTAGAGCTTGGTACAAATGCTTGACTAGCTTTCTTCTTGAAAAAGGATTTGAGATTGGAAAAATAGACTCAACGCTATTCACGAAAAGGGTTGATGGTGAACTATTTGTGTGCCAAATATATGTTGATGATATTATCTTTGGTTCAACTAACCCTCATTTTAGCGAGAAGTTTGGAAAGCTCATGTCGGAGAAGTATGAGATGTCCATGATGAGTGAACTCAAATTCTTCCTTGGGTTGCAAATCAAGCAATCTAAGGAGGGAACCTTTGTCTCACAAACAAAGTACACTAAGGATCTCTTCAAGAAGTTCAACATGCAAGAAAGCAAAGGTATGAAAACCCCCATGCCTACAAGTGGACATAATGACTTGACAAAAGATGGAGAACCCGTTGATCAAAAGGTTTACCGATCTATGATTGGTTCTCTACTATATCTCTGTGCTTCTCGTCCTGACATAATGTTGAGTGTATGCATGTGTGCTCGATATCAAGCAGCCCCTAAAGAATGTCATCTTAAAGCTGTTAAAACAATTGTGAGATATTTGATACACACACCAAACTTTGGCATTTGGTATCCTAAGAGGGCCTCTTTCGATCTTGTTGGCTATTCCGACTCGGACTATGCCGGAGACAGGGTTGATAGAAAGTCAACTTCGGGTACGTGTCAATTCCTTGGTTGATCCCTTGTATCTTGGTCCTCCAAGAAACAAAATTCGTATCATTATCTCTGCCAAGCGTAATATATTGCTGCTGGTTCATGTTGTGCTTTCGATTGCTATGGATGACACAAACGCTTAAGGATTATGGGATACATGTGAGACATGTTCCTTTGCTTTGTGACAATGAGAGTGCGATTAAGATTGGACACAATCCAAAGGCAACACTCTCGCATCGAAACATATTGAAGTTCGTCACCATTTTATTCAGAATCACATTGCCAAGGGTGACATCAATCTTAAGCATGTTCGAATCGACAAACAACTTGTCGATATCTTTACAAAACCACTTGATGAGAAAGTGTTTTGTCGCTAAGGAGTGAGTTGAACATCATTGATGCTTCAAACTTGGAGTGAAAACTTCATTGATGCATGCAAGGCATGAGCCTACTTGACTAATCCTTGATATTTCTCTTATGATGATGATCATATGTCTTGGACACATTTGCCCCCTTGTATTGCATCTAACTCCTTGCAGGTACTTGGATGATCTACATTCCACAAGATTACCACAAACTCAAATCTTGAGTAATCTTGTCATTGACCAAGTATCTAGCCCTTTGGGATGTTGAGTTCAAGGAACACAATTCCACATATCCTTTTTGACATCTTATACATCTAGTATTTCACTCTTGTCAACTTGGATATTCTTGAGTATTTCCTTGCTTGCCTAACCCATGTAGGAAGATGAACTACACAAGTGGAAATGGTGCTTCAACTTCACATTCAATGAGCACCTACATCAAGTTCACCTACATGAACAAAGCAACAACAAGCCCAAGGTATGTTCTTCACATCTTTAAGGAGCTTTGCTCAAAGACATGAGTACAAGCAGCTTCATAAGATGTGATCACATCAAATGCTTAATCGAAAAATGGCAACCCCATTTTGAGCTTAAACGATGAGTATGACCTATGATCAAGTGTTCTCATTTGACTCCTAAGTCAATATACTCAAACATAGGTGACTTTGTCGCCGACCCCTATCTAGATGAAGTACATATGTTTTGGAGTCTTTCTATTTTCTCTTATGTTCTCTCATTGAGTTTTCATTAAAGAAAAAAAAACTTCATCTAGCAATCTTTCTCATTTCTACTCTGATGTTTTTGTGAATATCCTTTTGGATCTGATCAATTCCTTGAAAATCCTTTACAAATTCATTGCAAATCCTTTGAAACATTCCTTGCAAAGTGAGCTGAATTATTTCTGTGTTTCCTTGGAATTAAACTCGGCGTCTCCGACTTAAATATTTCGGTCTAACCGAAAAGGATCTGCCCTAAGTCCATGACATTCGGGCTCACCGATCCATCTTATTTCGGTGCCACCGATTTTTCTTTGATATTTTCTTCTGCAGCTCCACTCAATGATTTTCTGTGCATATTTCTTATTGCCCAGTTGTGATTCTTAAGGATTCCACTTCTTTCCTTCCACCTTTCCTGATCTTCCTAGTCTGCTGTCCTTTTCGGCACTTGATGTCAAAGGGGGAGAAGATTTAGGGGGAGATAAGGGGAGAAGAGAAGATTTAGGGGGGAAGAAGAGCAATCTTATCTCAAGGGGGAGAGAATCACATCAAAGCTTTGCCGTGTTTCACATTGGATATTACATTTGGCATCATTCTTTTGATTTTGCTTTTTCCTCAAAGGGAGAGGAATCTTCACAATTGATATCTTATGGAAAGCAAAATCTCTCAGAGTTTATTGAAAATCTTTTAGCTTCGGAGACATGTTTGCTGTTTCAAGCTTGTGCTCAATATGAGACACTCTTTATACATGTCATCCCTGGCTTGGTACTCTTGATGTTCTTGCAGTTGGTTGAAGAAATACCCTTGTGTTATCTAACCATGTTTTCCCAAGTCTATTTCTTCAGGTACAATGTCAAGGAACCTCAAGGTAAGTATATGCATCTTGCAGAATGTGCATGATGGTGGCTTGCTTGTGAATACTTGTTTGCAAGAAATCACTATGCACATATGTATTATCATTCACTTCGTTTCATCTGCTCTGATGCATATAGCCAAGCTGCATGTAGCACATCTTGCCTTTCTCTCTAGTGTGCTTGTGGTAGTCCAAAACCATAATCTATGAAAATCTTGCACACTTGTAGTGGGAGCCTGTGTACTACATGTTTGTCAAAGCTTTAGTGATAATTCTGTCTTTCTTTCAGTAAGCTTTGATGTCTTGTTTTGTGTGTTGCCATCAATTACCAAAAAGGGGGAGATTGAAAGCACATTTGCTCCCTGGGTGGTTTTGGTAATTAATGACAACATACTTTGTGGTTGGACTAATGCTTTTATCAAGTATGTTTCAGGAAAGTCAATCACATTGGCATGGCAAAAGGACTAAAGAGGTGGACCCCTAAAATGCTAAGGCAAGCATTGGCAAAAGCTCAAGACTCCATTTTTGGTTTAGTGATCCAATATCACATTGAGTCCATAGGAAAGCCAATACTATTAAAAGGGGATGAGGTTATGATAATGATTTGGTTGCTCAAAGTGCTTAGTGATACATCTCCTAAACTACCAGCAACTCTCACTTCCATAATACACTCATAAGTAATCTCGGTCCCACCGATTCCCTATACTCAGTCACACCGAGATGAACCACCTCAGCCATATAGCCAAACCCTAAAAATCTCGGATTTTCCGATTCTGAACTCGGTCTCACCGAAACTTGTGTTGCCAAGCTTCAGAACCTTCATCATCAAATCGGTGTCACCGAGATGATGAAGTCGGTCCCACCGAGATTGGCAAACCCTAGTCTTTGGACGAATCGGACTCACCGAGATTGTATTTTCGGTCCCACCGAAAATCCCAACGCTCACATGTTTTGAACTTTCGGTCTCACCGAGTTGTCAACTTCGTCCGACCGAGATTGGTCAAATGTGTGTAACGGTTGGATTTTGTGTGGAGGCTATAAATACCCTCCACCCCTCTTCATTCGTGGAGAGAGCCATCGAAAGAACTACCACTCCTACCTTACATTTCTGAGAAGAAAACTACCTACCCTTGTGTTGAGATCAAGTTGCTCCACTCCCACCATATGAAGCTTGATCTCTAGCCTTCCCAAGTTGCTTTCCACTCAATTCTTTCTTCCACCACAACCAAATCAGTGAGGAGAGTTCAGTGTTGGGGAGATTATCATTTGAAGCACAAGAGCAAGGAGTTCATCATCACCAACACCATCTATTACCTTTTGGAGGGTGGTGCCTCCTAGATTGGTTAGGTGTCGCTTGGGAGCCTCCGTCGAGATGTGGAGTTGAACCAAGAAGTTTGTAAGGGCAAGGAGATCGCCTACTTCATGAAGATCTACCCCGAGTAAGGCTAGTCCTCCGTGGGCGTATGCCATGATGGCATAGACAAGGTTGCTTCTTCGTGGACCCTTCGTGGGTGGAGCCCTCCGTGGACTCTCGCAGCCGTTACCCTCCGTGGGTTGAAGTCTCCATCAACGTGGATTGACGATAGCACCACCTATCGGAACCACGAGAAAAATCTCCGTGTCTCCAAATTGCGTTTGATCTTCTCCACTTCTCTTTACTACTTGTGCAATTTACTTTCCGCTGCCCATACTCTAGAATTGCATGTGTAGTATGCTACTTGACTTGTGTGATATGCAAAATCTGCCAAAAACTTGTCTTTGTCAAAAGGCATAATTTTTATCTTGTCGAGTAGTCTAATCACCCCCCCTCTAGACACTCTCAGCTTCTTCGATCCTACAATACTCAAAAAAGTAGTCCATAATTTTGATGTTACCCTCTTTTCTTGGTGGTGCAGTGCCATCTGGATACCTCATAAATAAATCAAGGACAAATCTGACCCCTTCCTGAAAAGACATACGTAGCAAAGTGAGTGAATGTACACTCTAAAATATGTCTACATACACATCCCTATGTGGTAGTCCATTTGAAATCTGAAAAAGACAAATATTTAGGAACGAATGGAGTATATATAAGAGTAGACATGGAGATATATCTCCAGCATGGTCTACAACAAAAATGTGCTGGGCTGGTTAGCGCCGGATGCTCGCAACGGGATGACATGAGTTCGAATTCTGTCTTTTAACTTTAGATTTGTATATTATATATTACTCTACTTATTTAATATATACTTCTTTCGCTACTATACTGACAGTGGAACCCACAGAGTACTTAGAATATTATAAGGATGGACTTGTTTCTTTTTAACTTTCTGTACGAAGCTGTAGCCATCCTGCAAGTCACATGTACACTGTACATGTAATTAATTTTTTATAGAGGGACAATCATACAGGAAATTAACTCAAATGGATTGGATGTCACTCTATTATTTCTAGCATAAAGAGCATCTCCAACGGCAGCCGGCAAATTTCCTCCTGCTTCCTTCCGCGGAGGACGACATCAAACGCCAGCGACATACATTTTTACAACTCTAACCAACCAGATGAAATTCGTGCAAACACGGACTGATTTCATATAAGCATGAAGGATTTCGTATAAAAAAGCCGGATCTTCATATAAACATGATGAATTTCATTACATTTACATGAACTAAGAGGTGCCAATCCGGCTCTCTTGTATAATTAATACTCCCTCTGTCCGGAAATACTTGTCCTAGAAATGGATATATCTAGACTTATTTTAGTTCTAAATGGCCCCCCGCGGATCCCTTTGTCTTCCTCATGTTCGTCAGATACTTGCGGGGTCAATGAACGTCCTCGGAAGAGACGAAGCAGCAAAGAAACCACCTGAATCCGCGGTCGTCGCCTCGGCGGTGGCCTTCATGGGTCCCAAGTGGCGGCGGCCTCCCGTGTTCTACTTCTCCTTGATGATGGCGGTGGACAGGGAGAAGCTGGCCACCGACTGGTCGCTCTCCACGCACCCGGCTTCTGTCTCTACCTGCATGGCGCTGCCGCTGGCACGGGAGGCGCGCCCACAGACACGGGAGGCGCGACCACTGCAGACACTGGTGGCACGGTACGACGCGGCAGCGACGATGCCCGTACCGGCGTGCTCGCCGCCGTACCGGCATGGAGCAACTCGCCACTCCTCATCGAGCTGAACTGGAGCAACGAGTTGCTGAGCCATGCGCCTGCTTGGGGCGGCAACTGGCTCCGTCGGGCCAAGCGAGCAGGGGCGGGCCCAGGATTTTAAGAGTGTGTATTCAAAATTTCAAAGCCAATTTTTCAAAATCCTAAAGCCTTGTTTAGGTATGTATAACTGATTATAGTACCAAATTATACAAATTGGATAATACGCAAAGATATAGCATAATATAATAGATTCAAATAATTGATCATAACTTCAAATTGTCCACCATATAGGAGTACTAATTGTTCGGCATATCGAGTCGCAACATCCAAAATATATAGAGGATAAAAAAATAGCAAATGATAATGGACTGCTAACAAATCTCTAATTTTACTATATTATCTTTCAGTATATTATTAAATAGGAAGACAACTCGTCGAATTAACTTACTTATAGTGTTGTAAGTTTATTGGTGCTCGATGAGACTCATGTAGTTTGCGTCCTGTTGTACAACAGGAGAAGAGGACGACCCCTGCAGTAATAGCTAGATGCATTTAGTTCAACTAAAATACGGAATGAGAGGAGTGACCCCAATTTAAATTGTGGTAATGTAGTAAGCCACATGAATACATTTAATTAGCAATTAGACGTTGAATTGGTAGAATAGTTGAACAAGTGGGATGTGGATTTAGAATCGAAGACTGATGTGTGCCGAGATCCATACAAGAGGGAGCGAGGGGCCATGGAATCTGGAACATGGATGGATGCGCCGTTGCGCTGCCCGCCAGTGCCTGCTGTCGTACACGCATGCGACGAGGCGGCGACGGAAGTTGGCAATCAACCCTGGCAGCCTGCTGGCTTGCTTGCGAACAGAATTTCGAGAAGGAAGGCGCCGGTTCGTGTGGTACTGGATCAATGGATTTTTCTTTTGGCGAAGATAACTATATCAGCGATGGATGCGTTGCAGATGCATGCATAGCCTAAAGCGAATTAGGCCTATGGGCCATGTCGTGGGTGGTGAAGGAGAGTGGGAGCTGGGCTAGTCTTTGTTTTTGGGCTGAAATACTTATGAAGAACGTTTTATTGCATCAGTTTCGTTTTTCCTTGAATATACATATGGTATACACTATATACATATAGTTTTTTGACAAAAATAATGAGTATTCAACTGAATACCCTTGAATTGAGGTGGGCCCGCCCCTGCAAGCGAGGTTGGTGAAGCACCGAGTGGCCTCGCCCGTATCCGGAGGGCTCGGCGGGCCACCCATCCGGGTAATATGCCGGAGAACGGCTCATCGGAAGCCATCGGAAGGGTGGAGAAAATGGTGAAGGAGGAGATGGGGGAGCGGCGGAGGGGTGCGATTCTTGCCCGCTGTCTGTCTGGCCTCGTGTAAATAGAGGGCGGACGGTAGGAGCTTGGCCGGCGTCTGGCCTCATTTAAACTGAGGGCGGACGGGAGGAGCTTGGCGGTGTTGCGTTTAATTCCGGCCCGCTCATGAACGGATGTGTGGCCGGAGTAGGATTCTCGGTTTGCATGCGGGTTTAACGGAGGGTTTAATGAAGGCGTTAGGCGTGCGTGGCGGTGTAAGATTATTCGATTTGACAAAGATTAATGAGCCGTCAAATCACAAAGGCCTCGCCTCGTGAAACCGACCGAGCTAGACTGCCCGCCTCTAGCCTTTTAAAAATGTATATACTCCACTTTTGTACAGTAGTAGTATCGATGGATTGCGCCATGGAGCAAAACTTGAAATTAAAAAAAAGGTGGTACATATAGAGAGCGCTCGTGAACTATGTGTCACACATGGCAATAAATAAAGTACTACATGATACTAATATATGATACATGGCGCAGGAGTACTAAGTATTATTAATACAGTTTTGCTAGAACTCATCTAGATGAGATATAATTTGGCCTCATTCATCTTTTATAGCCATTGGATGTGATGCTATAAGATGCGTGTGTGCTGACGTGGGTTGTATTTGTTCTTGTTTTCAAAGTGAATGAGACCAAATTATATCTCATCTAGATGAGTTCTAGGTACTCCCTTATTAATATCATTGCGTGCAATGAACTGACCACTTCATGTCATGTTTGATAGTCTCAAGTCATTAAAAGCATACAAGCCCCACATCTCTTTTGGTTGATTCCTCTATTTATGTCAAAAAATAAGAAACAACATGAGAGTTAATGCACCACGCCTATGTGTTAGACTAGCCACAATGGTGAGTAACATACACTAGTAACATACACATATCCCTAGACTATGTTACTACCTTCATAGTGGGTACTACCTCCGTCCTGGTTTATAGCTCCCTTTTATAGTTTGTGCCAATTTTTGACTAAAGATTTAACTAACAAAATGTTAATGCATGTCAAGAAAAATTATCTCATTGGATTCGTATTTGAACATAGTTTTGAAAAATATAATGTTTGGTGACATGCGTGAACATTTTCTTAGTTTAATCTATGGTCAAAATTTGGCACGAAATACAATGGGGACCAATAAACCCGGACAGAGGTAGTAGTAACATAAGTGTGGTAACATGCAAAGCTTCATTTATTATGTTGTAGACTCATATTGCATTGGGACATGTGATGTTACAGTAACTAGCTAAGTTATTATAACTACCTCTCTCCTCATTAACTCACTGCCACATAAGCAAATTTGCTGAGTTGGACTCGATGTTATTGCTGAAGTTACTCCCATGGTAGCTAGTCTTACTAGTATTTGGTTTTCGTAAGATGACTTATAATACTCACCTAGACGGAGGGAGTATTCGATTTGACAGCGGGCGGCGCAGTTCCCGATACGCCTTTAATGCAGACGAGGGAGGGAGTGGCGGTTCCCGATATGTTGAACGGCCAATGCATCCTCCTTTAATTAATGCACGAGGGAAGTAATGGGAGGAGGTCCGGGAAAAGAGGCCGCATGATGTGAATGCAACGCAGTTTGCCCTCATTGCCCTCATATAAAGGCGCCTCTCGTCCATTCCAATGCATCTACCACATCGTACGCACCTAAGCACTTGCCTAAGCACCTACACTAAGCGCAAAAGAGCTCGCTCCAGACCCATGGCGGCGATGCACGTGAGCGGCCAGCGGCTGCGCCATTTGGTCCACGATGCCGGCCTGCGGCATGGCGTCGAGGATCGTCTCCAGACGGTGTTGGAGACCGGCTGGTGGATGGCCGCCGTCGATGCCAACTACGACTCTCGCTTGACGGATGATCGTTGCCACCGCAACAAGTTCACCGCCCTCAAGAAGCTCGTGGGCGACATCGCCAGACTCCTCCAGCCAGCGCGGCTCCTCATTGCTCACCACCTAATCGGCCTCCATGGCGGAACCTCTTTCAAGCATCGGTGGCCTCGCGATCGTCCGCCGACGCCACGAAGAATGTCCACCTGGAGGTCGCGCTTGCCGCGAGGCACCTCGCCCTGCAAGAATTTGTCGACCTACACATCCACGCGTATGAGCAAATCGTGTACATAGGTATCTACAAGGCCAGTGAGGACGCTACGATGTTGGCCTTCCTCAACCGGCTGGAAGCCTTGGATGCCTTTGTTGAGAAGCACCTCGACCTCGCCACAAAAGCCGCCACTCCTTAGCTGCCGGTCGGTGGCCCGGCGCACTAAGTTGAGGAGGAGGAGGTCGTACGTTCGTGGATCCATCTTTCTTCTTGCCTTCTGTAACCACCACTGTGATCGCATCATCGTGGCCTTAATTCTTATTGTGCTATTGCATTCTCGTTCCAGTCAATACCGACATGTGCGATCCCTTTGCTTAATTATATGCATCACTGTAACTAGTACTCCATCCGTCAATTTATAAGTTGTGCTTACCTTTTCCATCAACTTCGTGCAACGCTCGGGCATCTTGCTAGAAACACTAGAATATGTCTATATAATCTGTATGTGATAGCCCATTTGAAATCTCAAAAAGACAAATATTTAGGTATGGAGGGAGTAATATATTAGGAGTATATCAAAACAATAGTGATTTCTTTCAAGTTTGTGAACAAATACTACTATTCTACTACTTTGGATCCGTCGCAACGCATGTGCACATTGCTAGTAAAAGGAAAAGGCCTGCCACGTTCGCGTCGCACCCCCACACGCCCGGGAATCGGGAATACAACACGGCCCGTCTGGCACGACACATAGCTTAGGAAAGGCGTGTTGCCTAGCAGTGGCGGAGCTTGAAGCAAAACGTTGGGTGTGCCAGTCTAGCCAGGCTATAGAAATTACCCTTGCGTTGACGTTCCATGCCTCAAAACTGGATGTAGAACTACAAAAATCCTGCTAGGTTGGGTGGGCCAGGGCACGTGTTGGCCCTCACGTAGCTCCGCCCCTGTGCCTAGCATTTTTCACTTTCATGTGGGACCGCCCGTTGAGCAAACCGACACCCCGCTCGCCGCCGGGTTGGAAAACAGAAACAAGGGGAAGATCTAGCTGTAGCACGGAAGCCAAGAAATTTTGTGTCAGACGGGGCTTGTTGATAGAGTAGGAGCATTCCGTACTAGTACTACTCCTACCAAGTTTGTACTACTAGTACTATTATATTACTAGTACTACCACTATACAACTAGTAGATACATGCATGGCACAACATCGTAGGAACAAAAAAGGGAAGATCTTGTTTTGGGTGATTTATCTTTTTTTCAATCAACGTAGTATGAATAATATGACGTGGGAGGCACCCATGAAGCTTATGTGGCTTGGTTGCATGGCTACGGAAGGTTAGAGAAAAATAAATAGATAATGTGTTTAGAGTGCACTCCACTAAATAGATATAATTTGGATCCATTGCAACGGGCCGGCACATCTATATCTATACCCCCTATATAGTGTGTGAAAAACTTTGAAAGTTGGTCGTTGGATGAAGCCAATCCGACGGTACAAAGATGGCAAATCCGAGCACTATTGGCCATTGGATATCATCCACCAGATTCTGCCACATGTATAATCTAGAATACTCCATGGTTGAACTTAATTCATGACTAACTTTGCCACAACTAAGCTCAGGCAAAGTCATTAAGGCCGAAATCACTATTTTGACCTTATCAGCAATCTTTGTCACAAACTGAACTTGACATGAAAGTATTTCACGA
Organism: Aegilops speltoides; assembly: GCA_021437245.1. Classification (NCBI taxonomy): domain Eukaryota; kingdom Viridiplantae; phylum Streptophyta; class Magnoliopsida; order Poales; family Poaceae; genus Aegilops; species Aegilops speltoides. The sequence goes on along the minus strand of CM038142.1, from coordinate 301,899,690 downwards.
TCTGACCTTTTTGGAAACACCAGAGACCGTGGCGTTTCTCCTCCATATAAAAACGCCGAGCTAGCTTGCGTTGCTGCCCCACGTGTAAACGCCGAGCTAGCTCGCGCTGCTGCCCGGGCCGAGCTGGTGTCGCTCGCTGACATGGCAATCTAGAAACGCCGAGCCAGGTTGCGTTTCTACCTTCTCTGGAAATGTTGCCGACTTTGGCGTTTGTACCTTCTCTGGAAACGCCAGAGAAGGTCCACATTATCCTCAATGTCCACATTATCCTTCGCTGGAACTCCTTGCGCTGCTGCTTCCCTCTCATGTTGCTTCCTTCACAACTCCCTCCGGTCGAAGTTCTCCAGCTTGCAGCTCATCACCATGAACGGGAGCCCCACGGACGATGCCGAAGCAACATCCATCGCGACGATGGGGGACAGGGTACCTGGTGACGAAGTCCGGCTGAGTCACTTTTTTGTGACCGATCACTGACCGGGTCGTCCGTCCGGACGTATAAAGGGGTTTGAGGAGTCTGGTTGTACATGCTCTAACATACAAACAGCCCAGCTGGCCATGCATTTGCTGTAGTGGAGTAACTCCTCTAGTAAGCTAGCTGCAGTAGTGGCCGTACGGACGCACGTCCGCTGCCTCTACCAAAACAGTGGGCAACATGTATGAACACAACATACGCGCATACATGAGTCATATCTGGGCTGTAGTACCTACCACTTGACTGGAGCATAGCAATTGCACGTATTGGCATTGGCCATTTGGTTGGGTTTGCTTTGGCGTCACCCATTGATTGGCGAGATCCAGGAAAATATGGCAGCGCTGTGGGCATGCATCTATGCATGTCATATTTAAGCGAGCCAACATCTACTGCACCCGCAATCAAGACACGCGGAGACGAAGCGTACGTACTCACTGCTCCTGCTCTTGCAACGTCAGAGGCCACTTTAAGTATCAAGGCAACAAACGCCATTATCTCTGGCGTTTTCAAAGAAGGTAGAAACGCAACTTGGCTCGGCGTTTTCAGATTGCCATGTCAGCGAGCAACGCCAGCTCGGCCTGGGCAACAACGCGAGCCAGCTTGGCGTTTGCACGTGGGGTAGCAACGCAAGCTAGCTCGGTGTTTTTATGTGGAGGAGAAACGCCACAGTCTCTGTCGAGTTCCAAAAAGGTCAGATCGTGAAATACTTTCATGTCGAGTTCAGTTTGTGACAAAGATTGCTGACAAGGTCAAAATAGTGGTTTCGGCCAGTTATTAATAAGTTCTTCAAAATAAGAGCCACAAGTTGGCAAGCCTAAGGGAATCTTGCCACATTTTTTGTGTGTATGTCATGTGGGGCCAGTGTGGCTTGCCTAAGGTTTGGCTTGAACCAAACACTCACCTAAGTTAATCAAACTTGCCTAACCTTACATTCCACCAAATTTTGCCACAAGTTGGCAAGCCTAAGGGAATCTTGCCACATTTTTGTGTGTATGTCATGTGGGGCCAGTGTGGCTTGCCTAAGGTGTGGCTTGAACCAAACACTCACCTAAGTTAATCAAACTTGCCTAACCTTACATTCCACCAAATTTTGCCACATGTTAGAACCCAGAAAACTCCACATGTAGAAGCATAATGCACAAACCACCAGAATCTCATGCGTGCAATGCACGTGTACCTTACTACTAGTACTAGTAGTAGTAAGAAACAAATTCCAGTTTTGGCACAAGCTTGTACTGCGCGAGCACCACAAGGCCTGCCGCAGGAGTTACATTTTCCTCTCAAGGCCCACGGGACCGAACTTCAGTGGCTTAGTGCCCGGCCTATGAGTCAATGACATGTGGGCCTTAAATGCGGCTGGCCCACATGTCATTCTCATGGTGGTGGTGTGGTTCGCGACTCACTCGTTCGAGATGAACCGGCCGGTGGTGGCGTGGCCGTGGCGAGGGTACCACAGCTGGGCGTCGGGGCGTTACGAGGCGTAGATGGCCACACCGGCGGGTACTACCTATAGTACATAAGTACTCCAGCTGAGGATTGATGCCCGGGACAAAATGTGTCACAGCCGCTGGATGAAAATTCAATGGTGCGGGAGTACGGATCGGAGCACAACAACGGAGTAGGCAAACCGCGTCCAATCGGGTGTGTCTGTGGTAGAAAGTTGATGGTCGCCGTAGTTCAGCTGGCCCGCATGTCATGCACACAAAGGCAGAGAAGCGATGGGGCCGAGAGGGATGAGGGGCACGAACAATCCTACCATTATGTCACTGACATGTGGGACCCGTAAGCGTGGGTCCCACCTATCAGCAAAGGAAAGGCAGGGCAAGGCAGTGATAGCCACGTCAGAGGATCCATGTCCACGTCGGGGTATGTCGTGCCGTGGGTTGGAGCGGCGTCGTGGGAATCGCGTGTGGGTGTGGTAGTGGTAGAAACAATAAACGTGATGGTCGCCGTGGTTCAACTTCCATGGACAATCTGTCGTGTCTGCTGACACATGTATATCAAAACTAGAGTGTTTATATTTCAAGCACGTGAACAAGTATTATTCTACTAGTTTGGATCCATTGCAACGCATGTGCCAAAGACATTGGTAGTAGTAGTGTCCATCTCTATCTCTAGAGGCCTTCCCTCGTTCATCCTTTTCTCTCACAAGATAAACTACTCATACAAATGCATCTTGATGTTCCGTGGAACGCACAAGGATGTTTCCTTGGGGGTCTCTCCAGCGCGGCGTGGCCGTAGTTGCAAGTTGACGCCCCTTGAGATGCCGACGTTGAGGGGCACTCGGATTTCCTCTGATGAGCAGGTAACATGAGTTTGATCACATAGTAAATGCATTCTAAAGACTACTTCCGTGTCCATTTCCTAATTCTCCTCCTGCCCACTGTTTCATAGGCTAGGCTCGGTGCGAGTGGAGATTGGCTTGCATATGTACGGGAGGGTACCAACATCAATTTGCACAACATTTACAACGGTGACACTGCTCCCGTAGAACCTTTGTCCAACATTGGGATCAGCCATGCAACGGGCCACCGCATGAATTGGTGCGATGGAACCACGGTGAGATTGAATAAAAGATAGCACGAACCTTGCACATGGTGGTCAAAGGCGACCATGCTTGTCTGCGGCGGTTTGTTGCAGTCGAGTAGGAAGACTGCATGCTCCTTTCTAACCGCATCTTCATGGTGACAAACCAGGGGACTTATTTTGTATGGGACACATCCTACGATATACTCCCTCTCTCCCAGTTTATTTGTTTTGAATCTTTTTGTTTTATAAGTTTCAAATTCAAAATTAGAGCTCCCCATCACATGTTGAGATTACAATGTCCATTAAATCGTTGCGTGCACGTATAGTAAAGAAACAAATCTCGAGTTTGGCACGAGTTCGTGCTTCGGGAGCACCACAAGCCCTGGCGCAAGAGTTACATTTCCCTCTCAGGGTCGTCGGGACTGAGCTTCAGCGCCTTACTACTGTCACATCCCTAGTTCTGGTATGACCTAGACTAGCTAGTCATTTGTGCATCATGTTTAAATTCCATTTAAGTTTGAAATGAGGATTTGTGAAACCCTCAGAATCATTTCTGGAAATGACCCAGATAAAAATTGCTCCAAAAAGGTCCAAGAAAATGTTCATGTTGCTCTCTGAAAATATTGGGCAGAGATAAAAATCAAACCAATATTTTTAGGAGCTCATAAGTATTTATTTTGGGCATTTGGAATTAAGGCATAATTATTTGCATTGGATATATATATGTTATATATATAATATATGTCCAAAAATTGTGCCACTTGTTGGGGAGCTGTGGAATAATACGACTAGTTCCTACAAAAATTGGCATAAGAAAATAAAATGATTTAGTATTTTTATTAAATCAAAACAAATGTCAGAAAATAGAAAAGAGAAACAAAAACAGAAAAAAACTTACCTGGCGCTTACCTACAGCCGCCTGGCGCCTCCGGCCGGCCCGTTTCTGTTTTGGCCCAGCCCACCAGGGGCATAGCCATCTTCCTCCTCTTGCTAGTAGGCAGAGGGGAAGCGGTGCCCGACGCCGTGCGCGCCGGCACGCAGCTGCCTGCCTGGCGTCCTCCTCTTCGCCCTGGAATGCCCAGACGACGCCACGTGCCCCCCGGACCCTCTCACTCTCCCACAGTCCTCTCCTCTCCCTCGCTTTCTCTCTCATGTCCGAACGCGCCCGTCGCCGCCGCCGAGCACCACCGCGGCCACCGGCCACCCCTAGCCCTGCCGCTGCGCCCAGAAGCTCCGCCACATCGCCGGCTACCTCTCCGTCAAGACACACGCCTCGGGAGGCCCTGGAGAGTCGCCATCGCCGCCGTCTTCATCTCCGGTCGCCGGAGATCGTCTTCGCTGCCCCGCCGTCTTCAGCACGTCCCTGAGCTCGCCGACAAGCCCGTCGAGTCCGCTGTGAGCTCCTGCCTCGTTCCCCTCTCTCCGTTTAGCTGCCCGCATGCCGTAGCCCCTTTCCCCACCACGGCCGAAGCCTATCGCCGCCGTCCATGTCATCGCCGTCGCCCTGGCCACTGCAGCCCGCAACCGAGCACATCACCGTGCTCCTGGTTCCACGAGGGTGCCGCAGAGCCCCTCGGGTGGCCTCCCCGTGCCCCACAGCCCACTCCCGCTCGAAGCCGTGCTCCGGCCGCCGCCGCGAGCTTCGCTCCGGCGAGCTCTGCCGCCCCCACAGCCTCCCGTCTGCTCCCCTGGATGCGGACGAGCCCGGGCTACGCCCCGGTGCCCTTAGCCTCCGCCCCTGTGGCCTGTAACGCGGGCGCCGCCGCGTCCTGAGGTCGCCGCCAATGACCTCGCTAGCCTGACATGCGGGCCCTATTGGCCAGGTGATTAGCTTAGCACTAATCACCATTTAAGCTAACTCTGACGCTGATAGTGGGCCCCTGTACCCTAATCTTTTAATTAGATTAGTAAAACCCCCTTGTTTAACACAGTGTCAATGACGTGCGGACCCCACACGTCAAGTTTGACCTGGTCAGCACCGTTCACCTGCTGATGCAGGCATGACGTCATGCTGATGCAGTTATCCATTTTTTGGATTTAATTTAAATCAGGAAATTCCAAAAAATGGTATAAACTTCGAAAAATCATAGAAATTCAACCGTGGAGCATCTCACTCCTTCATTTCTGAAAGCTATGCTAACTTGCACAACATGTCATTTTGTGATATGCCCTCTCCGCTGGTCATTCAAACTCCTGGATCCAAATGGCAAACTTCTAGTGTAAGCCATGGTAACGAAATCTTTGTTGACAGACTTGTATTCCTCGCATCACTTATAGCCCTCAAGTCTACAGATATTAACATCATCTTGGGTATGGACTGGATGATAGTTCATTACGCCAAGATTGATTGTTACACCAGGTCCGTTCAGCTTACACACCCATCGGCAAGACACCCTTGTCTCCACTAGAGTTGCAAGGCGTCGACTCTATTCTCTTAATGCCACCCTCTTCCGCACCTTGAAGATATCCCGGTAGTCCGTGACTTTCCGGATGTCTTTCCAGAGGAACTGCCAGGTGTTCCACCTGACAGAGATGTAGAGTTCGTCATAGATCTTATCCCAGGAACCGCTCCAATCTCTAGGAGACCTTACAAGATGGCACCATTAGAACTAGCCGAGCTTAAGAAACAACTTGATAAGTCCTTGCAAAAGGGTTTCATCTGTCCTAGTTCTTCTCCTTGGGCTTGCCCCGTCCTCTTCGTCGAGAAGAAGGATGGTACGGACCAGATGGTTGTAGATTATCGTCCCATTAATTTGGTCACGATAAAGAACAAATATCCGCTCCCCAGGATCAACAACTTGTATGACCAGCTTGCTGGATCCTCAGTCTTCTCCAAGATGGATTTGAGGTTAGGCTACCACCAAATCAAGATCAGAAATGGGGACATCCCAAGACAGCCTTTGTCACTCGTTATGGCCAGTACGAGTACACCGTCATGTCCTTCGGTCTAACCAATGCCCCAACCACTTTCTCCCGCTTGATGAACTCGATCTTCATGGAGTACTTAGATAAATTCGTCGTGGTTTACCTCGATGATATTCTTATTTACTCGAAGAACGAGGAAGAGCATGCCGAACATCTTAGACTTGTTTTAGAAAAACTCAGAGAGCACCGCCTTTATGCCAAGTTCTCCAAGTGTGAATTTTGGTTGCCAAAAGTGACCTACCTAGGCCACGTAATCTCTGGTAAGGGCATTGCTGTCAATCCCGAGAGAGTTAAGGTCGTTCTTGATTGGACTCCACCTGAAACTGTTAAACAAGTTAGGAGTTTCCTTGGTCTAGCCAGTTATTGGTGCCGCTTTGTTGAAAACTTCTCTAAGGTGGCCAAACCCCTCACGGAACTTCTCAAGAAAGATAAAAAGTTTGAGTGGTCCCCATAGTGTGAGTACAGTTTTCAGGAACTGAAAAGACGCATGACTTCTGCTCCCATACTTGTGCCACTGGATTTCACTAAAGACTTTGTTATCTACTGCCATGCCTCACGACAGGGACTAGGTTGCAATCTTATTCAAGATCGTCATGTGATTGCCTATGCATCTCGACAGTTGCATCCACATGAGGAGAATTATCCTACACATGATCTAGAGCTTGCAGCCGTAGTCTATGCACTCAAGACCTGGCGACATTACCTTCTTGGTAAACGTTGCGAGATTTACACCGATCACCAGAGTCTCAAGTATATCTTCACCCAACCAGATTTGAACCTTAGGCAAAGACGTTGGTTGGAGTTGATCTCAGATTATGATCTAGGGATTACTTACACTCCAGGCAAAGCTAATGTCATGGCTGATGCGCTAAGCCGTAAACCCTATTGCAACAATCTCATGTTGCAGCAGGGTCAACCACTTCTCCATGAGGAATTCTGTAAGCTTAACCTTCACATTGCTCCTCACGGATTCCTTTCTACCTTGGTGGCGAAACCTAACATTGTGGATCGTATCATAGAAGTCTGTATATGATACGGAATCTCCCGAATCAAGAAAAATATCTCCAAGGGAGTAGCTGGTTGTTTCTCTATGGATGAACGAGGTGTTGTTTACTTTGGGAACCGCTTGGTGGTTCCCAAGAGTCAGCAGATGCAGCAATTGATTCTTAAGGAGGCACATGAATCCCCTCTCACGATTCATCCCGGTAGTACTAAGATGTACCAGGACCTACGCCAGAGGTTCTGGTAGACTAGGATGAAGAGAGAAATCGCCGACTTCGTTGCTAATTGTGACGTTTGTCGTCGCGTTAAGGCAGAGCATCAGAGACCTGCTGGCACCCTTCAGCCTTTAGCTATTCCTGAGTGGAAATGGGATAAAGTTGGTATGGACTTCATCACCGGCTTTCCCAGGACCAAGAGAGGGAATAATGCTATCTTCGTAATCGTTGATCGTCTTTCCAAAGTGGCTCACTTCCTTCCTGTTCGAGAGAGTATCACTGCTAGCCAGCTTGCTGACTTATACATTTCTCGAATAGTGTCCCTTCATGGTGTGCCACTAGAGATCAATTCAGATCGTGGCAGTCTTTTCACTTCTCATTTCTGGGAGAGTTTCCAAACTGCCATGGGAACCCATCTTTCCTTTAGTACCGCTTTCCACCCTCAGTCGAGTGGTCAGGTGGAAAGGGTCAACCAAATTCTCGAGGACTGCTTAGAGCTTGCGTTATCTCATTCGGTATGGATTTGGAGAAATGTCTTTCTTTTGCCGAGTTATCTTATAACAATAGCTATCAATCCAGTCTCAAGAAAGCTCCTTTTGAGATTCTCTATGGATGAAGATGTCGAACACCGTTGAACTGGTCAGAAACCAGTGAAAGACAATTTTTTGGACCGGACATGATCCAGGAGGCAGAAGAGCAAGTTCGTATCATTCGTGAGAATTTGAAAACAGCCCAGTCTCGTCAAAAGAGCCAGTATGATCATCATCATAAGGATATGACTTATGAAGTTGGCGACAAAGCTTACCTTCGGGTTACTCCTTTGAAGGGTACCCATCGTTTCGGTATCGAAGGCAAGTTGGCTCCTCGTTACATTGGTCCCTTTCGCATTCTAGCTAAACGAGGAGAGGCTGCCTACCAGTTGGAACTACCCCCACATCTTTTCCGAGTTCATGATGTCTTCCACGTCTCCCAACTCAGGTGTTGCTTCTCGGATCCCATCCGCGGAGTGGACCACGAAACGCTTGATCTCCAAGATAACCTCACATATCGGGAGTACCCTGTTCGCATTCTTGATCAAGCAGAGCGTGTCACTCAACGTCGTAACGTCAAGTTTCTCAAGGTTCAGTGGTCTCATCATTCCGAGAGAGAAGCTACTTGGGAGCGAGAAGATCGTCTTCGACTGGAGTACCCCATTTTCTTTCCGTCGACCCCTGAATCTCGAGACGAGATTCTTTCAAGTGGGGGCGAGTTGTCACATCCCTAGTTCTGGTATGACCTAGACTAGCTAGTCATTTGTGCATCATGTTTAAATTCCATTTAAGTTTGAAATGAGGATTTGTGAAACCGTCAGAATCATTTCTGGAAATGACCCAGATAAAAATTGCTCCAAAAAGGTCCAAGAAAATGTTCATGTTGCTCTCTGAAAATATTGGGCAGAGATAAAAATCAAACCAATATTTTTAGGAGCTCATAAGTATTTATTTTGGGCATTTGGAAATGCATAATTATTGCATTGGATATATATATATATATATGTTATAGATATAATATATGTCCAAAAATTGTGCCACTTGTTGGGGAGCTCTGGAATAATACCACTAGTTCCTACAAAAATTGGCATAAGAAAATAAAATGATTTAGTATTTTTATTAAATCAAAACAAATGTCAGAAAATAGAAAAGAGAAACAAAAAAAGAAAAAAACTTCCTGGCGCTTACCTCTGACCACTTTGGCGCCCCGCCGCCCGTTTGCTTTGGCCCAGCCCACCAGGGGCATAGCCGTCTTCCTCCTCTTGCCAGTAGGCAGAGGGGAAGCGGTGCCCGATGCCGTGCGCGCCGGCACACAGCTGCCTGCCTAGCGTCCTCCTCGTCGCCCTGGAACGCCCAGACGACGCCACATGCCCCCGGACCCTCTCACTCTCCCCCAGTCCTCTCCTCTCCGTCGCTTTCTCTCTCGTGTCCGAACGCGCCCGCCGCCGCCGACGAGCACCACCGCGGCCACCGGCCACCCCTCGCCCTGCCGCTGCGCCCAGAAGCTCCGCCACATCGCCGGCTACCTCTCCGTCAAGCCACGCGCCTCGGGAGGCCCTGGAGAGTCGCCATCGCAGTCGTCTTCATCTCCGGTCGCTGGAGATCGTCTTCGCCGCCCTGCCATCTTCAGCGCGTCCCCGAGCTCGCCGACAAGCCCGTCGAGTCCGCTGTGAGCTCCTGCGCCGTTCTCCTCTCTCCGTTTAGCTGCCCGCACGCTGTAGCCCCTTTTCCCCACCATGGCCGAAGCCTATCGCCGCCGTCCATGTCGCCGCTGTCGCCCTGGCCACCGCAGCCCGCAACCGAGCACATCACCGTGCTCCTGGTGCCACGAGGGTGCCGCATAGCCCCTCGGGTGGCCTCCCCCGTGCCCCACAGCCCACTCCCGCTCGAAGCCGTGCTCCGGCCGCTGCCGCGAGCTTCGCTCCGGCGAGTTCCGCCACCCCCGCAGCCTCCCGTCTGCTCCCCTGGATGCGGACGAGCCCGGACTACGCCCCGGTGCCCTTAGCCGCCACCCCCGTGGCCTGTAACGCGGACGCCACCGCGTCCTGAGGTCACCGCAGACGATCTCGCCAGCCTAACATGCGGGCCCTGTCGGCCAGGTGATTAGCTTAGCGCTAATCACCATTTAAGCTAACTCTGACGCTGACAGTGGGCCCCTGCGCCCTAATCTTTTAATTAGATTAGTAAACCCCCCTTGTTTAACACTGTGTCACAGATGTGCGGACCCCACACGTCAGGTTTGACCTGCTGACGTAGGCATGACATCATGCTGACGCAGTTATCCATTTCTGGATTTAATTGAAATCAGGAAATTCCAGAAAATGGTATAAACTTCAAAAAATCATAGAAATTCAACCGTAGCTCAGATTGAAATAATTTATTTATGAAAAATTATCAGAAAAATGCAATCTATCCATCTAGTTTCATGCATGACAAACCAACTTATACCTACTGTATAAGTGAAACACTAAAATGGCATATATAAGAGCTTAATTTGGAGTTGCATTTGAACCCTTGATTCAAATGGACTTCAACCTAATGAATGCTAGTTGCATTAGCTCAAACAACATCACATCTTCATGCCATGTTCATGCATCATATTGTTGCATATGTTTGTGTATCGATTGTTGGCACCGTTCCTTCTCGATAGGTCTTGCTCCAGAGACCGTTCCAGAGCACCTGTCTGTGAAGCAGTGCCTCCTTTGTTGATCTACCAGGCAAGCAAACCCCCTTGTTCATTTCGATACAATCCTACTCTCTCGCTCCTGCTCTCAGTTATTGCATTAGGACAACAAAGATTCATCTGCTACTTTGTGCTGCGGTAGTTGAACCCATTCCTCTGCATGACCTGTCATTGCCACAGTAAATAGTTGAAATCCACTAGCATGTGTAGGAGTTGATTGAGCCATGTTGTGTTCCTACCATGCTATGCCTGCTATTGCTTAGAGTTGTGTCAGGTCTGATTCATTGGGAATGAATTGGAGTGTTACGATATGTTCTGATGCTGAGAGTGAAGTGTGTGAACACGATTTGGTAAAGGTAGCGGTGAGAGGCCATGTAGGAGTACATGGTGGGTTGTGTCACTGGAACCGTCCTTAAGCATTGAGTTCTATGTATGTTGTCCAATGACTCGATACTACCACACATTGGGTTCCGATAACTCGGCCTCTCTCGACTTATTAACCAACTTGATCTCTGTCCAGGAGTCGCAACTAGTTTCTGGTGTTTGTAGGTAGTGTTAGTAGTCTACCAAGTGGCACCCGGCCAGGTGGGCTTGGGACAGACTAGGCACAAGATGTACGGTGTACCAAGTGGCACCCGGATGGTGGGCTTGGGAACCCTGCTCACATCGTTTGGGGCCATGAGCGACACCCTGGCCGGATCTCCTTGCGGATGGAACCCGAATAGGCGATAAACCTGGACTAGAGTCTTGTGTGGTTAGTCAGGTCGTGGCCGACACCCTCGTCAGGCTTCCGCTTGAAGGTTGCGGAGTTACATGACATGTACATGGCGGTAAGTGGCGAGAGCGTGTGTGAAGAAGTACACCCCTACACGGTTAACATGATCTATTCGAATAGCCGAGTCCGCGGTTATGGACTTCTTGGATGCTTACATGGTACATAGACAACTTGAAAGTGGATACTATAAAATGCTCAAGACAAGTGTGAGTGCTATGGATGGCCTTCTCATTAGGAGACGGGGATGAATCCATAGTAGTGTATTGTGTGGTGATTAGTGGACTCGTGTGCGCCATATCACCTCAAAGAAGTTGTGGTAGTCGTAGAACAGGATAGCCACAGAGTCAATGCTGGCTTGCTGCAACTAAACCCCACATTACCCTCTTGATATAGATGCATGTATGATAGGATCTGATGTAAGTCTTGCTGAGTACCTTTGTACTCATGTTGCTTTATTTATGTTTTTGCAAATGAGACTTGGTCTTACTAGTGTTCTCGTGGACTTGACAAGTAGCTTGTACCTCAGCTACGATCTTGATCGAGATGTTGTAGTTAGTCGGGCTTTTCACCTTTTTCATTTGTAGATGTCTGCACCTGCACATGTAATGCTTCCGCTTGTTGCTTGTATGCTCTGTATGATGGGTCCTGTGACCCCTGTTTGCAATAAATGCTATGATGGCTCTTCTGAGCCTTTTTATATATGAGTTGTTAAGTTATGCTGTGATGCCATGTTGTACATCACATACTTGCATGTTGTGCGTACGTGTAATGTGTATTGCTATGTGTGGGATCTGACTATCTAGTTGTTTATCCTTAGTAGCCTCTCTTACGGAAATGTCTCCTAGTGCTTCCATCGAGCCACGTAGCTTGCTCTTGCTCCGAACACTTAGGCTGGCGGCATGTGTCCTTCTTCGTTCTGTATCCGTTCCCTCGGGAAATGTCATGCGGTGTCTACCGAGTCCTCATAGCTCGCTACAGCCCGGTTTACGGGTCCTGCTAGCCCAGTTGCTACAGCCCGGATTCACTCGCTGATGACCGACACGTTCGATGCTGGGTCATGTATGCCTGTCCCTGTAAGTTAGTGCCACTTCGGGTTCACGACTAGCCATGTCAGCCCGGGTTCTTGTCATATGGATGCTAGCGACACTATCATATACGTGTGCCAAAAGGCGCAAACGGTCCTGGGCATGGTAAGGCGACACCCGTGGGAATACCGTGCGTGAGACCACAAAGTGATATGAGGTTGTTACATGCTAGATCGGTGTGGCATAGAATCGGGGTCCTGACAACTACACCTACCTTTGAGTTAATAACATGTGGACCCGATAGGTGACTGGTCCACATGTAATGCTTCCGAAGGCAGAGGGGCAGTGGGGCCAAGAGGGGTGAGCCACAGGTCGAGGGACGTGTGGTTTCATGGGTTCGAGCGGCGTCGTGGGAATCGCGGGTGGCTGTGGTAGAAACTTGATGCTCGCCGCATTTTAGGTGGCCCACATGTCATGCACACAAAGGCAGATGGGTGGTGCGGCCGAGAGGTGTGAGGCGCACGTCGGGGGGCGTGGTGCCATGGGTTGGACAGGCGTCATGGGAATCGCGAGATGAAACGTGATGGTCGCCGTAGTTGAACTTCCATGGACAAACTATCATGTCTACGGACACATGCACTGTATATCAATCACTAGATGGAGTAGCAGAGAAAGCTATATATGCGGATAAATAGTTCCTTATAGTTAAGCGGACCCACGCTACTACTCTGTTCCAAAGACATGCACACCATCGAAATAGCCCATCTATATCAATATACACCGAGAGGGAATAATTTTTTTTACAAGAGAGGAAATAGTTCATCCATCCATAATGCCCTCCTGCTGGTGCAGCGTCTTCTTCTTCTTCTTCTTCTTGTTCTCATTCTCTGTGGGAGATGGCTTCGCAACAAGCTCTTTGGACCTTGCAGCTATCTCGAAACTCACACGTGCATCAAGGGCAGCATATTTTATCCGCTCGTACGTCAAGGGATAATTCTCCCATCCAGATGACCTTAATGCCACCGTCTCATCACCCTTCCGAAGATTTGTACAGAGCACAAAATTTGCTACGTCGAATAGGGATGGTGTCTGTCTAGCACAATCTTCTACATGAATTTTGATTCTGGTTTGTAGGTCAGTGATGCTTTTCAAATCAAGGTTGTACGGCTCCAGCTTCTGTTTGTCCCCTTCGATGGCTGCCCCACGTATATACGCCCCCCGAGACAAGAAATCGTGTAGCTCGCCTGGTATGGAGGGCGAGTGTATGATGTGGTACACCAAAACATCATCTTCGAGGCACAACTGAAGGACGGCAACGCGTTGGATCTTCCCAGGGGCATGCTCCGTGTACTCTGGATCGAGACCGATGACCCTCGTCTCTACCTTTTTGAGGGAATTGGATACATTGTTGATCCACTGCCGAACAACCCTTGGGTGGACGGTGACGGTGGCAACTATGCGCATCGAGCCTTCGACGAGGACATGTTGGACGCTAAAAACCTGCATCTCAATCTCTTTCGTCATTTGGAACCGCTGGAACGGAGGGCTATGGTTTGGATAATTAGGATTAGATGGCTAGTCTAACTGAAGTAGTAGATGATTATTTAAAGAGGTTAAAACAATGTGAACGCAGTGGGGTTTGGATGCAAATGAAGACGAAGGGGAGGTGAAGAAGCCGAGGCGAATCGGTTCCCGATGGAGAAGTAAATGGGAGAAGTGGCGTGCGGCGCTTGATTAGACGGCTAGGTAGACTAAATGAAAAGGCTATGCGGGTAGACGAGGAGTCGTACTGTTCGGTATACGTGCCCATCCTTCCCGATAGGTGGGACCTATGCAAACAGATAAAAAAATGTGTCATAGCTTTTTTTTTGAGCCCGTGAGTGGGAGACACAACATTCTCTGGTTAAGGAATACTCCCTCCATTTAGGTGAGTATAAGTCACCTTATGAAAATCAGGTTTTCCCAAAACCTTTAGGCGTGAGCATTAACTTCCTTCTCGATCCCTCCCAAATTTCGTTAGCCAGTGTTCTCTTCCTCTACTGCCGCGTTCTACCTTTCCATTTTCCTCTTCTCAAGTGTGGAACGATCTGCATGCCGTCCTTGATGCACCAGAACGACCACTGCATGCATCGCGGCAGGGCGTTGATTGGGCATGCACGAGAATTTGGTTCTGCTGGCAATATGGATGATACCTGAACGATGAAGTGAACAGGCATGGTATCACGGGAGACCTATTTCCGCTATACAATACTGGAGCACTCATGTTCCTACTACTACTAGTAGTAGTAGTAGTACAACTGTGGTACACTTGATGGTCAAAATACTATTCATCCGGTCCTCACAGTGAAGTGACAACACCTTGCGCCTGACACTAGTCTAGGCGAGGCAGCGTGTTCGGGTTACCAAAGTCAGCCTCACCCTATGCACTGTGTTGTCTGTCACCGCTGATGTACAGCACATTGGCGCCTCGCCTCGTCTCCCTCTCCGCTCCCATAGCACCACTCCATCTCCATCTCCTTCTCCATCTCCGTCTCCGTCTCCATCTCACTGTGCCCCCGTGTATTGTCGCCTCACTCGCCTCCCCCAGTACCACTATTCCCTCGCTAGCCGCTCCAGCACCGACATCCTTCTCCCCCGTAAATCAAGCCCCCTTCCAAACTTCACCATGGCCGAACGCGAACCGCACAACATCCATATGAGCCGCGATTGGAGCAATCTCCCCAGTGACATCCTTAACCTCTGTTGTTCATGTATGGATATGTTGACCGCCTTGCGGCTGGCTGCATGCTCGTGGGACATGCACACGGCCATCATCGAAGCGAGGCCTAAGCTTTTCAAGACACCCTGCTTGCTGCTATCTGGTCTTGCGAGATTGGCTCACCATGATACGGTAAGATCTATTTTCTGGTTGAGATCAAAAAGTTGAGGAGATATGAAGTGCCACCTCTCTTGCAGCGCCGTGTAGGCATCGGGGGTGCTATGGCTGTCAGTGGCGTTGAAGCAGATCTGCAACGGTAGACGGGTGCATCGGGGGATAAGTCCCGTTGCGGTGGAAGAGAAGGTCGTGTGAGCGGCCCCAGCAAAGAGGACGACGGCGCCAATGGAGCGAGAGGACGCAATGCAAGGCTATTGGTCCGTCGTCGTGGATGAGAAACGTCCATCTCTAGCAGTGGACAACGCGGTCTTGGTAGGCGCTCCGGCATGGTGGAGGACGGCGGCGATGGATGGGGTGGCGGACGGAGGCTGGTGTGGGGATGGGGTGTTCTAGCGCGGACGGTGTATGAATGGGAAAATGGAGGGAGAGGTACGGGGAACCATGTTTTTGGGACGCGCCTATCTGAAATATGGGAAAGTTACGAACTTAGCCCCCATTTAAAATTTAGACGTCTCGTTGGTTGGGGATAGGACGGTAATCTCGCATCTCGCCAATATTTGCCCAGAGCGATTTCGGGTGAGGAGAGGGTGGTTGGCGCCCATGGTTGGCGCCCATGGTGTATGAATGGGGCTGACAAGTAGGGCGGTTGTGTCACGTCTGAGTGAAGTTACAAACCTACCCCTATTGAAAATATTTGCCTACATCGATTTTGGCCGAGTCGAGTTTGTTTTGCTGCCCACCGTGTATGAATGGGTAATGGAGGGAGAAACAGAGGTCTTTTGGACGAGCTTGAATCAAATGTGTTTTGCCGCCCATGTTTGACGCCCACCGTGTCGGAACGGGGTCAGAGGCGGTCGTGTCACGTCTAATTGAAGTTACTAACCTACCCCTATTTAGAGCAGTGGAAATCGGGCCGATGGATTGTCCGTGTAATGGGTAGACAGTAATTTCCATCTCCCAAACACTTGGCTTCGGGCAGCCGATGTGGGAGTGGACATTTTGCAGCTACTTTCGAATTTTGGGACAATAAGCATCCACGTTTACCCTGGCAACTAAATTCGAATCCATTTTGTATTCCTATATGAATCTTTATAAATCGTTCTATGTATTTTTATATATCTTCAAAAGGACGACAAAGATGTATTCCACTGTCATATATGAATATGGTTTACAAATGCCGATACCAAATTCAGAAACTAGTATCCAGTTTAAGGTGAATTCAAATATTTGGAACACTTCATGTCCAACTCAAATGTCACACGCAGCATAATGTGTACTCCCATTTAGATATGTACACAAGCGATGTATCAAGATTCAAATACCGAGTCAATCAACCAAGAATGTACAGAACTAACAGACATATAAACACTTATAGAGTATATGGATCAATAATATCAACTAACGTACATAAGCCAGGCCGATGTACTTTTTTTGGCTACAACAACATCTTCTTTTTAGCCAGCATCTTGGCCCTTTCCGATGCGTGCCACTTATGGTCCATCTATACTACTACTATTGCTGAATGCACATTTAGCCCGATTGGCATATTTGTAGGCCTGGCACAGCAATCCAAATGTAATGTCTCCGAGTCTTATCAATTAATACGGACTTGTGCTCAAATAAAATTACAAACCAAAAAACAAAAAAAAATTATTACATGATCTCTAAAACAAATGGTTTGATTGATTACATGAACAGACAACACAAAGGTTATTCAACTATGGAAAGAATATTTCACCTATGATTTACCAAGTAGAAATTTAATTTCCTTTTTCCTTCAGACCTTAACAATCTGGTCGGTCTCGACTTGCTTCGCTTTTGAAATCCACGAATATTTAATGGTTGTCTTGAGTAATCGCTTGTGATTGTGCTATTTGCTTCCTCAACATGTCAACTTCATCTCTAAGTGCGTATGTAATCTCTTTCTACCACTAGTTTAGCCTCTAGAGCATCAGCAGTTGGCAATTCATAATGCATGATTGGGCGGTGCCATTTGTTGTGGGATGATGCAATGTCCATGGACCTCGCTTTTGATCTTGGGCTAAACTGTTTTGCCATTAAAGTTCGATTGATTCAGAAAATTTGAAGTTAGCAAAACATCTCAATCGGGAGTTATAACAAAGAAACCAGTTAAACAAACAAGGAATTAAAGAGTTTCAATTGGATGCTGAAAAGTACTCCCTCCGTCCCATAATGTAAGACGTTTTTTAACACTATGCTAGTGTCAAAAAACGTCCTATATTATGGGACGGAGGGAGTAGTTATTAACATCATTGTAACCCGCTGTTGCAGCAGCAAAGCAGTTAAACAAACAAGTAGATATTTAAGTTAAGGCAAACAGGTAATTCTTAACAGTAAGTATCAAACACATAGATAGGCGCAGTCTACAATATGATTAACAGGCTGTGCCATTATGTAATCAGTAGCAAACTAAATTAAGCCAAGCAACGTAATTGAACAATTTTGCAATAAGTGGCTAACTAAAATTCGAGAAGCGAATAACGAACTTATGCTAGTTCTTTGTACAGGCACACTGCAACTTCTTTTCGCTTACAAGGTTGTACAAAGGAGTCCATGGCATCAATTGCTTTACTTCTTTCTTCCCACACTGCATGGGTAAGTCGAATGGTTAATCTGATAAGATGGTGCGTCCTTGATATGTTATATGAGGACGTGTAGTCAGACTAGTTGTAGACAAACACATCACACTGGCTTTCACTGTATATTTCATGCGATTACTTTTGGCATATCGAGATCTAAGCAATCTACAATAGGATGAAAAGACTGGCATCCTTCACATTATTGGCGAACTCAGTTCATAGAAACAAGCAATTCAACCATTCTGTGGGTAAATCAAAAGCGCCATTGGAATATTTTTCACTATCCAATCATACACACAAAAAGGGGCGACGCCACCATAGGGGCTGGTATGGGCGGCCGCCTTAGGTGGCTGGAAAGTGTTCACCTAGTTTGAGTCATCCAGGTTGGCCCATGCTAGTTTTGTTCGTCCCAACGCACGAGCAGGCAATGTAAAAAATGAAGAAAAATGTTTCCATTTGGATGGGCCAATAACATAAGTGCAAGACAGGCCCTATAGCAGGCTCGCAGCCCAAACGAGCGCCTCCCATATCGATCGACAGCAGGAAAAATCCCAATTCATTCACTCCAGCCTCTAGTCTGGTTCGCTCCTAACCTAGCCGCCGCTGGACAGACTGACACAACACTTCCTCGCGCCCTCGTTGGAGGGCAGCCGCCGGGCTTCAAGCGAACGGAAGGACAAGAAGATGAAGATCCAACCCTAGGTATACCCTGCGTGGGAGGCAGCGGTGGTAGCACGGGCATGGCATCGAGCTTGCGCAAATAGACAGAAGTAGCTTGCAAGAGTAGCATGCGCAACGAGCAGGTACACCACATCCCTGATTATATGTAATTCAACTCTTCAATTTCTGGCCAATAGTTAAACCTGATGGTGTTGTAAAACTGCTTGTATGTAGGGAATCTATGAGAAAATGAAACCAATTTCTACTTATTTTATAACTCCCCAATCAATACTTGAATCGATCAATCGATGTATCTAATCAAGTTTCTGGTGTAAACATACAAGCTCATATTGTTCTTGAGCCTGAAGTGTCTAATGAACAGACTGCTAATGAAGGATTTCATGCAAACATTTTACAGCCTCCTGGTGATGAACATATAGTGTCTAATGAGGGATCTAATGCAAGCATTTTGCAAGCTCATTGAAGGATTTAGTGTCTAATGATGATCTACTATGTTGAGAGAGACAGAGATTTGCAGGCATTGATGACAAGCAAATTATAGTGCATTTTCATAGCTTGAGGAAACGTCGAGGCCATCTACCAGAAAGTCCCCGTATCATGACAACATAGCATAAATACTTTTCTAATCTATTGTTTGAAACTATTGGCATACTTGTGCAGGATAGATATATTGATATGCAGTTTGCACACTGGTTATACATGCAATTACACTTCGATATTTTCAGCCAGAGAACGAATAATTCAGGCAGGTATAGACCATGTTTGTAGTCCTTGTACACCATGTTGCATTTTGTGTTTTTTGGTGCTTGCATCATTTAGTGTTTATAATCTGAACTACTTTGGATCATTAGCTGGTTTTCAAAGTGCATGTAGCTTCACATTTCTCAAGTTATGTTGATTTCGGGAGTGCAAGTGCCTTCGTATTTTTTAAGTTAAATGTTCGCCCCTGGAACTTGAATTCGTGGATCAGCCACTGCACACAAATCATACACGAATGCCAGTATGAATTAAATGAAATGCAAGGACTTACGCTAGCTCGCTGTACAGGCTCGCTGCAGCTCTGCTTGCGCTTGGGATGTTCCATGTACAAGTCCATGTTACCACTTGCTTGGATGTGCAGGCCTTGTGCTCCTTGCACCCCCTCTGCATTTTTGACACGGCGAATGGTTGATCAAATAAGAGGAATCGACCTTGATGTTGTACCGGAGGACAGATATTTACAAGGTTATACGGGTGTGCGGGATGTGTACCGATCCCGTAGCCCGCCATGCTTCGCTAAAAATGGATTTGCTTGTTTCGATGATATCTCCGTAAGAAATAAGAGTTAAATTCAGAGTTGCATAGGCGTGTAAGCTAAGAGAGCAGCGAAAGGATATCCAAACATCGTCGGAACAAAGGCACAAGGGAGTGATGTGTGGATACCTAGTTCGGGCTGCGTTTGGGCATGCCCGCCTAGCTAGAGTGCAGAGTCACTTGAGCCGTTGGGGGTGATCTTGTTGGCGTTGGCTGGCCGCGCATGGATGCAGATCTTGAGTGGCAACGGAGCGCTACGATGCGGTGGACGAGACCGTTGGTGAAGCCCCAACGACCTCGGGGGGCGGAGGTGCGACGATGTGCTCGGTGAAGTAGCCCCGGTGAGCTGGGAGACGGCGTCGGTGAAGCGCACCTGATGCGGTGGAACTCGGTGTCTGTGAGGCACGTCGCTTGCGGCGGCCGACGTTGTCGGTGGACCACCCGGTGCGGCGGACGAGGGCGTAGATGACGTAGCTCCAGTGCGGTGGTGAAGCATGACCGTCGTATTCGTCGTCGTCGTCCGGCACAGAGGTGGGGAATGGTGGGGAAAGAAACGAGACGAGGTGCGATTCGAGGGATGGCGGCGAATTAGGGATTTGAGCAATCTGGGCGCGGAAGGGGGCGGTGGAGAAGAGAGATTTTGCAGGGCTGGAATTGGGGCCGCCAGATATTTCAATCCGAAATGTGGAAGCGCGAACTTATATTTTTGTCGTCCTTTTTGGGGTGGGTGGGTGGCTGGGTGCTACGCGTCCGTCCGACACACGCGACCACCCCCACAGGACTACGCTTCGGTGCCTTAAGGCACCTGCCTTTGTGTCCATGACATGTGGGCCCAACAGGTGGCTGGCCCACATGTCAGTCACCCAAGGGCTGTTGCCTTTAAGGCACCAAAGCATCGTCCACCCCGACATGACCCTGGTCTGCCTGGTGCACCTACATTTGAGAATGCAAACGAATCTTCTTTCATTTGCAAACGAATCTGTATGTATTACCATGCACGTGTTTTCCTTGCAATAATTAGTCATTCGAAACGAGATACTCCATCCGTTCACTTTTGTAAGTCGTTTCAGACAACTTAAAATGAACTGTTTTGCACATTGTCTGAAATGTCTTCAAGGTCTTATAAAAGTGAACAGAGGGAGTACTATAAATTAACTAATGAGGAGTTATTTGAAAAAAATCGAAATGGTAACCACACTAACGTGGATTAGAGTGTGTCACATTATTAGTTATTTGAATTAGAATGTGTGTCACGTAGTTACTTATTTGAATTAGAGTGTGTGTCACGTAGCGATCTCCAATTCTAACGTGGATTTCGCATTTCACTGTATCCACGCTACTTTTTTAATACAAATTCATATGTATATGATGAACACCATGGTAGTGAGAAAACTTTTGGATGGATTCAAACATATGACCTACAAAAGAGCACAACAAATTGAGCCAATGTCAACTTTTCGAAACTTAGTATGGCACGAATTCGAAATAATTACCCGTATGCCTGGTCCTCGGTTCAAATCTTACAATGTACACCGAATTGAAACATCGATATTAAGTCTCGTACTATGTACATTCAAATGTTGTTTTAATGCCCCCCTGCCAAGACAAACGCTACATACTTCTGTGTCGGTCAATCTTCCTCTCCTAACCACCTTAGCAAGCTATCGGTTTCCAACACACGTTCATTCTTTCTCTCCATGTTTCGATCTCTAAGTCTCTCAACTACACAAACCCTTTTTCCACTCCTGTTACCAAATGTATTTACCTCACACACCCGCCATTGCACCCCATGCCGAGCTCTCTCTCTCTCCCCCCTCTCCCTCTCACCCTCTCGCGCCAAATACATGCATTGCCTATCTAGCCCCCCAACCTCTCGTGCGCATTTAACGCATACGTTGTATATCTAGGTCACTCCCTCGAGACTGTCTTACTCTTTCTTCCGCACGGCGGGCCACACTCTCTCAATCTCGCTCTCTTTATCTGAGTCTCGTTTAACCTCGTTTTCTTTCATACACAAATGATATATCTCCCTGTTCGGGCCTCGATCGACACACTATACTCTCTCATGCAGATTGTCTATCTAGGTCAGTCCATCCAAGCCGCCGCCACTCTTTCGACCTCATGGTGGGCCACGCTCACTCTCTCTCTCTCTCTCTCTCTCTCTCTGTGTGTGTGTGTGTGTGTGTGTGTGTGTGTGTGTGTGTGTGTGTGTGTGTGTGTCTCGATTTACCTCGCTCTTTTTCGGACAAAAATGATATATCACCATGTTTGAGCCCAATTTGACCTATTCACATTGTATACTCTCTCACGCACATCGTCTATGTAGGTCACTCTCTCCAACCCGTCTCACTCTTTCGATCGCACGGCGACCCTATGTGATCGGTTGACCTTGCTTCCTCCCACACAAAATATATCTACACGTCTGTGACTGGATCATCTCTCAAGCTCTATCTTACATCCCTCACCCTTACCAAAAGCTCAATCGGACAATATCTCTCCAGAGCATATATATTTGTTCAATGAATGTCGGACCACACTCACTTTCTCTCTCTATCTATATGTCTCCCGATTGACCTTGCTTTCTCATACCGTATCTTCCACGCATTGAAGCTACTACCTCTCCATCCCTCGCAAAGTCGGAGCTATTTACATTGCGAGGGGCACTCCAACCTTGGATTAGTTTGTGTAGGCATTTATTCCGGTCGGTTTAGATTATATTTTCGTTGCATTCGACCCACAACTACTCCAAATGTCGTTGCAACCCACGCAACTCCCCTAGTTGATTTCCCTCTGGCTCGGTCATCGCTCTCTCGCACGTCCTTTCTCACCTTCAACGTCGCATCATGGTATTATTGAAAAAACTATGTTGTTCTCTTTAATTATTATAAATAAGCTACCGATAGTCCACTTGGAATGGAACAAATTTCGACCCACAAATTAAAGTGCTACAAACTACACACCAAGGGGCCCACATGTCATAAAACAAATTTGGACCCATATACAAATTAAAAATAAAGGACGAGGATCGAACATGCGACCGGGCCTTCAAGCCGCACGTCAATAGGCAACATACGTAGAATAGCAATGTTTGTTGTACCCCCTTTGTTCACATAATGTTTTTATATTACCACAACCTAATTAAGAGATAACATGTAATATTATTTTAGTACTATTCGCCTTCACTTACTGGTGGGTCTCATGTGTTCTCTCTCTCTCCTCCCCTTCTGCGTTTAGACGCACAGGCAAACAGGAAGAACTCGCGGGCGATGTTGCCATTGACCATATCTAGACGCGTTCACAAGTCACGGCACCAGTTTCACGTACTAGCAGCACTAGTCAGTGTGTACGTGCAATGCACATTAATTTGGAAGTATATTAAGTGCATGCGGATATTAACTACTAGGATATTATTTGCGTGTTGTCATGTGATAAGCACTATTTTTGGCATGAAATTAACTGCACGCTAAATGTGTTGAGCGCTCGACATTGAAGCAGTCTAGGTCGTTGGATGACAAGGAATGCATGTGGCTTGATGATGTTTTATATTTAATTTGATACGGCTCTAGCAGAACATTCAATCGATCAAACCATACATTTCATTCAGTCTGACTCCGACTTTAAATTATACGACGATCGATATAAAATAAATGGAAATGATAGACGTTCGGATTTTAAGCATGGCAATCCAAACGTTTTTCATGGAAAATTTAGATTACGCGACGGCGGCGGCGGCGTCTCGCGGTGGGAAGCGGCTCCTCTGCCATGCTCTTTGTGTCGTCGGGCCACTGACTGACGGCTACGGCGACGTCTTGCGCCATTGTTGGCGTACTCCTGGACGTTGTACTAGCTTCAAGGAAGGCCAAAATGTTCTGGACTTCGGAGCGAGTCAACTGGCTGGAGGAGGCGACTGGCGTTGGTGCAAGGAAGCGGTCGACGGCGGCCATCCATGCCGCTGAGGGGGGCACTAGCACCCGCGTGGGGACAAGCGCTGTCAATGGCGCGGCGGAGATGTTCGTGTGCATGGGCACCGGCACGAGCACGCACGTCGATCTGCACGCGCAGCGCATGCACCGGCAGCGCGCTGGCACCGCACGCGGCGCGCGTCGCAGCAGCACGCGCATCGCATGCGCCGGCAGGTGCACGGGCGCTTGAAAGTCGGCGGGGACCTCGTGGAACCCCGTGGCATCAAGCTCGGCGACAATGTGCAGCTCCTAGCCCATCAATGCCACGGGGATGGGCATTGGCGCAGTCGGGGCGACGAGAGCAGAAACGGGAGCGGGGACAGGCGCGGCGTCTTCCCACAAGGCCAGTTCAAGCTCGTCCCAAAGCGCCTTATGTTCTTGAGACTTCGGCTGGGTGTCTTCCTCATGAAACTGGAACACTAAGGGCAGACCATCGTGATGCGGCATGGCGACGCTTAGGTCGAGCTAGTTGGAGGTAGACGACAGGAGAATCGGAGAGGAAGAGAGAGGATTGTAGCGATACCGGGTAGTGCGGAGTTGATTTTAAACTGCGGCGCCGACGACATTAAAAGTGGGAGCAGTTGGGACATTGGTGGGCGGCGGAACCTGGTCAAAGGGCTTGCCTCCCGGTGAGTCTGCACAGCGGTTTGCTCGCACGCCTCCCTGACAGCCGGCACAGTGGTCTGCTCGCACGCCTCCCGTCGACTCACACGCTTGCTGGGACGGCACCTGCCGATGAGAAGCAGGGACTCGTGGCGGCACGTAAACGCCCACGGTTTCAATAGTGAAAGCGTTATTTTAACGTGATGTGTCTTTGTTCCAAAATACCTTGGCTCTTCATTTGTGCAATTTGTCATAAGCAGCTTGTCTCGAATTGAACAAAAAACTTACGAAGTAGTATTTGTGCCATATCACATGACCATGCTCAGTTTCAAGAATTTATGCTCCCTTTTGGATTTTCTGAAATTTAAGACCCAGGATTCGAAACAATATCATAACCTGCATCATGCAATAAATTTTCAAGCCGTACCTCTGTCTTGTTGTATTTCTTAAGAAAGGATTTGGTCAAACATTTTGCTTAGTTAAACCTCCTTTCCGGTTTATAGGGCTCAATTCAAAAATCTCACCAACCAAGGTAGATGGTGAGTGGTGGAACAATTGTTGTAGTTTGCAAAACCACTCAATTAATGCGCTTGTTTTCCTCAAAAATTGTGTTTACGAATGCATTAATTGCAATGCATGCATGCATAAAGTACATGCATTGGTCAATTTTCTCTCAATACTTGCATGTAATGATTTATTGCACCTTGAAATCTGAACATGTGATGGGGAACAACCAAATTGAGACTTATAAAATGTGAAAACTAAAATTTTGAGATAAGCCCTATAAACCGGAAAGGAGGGAGTAAAAGGATAATCCCTCCATACCAGTGCATTGTCTTATATATTAACTCAAGTACTAGGCACGAACAAACGGGCTCAATTCTATGCTCATCCTGGTGTAGTAGTAGTAGTACTAGGCAATGCAGTTGACGGGTGACATTGACGAGCGGCGACCGAGGGAATTGAACCGTGCTCGGCACAGTAGGTAACGTTGTCTAGTTACTAAAGCATCCCTCCGTTGTTCATCGGTAGTCATTATGGACCAGGGACATGAGGGGAATTTCCTAGGGCTGGAATTCTGGCCGCCAGATATTTCAACTTGAAACGCTGAGGCTCGACTGGTTGGGGTTGCCTAATGTGCGTACCACGCACGCCATCGAAGGACACGAGCCCGTTTTTTTAGGATCAACAAGAGCCAAGGTCTGGCTGGTACACCGTTGGGTCCTACCATTTGAGAATACGAAAGGAACCTTTTAAATTGCCGAATCTAATCTATCTCAGACATAATACCCATATTTTCCTTGCAAATACTAATCTCAACGTGGTAATTGATTTATGACGAGTCGTTGAATTAGAGTGAATTTGTGATATAGTGATCTCAACGTGGATTTCACATTTCATGGTATCCCTAGAAAGTTTTCCAATGCAAATTAAAATTTAAAAGATGAACAATATGGAGGTGAGAAAACTTTGATGTATCAAGCATATGACCACACACACACACACACACACACAGACACACACGCACGAACACAACAACAATCCAATAAGTATAGTGCATCTATTTTTCCAACCCATGCATGTATCACACGAGTTCAAAAATACTCCTTCTATTCCTAAATATTAGTCTTTTAGAGAGTTCAACAAGTGACTATATACGGAGCAAAATGAGTGAATCTAGACTCTAAAATATGTCTATATGCATCCGTATGTGCCAGTCCATTTGAAGCCTCTAAAAAGACTAATATTTAGGACGAAGGGAGTAAAATGTAAGACATCCATGGTCCTCAGTTCAATATTTAAAATGAACATGAAACTGAAACATGAATATTAAGTCTAGTACTACTGTACATGCAAATGTTGTGTTTAGGTGGAGCTATGATTGTCGGGGGTCAACCCCTTGACCTTAGATAAAATTGTGGAGCTCTGTTTAGTGTTGTTTAGATTATATTTGTTCCCACCCTCCCAACCACCGATTGATTGTGCACCCCCACCCCTCCTCCCCAGGAGAATATCATGTGCCACCATACCTTACATGCTATATGCCGATACGAGTTGCTTGGAGCTTGTAGATCTGAGATATAGCAGCTCACATGATGTAGTCTTAATTTTTTTGCAGGAAACCTTGATGAGTTTGAGAATTGCACACAATTTGTACAAAAACTACTTAGATTCCCTTTGATCCCATATCCAACGACCTCGAAGCTCGTATCACCGTAGCATCTAAGAGGAAGGAGGACATCATATTCTCCTGTATGTAAGAATATCATGTGCCACCACACCTTAGATTCTTTGGTGATACAAGCTCTTCGGAGGCGTTGGATTTGTGACCCAACACCTCCTCGGTGGTTCGAATGGTCTTTTGCAAAAAAGCCCCAAAAGAGTTCGGCCACTGCTTACAAGCACAAAGATCGCCAGATGCCATTGATCTCAGATCAAACGACCTCCAAGCTCGTATCACCGTAGCATCCAAGCTGCGATAGCACCTTATGTTTTCTCGCACAGGAGAGTGTGAGGTGCTCCCGCACCATAGATTCTATGGTGATACGAGTTCATTGAGATCTAACGACCCACAGTAGGAGGTTTGAATGTTTTTGCAATATACGGCTGATAGAGTTTGGGAAATGCACAGAAAGTACATGTACTATGCATGTGCCATCTAATCACTAATCATATGACCTAGATGCTCATATCACCGTAGCGGGTAATTAAGCTACGGGAGCACCTAATATTAGCACCGGGGAGCTGTTGGATCGAAGATGCAGCGGCACACACGAGGCCTGAATGTTTTATTTGCAAAAAAAACTTTGGAGAGTTTGGAAATTGCGCATAATTATAAGGACTACTCCCAAGCCATTGGATCTCACTTCCAATGGTGTAAAAACTCGTATCACCATAGTATCTAAGCTGCGGGGTGGATGTGATATTCTATGCATTGTCATTTTTGTTCAGAACTTGCAAAATACGTGTAACTCGTGTCGTTACTTGTCTAACCGCCAAAAGTGTTTGTTCAAAAAAACCATCCTACACTGAAATATCGAAACAACACACGAGGGTCCCACTTGTCATTAATCAAATTTGGACCTAAAACTAACAAATCTGAAAGACGAGATTCGAACTGGCAACCTAGACTACAAAGCGTAAGTCGATAGCCTGAAAAAACGAACGGTTGTTGGCTTTGTCCCATAACTTGATCTTATACAGTACTTGCGTTGAGTAGAGTAGAGGGAGTGCCTCGTCAACACGTGCATGACCATTGTCTCACTTACGGGTGGGTCCCAGGTCTGCGATCTCAATCTCTCTTCTCTCCATCGTCTAACCTTTGCATGGGCACACACGAAGAGCGGCGCTAGCTTGCCGTGGTGTTATTACAACTAAAAAAAGCTTGGAAAATAGAAGAATCGCCTAGGACAAGAGACGTTGCGGCTGGTCGAGACAGAGCTAACCGTGCCACGTTTGCATGATGAAGTTGTGTGGCTAGTGGGGTGTTTTCGACCGACTGGCTGGGTCCCGAGGTCGAACCATAGGTACTACGTCTGATACAGTATATTTTTACACGCACATTTTTCCTCCGTGCCGAGACGTGGCGCACCCTACCGCGCGGTTCGGGGTCGTCCCGGGTGGTGCACGCATATATTCTTCCTGACGTGGAACGCCCTACCGCGCGTTTTCTGGGTCCTCCTCGGTTGAGGGAGTCCTGGACTAGGGGGTGTCCGGATAGCCGAACTATCATCATCGGCCGGACTCCAAGACTATACAAGATTGAAGACTTCGTCCCGTGTCCGGATGGGACTTTCCTTGGCATGGAAGGCAAGCTTGGCAATACGGATATGTAGATCTCTGTCACAGCCCCAGTTCAGGCCTTGCTTGTCTTTGCATGAGTATCCATGCATCATGTTTAAATTTTATGAAACTTGAAATGGGGATTGCCTAAACCCTAGCATCAAAGGAATTCACTAGGATCAACTAAAATATTTTCAGTGAGTCCAAATGGCTTTAAAAAATGTTCATCATTTCTGGAAAATGCTAGAACCATAACCAGAGGTGTTGCACATTTTTCCATGACATATTTGGTCACTGAATTAAATCTTATAGTATTTGCATTTGGGCATTTAACTGCTATTAAATATCTTAAATGCTCAAATAATCATAAACTAAAATGTTTACTGTTGGATATATTCCAAACAGTAGTCATGATTAGTTTCATGATTTTTGGTAAAGCCCTGACATTTTTAATAAAGCCCAGAAGTTACAAAAAAATAGAAAACAGAAACAAATAAATAAAGAGAGAGAGAGACCCACCTGACTTACCTGGCAGCCCACCTGGCCCAGTCCCTCCAGCTGGCCTAGCCCACCGGCCGAAGCGGTCGTCCTCAACCTCGGCTAGTAGGCAGAGGCGTGTCGCCCGCGCGCGCGCTCGCCCCTGCCACCTCCTGCTTCCTCGCCGGGCCCTCTAGCGACGCCACGGAGACACCCTGTGGCCCCTCGCTCCTCTCCCTCACTCTCTGCTCTCTCCTTCGCCCTCTAGCCCCTTCCCCGAGCGCGACCGAATGCAGCCGTCGCCGCCGACGAGCTCCCCCACGGCCACAGCCATCTCCGAGCCCCTCCGACGCGCCCCCGAGCTCCGCTGTGACACCCCCTTCCTCTCCATCGAGCCGCGCCCCGCCGGAAGCCTGCAGCGTCGTCCCCAACCTCGTCTCCAACCTCCGACCGCCGACGGGCTCGTCGGGGATTCGCGAGCCCCAGCCTCTCCCCGGCCTCGCCGACGCCTCTTCTGGAATCGCCGTGAGCCCCTGCCTCTTTCCCCTCTCTCCCCGTGCTCTCCCGCGCCTTCTAGCCACCGTGGCCATCGGAGCCGATTGCTCCTCGCCGCCGGCCATGTCGCCACCGCGGCTATGGCCGTGCAAGCACGCGTCTGAGCTCACCACTGAACTGACCGCACTCCCCTGAGCATAACTCACACACCCATCCATCTCCCCGTGCTCTGTAGCTCCGTCTCGCTCAACACCCGAACGCCGACCGCCGCTACGAGCTCGACTCCGGCGAGCTCGCTCCACCCCAGCCCCTTCCGTTTGCCCTACCAGATGCGCGCGAGTCCCAGCTACACGTAGGACCAAACCATGGTCGTTTTGGTCAATCGTGGGCAAAACCCGAGCTAACCCAGTGTGTCTCCGCCGCGTTTTGGTCGCCGCCGGCGTAACTCTAGCGATGGTGACTTGGCAGATTAGTTTAGGCTAATGACGCACTTAGTCAACACCTAGTGACACTGATAGCAGGGCCCCACCTGCTAATTAATCATAGATTAGTTTCTGTTTAGTTTTAACTAATCTTAGTGGCCCCACGCGTCAGCGTTGACCATGCTGACGTGGCCATTGACTGGGTCCACATGTCAGTGACCCTAACTGGCACTGAGACACTGACCAGTGGGTCCCACTGGTCAGGTTTGACTTGGACCGGGTCAGTTGACCTGCTGACGTCACGGTGACGTAGTGCTGACGCCATAATACATTTTCTGGATTTATTATAATTCAGGAAATTCCAGAAAATAGTGCTAACTTCTAAAAATCATATAAATTCAACCGTAACTCCAAATGAAACAAATTATATATGAAAAATGATCAGAAAAATCCAATCTTTCCATCTGTACTAGTTTCATGCATGTCAGAACACTTTAACCTTGCTGTTTAGGTGAAACAAGCTAATGCACTTATATCACTTATTATTTTGGGTGATCATTTGAATCCTTGGTTCAAATGGACTCAAACCTTTATGTCCCAAGTTGCATTAGACCTATCACACATCATATTGCCATGTCATAGCATGCATCATATTGTCGCATTACATTGATTGTGTCCTTCATGTTTGCGTGTAGTCCCCTCTCGAGAGAGCGGCGTTCTGACGACGAGATCTATGACACCAATGAAGAACTATATTATCTTCAGAAGTGCCAGGCAAGCAAAACCCCCTTGTTCATTCCGATACAATCCCACTCTCTCGCTCCTGCTCTCTTTTCTTCGCATTAGGACAACAACGATTCAATCATGTTACTTGCTGCGGTAGCTGAACCCCTTTATCCTTTGCATGACCTGTCATTCCACAATAAATAGATGAAACCCACTAGCATGAGTAGGAGTTGTTTGAGCCCTGATGTGCTTACTCATTCATGCTTGTTTGTCATGCCTGTTATTTCTTAGAGTTGTGTCAGGTCTGATTCATCCGGGATGAATCAGAGGTGTGTGAACATGTCCTACTGTGTGTGAGCTAAGTGTGTGAACACGATTTGGTAAAGGTAGCGGTGAGAGGCCATGTAGGAGTACATGGTGGGTTGTCTCATTGAAGCCGTCCTTAGGAACTGAGTTTTGTGTTTGTGATCCATGATTCAGCTACTACCATGCATTGGGCCCTGAAATATGACCCCGCTCGACTTCTTATTCACCCTTGTCCTCTGTCCAGGAGTTGCAAGTAGTTTCTGGTGTTTGTAGTGTGCTGGAGGCCATGCGCAGCGCTGACCGGAGCGGTGGGCTGTGATGCGGTAGGCACGTGGCCGGGTAAACCGGGCGCCCGTTTGGTGTCACGGAACCCTGTTCACATCGTTTGGGGCTATGAGCGAAACTCCGGCCGGATCTCCTCATGGATGGAACCCAATAGGCGATAAACCCGACTAGAGACTTGAGTGTTTAGGTAGGTCGTGGTCTACACCCACGTCGGCTTTAAGCTTGAAGTCTGCCGAGCACATGTCGTGTCTGAGCGCTAAGTGGTGGAAACATGGATGAAGAAGTACACCCCTGCAGGGTTAATATGATCTATTCGAATAGCAGTGTCCGCGGTAAAGGACTTCTGGGTTGCCTATAACAGTTCATAGACAAGTGAAAGTGGATACTCTAAAATACGCAAGATAAGCGTGAGTGCTATGGATGGGGTTCTCGTAGGGAGACGGGAGCGGATCCATAGTGGTGTATTGATATGGTGAATATGTGGACTCGTGTGCGCCACCTCAAAAGAGTTACTTGCAGTCGTAGTTTAGGATAGCCACTGAGTCAAAGCTGGCTTGCTGCAGTTAAACTCCACCATCCCCTTTGTTGATAATGACGCATATGTAGTTAGTTCTGATGTAAGTCTTGCTGGGTACATTCTGCCTATTTTATGTTTTTGCAGAGAGACCTCGGTCTCGCTAGTAGTTCTGCGTGGAGTTCGACGTTTAGCTTGATACCTCAGCTACGATCTTGTGCCCTCGGCAGGATCTGGTAGATAGTCAGGCTTCTAAGGCTTTTTCATTTGTAGATGTCTGTACTCAGACATGTTAGCTTCCGCTTGTGCTTTGACTTGTATGCTTCAATGTTGGGTCGTGAGACCCATGTTTGTAATATCTCGCTCCTCGGGCCTAATGAATAAATACTTGAGTCGAGAGTCATGTTGTGATGCCATGTTGTATTTGCACATATCGAGCATATTGTGTGTATGTTATTGAAATGCTTGGTATGTGTGGGATCCGACTGTCTAGTTGTTTATCTTTAGTAGCCTCTCTTACCGGAAATGTCTCCTAGTGATTCCATCGAGCCATGGTAGCTTGCTACTCTCCGAACACTTTGGCTGGCCGGCATGTGTCCTTCTTCGTTCGTGTATGCGTCGCTTCGGGAAATGTCACGCGATGAATACCGAGTCCCGTTAGCCGCTTCTGCCCGGTTCACCGAGTCTCGCTAGCCCAATGCTACAGCCTGGATTCACTCGGCCGATGACCGACACGCTCGATGTTTGGGTCATGAATGCTGTCCTGTAAGTTTGTGCCACTTTGGGTTTACGACTAGCCATGTCAGCCGGGCTCCTTATCATATGGATGCTAGCGACACTATCATATACGTGTGCCAAAAGGCGCAAACGGTCCCGGGAAAAGGTATGGCGACACCTGTTGGGATACCGTGCGTGAGACCGCAAAGTGATATGAGGTGTTACATGCTAGATCGATGTGGCATTGAGTCGGGGTCCTGACAGCTTTGGTATCGAGCTTTGATCATGTAGGATTACCAAGCCAAACTGGTCGAAGTTGAGTCTAGAAATGCTTTAGTTATATGTAGGGGAATTGATTGTGGGATGGAATGTAAGGCTCTTTTTACTCCTTATACCTCATGGCCTTCTGATATGAGTCATCCTCTTCTCTTCTACGGGGATTAAGAACTAGGCCTTCTCATCTATCTATCAGGATGACGTGTTACTAATCCATTGACTTATAGAATTGTTAGTTTCAAATCTCAGTTCAGCTTTTATTACTTCTGTATGTTCATAGCTGGTTGCAGAATCTTGATATTGTGATGATCGAGTGGTTATGCCACCATTTTGAAGCATGTCTCAAATCTTTTTGAGCATTTACAGCCGTTATGCTGTCCGAGTCATCCCAGGTTTCTAAACAATCTGATGCACTTGCAAATCCTTTCCCTCTGGTTTTGATGTTCCTTTGGGCCAGGTTAATCACACTAATTGCTGAGTTGAGGTATTCTATTGCCTCGACATATATGTTGGAATTATTATTATGACCCTAGGTGTCTTAGGGGATCATCTAGTAATCTAGCCATGATTTGTATCCCAGTGTGATGATTCTGGCCATCATTCTCGAAAGCATCTCGTGATGCTACTTAGGAGTAGGTAATCTATCCCTGGGTTTTGAACCCGAGATTCACCCTACTTATTTCATGTTGATAGTGTTTGCTAGTTCCTTTAGGTTATTAGTAACCTTTGCGATAGTCCTTGAGATTCGTGGTGTATCCTTCTTCCAAATACCATGAACTACTTATGGCAGAAGTTTGTTGAACCAAAAGATCACAACAAGAGTACTCTTGAGGAGTTCTCCATTCATAAATCGTGACTCTGCCAGTTCTACTTTTCTGCATGGATTATCCGGAAGAAACCTGTTGAACTTGACTCGACATACTAATCCATGCATCCACAACTCAGAAAGTTATATGTTCCATGAGTTGTTCCTCCTTAAATGTCTTCTAACCTTCATCTATCAATTGATAGTTAAGAGAATGCGTGCATTCGTCCATCGATGCCTATTATTCTTGTGGTCCGTCAAGCCATTCTATTCTGGAATGACTAGGAGAAACAAACTCCAGTACCTTGTCCATTTCGTGATTGGGTCAAAGCAATCAGACTCGCAGATCAAATTGCTAATCTAGCTTTTGCTCTGTTCTACCTTGGAGTATTACCATCTTTATATCAAGAATGTCATGGGAATTGCACACCATCCTATGAACTCTTGATACAGTGATACTTCTTGCCATCATTGTTCATTCCTCGGTTTCCATGTTATTGTAACCGGAATGCCGACAAGTGAATCGTGGTGTGTGAAATCAATACCGCTAGCAACTCCGTTGCTTGGTAGTTAAATGGACGATAACCTCAATCTTAGCGTGTTGATTATTGAATCATCATCCTAGGATTGATCGTGCTACCTAGTCCTTATTCTGGTGCACTCCTCGATCAATGAGTTAGGATTATTCAGTCCCTTGCTTATTTGATCATATCGTCTTGCCCTGAAAAGCAAGATCGCTCTCGATCTTAGTAACATACCGGTGGTTCGTGATTTTCCGTATATCTTCTCGGAAGTATCACCAGGTCGTCACCTGACCGCTATGTTGAGTTCGTGATCAAGTTGGTTTCTTTTAACCACCCCTTCTCCAAGGATCTGTGTCGGGTATCCCTGAGCTAGTTGGGTAAGCTGAACAACAACTTGGAGAGTTGGGAGATAAAAGCTGCCTGACTTAGTTCATGTTAAGGGATATCTTGTGTGTGTGTTGAAGAAAGATGGTACCTTCATCAATTGATCCCCGTGATCAGTTGTTGGATCTATTGCCTTGTTAAAACTTTGATTTGAGTATGGGCTATCGTCAAGTCAAATCAGAACCAACGATGTTCGTAATGTTGTCTTACTCGTGGTTGATCCCTTGAGCATACACCATTCCATCTTTTGGTCTGACCAATACTATCACCTTGTTCACATAATAGCAGAATTCCAGTGATATGGAAATTCTGATGAGTTGTTGTTGAGCCCATCAGCAACATTTTATCTCCTCCATAATTCATGATGAACATCAGGCTAGTGTTGGAAACTTGTGTAAGCATTATCTTCGTGTTTCGTTCATGAGGTATATGTTCGGATGAAAGAAGTGACTTCCTCTAATTTATGTGCATTTGATGCAAGTTGCCACCGTGAATTCGATAAAGTCAATGTTGCTTCCTTGGAATCATCCCAAGTTAGTCACACATGTGCAAAGTATACTATGGTTTGGTAGATTAATTACCTCCACTCCATATGTATTCTGTAGCACACCAAGCCACTGATTGATTTGTTCAAGGAGAAGAAGCTCCTTCTTAAGAGTATACCCTATGCAAGGACTTCGATATCCTCGGATGGTTCCCCACCGGAGCTCGGTAGTGTTTTATTGTAAGACTACCATGGGATCATGTTTGTCTGGGACAACATGTTCACATGTTCGTAGCAGAACCAGCTCATGTTTTGGAGCTTGCTATCGTAGTTCATTCCCTGAGGTTCTCGCAACGTCATCTCGTCGACTTGTGTTGCAAACTTTCATTTTACTTTCTAGACTCGATGAGTCTAGATTATTCTGACACCAACCAGATCTGAATCTCAGGCAGATATGATGGTTGGAACATTTCCCAAGAACTATAATATTGGTCTCTCGATAACCAGTAAAGAGGATGTCATGGCCAACACACCCAGCCGGAAGACCTATTATGTGGTATCTTGATTGAGGAAGTTGGCCACCTCCCCATAAGGACTTTGTAGGATTTACTCCCTAGCTGTGCCTTATGATTTTTTGTGCTCCTGAAGTCCGACCTTTACTTGATGTTCTAGATATCAAACCATATCTATGAATGGGATACACTAGTACATCAAGGAGAACATTAGAAGCGGAGTGCTAAATGTCTCTCGGTCGATCATCCAGATTTTGTTTCCTTAGACTCACTAAGGTGAAATCTGAGAAGGTGTTATCTTCCTCTGCATCTGCATCATCCATCATTATTCATCATGGTAGTATGTTGTGTTGCCAGGATCCTTGACACGGAGATTGGTAAACCTTGATGAACATGGAAATGCTCAAGTTCTTGAGAGAACGCACAAGCACTAGGTGCTATCATAGTTACTAACCGGGATTGCTCTCAGTTTCCTCGGTTATGCTATAACTTTTCAAACAGTGGACTCACTCTCTACTGTTGAGCTTCTCCCCAGTTAGTAAAATCATCCCTTGTGTTGTTTTCAACAAGGTAATCCACATCATCCATTCTAATCCAGGTATGCCATTCTACCGAACCCCTCTAAACGATCGCTCGAGAATTGCCTTAGGCTGGTATAAAGAGTTTCAATGATCTTTGAATCAAAGGTAATTCTTTTTGCCACTTAAGGGGATATTCCTACGAGTCACCTTCCCTAAAGTGCATGGTTATGGTATCATGGCAACTCAACTGCTCGCTACGTTGACAACCGTTCACCACCCTCTTAAGTGTGGAATTGTTGTCTACCTAGTGAACCTTCGCCATCCGTTCCACTCCATCCCTTTGGATTAATGCTTCGTATCTAAGCTCGAGAGATGTTCTTACCTCTCACTCCATGAGTTGACCTTGAATACTCGATCTTCAAGGAGATCGTCTTCTGTAGAGTCTCCTTCTGTCGTCATCGTGTTGGATGAAGACCTCGCAAGCAAAGACGTCAAGATTGTTTTGAGTCAACAGATCAACACCTCGATAAGACAGTTGGATCATGAAGTTTGTGATGCTTAGTGTCCCCTTTGTCTTCTTGCCTCACGTCTTGAATCTCGGGGCGAGATTCTTGTTTAGTGGGGGTGAGTTGTCACAGCCCCAGTTCAGGCCTTGCTTGTCTTTGCATTAGTATCCATGCATCATGTTTAAATTTTATGAAACTTGAAATGGGGATTGCCTAAACCCTAGCATCAAAGGAATTCACTAGGATCAACTAAAATATTTTCAATGAGTCCAAATGGCTTTCAAAAATGTTCATCATTTCTGGAAAATGCTACAACCATAACCACAGGTGTTGCACATTTTTCCATGACATATTTGGTCACTGAATTAAATCTTATAGTATTTGCATTTGGGCATTTAACTGCTATTAAATATTTTAAATGCTCAAATAATCATAAACTAAAATGTTTACTGTTGGATATATTCCAAACAATAGTCATGATTAGTTTCATGATTTTTGGTAATGCCCTGACATTTTTAATAAAGCCCAGAAGTTACAAAAAATAGAAAACAGAAACAAATAAACGAAGAGAGAGAGACCCACCTGACTTACCTGGCAGCCCACCTGGCCCAGTCCCTCCAGCTGGCCCAGCCCACCGGCCGAAGCGGTCGTCCTCAACCTCGGCCAGTAGGCAGAGGCGTGTCGCCCGCGCGCGCGCTCGCCCCTGCCACCTCCTGCTTCCTCGCCGGGCCCTCTAGCGACGCCACGGAGACACCCTGTGGCCCCTCGCTCCTCTCCCTCACTCTCTGCTCTCTCCTTCGCCCTCTAGCCCCTTCCCAGAAGGCCGAACAACACAAATGCCGCCGACGAGGCTCCCCACGGCCACAGCCATCTCCGAGCCCCTCCTACGCACCCCCGAGCTCCGCTGTGACGCCCCCTTCCTCTCCACCGAGCCGCGCCCCGCCGGAAGCCCTGCAGCGTCGTCCCCAACCTCGTCTCCAACCTCCGACCGCCGACGGGCTCGTCGGGCATTCACGAGCCCCAGCCTCTCCCCGGCCTCGCCGACGCCTCTTCTGGAATCGCCGTGAACCCCTGCCTCTTTCCCCTTTCTCCCTGTGCTCTCCCGCGCCTTCTAGCCACCGTGGCCATCAGAGCCGATTGCTCCTCGCCGCCAGCCATGTCGCCATCATAGCTCGTCCGTAAGCAAGCAGCGTCTGAGCTCACCACCGAATCGACCGCACTCCCAAAGCATAACTCACACACCCATCCATCTCCCCGTGCTCTGTAGCTCCATCTCGCTGAACACCCGAACGCCGACCGCCGCTACGAGCTCGCTCCACCCCAGCCCCTTCCGTTTGCCCAACCAGATCAAGACGAGTCCCGCTTACGCCAGAGGACCAAACCATGGTCGTTTGGTCAATCGTGGGCAAAACCCGAGCTAACCGGTGTGTCTCTCCGCGTTTTGGTCGCCGCAGCGTAACTCCGGCGATGGTGGCGTGGCAGATTAGTTTAGGCTAATGATGCACTTAGTCAACACCTAGTGACACCGACAATGCGGGCCCCACCTGCTAATTAATCATAGATTAGTTTCGCTTAGTTTTAACTAATCTTAGTGGCCCCACGTCGGCGTTGACCATGGTGGCGTGGCCATTGGCGGGTCCACATGTCGCTGACCCTAATCGGCATCGAGACACCGACCGATGGGTCCCACTGGTCAGGTTTGACCTGGACCAGGTCAGTTGACCTGCTGACGTCACGGTGACGTAGTGCTGACGCCATAATACATTTTCTGGATTTATTATAATTCAGGAAATTCCAGAAAATAGTGCTAACTTCTAAAAATCATATAAATTCAACCGCAACTCCAAATGAAACAAATTATATATGAAAAATGATCAGAAAAATCCAGTCTTTCCATTTGTACTAGTTTCATGCATGTCAGAACAATTTAACCTTGCTTTTTAGGTGAAACAAGCTAATGCACTTATATCACTTATTATTTTGGGTGATCATTTGAATCCTTGGTTCAAATGGACTCAAACCTTTATGTCCCAAGTTGCATTAGACCTATCACACATCATATTGCCATGTCATAGCATGCATCATATTGTCGCATTGCATTGATTGTGTCCTTCATGTTTGCCGGTGTACCGTCCCTCTCGATGAGACGACGTTAAACGACGAGATCTATGACACCAATGAAGAACTATATTATCTTGAAGTGCTGGGCAAGCAAAACCCCTTGTTCATTCCGATACAATCCCACTCTCTCGCTCCTGCTCTCTTTTCTGCATTAGGACAACAACGATTCAATGTTACTTGCTGCGGTAGCTGAACCCTTTATCCTTTGCATGACTGTCATTCCACAAGAAATAGATGAAACCCACTAGCATGAGTAGGAGTTGTTTGAGACCTGATGTGCCTACTCATTCATGCTTGTTTGTCATGCCTGCTATTGCTTAGAGTTGTGTCAGGTCTGATTCGTCCGGGATGAATCAGAGGTGTGTGAACATGTCCTACTGTGTGTGAGCTAAGTGTGTGAACGCGATTTGGTAAAGGTAGCGATGAGAGGCCATGTAGGAGTACATGGTGGGTTGTCTCATTGAAGCCGTCCTTAGGAACTGAGTTCTGTGTTTGTGATCCATGATTCAGCTACTACCATGCATTGGGCCCTGAAATATGACCTCGCTCGACTTCTTATTCACCATTGTCCTCTGTCCAGGAGTTGCAAGTAGTTTATGGTGTTTGTAGTATGCTGGAGGCCGTGCGCAGCGCTGACCGGAGCGGTGGGCTGTGATGCGGTAGGCACGTGGCCGGGTAAACCGGGCGCCCGTTTGGTGTCACGGAACCCTGTTCACATCGTTTGGGGCTATGAGCGAAACTCCGGCCAGATCTCCTCATGGATGGAACCCGAATAGGCGATAAACCTGGATTAGAGACTTGAGTGTTTAGGTAGGTCGTGGTCTACACCCACGTCGGCTTTAAGCTGAAGTCTGCCGAGCACATGTCGTGTCTGCGACGCTAAGTGGTGGAAACATGTATGAAGAAGTACACCCCTGCAGGGTTAATATGATCTATTCGAATAGTCGTGTCCGCGGTAAAGGACTTCTGGGTTGCCTATAACAGTTCATAGACAAGTGAAAGTGGATACAATAAAATACGCAAGATAAGCGTGAGTGCTATGGATGGCATTCTCGTAGGGAGACGGGAGCGGATCCATAGTGGTGTATTGATATGGTGAATATGTGGACTCGTGTGCGCCACCTCAAAAGAGTTACTTGCAGTCGTAGTTTAGGATAGCCACGAGTCAAAGCTGGCTTGTGCAGCTTAAACTCCACCATCCCTTTGTTGATAATGATGCATATGTAGTTAGTTCGATGTAAGTCTTCTTTGGGTACATTTGTACTCATGTTTGCATATTTTATGTTTTTGCAGAGAGACCTCGGTCTCGCTAGTAGTTCCGCGTGGACTTCGACGTTTAGCTTGATACCTCAGCTACGATCTTGTGCCCTCGGCAGATCTCGTAGATAGTCGGGCTTCTAAGCCTTTTTCATTTGTAGATGTCGTACTCGGACATGTTAGCTTCGCTTGTGCTTTGACTTGTATGCTTCAATGTTGGGTCGTGAGACCCATGTTTATAATATCTCGCTCCTCGGGCCTAATGAATAAATACTTGAGTCGTAGAGTCATGTTGTGATGCCATGTTGTATTTGCACATATCAAGCATATTGTGTGTATGTTATTGAGATGCTTGGTATGTGTGGGATCTGACTGTCTAGCTGTTTATCTTTAGTAGCCTCTCTTACCGGGAAATGTCTCCTAGTGACTCCACTGAGCCATGGTAGCTTGCTACTGCTCCGGAACACTTAGGCTGGCGGCATGTGTCCTTCGTTCTCGTGGTCTGTCCTTCGGGAAATGTCACGATGAATACCGGAGTCTGTTAGCCCTTCACAGCCGGTTCACCAAGTCTGCTAGCCCACTGCTACAGCCTGGATTCACTCGCTGATGACCAACACGTTCGATGCTGGGTCATGGATGCATGTCCTTGTAAGTTTGTGCCACTTTGGGTTTACGACTAGCCATGTTAGCCCGGGCTCCTTATCATATGGATGCTAGCGACACTATCATATACTTTTGCCAAAAGGCGCAAACGGTCCCGGGAAAAGGTAAGGCGACACCCGTGGGGATACCGTGCGTGAGGCCGCAAAGTGATATGAGGTGTTACATGCTAGATCGATGTGGCATTGAGTCGGGGTCCTGACAATCTCCTACCATTGTACCCGACTCTGTGTAACCCTAGCCCTCTTCGGTGTCTATATAAACCGGAGGGTTTTAGTCCATAGGACGAACAACAATCATACCATAGGCTAGCTTCTAGGGTTTAGCCTACTTGATCTCGTGGTAGATCCACTCTTGTACTACCCATATCATCAATATCAATCAAGCAGGAGTAGGGTTTTACCTCCATCGAGAGGGCCCGAACATGGGTAAAAACATCGTGTCCCTTGTCTCCTGTTACCCTCCGCCTAGACGCACAGCCGGGACCCCTACCGAGATCCGCCGGTTTTGACACCGACATTGGTGCTTTCATTGAGAGTTCCTCTGTGTCGTCGCTTAAAGGCCCGATGGCTCCTTCGATCATCAACAACAACGCGGTCGTGGTGAGACTTTTCTCCCGGACAGATCTTCAGATTCGGCGGCTTTGCCTGCATCGGGCAATTAAGCAGCCATCCGGAGCAGATCAAAAGACATGCCCCGCCGTCGAGTCAGATTTGGAAATCTAAACTTCACGGCCGACATCCGCGGAGGCTTGATCTTCAATGGATTCGCCACCCTGAGCGCGCCCGCCTTTGTCACGATGGGCATGATTTAGCTCTGCTGCCGGACAAGACTGAGAGCCACACACGAGTCCGCTCGACCCTTAATTCGGGCCGGCTGCGCAGACGAGGATGGGTGGCTAGACACCGCCTCGGGGCTGCTACCTCTACGGGCGATGGAGCCGAATACTGACCTTGTCCCTTGTGAAGCTCGTGACTCCGAGGTGCCGGACTCCTCGCCGGACTCCGAACCTCCCGCGCCCCCACCAATCGATTCCGATTGGGCGCCGATCATGGAGTTCACCGCTGCGGACATCTTTCAGCACTCACCTTTCGGCGACATCTTGAATTCGCTAAAGTATCTCTCGTTATCAGGAGGGCCCTGGCCGGACTGCGGTCAGGACGGTTGGGATGCGGACGACGAAGAAATTCAAAGCCCACCCGCCACCCACTTTGTAGCCACTGTCGACGACCTAACCGACATGCTAGACTTCGACTCCGAAGACATCGACGGTACGGACGACGATGCCGGAGACGACCAAGTACCAGCGCCTACTGGGCACTGGAAAACCACGACATATACATGGTGGATACACCAAAAGGAAGCGATAACGAGGAACAACGGGACGCGGCGAAGGATAATTCCCCCGAAAAACAGCCAAAACGGCGACGCAAGCGCCGCCCGAAGTCCCGCCTGGACAACAATAGCACCCATACAGACCCAGCCGTAGAGCAGGGCGAACCAGTGGACGACGAACATGCCGCCAAGCAACCGTCCAAACAGGATGAATTGGACGAGCAACCCATCCCCGGCGAAAACAACAGGCCAGACGATCTCACGCCGGACACATCACCGGAGCATAAGAACCTCCACAAAAGGCTCGTCGCCACTGCAAGAAGCTTGAAGAAACAGAAGCGGAAGCTTAAAGCAGCGGAAGACGTACTCAGAACGAGATGGAGCAAAGTACTCAAGACCGCAGATAAATACGGCGATAGTCACCAAGCAAAGAGCTACCCGAAGCGTAGGCTATTGCCCGAATTCGATGAGGAGGCCGTAGAGCCCCCACAGTCAAAAAACAAAGAGGCCGCCTGGTCGGATAGACGACCAGATGATAGGCTAAGAGCGGCAAGCGGCACCGCACACAAAACGGCACACGATCCACATAAGGATCCTCGCAAAAAGTATGGCCCGGCCAGATCCATCTACGGGCCAAGAAAGAAGACTCCAGGAAGCAACACAACAAGTTGAGTGTTCGAAAATAACGGTACACCTAAATACAGGGGCGCCGCACACCCCCTATGTTTCACCGATGAGGTGCTGGATCATGAATTTCCAGCGGGATTCAAACCCGTAAACATAGAGGCATATGACGGAACAATAGACCCCGGAGTCTGGATTGAGGATTATATCCTACACATACATATGGCTAGAGGAGATGATCTCCATGCCATAAAATACCTACCCTCAAGCTCAAAGGGCCAGCTCGGCATTGACTCAAAAGCCTCCCGAAAAATACCATTGGAAGTTGGGAAGAGCTCGAGGATGCGTTTGAGCAAATTTTGGGGACTTATGTCCGCCCCGGATCTGCAGACGATTTAAGTCACATAACTCAACAGCCCGAGAGTCGAGACGCAAATTCAGAACAGGTTCCTCACCAAAAGAACCAAATAGTCGACTGTCCGGACGCCGAAGCCTTAGCAGCCTTTAAACATAACGTCCGAGACGAATGGCTCGCCAGACACCTCGGCCAGGAAAAGCCAAGAACAATGGCCGCGCTAACAAGCCTCATGACCCGCTTTTGCGCGGGGGAAGATAGCTGGCTGGCAAGATGCAGCACCAGCTACCCGAATACATCCGAGGTCAGGGATGGAATTGGGAAATCACGACGCAAAAAAGAACAGCGCCGGACTAAGGAAAATGGCCCAAAGAGCACGGCGGTCAACGCTGGGTTCAAAAGCTCTTGGCCGAACAACAAAACACTGCCTCTTAAGGACAACAGTGACGAGCTATCCAACCTAAACAAAATCTTGGATAGGATATGCCAAATCCACAGTACCCCCGGGAAGCCCGCAAACCATACCCATAGAGATTGTTGGGTCTTCAAGCAGTCCGGCCGACTTAACACCGAACACAAGGGGCTCGACACACCAAGCGAAGACGATGACGAACCCCACAAGCAGAGCAGCAGAAAACAAAAGACTTTCCCACAAGAAGTCAAAACAGTGAACTCACTTCAAGTGATAACAAGGAAAAAAAGTGCGGCACCTACTAAGGCACGCGCCGCACGGTCCACCCCAGCGGAGTCCCGAAATTGGATGTCAAAACCAATTACTTTTGACCATCAGGATTACTCCAGAAGTATTCGAAACGCAGGACGAACTGCTCTGATATTGGATCCTATAATCGACGGACTACAATTTACA
Source organism: Aegilops speltoides (assembly GCA_021437245.1). NCBI lineage: Eukaryota > Viridiplantae > Streptophyta > Magnoliopsida > Poales > Poaceae > Aegilops > Aegilops speltoides. Next base: position 301,856,563 of record CM038142.1, on the reverse strand, counting down.
CAAGTCCTAATGGATGGCGGCAGTGATATAAACCTGTTATACCAGGACACCATCCGCAGAATGGGGATAGACCCTACCAAAATTCGCCATAGCAGCACTTCCTTCAAAGGAGTGACGCCAGGCCCCTATGCCAATTGTACAGGCTCTTTACTACTAGATGTTGTGTTCGGTTCATCCGACAACTTCCGTTGCGAAAAGCTAATCTTCCATATCGCCCCATTCAAAAGTAGCCATCAAGCACTATTGGGACGCGAAGCTTTCGCCCGCTTTAACGCAATACCGCATTACGCGTCTCTTACACTTAAAATGCCCGGTCCACGCGGCATCATCTCACTAAAAGGTAACTTCGAGTGTTCCTCGACCACGGAAGAACGTGAGACTGCCTTGACAGCCACACGCTAATCTGGCCTTGTAGATCAAAGCCCCTAAAAACAGGTCATTCAGACCCCGAACACGGTTAGGCGAGCCCGGCATAAATAAACAAGGGGCTTCCTAGCCGCATACCCCTTTACAAGGGGCTGCACGCATGAATAATGAGAGCCAATAAAGCTCAACTCTATTCATCTTTTAAAATCATATTCTATTTTAAATACATTGTTTGCACGATATTTTTCCAAACTAAGTTCTTCTCTTTTTACAGACGAACAACGTGCTACACCCGTCCAGGATACAGCACAACGGAGACACAGGCGCAGACGTGCAGCAGGGACCCGTTACAAGGACTCTTTTTAGATTAAGACCCTGCGTAAACCTTTTTTACTGTCTCTTGTTGATACACATCCCCCGGTTTCTTACCATAACCGAGGAGGAGGCTAGCGTTTTGGCATCGGCCGCGTCAGAAGTTTTCGCACATACCTGGACACTAGGGGCTTAAGGGCATTGTTCTGCCCGTCATCATAAAGACCGAATACCTCAGGGAGTGTTCGGCGTCTCGAGTTAGGCCTTATATGCATCAGCTCCGAATCATGTCTTTGGTCAAATGTTGGGTTTGCGGCTCCTGTGTTTTGCTGCCTTACGCTCCGCTCTATCGGCTAACGCGCACCGGAGAACTATCAAGCGATTGTGCCCGGTTCGCCGGGCGAGCACCTCAAGAGAGAAAGCCGGCCGTGTCATGATATAGCAAGAGACTGGTCAACCACTCGATCGACTACCGGAATGTTTAGAATTCCTCCGCTTTGACGAAGGACCGTTTCCCGGTCAGGCACACACGCGCCCCGTATTCGGAGAGCGCGATGCCCCTAGGGGCTATATAGTAGCCCCACCATCGAACTCCTATGGCTAAGTGAAAGTGATAAAGCATTATAGTCCGGTTGCCTAGTTTGCTACGCTCTCACCTCCTTCAAAGGACCAAGACGTTGGATTAAGTGTGAAAATGCACTTTTTTGCAAACACCACCGCACCATGTGCGTGGGGGCTGAAGCCGAAGACTGCCATCTTTCAGGTTATATATACATATACATTAACGGCCGCACAGGAGATATTTCAATACTTGAACGCACAAGTATAAAAAGTCGTTACATTATAAATATGGTTTTACAAATCATACATGTCATTTGAACATAACATTTTTCGAGCACTGCGACTCTATTAAACGAGCGCCCTGCAGGACTTCCTCAAAATAGTGCTTGGCGGGTAATCGGCTTCTGTCCGAACCCCGGGATGCAACATCGGTGGCATCCATCTCTGCCCAGTATGTTTTGACACGGGCGAGAGCCATCCGTGCACCCTCTATGCATACCGACCGCTTCATCGCCTTGATATGCGGCACCGCACCAAGGAATTGCTGCACTAAGCCAAAATAAATCTTAGGCTTGGGCCTTTCCGGCCACAAATGAGCCACCACATCCTTCATGGCAAGTCCGTACAGCCTATTCAGCTCAGCCCACTCAGCCAACCGATCGGATAACGGAAGGGGACGCCCCGGACTATGGAATTGAGACCAAAAAGGCTCTTCCATTTCGTGATCCTTTTGGCTTCGGAAGTGCATGACTGCATCCGCCGCACTCACCGCCAAATTCAGATAAGGATCCTCCGCACCCCACAACTGGCCCAACTGAGCATACTTCGGATCCGTGAGCTTCCTACGCAGCAGAAAAGGCTTTCCAGCCGCAATATCTCCGGCCTGACGTAGCTCCTCCTTTATAGCGTGCATTGCAGAACGGGCATCCTTGGCTTCGGCGGTGGCCTTCTTCAGGTCCTCTTGCTCCGCTTGGCGTTCTCTTTCAAGAACCTCATAGCGGTCTGCAGCATCTTTCAGTTTCACGGCCATTCCGGCCATCTCCTCCCTACTTCGGCAGTGAGCAGCCTTTTCGGCTTTCAGCTCCTCAACCGCCTTCGAGGCAGCCGCATCACTTTTTCTGGCTTGCTCCTTGGCTCGAGCAAGCTCTGCCCGAAGGTCCTCCATAGCAGCGGCGCCATCTGCATCAAGCATACATGTTGTAAGGTGTGGGCATCAGCTCCCTTACCAGGTGACCACGGAGAAACCACCTACCTCGTGACTCGTCAAGTCGTTTATTGACCAGCGTGATGTCCGCATCCGCAACGTCGAGTTGCCGCTTCAGTTCGGCAACTCTATCAGTCCGGCTGGCCACCGAACGTTCCGCCACCTGCGTAGGAAAGGCGACATTTTATAACTGAGACGATGATCCTCGGCACGCTGTCGCTTTTGACAACATACCGAGTCTCAGGGGCTACTATCTATATAGGGCGCACTCTATGTGCAAAACTGTCAAAAGGTATGTCATTTTTTGCGTACCTCAAACCCCGTCAGTAAACTTCTGACGGCCTCATGCAACCCGCTCTCAGCGGATGAGATCCTTTCAATCACGGTACTCATTAATGTACGGTGATCTTCTAAGATAGACGCCCTCTTGAGCAAATCCTTCAGCTCTACCGGTCGTACACCAGTTGGTGCCGAACTCCCCGGCCCCGCCGGACTCGGGGAGACCCTCCGTGACGACACCTCAGGGTCGTCCACCCCGCCTGACGGTGCGGTAGATGGAGGCGTTTCGCTCTCCATCATCTCCGGACAAAGGTCCCCCGAAGATGAGCTCTGCTGAGAAGGGTTGAGATCCGAACTACAAGGTAAGAACCTCGGTTATCCTCAGAAATAAAAATAGGGATGTCCCTTATTACAAAACTCCCCCTTTTCTACTTACGGCTCACTAGAGGGCTGATTCCTTTGGGGAGACAGCGCGGCCGGGACTCCTCCCGGCATAGGACCTTCCGGTGCAGATTTCTTCCCCCGCTTTGAGGCCTTAGCCTTCGGGTCTTCGGAAGCGGTCCTCTTCTCCCCCTGGAGGGAGGGATTCTTGATTCCGCCCTTATTGAGAGCCTCCTTAGCAGAGGCGGTAGTTTCCCTATTCTCCCCTTTCCGCTCCTCCGAAGGCGCAACCTCCAACATCTTGACTAACACGGGATCCGGCGTGGTCTCAGGGAGGGGGGTCGGACACCGTATCAGTTTTGCTTGCGCTGTCCACTCCTCTTCAAAGGATAGCTGGTTAAAAGGCAAATCCCTGATAAATAAATGGACGGTATGTCTAGACACAGGACTACTTACTTGACTATCCGGGCGATTGCAGCTTAGGCCGGCGTCCTCGGTCAAGTCCGGACACATCTGTTGTGATCTGAAGAACAGTTTATACATCTCCACGGGTGTCGTACCCATGAAGTGTTGAAGAGCTCGCGGTCCCTCCGGATTGAATTCCCACAGGCGGAGGGGGCGACGTTTGCAGGGCAGAAGATGTCGAATCAGCATAACCTGCATCACTACGACCAGATTGATCTCCCTCTCTTGGAGGTCTCGAATCCGGCCCTGCAATATGGGTCGTCCTTGGACGGCACCCAGTCAAGCCCTTTGTTGACCCATTACGTCAGCCGTTGTGGAGGGCCCGAGCGAAAGGCGGGCAGCGGCTCTGCCTGCTGCCCCTGGGAGCGGTGATATAGAACCACTCCTGTTGCCACAAGCCGAGCTCCTCCTGAAAAGAGCCCTCGGGCCATGGAGCATCAGCCCTCTTGCTTATAACCGCCCCTCCGCACTCTGCCTAACGCCCCTCAATCATCTTCGGCTCCACGTTGAAGGTCTTGAGCCACAAACCGAAGTGAGGGGTAGTGCGGAGGAAGGCATCGCAGACAACAATAAACGGTGAGATGTGGAGGATGGACTCCGGAGCCAAGTCATGGAATTCCAGCCCATAGTAAAACATGAGCCCTCTCATGAAGGGATCCATCGGGAAGCCTAAACCCCGATGGAGGTGAGACACGAACACGAACTCTCACCAGGCTCGGGAGTAGGAATGACTTGCCCTTGGGCAGGCAACCTATGCGAAATCTCATAGGTTAAGTACCTGGCGTCTCTCAACTTTAGCACGTCCTCTTCTGTGACGGAAGAGGACATCCACCGGCCCTGTAGGTCGGAGCCGGACATTGTCAAAGGTCCGAAGTGCCCGAATCTGGAGCCTTGGGTGTTGGAACTCGGGGCGAGGGGCGGATTCTATTGAGGATTGAAGAAAAGGAACGGGCCTTGGTCTCATTATAAAGAGGTAGAATACCAAGAGCCGTCCCCGTGACCGTTTGGAATTCGCCTTCGATGGAGGGAGCGTGGCAACGGGCGCGGTTGGGTCCACGTCCGTATTGATGAGAATCCCGGAATAAGGGGAACACGATCTCTGCTTCGACAAGACGTGCCAAGGAAACCGCTTCGCTATACGCGCTGAGGTGGTATAATAAAAACGATTCGAGTAAAAGCTTTGTTGTGGTGTGACGTCACGCCACAAAATACGTCAGCAGATTGAACCCGTGTAAATATTATTCTCTCTACGGTGGTATGTGGAATTTATGTTGCAGAGCCGGACACTATCCTGGTGTTCACAATCTTCTATGAATTATTCGGAGGAGGAACCCGCCTTGCAATGCCGAAGAAAATATGCGCGCCGGACTCGTCGTCATTGAAGCCTGGTTCAGGGGCTACTGAGGGAGTCCTGGACTAGGGGGTGTCCGGATAGCCGAACTATCATCAACGGCCGGACTCCAAGACTATGAAGATACAAGATTGAAGACTTCGTCCCGTGTCCGGATGGAACTTTCCTTGGCGTGGAAGGCAAGCTTCGCAATATGGATGTGTAGATCTCCTACCATTGTAACCGACTCTGTGTAACCCTAGCCCTCTCTGGTGTCTATATAAACCGGAGGGTTTTAGTCCATAGGACGAACAAAAATCATACCATAGGCTAGCTTCTAGGGTTTAGCCTCCTTGATCTCGTGGTAGATCCACTCTTGTACTACCCATATCATCAATATCAATCAAGCAGGAGTAGGGTTTTACCTCCATCGAGAGGGCTCGAACCTGGGTAAAAACATCGTGTCCCTTGTCTCCTGTTACCATCCGCCTAGACGCACAGTTCGGGACTCCCTACCCGAGAGCCGCCGGTTTTGACACCGACATCGGTCGTAGCGCCGAAGCAAGTAAATGAGTCGTCAAATCACGAAAGACCACCTTTCCCGTCGAGTACGTCAGTGAAGAACGGTGGCTAGCTAGTTGGGCTAGTTCGACCGATTATCTAGGCCGCCGCCACATTTGTTTTTTCACCCCTTTTTTTATCTACTTGTCGGCAGGTAAATTTAAGTATCCACCGCGGCGTTGCTCTGGTGTTTAGGTGCGGTAGGATTTTAAATTTTTTGATTGACGGGAGCAGGCGCGGTAGCAATTAGTCACGATGACTCCGCCTGTAAAAACCCACTGCTCCCTGATGTGAGAAGTCGTCGACTGGTGTTTTACCGTGGTGAGAACCAAAAGATTCCCCGCTCCTTGGCTGGCTCCCTCCGCCTTCCCATAGATTGCATTGCCTTTCAGCCGTTTCACCCCCTTTGCTTCCTCTCCCCATTGCTTCTACCTAGTGCCATGGCGGCGCAGCAGATCACAGAGTCCGAGGTGAGGCGCCTGAGACAGGACCTCCATGCCAAGGATGCGGAGCTCAGGGCCAAGGACGTGGAGCTCCGTGAGCTCAAGGAGGAGAGGAGTGCCATGCTCCTCCGTTATTGTAACGCCCCAGATTCGATGCGCCAGGTGTCTGCCAGTTATTCGCCGTCGTTGCCATGTCATTTGCTTGCGTGTTGCACTTTTCCATGTCATCATATGCATTTCATATCATGTCATCATGTGCATTTTATTTTGCATACATGTTCGTCTCATGCATCCGAGCTTTTTCCCTGTTGTCCGTTTTGCAATCCGGCACTCCTATGTCATCCGCCGTCCCCTTCTTGACTCTTTTCGTGTGCGGGTGTTAGACTTTCTCGGAATGGCCCGAGGTTTGCCAAGCGGCCTTGGTATAGCACCGGTAGACCGCCTGTCAAGTTTCGTGCCATTTGGAGGTCGTTTGATACTCCAACGGTTAACCGGGCAACCGTAAAAGCCTCCTTCTCTTTGCAGCCCAACCCCCCTCCTAAGTGGCCCAAAACCCATCTAACTCCCCTCCATGCTCTCAGACGTTCGATCACGATCGTGTGGGCGAAAACCACACCTCATTTGGACTCTCCTAGCTCCCTCTACCTATATATAGACCTCCCCCTCCGAAATTTCGGGTCCAAACCCTAGCCTCTTCCTCCTCCGCCGCCGGACGTTTCTTCCCCGCCGCCCGGACATGTCGGCCGCCGCCCTCAGTGAATCAGCCGCCGCCACGTCGCCCTCGCGCCCTCTCTCTCCTCCCCGCCGCCAGGGCCCGTGAGGCCCAGATCGGGCCCTCTCCGGGCGCCCCGGGCCGAGGCCGCGACCTCCGCCGCCGTCCTCGGCCCGCCGCCCACCCGTCCCGGCCTCTCGCCGCGCTGCTTTCGCCGGCGCCCGCCGTCGGCCGCCCAGCGGCCTCGCCCGCCTCCATCCCGCCGCCTCGGCCCGCTTCGCCGCCCGGCTCCCTCGGCCCGGTGCCTCGCCGCCCGCCCGGCTGAGCCGCCGCCGCCTGCCCGCCTCCGCCCGCCAGCTCCAGCCAGCCGCCGGGCCGCGCGCCCGCCGCGCCTTGATGCGCCATCACGCCGCCGCCGCCGAGCCCCGCCTCCTCGCCTGACTTCGCCGGTCCCGCCGTCTCCGGCCTCCGTGCTGCTCGCCAGAGTCCACTCCGGCCAGATCCGCAGCGGGTGGACGAGATCCACCCGTTCGCCGAACCAAACTCACCTCCGCCCGTCCCGGATCCCTCCGTCCCGCACCGTCCCGTCCATGTTTTCGCGGGGTAAATTTCCACTGTCCCGAAATATTTTGCATTATCATGCCATGTTCATCGCACCATAACTTGATGCATACTGCTCCGTTTCGTGCGTGTAATATCTTAAATTGTTCGCCTCAACGGGTGCTTTATTTCTTTCAATTGCATCATGTTCATTTGAGTCCATCTTAATGCCTGAATCATCGTTGTAAGAGTGCTATGTGGTGTTAATCTGTTGAAATTGGTATAACTTGCTCATTTGTCATTTTTGCCATGGTTGATATGTGCATCCTATGAGGTTGATGTCTACATGTGTTTTGAAGTATGCCATGCCATATTTACAGGGGTGCAATCCATTTATTTTCGTGAGTCTTGTACTGAGTGCATCAAGCTTGTCAAGTAGGGAACTTGCTGTTGCAGTTTTGCTAGGCTGATTCTGTTATATTTTGTTGCTATGTAAACCTGCTGTTACAAGTCATTTCGTGCATTATTCTGCAGATGTTCACTAAAGATGTTTTGTTATACATGTCTTGCTCTATCCATTCATGCCCCTGGTTGCATTTATAGCCTGATGTAGCTTGTTGTAATCTTGCTCCAAAGTTGCTAAATAATGTTGTTGTCAACCTGTTAACATGAAGTTCAGTTTTGGCCATGTGCTTTTCTAGTGATCCATACAGCCTATGAACTTGTTCTTGCCATGCTTATCTTCATAAACATGCCTTATTACTGTTGGTTGCCTTGTCATGCCATGTATTTCTCTGTGGTGAGTGGTTCAAGCTCACCAACATGCCTACTTATTGTTGTTCCTGCTATGTACGCATTTGTCATATCTTTTGCCATGTTTACATGGGTGCCATCATATTTTCTGTGCCTTTTTGGCTCATGGTCAGTAAGGGACTTTTGTTCTATGCAATTAGTAGATTCATGCCATGCCTTTGTTTGCCATGATAAGTTCCTGTAAAATGTTGTTTGATAGCTCTAAACATTGCAACCTGATGTTATTTCTGCTAAGCCTGAAACTGTTATTATTTGCAATTTTTCCATGTCCTTTTGAGCATGTTCTAGTTGTTTCTGGAGATAGCTCAATGTTCATGTTTTGTTGTGCTTTACTTGTACATCATGCTCATGCCTATTGTTCTTATGTTGGGGTGCTGTAGCTTGTTGTTTTGATGCTTGCAATATGCCTAGTTGATGTTTTGGACAGATTGTTGTTATGACTTGTCTCGAGTGTATGTGTTGAACCGTTGCTCCGTTTTGAGTGTGCTCTATATGAAACTTGCTTGATTTTGCATGTAGTTTCATATTATCATGTTGCATCCTTGTTTTGAGGTGCTTGCTTGATGTTTGTATGCATTTTCCACCAATGCCATGCTTAACTTGTTTTGCTCATATCTTCTAGGCCGTAGCTCCGAATCTAATGAACTTTATATGTAACTTGACTAGAATTTCGTGTAGAACATCTTGGTGCATCTTAACTTGCTGTTTAACAACTTCAACATAAGGTTTATTCAGATCTGGACCAACTTCGAAATTTGCATATGAGGACTTACCGGATTTGTTATATGTTGTACCCGGCCTCATTTAAACTTGCTTTGATGTGTTGCGCTTGTATGCATCATCTCTTGCCATGAGTAGCTCATCTAGTTTTGTCATGCATCATGCTTGGTTGTGCATCATGTCTTGCCTATGTGTGGTGTGTTTACCATGTTGTGTGCTTCTTCTCGATAGTTCCCGTTTCGTTGCGATCGTGAGGATTCGTTCGTCTACGTGTGGTTCGTCTTCATGGCTTCATCTTCTTCATGGACTCGTTCTTCTTCCTTGCGGGATTTCAGGCAAGATGACCGCTACCCTGGATCTCACTACTATCATTGCTATGCTAGTTGCTTCGTTCTATCGCTATGCTGCGTTACCTATCATTTGCTCTTCAAGCCTCCCAAAATTTCCATGAACCTCTAACCTTTGACACCCTTCCTAGCAAACCATTGCTTGGCTATGTTACCGCTTTGCTCAGCCCTCTTATAGCGTTGCTAGTTGCAGGTGAAATTGAAGATTGCTCCATGGTGGACAGGATTTTGGTTGGGATATCACAATATCTCTTATATTATTAATGCATCTATATATTTGGTAAAGGGTGGAAGGCTCGGCCTTATGCAGTGTGTTTTTTCCACTCTTGCCGCCCTAGTTTCCGTCATACCGGTGTTATGTTCCCAGATTTTGCGTTCCTAACGCGGTCGGGTGATTTATGGGACCCCTTGACGATTCGCTTTGAATAAAACTTGCCCAAAGAAGGCCCAACCTTGGTTTTACCATTTGCCTCACCACCACCTATACCCTTCCTTGGGTCGGCCAACCCAAGGGTCATCTTTATTTTAGCCCCCGGTCCAATGCTTGTCTAAGTGTTGGTCCGAAACAAGCAACTTCTTGGGGCCACCTCGGGGCAACTCGAGGTCTGGTTTTACTCGTAGCTTGACTTATCCGGTGTTGCCCTGAGAACGAGATATGTGCAGCTCCTATCGGGATTGTCGGCGCATCGGGCGGCTTTGCTGGTCTTGTTTTACCATTGTCGAAATGTCTTGTAAACCGGGATTCCGAGATTGATCGGGTCTTCCTCGGAGAAGGAATATCCTTCGTTGATCGTGAGAGCTTATCATGGGCTAAGTTGGGACACCCTCCGAGGTATAAACTTTTCGAGCCGTGCCCGCGTTACGTGGCGGATGGGAATTTGTTAATGTCCGGTTGTAGATAACTTGACACCAGATCCGAATTAAAACGCATCAACCGTGTGTGTAGCCGTGATGGTCTCTTCTCGGCGGAGTCCGGGAACTGAACACGGTTTCTGTGTTATGATTGACGTAAGTAGGAGTTCAGGATCACCTCTTGATCATTACTAGCTTCATGACCGTTCCTTTGTTTCTCTTCTCGCTCTCATTTGTGTATGTTAGCCACCATATCATGCTTAGTCGCTGTTGCAACCTCACCACTTTACCCCTTCCTTTCCCATTAAGCTTTGCTAGTCTTGATACCCATGGTAATGGGATTGCTGAGTCCTCGTGGCTCACATATTACTACAACAATAGTTGCAGGTACAGGTTATGCGATGGTCTTGACGCGAGAGCGATGTTTGCTTGTTTTGGAGTTCTTCTTGTACTTCTTCTTCGATCAGGGGATAGGTTCCAGGTCGGCAGCCTGGGCTAGCAGGGTGGATGTCGTTTGAGTTTCTGTTTGTGTTTCCTCCGTAGTCGGATGGTGCTCTTATGTAAGATGATGTTGTATTCATGTGGCATTGTATGCCTTTTGTATGTATCCCCATCCATTATGTAATGTTGATGTAATGATATCCACCTTGCAAAAGTGTTTCAATATGCGGGTCTATCCTTGGTGGGACCTTCGAGTTCCTTTTGGATAGGGTCGCATATTGAGCGTGACAAGTTGGTATCAGAGCCTCGACCGACCTTAGGAGCCCCCCTTGATTGATCATGTAGTTTGGCAGTTGTTGAGTCTAGAAGAAAAACTGTTTTCTGAGTCTAGTTATATCGGAGAGTAGGAATTCTTTTTACTCCTCAGCCTCTTCATCTCTCTGGTGAAATCTTGACGTAGGTGTTTTGAACTACTCCTCTTCCCATTCAAATTTTTCTTTAGGTTCACGCAGTTGATTTTCCGATCGTTGGTTCTCAGCTCTTTTCATCCGGTGCATTTCTCGTCAAGTTGACTCTAGCCTCTTCATCGTTGTCAAGTTCAATCCTCAGTTGTTTTTCTTTTCCCACCTGCCCACCCTTCTTCTTCTCGGAGCCGGAGTCCGTAATCGTGTATCCATCCTACTCGTGCGAAGTCTTTGCTTTCTTTCTTCAATGATTTCAACCGGTGTTTTCTCTTCAAAATATTCGTCGGTTTCCCCTTCCAAGTTGCCGTTGTTTTCCCGCCCTCCCACCCTCTTCTTCCCGGAGTTTGAGTCTGTTTTGTCCATCAATTTGCGGAGCCTCTTCAATCTTTTATCAATTATTTCAACCGGTGATTTCTTGTCTAGTTCGTCATTCTTCATCCCTTTCTTTTTCCGGTGGACTCAATTCAAGTTTTTCGGGTTGATCATATTATTTCTCTCGGCTCGAGTGTTTTCCTTGTTCATTCGCCTCTCGACAGTTTATCCTTCCCGAGTGTGCAAGACATCTCAGGAGATTCGTCTGTGTTCCAATTAATTCGAGGGTGTCACCTCATCCAAATATTTCAATTGTTCCGGTGCATCATCTATCTTTCCAACATCCCTTTCCAACGGTGTTTTCTTTTAGTGGGCCCTAACCCACAGGTCTTTTCTCAGGATCTTACCTGACTCTTCTAATTCCCCCGGAGTTATTCTCAATTCTTTTCAAGTGTGATGTAAGAATGGATTCCATCAGTCACATGCCTTCTCCAAGATCTCTTTCAAATCATTTCATCGTCGGCTCAACTTCTTTGCTTTTCATTCTCCCGGAGTACCTCAGTAATTTTGGTGGTGTTTCCCATCGTCATTTGAAGACCGAAGAAGAGTTTTCCTCTAAATCTTACCCGTTCTCTCGAAGTTTCGTGGTTCTAGCTTCATGTTATCATCTCGAATTATTCCATTTGTCAGATATTCCTTTTCTTACCCATCCGGAGTATGTCAGGAGTTGTTTTTCCATTTCTTTTCACCAGAGGCCATCATTCCAGAAGAATTCTTCGTCCTCACATTCCAGTTATCGTTCTCTATTTATCCTGGTGCTTCGTTCAAGTGTTCTTTAATCAGCTCATGATCTCTTTGATATTTTGCATCTAAATCCCTTCTAGCTTATTGGTTCTTCTAATTCTTCCCGGTGATTCAGTCCCTTTCATCAGTCATTTTCTAATTCTTACGGTGGTTCGTTCAAGATTCTTTTTCCTTCATTATTATTTTAATCCATTCATTCTTTCCAATCCTACCGGTGGTTCATGAAGACTTTCTCAAGTTTTGCGCCATATACCCTCCCTTAATCCTTTTCAAGAAGAATAAGTACTATGCAAAATCCATTGCTTGTCATCAATTTAATTTGATGAAGGATAAGCATACAATAAATCTTATTCTAATTTCCTCCAAGTGTTTAATCCCCTCCTTCAGAGTTTGTTCGTGATGAATAAATTCTAGTTTCAAGTGTTCTCCATCTTTTCTTTTCCGGAGTTCAAATTTCCTCGGTCATTTCATCGGAGCCTCCATCGACGCAAGGCTTTAATCTTATTCCTTCATCCTTCATTCTATCTCATCATCCTTTTGTCACTGGAGTTCTTCATGGTGGTTCTTCATGATTTAATTCATTCTTCAAGTGTTCATCAAGATTTTGTTGGTGGAGCTAAAGTATCTTTCCTTCTTGCTTTTCGAAGTGCAATTAATTCTCGGAATTCTTTTGAAGTGGAGTTTTGCATTTCTTCGTTCTTCTCAGCTATCCAATCATTTCCGTTTGTGGTCGGTTATCACCTTATGATCGTGAGATGTTACCTATAAGACGACAACAAGCTTATTCTTTCGTTGTTGATTTTCTCAACAACTCTGTTCAATCTTTTCTTCTAAGGTTGCTTTCTATTTCATTCGTGGTAAAAGGTGTCGTTTTCTTCTCCGTTCTTTTCATTCTACTCTTTCAATTTTTTTTCGGAGGTTTTGTGTCATGTCTTCATCAAGTGTCATCCCATCTTGTGAAGCTCGTGTTCTATTCCCCCATGTTACAGCCGGAGTGCTGCCTAAATCCTTTTAGTCTTAGTCGTCACTTATCTCGTTCTAACCGGAGTAGTTTCATAGTCTATCTGATTCCGTGAGCTTTTGATTCTCGTCATTCTCATCGTTCCTCTCTTCTTCTCGAGTGCTCTCGATTCTTTGATTCTTCTCGTGAGTTCTTGTTTCACCTCATCCCTTTTCCCTTCCAGCTCGGTCCTAAGATCTCGGGACGAGATCTCTTGTTAGTGGAGGAGAGTTGTAACGCCCCGGATTCGATGCGCCAGGTGTCTGCCAGTTATTTGCCATCGTTGCCATGTCATTTGCTTGCGTGTTGCACTTTGCCATGTCATCATATGCATTTCATATCATGTCATCATGTGCATTTCATTTTGCATACATGTTCGTCTCATGCATCCAAGCTTTTTCCCCATTGTCCGTTTTGCAATCCGGCACTCCTATGTCATCCGGCGTCCCCTTCTTGACTCTTTTCGTGTGCGGGTGTTAAACTTTCTCGGAATGGCCCGAGGTTCGCCAAGCGGCCTTGGTATAGCACCGGTAGACCGCATGTCAAGTTTCGTGCCACTTGGAGGCCGTTTGATACTCCAACGGTTAACCGGGCAACCGTAAAAGCCTCCTTCTCTTTGCAGCCCAACCCCCCTCCTAAGTGGCCCAAAACCCACCTAACTCCCCTCCATGCTCTCGGTCGTTCGATCACGATCGTGTGGGCAAAAACCGCACCTCATTTGGACTCTCCTAGCTCCCTCTACCTGTATATAGACCTCCCCCTCCGAAATTTTGGGTCCAAACCCTAGCCTCTTCCTCCTCCGCGCGCCGGACGTTTCTTCCCCGCCGCCCGGACATGTCCGCCGCCGCCCTCAGCGAATCAGCCGCCGCCACGTCGCCCCCGCGCCCTCTCTCTCCTCCCCACCGCCAGGGCCGGTGAGGCCAGATCGGCCCGCCCGGGCAGCGCCGGCCCGAGGAACCCGTGACCTCATTGTCGTCCTCGGCCCCGCCCGCGCCCGTCCTCTCTCGGCCGCCCGCTCTGGGCCTCCCGCCCGTCGGCCGCCAGCGCCTCGCAAGCGCCTCCATCCTGCCGCCCCGCGCTTCGCCCCCGCCAGCTCCCTCGGCCCCATTGCCACGCCTGCGCCTCCGGCCCGGTGCCTCGCCGCCGGCTGGCTGGGCCGCCGCCCCTGTTGCCGCCTCGCCCAGCTCGGCCAGCGCCACCGAGCCGCGCCCGCGCCCTTGTGCGCCATCGGCCGCCGCCGCCGCCGAGCCGCCGCCTCCTCGCCGGACTTCGCCGGTCCCGCCGTCTCCGGCCTCCGCGCTGCTCGCCGGAGTCGCCCCGCCCCTCGCCGGAGTCCACTCCGGCCAGATCCGCCGCGGGTGGACGAGATCCACCCGTTCGCTGAACCAAACGCGCCTCCGCCCATCCCAGATCCCTCCATCCCGCACCGTCCCGTCCACGTTTTCGCGGGGTAAATTTCCACCAAGTCCCGAAATATTTTGCATTATCATGCCATGTTCATCGCATCTTAACTTGCTGCATACTGCTCCGTTTCGTGCATGTAATATGTCAAATTGTTCGTCTCAACGAGTACTTCATTTCATTCCATTGCATCATTTTCATTTGTGTCCATCTTGATGCCTGAATCATCGTTGTAAGAGTGCTATGTGATGTTAATCTGTTGATACTGTTATAACTTGCTTATTTGTCATTTTTGCCATGGTTGATGTGTGCATCCTATGAGGTTGATGTCTACATGTGTTTTGAAGTATGCCATGCCATATTTACAGGGGTGCAATCCATGTATTTTTTGTGAGTCTTGTACTAAGTGCATCAAGCTTATCAAGTAGGGTACTTGCTGTTGCTGTTTTGCTAGGCTGATTCTGTTATATTTTGTTGCTATGTAAACCTACTGCTACAAGTCATTTCGTGCATTATTCTGGAGATGTTCACTAAAGATGTTTTGTTATACATTTCTTGCTCTATCCATTCATGCCCCTGGGTGCATTTATAGCCTGCTTTAGCTTGTTGTAATCTTGCTCCAAAGTTGCTAAATAATGTTGTTGTCAACCTGTTAACATGAAGTTCAGTTTTGGCCATGTGCTTTTCTACTGATCCATGCAGCCTATGAACTTGTTCTTGCCATGCTTATCTTCATAAACATGCCTTATTACTGTTGGTTGCCTTGCCATGCCATGTATTGCTCTGTGGTGAGTGGTTCAAGCTCACCAACATGCCTACTTACTGTTGTTCCTGCTATGTATGAACCTGTCATATCTTTTGCCATGTTTACATGGGTGCCATCTTATTTTCTGTGCCTTTTTGGCTCATGGTCAGTAAGGGACTTTTGTTCTATGCAATTAGTAGATTCATGCCATGCCTTTGTTTGCCATGATAAGTTCCTGTAACATGTTGTTTGATAGCTCTAAACGCAACCTGATGTTATTTCTGCTAAGCCTGAAACTGTTATTATTTGCAATTTTTCCATGTCCTTTTGAGCATGTTCTAGTTGTTTCTGGAGATAGCTCAATGTTCATGTTTTGTTGTGCTTTACCTGTACATCATGCTCATGCCTTTTGTTCTTATGTTGGGGTGCTGTAGCTTGTTGTTTTGATGCTTGCAATATGCCTAGTTGATGTTTTGGACAGATTGTTGTTATGACTTGTATAGAGTGTATGTGTTGAACCGTTGCTCCGTTTTGAGTGTGCTCTATATGAAACTTGCTTGATTTTGCATGTAGTTTCATATTATCATGTTGCATCCTTGTTTTGAGGTGTTTGCTTGATGTTTGTATGCATTTTGCACCAATGCCATGCTGAACTTGTTTTGCTCATATCTTCTAGGCCGTAGCTCCGAATCTAATGAACTTTATATGTAACTTGACTAGAATTTCGTGTAGATCATCTTGGTGCATCTTAACTTTCTGTTTAACAACTTGAACATAAGGTTTATTCAGATCTGGACCAACTTCAAAATTTGCATATGAGGACTTACCGGATTTGTTATATGTTGTACCCGGCCTCATTTAAACTTGCTTTGATTTGTTGCTCTTGTATGCATCATCTCTTGCCATGAGTAGCTCATCTAGCTTTGTCATGCATCATGCTTGGTTGTGCATCATGTCTTGCCTATGTGTGGTGTGTTTACCATGTTGTGTGCTTCTTCTCGATAGTTCCTGTTTTGTTGCGATCGTGAGGATTCGTTCGTCTACGTGTGGTTCGTCTTCGTGGCTTCATCTTATTCATGGACTCGTTCTTCTTCCTTGCGGGATTTCAGGCAAGATGACCGCTACACTGGATCTCACTACTATCATTGCTATGCTAGTTGCTTCGTTCTATCGCTATGCTGCGTTACCTATCATTTGCTCTTCAAGCCTCCCAAAATTGCCATGAACCTCTAACCTTTGACACCCTTCCTAGCAAACCATTGCTTGGCTATGTTACCACTTTGCTCAGCCCTCTTATAGCATTGCTAGTTGCAGGTGAAGTTGAAGATTGCTCCATGGTGGACAGGATTTTGGTTGGGATATCACAATATCTCTTATATTATTAATGCATCTATATATTTGGTAAAGGGTGGAAGGCTCGGCCTTATGCCTGGTGTTTTGTTCCACTCTTGCCGCCCTAGTTTCCGTCATACCGGTGTTATGTTCCCAGATTTTGCGTTCCTAACGCGGTCGGGTGATTTATGGGACCCCCTTGACAGTTCGCTTTGAATAAAACTTGCCCAGCAAGGCCCAACCTTGGTTTTACCATTTGCCTCACCACCACCTATACCCTTCCCTTGGGTCGGCCAACCCAAGGGTCATCTTTATTTTTCCCCGGGCTAGTGCTTGTCTAAGTGTTGGTCCGAAACGAGCAACTGCGGGGCCACCTCGAGGCAACTCGAGGTCTGGTTTTACTCGTAGCTTGACTTATCCGGTGTTGCCCTGAGAACAAGATATGTGCAGCTCCTATCGGGATTGTCGACGCATCGGGCGGCTTTGCTGGTCTTGTTTTACCATTGTCGAAATGTCTTGTAAACCGGATTCCGAGACTGATCGGGTCTTCCCGGAGAAGGAATATCCTTCGTTGATCGCGAGAGCTTATCATGGGCTAAGTTGGGACACCCTGCAGGGTATAAACTTTTGAGAGCCGTGCCGCGGTTATGTGGCGATGGGAATTTGTTAATGTCCGTTGTAGATAACTTGACACCAGATCCGAATTAAAACGCATCAACCGTGTGTGTAGCCGTGATGGTCTCTTCTCGGCGGAGTCCGGGAAGTGAACACGGTTTCTGTGTTATGATTGACGTAAGTAGGAGTTCAATATCACCTCTTGATCATTACTTGCTTCACGACCGTTCCTTTGTTTCTCTTCTCGCTCTCATTTGCGTATGTTAGCCACCATATCATGCTTAGTCGCTGCTGCAACCTCACCACTTTACCCCTTCCTTTCCCATTAAGCTTTGCTAGTCTTTATACCCATGGTAATGGGATTGCTGAGTCCTCGTAGCTCACAGATTACTACAACACCAGTTGCAGGTACAGGTTATGCGATGGTCTTGACGCGAGAGCGATGTTTGCTTGTTTTGGAGTTCTTCTTCTACTTCTTCTTCGATCACGGGATAGGTTCTAGGTCGGCAGCCTGGGCTAGCAGGGTGGATGTCGTTTGAGTTTTTGTTTGTGTTTCCTCCGCAGTCGGATGGTGCTCCTATGTAAGATGATTTTGTATTCATGTGGCATTGTATGCCTTTTGTATGTATCCCCATCCATTATGTAATGTTGATGTAATGATATCCACCTTGCAAAAGCGTTTCAATATGCGGGTCTATCCTTGGTGGGACCTTCGAGTTCCTTTTGGATAGGGTCGCATATTGGGCGTGAACGATTATGTCTTGGGGAGTTCACGGAGCTTCAAAAGCGATGGCGTCCACCACAAAGATGCTCGAGGCATCGGCGTTCTTCGCGAAAAGCGGAGATGCGATAGGCCGTCGGGGAGCCGGCCGGGCGCGCGCGCGGCCGATCGTGGCGAGGTCGGGATCGCCTCGGCCACTTGGTGAACCAAGTTGCCACGCACGTGTTGCGGCTGCGGAATGCCTACCGTCGTGCCAGCGCGATGATGCCGGCCGTCGGGCTAAACCCGTTCGACCACCCGGTCGACTTCAACGAGCCGCGGCTTCCTGACCTAGTCTCCTTCTTCACCTATATCTCCAAGGAGCTGAGCTATCTCCGCGCGATGGTGGGGGCTGTGCTGGACAAGGAGGGGTTGCGCGCTGCCGTCGCCGTTGCCGGGCGAATCCTTTCAGGGCTCCGTCACCGGAATCCATTCGTGCCATTGGACGCCGTCTTTGACGAGCTGGCTCCCATCGATCGGGAGCGGGCTCTCCGGGCGGTTGCACCCTGCATCACCAACGTCGTGCGCCTCGAGAAGCAGGGGGACTTTGGTGGTGTTTAGGCGCCCTCTGCATGGGCATGTCCATGTCTCGGCGCAACATGACCGTTGGATCAAACTCAGACGGTGCAGATCCGTCACTGTAGCACAAAGCGTGTGGGTGTGTTTGGTTGCATTCTCATCTCAATATAGTTGTTTCCTCTTCATGTATTTTTGTCAACCTACTAGTGTGGACTCATGCACCCTTCATGCACTCTGCCAAACACACAAAAGTGGGTCGAGAAGGGAACTTTTGCTCCCATCCCGTGCACCCTTCATACACCCTGTCTAACACTATAGGATGTGCTTCATATGGTTCATGTTTCGTGGAGTACTGTAGCACCGTACTCTCCATGCGCTGTGGACCTAGTTCTGTTAACATTGATCTCACTGTTCATTCTCGACCGGACAGTCGAAAAAAGCGGTACTATGTTACATATAGGAGTAGTTGACATGCGCTCAACACTAGCAACAAGATTGTGTAGTGCTGACGTATGAACCACTGCACATGCCTAGTAGTAGGAGCACTGTGTATGGTCAAGTGGCTGCCGTGTTTCGCACTCCTCCGTCGTAAGAGTGGAAACGCTTGCTGTAATCATTTTTTTCTTCAGAATGAAAAACAGTGGACACGCTCTACCGTGCGGATCCTCCTCCAGCCATGCACTAAATTACTCACTTTCGCCGACGTGTGGGACAGCCAGCACCTGGGTCCACCAGCCATGCACTAAATTACTCCGTAGTAGAGTGACGGTAGACTACCCCGATCGAACCGCCGCAGTAATGCCCAATGAGCCGTCAAATCACAAAGCCCCCTCCTTTCCAGCAGTAAGTTGGACGGATGAAGCAACCATCATTTCACTCTTCTCTCTCAGCTTCCTCTCTTGAAGAAAACCCCCACTCGCTTTGCTTCTCCCTCATCTCGTTCCTCCTTTCACTCTTCTCTCTCAGCTTCCTCTCTTGGATGGACGCCGGAGCACCGGCCGACGTGATGTCTATGGCTCTGGCCAAAACCGTCGAGGCTCATGGTACGAAGAAGCGCAAGCACCCCACCGAGACTACTGCAGACAAGCTCAAAGCCATCGCCCTGTCCAAGCCCCCCTCTCCGGGATCCCTCATTAAGCAAGTCCAGGTAATGTCTCTTGTTGACGATCTTTTTCTCGATCTTGATCGTGTTTTTTCATCTAACACGTAGTACTAGTACTGGTAGTACAACTTTCTAGGTGATCTTGCATGTGATTTTAGTGTGCCAAATGACGGTTCTAAATTCCTCTTTTGACCAAAACATGCGAGAGGTTGACACTGATTTCTTATAGATTACTTTCAACTACTCCCTCTGTCCCAAATTTCTTGTCTTAGATTTGTCTAGTTACTAAAATGTGACTTGATACATCCGTATCTAGACAAATCTAAGACAAGAATTTTGGGACGGAGGGAGTACTACTATAATTTATCAATGCTACCTTTTAAGAGGGTATATTTGCCTCGAAGAACTTGTGTTATGGATATTGCATGTAATCCCTCGATCTCATGCCTTTGAATACATGTTCTAGTGTCTTTGTTCACTCATTTACGTGCGTATATGTAGTCATATATGGAGTATAATATCGAAAATCATCTTATATTTCTGAGCGGAGGTAGTAATGAAATATGGTTTCGCTTTGAATTAGAACCAGGTCCATGGTGGAGATGAAGTTCTCAAAGTCATGCCGTGTGGTGGAAGACACGATGATGAGTTCTCTTCTTTGAACTATCCATTTGTCGTGTCCTTGTCGCCATGTGTCCTGAACTAGTGTTTTCCTGTAGCATTGTTGTCAGGCGTGTTCTCGAGGTTGTACTTGACCACAATAATTTCATGGTTGTGCCTTCAATTACGAAGGGTGTGGTTCTTGTAAAGCTTCCCAACAAATCTGATGCGGCTTGTCTCCATCATCATGTTTATGAGTGGAAAGACCACTCTGTTAGGTTCTCCAAGGTTGACAAGATGGTGATGGTGCATGTAGACATCTCACACGAAGTCCATGGCCTAGTCAGTTATGCGGGGTTCATCCCGTAGGTCGGTGGCAGGAAATAGTCTAGAGAGTTTAGTTAGTGCAACTTTGCTTGTTTGTAGTAAGTACTATTGTTCAGTACTTGATTTGTGTTTGTGAACTCTGTATTGTTTATTAGTACTGCCGTTTTTGGTGTGTGGTTAGTCCTGAGAACGGTCTATGTTAATGTCTGTCCACTCAATTCAGTCTGTACATTTTGAAGTATCCAGATCATATTTTTTGTGAGGACGGTTTATCAATTATGGTTACACTCCAATATCTGTATGCATTGCAGGGTTTATCGCACCCACCAGGATTTCCAGTCCCATGGATGTTCGGTCCATACGATTTGTCACGATCTTTGGACTGTCCTTCTTGTGAGAGTAGGCAGGGCCCCTGCATGCCACGCATAGTTGGACGATCAATCTTCTATTTAGTACTTCAACATAGTGATTTCCTGGTAAGGGTTCACTCGTGTCACATCAAGTAAATCTTATTGATTAACTGTCTAAATCTTATTGATTTAATGTCATGTTTTCTTTCTTTTCCTGCAATTTTACGATGCAGGTTTTGCCATGTGACATTCATCATAGAATAAACCGTTTGGTTTGCTCTACGATGGCTATTTTTGCAGGTTTCACTTCTTATGTAGGTATCGATGCTTGAAGGCACCGTCCATCACTTATATTACTAGAAAAATTGGATCGATCATTTATGCGTATGCGAGCTGAATCCCTATGATGAACTGCAGTTTGGTTTAACAAAAACGCCACAATTAGTCCTTCTCGCGTTTAAAAGAAACGAAGAAAAAACTGGATCACGGTCACGGATCCTAGTCAAGTTAGAAAGCTGATCATAGCAGACCAGACACGATCGCCGCTGTCTCACACAGATCGAGCATCGGCAGTTGCTCTAGCACTGACAGCTGCAGCAGCTCAGTTTGATCCAGCTAAGGATTGGGCACCGACCGCACCAGCGGATCAGTCTAATCTACTGGAGGATCGGGCATCGACACCGGCACCAGCTCTACAAGGAGCACCATCTCCGGCAGCAGCAGCGGCTTCGGCACCTGCACCAACACTTGCACTTGCATTTGGTCCGGCCCGTGCAGTTGCACCGGCAACAGAGTGGGCTGCAGTTCGCACTTCATATACCAAAGCCCTTACAAAAACCGACATGTCCACCTTCTTGGTAAGCATTGGCCACCCAAATGCTTTGTTCTTTTTTCTTTCCATGTTGTTTCACATGATTCACTATGTTGATCTAACTGTTTGGGTATGTCTTCTTGTTTTCAAACAGAGAATTCCCTAGAGCAATGAGGGAGTCGTTCAACAATCCGGGCGAACGCGGCCAAGTTTCTCTTACCATGCGCAACCTTGGTGTGAATGAACCTGCTCAATATACCATAAGTACAAAGGATGGTCGCATGATGATTGATGCTAAAGGATGGTCAATGTTCAAATCTAAATCATATCTTGCGGTAGGGGATGATGTCAAAATCAAACTTTCTCGGCAAGGAGAGCTGGTCCAAATCAGCTTTGAAATTCTTCAGTAGCAGCACGCAACTGCCGAATTGATCTATCCTCCGAGATTCTTCAGTAGCAGCAGGCATGGTGAAACAAGTGTCCTGTGTGTATAAGTAGTACGACAGAATTATTTATCACATGGTATATCGTTGATAGAATTGCAACTCTGATTGTTGGTTAGGAACTGTCGTTCGATTTCATTCCAACAGCTGCCGTGCTTTATTCAATTTTGTGTATTAAGCCTTGACGACATCTAAAACCAGCGCTTGATGCCGATTAAGCTTGCAATATGAAAAGCGTTGAGGTAGAACACATGGGCCCCCAAACATGCAGGGTCGGCCTGCGGCCCAAAGTCCAGAACAGTGAGCCTATCTGAGTATTATATTCTCAGCTGAACCCCCATAAAAAAGCTGAACCCCCATAATGCTCGTGCGTTGCAGAGGGAGTATATTTCTCGGCAAGGTGAGCATGTGATATAAAAGATTTGTATATTTCTTTATAGAGGAGTATCTCTCTCAAAATATATATTTATGTGTAACTAGTTACTTCGTCTTTCTACTTCC
The DNA here is from genome assembly GCA_021437245.1 of Aegilops speltoides. Taxonomy (NCBI): domain Eukaryota; kingdom Viridiplantae; phylum Streptophyta; class Magnoliopsida; order Poales; family Poaceae; genus Aegilops; species Aegilops speltoides. The sequence continues at coordinate 301,834,150 of CM038142.1, read as the reverse complement.
TTTCACGCTGATATGTGGGGCAACCGCAGCGGAGTCCACGTGCCATATGCACAAATTAGAGTGCACAACTTCACGGTAGACACACCCCGGTCGTAGTGCCGCAGTAATGCCCAATGAGCCGTCAAATCACAACCCCCTTTCCAGCTTTAGCGATAATGGTACGACGGACGAAGCGGCAATATTTCACTGGGCCTGAATCCCCTTCTCCCTCGTCTGCTTGTTTAGAGAAAAACCCCGCTCAGCGATTGCATAGGGTTTTCTCATGGAGAACCAGGTACGAATTCTTCATCCATCCCCGATAAATCCAAGTCCCTTGGTCGCAGGTAATCCTAGGATTGCAGCCACTGCCGTTGATGCATTTTTCTTCGTACTGAATCTAGTGTGTTTCAGTTGCAGTGCCCAAAGTGCGAGTACCCTACAGATTTCTGCGCCCACAGCGAGACGCCACACTTGTTCCTTCTCATCCTACCATAGCATTTTTAAATGCGCACAGTATGTTCCTAGAGTCCTCTTCTCTATCCGGGAGGGTGGGTTTTTTTTGAACATGCTGTGTTCTCATATTATTTTTCTTGCAGTGTATTATTTGCTCTGCCAGAACACATGTACTCAAGATACTCGGCCTTGCCATAATTGAATACACTAGTTTAATGGTCACAGTGAAGACAATCAATGGATATTGCTTCCGAGTTGGGTTCGTGAACCAAGAAGATCGCTGCTTTTTTATGGCCGAACTTGGATAAACTTTCTCAAGTGTTACGGACTGAAAGTTGGCGCACGAATGTTGATGGAAATAACAGAACCTGGTCTCATCTTCACTGCGATCTTCCACCCCGATGTCGTTCCAATTGTTCATCCATGTTAGTTTTCTATCTGGTTCTTGCTTGTTGCCTCGATTACTTTTTAATCCACCTATTCTACCTAACTAATCGCAATTTAACTATAGAAGTAGCAACGAATCTCTCATGAAGATGCTACTTCTAACTAATATTGTCTTATAGTTGGTGGCACGTGTAGGTTTTTTCAGAGTTAAGCAGTCTGCTCGTTTGTTACTCTGTAATAACTCGGTTGTTACTAATGGCACTGAAGTTGACTGGATCGACATGAGGTCCTTGTGGGGCATTTCAATGGTGGAAGGCCACGTGGGATATGTGTGCCACTGCTGCACTCGTTGAATAGGTCCAACTGTGTCGAGAAACTTATGGTACGAGTTGTTTTACATTATATATGTTGTTCATAAACTATTGCTTATACACAGTTTACTGTTGTGATCTTCTTGAAACAGAACTGCCGAAGTTCTATTCTTCCTATCTGGATGATGACCATGGTCGGGTCGGACTTGCGCTTAGTCACAACATGATGTTTATGTCGACCTACTCAATTCCCCTTGGAGGTGAAAAGATACTTATTCATGGGTGATCTCAGATAATGAAGGCCCGTCCATCTTGGAGAATACGACAAAAGATTATGTTCATGCTTTTCCATGGCTCTAAAGCGAATATCCTGTTTATTGACCACGTTGCGAGATGAAGCCGCTTTGAGAAGGTTGTGGATCGCTGGGGTGGCGCTGGGCCTTGTCACGGGGCTTGGCGGCCTCACCCTTAGTTAGCTTGTAGGCAAAGTAGCCTTTGTTCAAGGTGTGCTTTATGCAGCTGAACACATATAAGTACTCATCTTGCTTTCAGCTTTGGTTGTTATTTCAGTTAAGGTTGTTAAGTACTGCTGCTGCTTTTATAGTCTGTCGTGTTTCTTCAGTCCTGTCTTCCTCCAGCCGCCAAAACCAAACCAGTGCCAGCGGGGCCGCCTGCTTCCGCCTCCCACGGCTGGCTGCGCCTCAGCGCACGCATTGCTGCCCCACCGTCTCCTAAATCGTTAACGTTGACGTCCTCCACGCGCTTTGGTGCGCTCGCCGCGGCGCCGCCCTCTCGCGTTGTCAACATGGTCAACAAACAACAGGAATCGGCAGAAGTACGTGGAGAGGATGACAGTAGGGGCCCACCACGTCAGCGTATGGAAAATTAAAATGCTTCCTCCTAGTATTTTCCTGACATCTGGGACCCACGACATTGTGAGCGTATATAGTCAATAGACAAGAGAACAGCACAAGATCGGCTGACACCTAGGACGTAGCTACTCGAGCAGTATTTTTTTGGTATTGTTGAGATGGGCGGGGTTTGAACTGGTCAGGGCCCATCAAGCCCGAGCTTATATTTTATGTTCACCATGTGACCAGCCCACTATTTTTCTTTGTGAAAATGAGCCCAGTTTATTTTTTTCGAAGAATACCAATCCAGGCCTACTTATTTTCTCATACGATGATACTGCAACTCTTCAAGACACTGCAAATCTTGAAAGTAATATGAAATGGGTTGTAAATATAAAAATAGATGACAAATTGGCAATTACTTTATAATTTACGGTTTTTTCACATTTTGATTCTGTTTCACTTTGGGCATTAACCCAATTCAAATATATCTTCAAAGTACTTTAAATCTGGCTCGACATTTCGGTATTCAAAAATAGTTTGGAACCCACGAAATATCGAAATTGGCCAGCCAACTAAAAATGATAGCTGCAATAAATTGCATAAGAATTTGCCATGAGCTATATATAAATTATTAAAAAAGAGGGAGTGGTCGACTTGTGGGCTGTTTAGTTGACGCGTATGCAAGATTTTTTAGTTATTATATACTACGTCAACAAACGATTCTAGCGAGACGTAACTGTTGGATGTCAATCCAACGGCCATCGTCATTCTTCAATCTCGATCTTCTTGCTCCGGCCAAAGCAGCACCAGTAGGACCGCTTTGCTCCGCCTCCGTGGCGGTTGTCTTTGCCTTGAGCCTCGGCGTCCCCTACTACTCCTACCGCTGGCGGGGCATCCTCTACTCACCCACACCCTGTTATTCATGGCAGCAGCGGCAGGCTCACGCCGCAGCCAAACCGGTGAACCCTCGTACTCCTCTCGCGCGGGCTTCCACCGCGCGTCTTCCCGGCTCGCGTCGTCCCTTCTTAGGCCTCGCCGTCGTCCACCGCCATGGTGCTCTCGTGTGGCGTGGTCAATGTGGTCAACGACCGACTTCCATCGGAAGAAATCTTGTCGTGGAGAGGTCGACAGCTGGGTCCACGGCAGCCACAAGGAAGTGCCTCCTTATTACGCGGAAAATAATTATTCCTCCACCTGACAGATGGGACCCACTGGATGGGCCACCAGTATTTCGCAAAAAAAACGTTTCCCCCTGACTGCTAGGACCCACAGGTCGGGCCACCGTATTTCATGAAAAAACGTTCCCCCCGCTGTCAGCTCGGACCCATCGAAAGTGCCTCCTTATTACGCACAAAAAAATGAATACCCCCTGCTAGCTGGGACCAACCTTGGTGGGGGCTGACTTGTGGGCCTACTAAGTTGACTGGGACGGAGGCCTTTGTCAACTTTAGTCAATATATGAACGATTCTAGCTCCAGTGACCGTACGATGTCCATCCAACGGTCGTAGTGCTTCTTCAACCTCTGGTCTTCTTGCTCCAGCTGCCCAAAGCAGCACCGGTCGTGCCGCCTGCTCCTGCCGCCCGTGGCCGGTTGTGATGCCGCGGAGACCTCACCGCCCCCTACTACTCCCACCGCTGCCAGGCCATACCTCTACGCACCCACACCCCCTGTTATTCTGCGGCGACGGCAGCCTCACACCGCAGCCGAACGAGTGAACCCTCATACTCCTCTACGCGTGGGCATCCACTGTCGCGTCTTCCCGGCTCGCGCCGTCCCTTCCTAGGCCTCGCGATCGTCCACCGCCTGGTGCTCTCGGCCTGGCGTGATCAGCGTGGTCAAGGAATGGCTTCCATCGGACGTGGGTATGCGTGGAGAGGCCGACACCGGGTCCACGGCATGACAGAGGAAGTGCCTCCTTAGTAGGTGCAAAATAATTATTCCTCCACGGACGGCGGGGACCCACCGGACGGGCCACCGTGTTTCGCAAAAAAATGTTCCCCTGTCTGCTGGGACCCACTACTACATCTTCGCACGCAAGAAAGTGCGTCCAAAAAACGATTCGCCCCATTGCTGGGACCCACCGGCTACATCTTCGCACGCAAGGAAGTGCGTCCGGCAAAAAACAAAGCGATTAGCCACCCTAATCTGCTGGGACCCACCAGCTACATCTTCGCAGCAAGGAAGTGCACGGCGGTCGGGACCCACCTGGTGAAGCGTCACGTCTTGTTGTCATTACGTCGCGACGTATGCGTACATCTTGGTCGATGTAGAGGCGCGCACTTGTCATAGTAGAGCGCGCCGCGTGTCGTAGTAGAGGCGCCGCGTAGCATGTACACGTCGTCGATGGCGAGGTGCAAGAAAGAAAATACGGCCACGTATATACATACGGGCAGGGTCTCGAACGCCTACTCGCGCATACGTATATGGCTGGGTCAGAACAGAGAAACAACATCGTCATCGTGTTCATTGGGAGGCAACGGAATGCGTCGTGTTCATCGGGAGGCAACGAAACGCGTGCGAGCCAAGCGGCTTGGACGGAATAGGCGATGGAAACGAGGCCTGGCGTACCGCTGCGGAGAAGCGGCCTTGTGTTTGACCGCCACGTTCGGAGCGGGGTCCTATTGATCGGGAGGGTGTGGCGTCGCAAAGCGGAGAAGCGGACCTCCTACGGTCGAAAAGGGGGTCCTGTTGATCGGGAGGGGTGTGGCATACTGCAAAACGGACGAAGCGGACTTGTGTTGGGCGCTATGGTCAAGCAGGGGTCCTGTTCGCCGGGAGGGTGTGGCGTACCGCAAAAGCGGACCAAGCGGACTTGTGTTGGGCCTTCTGATCGAAGCAGAGGTGGCGTCCGTAAGCAGGACTCCACGATATCTTGTTCATCTCCACCGTCGACCTCCTCCGGCCTCCACGAGCTACCGTCGACCTCCTCCAGCCTCCATGGGCTCTGTTCATCTAGCCTCCACCGTCGCTTCTCCACCGACTCTTGTTCAACCACCCCTCCACCGTGTACTATTCATCCGACCCTCCATCATCTCTCGCTCATCCAGCCCTCCACACCACGGGTCTGTTCAACCACCCTCCACGGCCACCCCTCCACCGTCTCTTCGTTCATCCAGCCCTCCACACCACGGGTCTGTTCATCGAGAGGCAACGCCACCGCCATTGTCCATCCAACCCCCGGGCGCTCCTTTGTTCATCAATCGATCGGCTTGATTAGCGGCGATGGCGAAGAATCGCTCCATCGGGTTCGATTAACGACCATCGATCGATTGCTCGGGTTCGATAACGTGTAACTGCGGTGCAATTGCTCGGGTTGATTAGAGCCCAACGCCTCGCTTCGGGTTGATTAGAGCCAACGCCTACACACACGTGCGTACAGTCTGAGAAAGCGCGCGCTCGCTCCGCCCCGACCTCCCACCGTAACCGGCACCTCCCCGAAATTTTCCTCCCCCTCGCTTCTACCATGGTTTTTTCTGTCATGGACGGCCCAAAGAATGTCATGCAGCTGCGTCTCCGGCCCGCCCAGGACGAAAAGCCTGTTTTCTGTCATAGAAGTAGGAGCCCACCACATCTATGATGATACCGGCCCAAAATGTCATAGAAGTGTCATATGTATGACAGAAAAAAATTCATTCGGCCCAAAATGTCATGGACGTGTCTTTTTTTGTAGTGATGGCTTCTTCTCTCTTTTTGGATCTCAATACAATGCCCCCCCCCTCTCTCTTGTGGAGATCTATTCGATGTAAACTCTTTTTGCGGTGTGTTTGTCGAGATCCGATGAATTGTGGGTTTATGATCAAGTTTATCTATGAGAAATATTTGAATCTCCTCTGAATTCTTTTATGTATGATTGAGTTATCTTTGCAATTCTCTTAGAATTATCAGTTTGGTTTGGCCTACTAGATTGATCTTTCTTGCCATGGGAGAAGTGCTTAGCTTTGGGTACAATCTTGTGGTGTCCTTACCCAGTGACAGCAGGGGTTGCAAGGCACGTATTGTATTGTTGCCATTGAGGATAAAAAGATGGGGTTTATATCATATTGCATGAATTTATCCCTCTACATCATGTCATCTTGCTTAAGGCATTACTCTGTTCTTATGAACTTAATACTCTAGATGCAGGCAGGAGTCGCTCGATGTGTGGAGTAATAGTAGTAGATGCAGGCAGGAGTTGGTCTACTTGTTGTGGACGTGATGCCTATATACATGATCATGCCTAGATAATCTCATAATTATTTGCTTTTCTATCGGTTGCTCGTGAAGAATTTGTTCACCTTTGTAATACTTATGCTATCTTGAGAGAAGCCACTAGTGAAACCTATGGCCCCCGAGTCTATCTCTTATCATATTTGCTTCCAATCTACTTTTATTTGCATCTTTACTTTTTGCATCTATATTATAAAATACCAAAAATATATTTATCTTGTCATATTATCTCTATTAGATCTCACTTTCGCAAGTGGTCGTGAAGGGATTGACAACCCCTTTATTGCATTGGTTGCGAGTTCTTTGTTTTTTTGTGTAGGTGCGTGGGACTTTTGAGGAGCCTCCTACTGGATTGATACCTTGGTTCTCAAAAACTGAGGGAAATACTTACGCTACTATTGCTGCATCACCCTTTCCTCTTCAAGAAAAACCAACGCAATCTCAAGACGTAGCACCTGCCAGGTGGCCCACAAGGTAGGGGGCACGCCCAGGGGGTAGGGCACACCATCCGCCCTTGTGAATAGCATGTGACCCTCCTCTGGTGCTTTCTTCAACCTCTGGTCTTCTTGCTCCAGCCGCCCAAAGCAGCGCCAGTCGTGCCGCCTGCTCCTGCCGCCTGTGGCCGGCTATGATGTCGTGGAGGCCTCACCGCCCCCTACTACTCCCACCGCTAGCCAGGCCATCCCTCTACGCACCCACACGCCCTGTTATTCTACGGTGATGGTAGCCTCACACCGCAGCCGAACGAGTGAACCCTCATACTCCTCTACGCGTGGGCATCCGCTGCTGCATCTTCCCCGGCTCCGCGTCGTCCCCTTCCTAGGCCTCGCCGTCGTCCACCGCCTTGGTGCTCTCGGCGCGGCGTGGTCAACGTGGTCAAGGAATGGCTTCCATCGGACGTGGACTGTATGTGGAGAGGCTGACACCTGGGTCCACGAACGCAGCAAGGAAGTGCCTCCTTATTACGCGCAAAATATTTATTCCTCCACCTGACAGCGGGGACCCACCGAACGGGCCACCGTATTTAGCAAAAAAAGTTTCCCCCTATCTGCTGGGACACACCAATTACATCTTCGCACAAAAGGAAGTGCGTCCGAAAAAAAACGATTCGCCCCCCTGACTGCTGGGACCCACCAGCTACATCTTCGCCGCAAGGAAGTGCTTGATCGGGACCCACTGGTCGAAGCGTGCGTGGCGTTGTCATTCAGTCGCGACGATATGCGTACATATATCTTGGTGGATGTAGAGCGCGCATGTGTCGTAGTAGTAGGCGCGCCGTAGCATGTACACGCGTCGTCTGTGGCGAGGGTGCAAGAAAGAAAATCTGACCCGCGTCACGTACATCTGAGCAGGGTCTCTAACGCCTATCGTGCATACGTACATGGCTGGGTCGAACGGAGAAACAACATCGTCGTCGTGTTCATGGGGAGCCAACCGGCTGGGTCGGAGCGGAATGCGTGGTCGTGTTCATCGGGAGGGCTTGGGCGGAACAGGCGATGGAAGCGAGGCTGGCGTACCGCTGGCGGAGAAAACGGCCTTGTGTTCGACCGCCACATTGAAGCGGGTCTGTTGATCGGGAGGGGCTGGCGTCCGCAAAACGTGAAAACGGACCTCCTATGGTCAAACGGGGTCATGTTGATCGGGAGGGTGTGGCGTCAAGCCAAGCGGAGGAAGCAGACCTCCTACGGTTGAAACGAGGTCTTGTTCGCCGAGAGGGTGTGGCGTACCACAAAAGCGGACGAAAGCGGACTTGTGTTGGGCGCTCTCTTGTCGAAACAGGGGAAGGGTGTGGCGTCATCAAAACAGACTCCACGGGATCTTTTTCATCTCCACCGTCGACCTCCTCCGGCCTCCATGGGCTACCGTCGACCTCCTCCGGCCTCCATGGGCTCCAGTTCATCCAGCCTCCACCGCGCTACTCCACCGCTCTTCGTTCAACCACCCCTCCACGGGCACCCCTCCACCGTCTACTGTTCATCCAGCGCTCCACACCACGGGGTCCTGTACAGCCACCCCTCCACGGCCACCCCTCCATCGTCTACTGTTCATCTAGTCCTCCACACCACGGGTTCCTATTCATCCACAAGCAACGCCACTGCTCACTGTTCATCCAAACCCCCCCGCAACGCTCACTGTTCATCCCAGAGGCAGCATCGATCGGCTTCAGTTAGCAGCAATAGCGAAGGAATCGCTCCATCGGGTTCAGTTAACAGCCATCGATCGATCGCTCGGGTTCGATAACGCGTAACTTCGCAGTGCAATTGCTCGAGTTGATTAGAGCCCAACGCCTCGCTTCGGGTTGATTAGAGCTAACGCCTCACACACGCGTGTACCAGACGAGAGAAAGCGCGCCGCTCTCCCACCGTAACAAACAACTCCCGAAATTTTCCTCCCCTCACCGACCACGGTTTTCCCGTCATGGGCGGCCCAAAGAATGTCATGCAGTGCGTCTCCGGCCCGCCCAGACTTAAAAGCCCATTTTCTGTCATGATTTTTTGTCATATAAGTAGGAGCCCACCACATCTATGATGATACCGGGTTTTGTCATAATTATCGTCATAGAAGTGTCATATGTATGACAGAAAAAAAATTGTTCAGCCCAAAATGTCACGGATGTGTCTTTTTCTTGTAGTGATTGCTTTCTTCATGTCAAATACATATTCCTTCGACTATGAGATTATGCAACTCCCAGATACCGGGGGAATGCCTTGCATGCTATCAAACATCACAACGTAACTTGGTGATTATAAAGATGCTCTACAGGTATATCTGAAGGTGTTTTTTGAGTTGGCATAGATCAAGATTAGGATTTTTACTCCGACTACCGGAGAGGTATCTTTGGCCCCCTCTCGGTAATACACATGATAAGAAGCCTTACAAGCACAGTGACTAATGAGATAGTTGCAGGATGATGTATTGTAGAACGAGTAAAGAGACTTGCCGGAACAAGATTGAAATAGGTATGAAGATACCGACAATCAAATCTCGGGCAAGTAACATACTGATGGACAAAGGGAATAACACATGTTGTCATAACGGTTCGACAGATAAAGATCTTCGTAGAATATGTAGGAGCCAATATGAGCATCTAGGTTTGCTATTGGTTATTTACCGGAGAGGTGTCTCGGTCATGTCTACCTAGTTCTCGAACCCGTAGGGTCCACACGCTTAATGTTCGATGATGATTTGGTATTATATGAGTTATGTGATTTGGTGACTGAATGTTATTCGGAGTCCTAGATGAGATCACGGACATGATGAGGAGTCTCAAAATAGTTGAGAGGTAAAGATTGACATATAGGACGATGGTATTCGGACACCAGAAGTGTTCCAGAGTGGATCGGGTATTTATCGGAGTACCGGAGGGGTTACCGGAACCCCCGGGGGGAAGATATGGGCCATATGGGCCATAAGAGGGGAGCATGATACGTCTCCAACGTATATATAGTTTTTGATTATTTCATGCTATTATATTTGTTTTGGATGTTTTATATGCATTAATATGTTACTTTATTATTTTTGGGACTATCCTATTAACCTAGAGCCTAGTGCCAATTCCTGTTTTTTCCTTGTTGTTGAGTTTCGCAGAAAAGGAATACCAAACGGAGTCCAAACGGAATGAAACCTTCGTGATGATTTTTCTTGGACCAGAAGTCAACCAGGAGACTTGGAGATGAAGTTGGAGGAGCCACGAGGTGGCCACAAGGATGGAGGGCGCGCCCCCAACCCTTGTAGGGCCCCCATGACCCTCCTGACCTAATTCTTTCGCCTATATATTCCCAAATATCCGCAAACCACCAGAAGCATCCATAAAATCCACCGCCGCAACCTTCTGTACCCGTGAGAACCCATCTAGGGACCTTTTCCGGCACCTTGCCGGAGGGGCATTCGATCACGGAGGACTTCTACATCAACTCTATTGCCCTTCCGATGAAGCATGAGTAGTTTACCACAGACCTACGGGTCCATAGCTAGTAGTTAGATGACTTCTTCTCTCTCCTTGATTCTCAATACCATGTTCTAGGAGATCTATTCGATGTAATACTTTTTTGGGGTGTGTTTGCCAAGATCTGATGAATTGTGGATTTATGATCAGCTTATCTATGAATATTATTTGAATCTTCTCTAAATTCTTTTATGCATGATTTGATATCTTTGTAATTCTCTTCGAACTATCTGTTCGGTTTGGCCAACTAGATTGGTTTTCTTGCAATGGGAGTAGTGCTTAGCTTTGGGTTCAATCTTGCGGTGTCCTTTCCCAGTGACAGTAGGGGCAGCAAGGCACGTATTGTATTGTTGCCATCGAGGATAAAAAGATGGGGTTTTCATCATATTGCTTGAGTTAATTCCCCTACATCATGTCATCTTACTTAATGCGTTACTCCATTCTTTATGAACTTAATACTCTAGATGCATGCTGGATAGCGATCGATGTGTGGAGTAATAGTAGTAGATGCAGAATTGTTTCGGTCTACTTGACACAGACGTGATGCCTATGTTCATGATCATTTCCTTAGCTGTCGTCATAACTTTGCGCTTTTCTATCAATTGCTCGGCAGTAATTTGTTCACCCACCGTATTATTTGCTATCTTGAGAGAAGCCTCTAGTGAAACCTATGGCCCCCAGGTCTATTTTTCCATCATATAAGTTTCCGATCTACAATATTTGTTTCCGATCAACTATTTCTACAATCTTTTACTTTCCAATCTATAAACCAAAAATACCAAAAATATTTACTTTATCGTTTATCTATCTCTATCAGATCTCACTTTTGCAAGTAACCGTGAAGGGATTGACAACCCCTTTATCACGTTGGGTGCAAGTTGTTTGATTGTTTGTGCAGGTATTTGGTGATTTATGTGTTGTCTCCTACTGGATTGTTATCTTGGTTCTCAAATTAAGGGAAATGCTTATCTCTACTTTGCTGCATCACCCTTTCCTCTTCAAGGGAAAAACCAACGCAAGCTTAAGAAGTAGCAGGAAGAATTTCTAGTGCCATTGCTAGGGATATCTACGCCAAGTCAAGACATACCAAGTACCCATCATAAACTCTCATATTCGCCATTTGCCTCGCGTTTTCCTCTCCCCCACTTCTAAAATGATTTTCAAAAAGATTTGCTTTTTTCACCCTTCTTCCGTTCGTCTTTCCATTTGCCATTTATGTCTTACTTGGCTTGTTTGCTTGCTTGCTTGGCATAATTGTTTGTTTATTGAAAATCAAGAACCAAAAGGTTTATGGATCCTCATCCACTTGCTAATATTTTAAGAGATCCAATTATGATGAACCAATTTCTGGAGATTTGAGTGCACTAGATTATCTTTATGAGGTTTTGCTTGAAATTCGTGAATCTAAAACTCGTGATGAAGTTTTGAAAGAAGAAAATTATAAAGTGATTCGCGATAGTTCCGAAAAGCATGATTGCAATGATGTTATTATAAATTCTATTAATGTCAATTGTGTTAATGATATGAAAAACCCCAAGCTTGGGGATGCTAATTTTGCTATGTCCACTACTTGTTGCAATGATCATGATTGGGTGATTCTTCTTATAATCTTGAAAATGTATTTAAGCCCCATGATGAATATGAGATTGATAATAATGTTTGTGATAATATTGAATGTGGGTTTGGAAGAGTGTCAACTTTAGATCCCACATATTTGGAGAATGTTCAATCTTATGATTTTTTTAATAAAAGTGGGTTTGGAGAGGTCATGACTTTAGTTAATGTTAATCCCACTATCTTGGAAGAGTGCCAACTTCGCATGCATGTGGATCATGTTGAGAATATGTTATGTGGTGGCTATTTTTTTGAATTTGCTTATGATCCTACATTTAATTATTATGAGAGAGGAAAACATGGTTGTAGAAATTTCATGTTACTAAATTACCTCTCTTTATGTTGCTATCGTCTCTTTCTTCATCCTTACATATGCTAGTTTTTGCTTGCCTTGATAATTTATTTGCTTATAAAATGCTTATGCATAGGAAGTATGTTATACTTACATGTGTTTGTCACGTGTTTTATGATGCTCTCTTTGTGCTTCAATTCTTGTCTTTTATGTGAGCATCATTGAAATTATCAATGCCTAGCTAAAAGGCTTTAAAGAAAAGCGCTCGTTGGGAGACAACCCAATATTTTTCCTTGCTGTTTTTGAATAAATAATTCATATAGACTCTGGTTAGATGTGTTTTTGTGTTTTAATTAGTGTTTGTGCCAAGTAAGACCTTTGGGATAGCTTACGGTGATAGTTGTTTTGATCTTCCTGAGAAACAGAAACTTTCGCGCCCAGGAAAATAATTTTCGTAATTCACAGAAGCTGGCTTTTGATCTGATTCCTTTTGCACTGGATTGTTACACAAATATCCCAGATTGTTCTAATTTTTCAGAATTTTTGGAGGTACAGAAGTATTCGAAAGTGACAGAATGCTACAGACTGTTCTGTTTTTGACATATTCTGTTTTCTATGTGTTGTTTGCTTATTTTGATGAATCTATGGGTAGTATCGGGGGGGGGGGTATGAACCATGGAAAAGTTGGAATACAATAAATATTAAACCAATATAAATAAAGAATGAGTTCACAACAGTACCAAAAGTGGTGATTTATTTTCTTATACTAACGGAGCTTAGCAGATTTTCTGTTGAGTTTTGTGTTGTGAAGTTTTCAAGTTTTGGGTAAGGGTTTAATGGACTATGGAATAAGGAGTGGCAAGAGCCTAAGCTTTGGGATGTTCAAGGCATCCCAAGGTAATATTCAAGGACAACCAAGAGCCTAAGCTTGGGGATGCCCCGGAAGGCATCCCCTATTTCGTCTTCGTCTATCGGTAACTTTACTTGAGGCTATATTTTTTTACTCACCACATGATATCTGTTTTGCTTGGAGCGTATTTTATGATTTGAGTCTTTGCTTTTTAGTTTGCCACAATCATCCTTCCTGTACACATCTTTTGAGAGGGACACGCATGAATCCTGATTTATTAGAATACTCTATGTGCTTCACTTATATCTTTTGATCTAGGCAATTTTGCTCTAGTGCTTCACTTATATCTTTTGAGCTAGGCAATTTTGCTCTAGTGCTTCACTTATATCTTTTTAGAGTACGGCGGTGGTTTTATTTTATAGAAATTTATGAACTCTCATGCTTCACTTATATTAATTTGAGAGTCTTTAAACAACATGGTAATTGTCTTTGGTTATAAATTTAGTCCTAATATGACAAGCATCCAAGAGGGATATAATAAAAACTTTCATATAAAGTGCATTGAATACTATGAGAAGTTTGATTCCTTATGATTGTTTTAGATATGAAGATGGTGATATTAGAGTCATGCTAGTGAGTAATTGTGAATTTGAGAAATACTTGTGTTAAGTTTTGTGAGTCCTGTAGCATGCACGTATGGTGAACCGTTATGTAACAAAGTTGGAGCATGATTTATTTATTGATTGTCTTCCTTATGAGTGGCGGTCGGGGACGAGCGATGGTCTTTTCCTACCAATCTATCCCCCTAGGAGCATGCGCGTAGTACTTCGTTTCGATAACTAATAGATTTTTGCAATAAGCATGTGGGTTCTTTATGACTAATGTTGAGTCCATGGATTATACGCACTCTCACCCTGCCACCCTTGCTAGCCTCTCTAGTACCTCGCAACTTTCACCGGTACCATACACCCACCATATGCCTTCCTCAAAACAGCCACCATACCTACCTATTATGGCATTTCCATAGCCATTCCGAGATATATTGCCATGCAACTTTCCACCATTCCGTTTATTATGACACGCTTCATCATTGTCATATTGCTTTGCATGATCATGTAATTGACATCGTTTTTGTGGTAAAGCCATAGTTCTTAATTCTTTCATACATGTCACTCTTGATTCATTGCACATCCCGGTACACCACTGGAGACATTCATATAGAGTCATATTTAGTTCTAAGTATCGAGTTGTAATTCTTGAGTTGTAAGTAAATAAAAGTGTGATGATCTTCATTATTAGAGAATTGTCCGATGTGCGGAAAGGATGATGGATACAATGATTCCCCCCACAAGTTGGGATGAGACTTCAGAAGAAAAAAAAGGAGGCCAAAAATATGAGAAATGCCCAAAAAATAAGAGAAAAAGAAAGAAGGGGCAATGTTACCATCCTTTTACCACACTTGTGCTTCAAAGTAGCACCATGATCTTCATGATAGAGAGTCTCCTATGATGTCACTTTCATATACTAGTGGGAATTTTTCATTATAGAACTTGGCTTGTATATTCCAATGATGGGCTTCCTCAAATTGCCCTAGGTCTTCATGAGCAAGCAAGTTGGATGCACACCCACTTAGTTTTCTTTTTGAGCTTTCATAAACATATAACTCTAGTGCATCCGTTGCACGGAAATCCCTACTCACTCACATTGATATCTATTGATGGCTATCTCCATAGCCCATTGATACGCCTAGTTGATGTGGGACTATCTCCCTCTTTTTGTCGTCTCCACAACCAGCATATTCTATTCCACCTATAGTGCTATGTCCATGGCTCACGCTCATGTATTGTGTGAAAGTTGAAAAGGTTTGAGAACATCAAAAGAATGATACAATTGCTTGGCTTTTCATCGAGGTTGTGATTGAATTGAATGTTTTGTGTGATGAAAATGGAGCATAGCCAGACTATATGATTTTGTAGGGATAAGCTTTCTTTGGCCATGTTATTTTGAGAAGACACAATTGCCTTGTTAGTATGCTGGAAGTATTATTGTTTTAATGTCAAAATTAAACTTTTGTTTTGAATCTTATGGATCTGAATATTCATGCCACAATAAAGAAAATTACATGGATAAATATATTAGGTAGCATAGTACATCAAAAGTTCTGTTTTTATCATTTACCTACTCGAGAACGAGTAGGAATTAAGGTTGGGGATGCTTGATACGTCTCTAGCGTATCTATAATTTTTGATTGTTTCATGCTATTATATTATCTGTTTTGGATGCTTTATATGCATTAATATGCTATTTTTGGGACTAACCTATTAACCTAGAGCCCAATGCCAGTTCTTGTTTTTTCCTTGTTTTTGAGTTTCACAGAAAAGGAATACCAAACGGAGTCCAAACGGAATGAAACCTTCGCGATGATTTTTCTTGGACCAGAAGACATCCAGGAGATTTGGAGATGAAGTCAGAGGAGCCACGAGGCGGCCACAAGGACGGAGGGCGCGTCCAGGGGTAGGGCGCCCCCAGCCTTGTGCCCCCACCCCCCGTGACCCTCCTGACCTAATTCTTTCGCCTATATATTTCCAAATATCCTCAAACCACCAGAGGCATCCACGAAAACACTTTTCCACCGCCGCAACCTTCTGTACCCGTGAGATCACATCTAGGAACCTTTTCCGGCACCCTGTCGGAGGGGGATTTGATCACGGAGGGCTTCTACATCAAATCTATTGCCCTTCCGACGAAGCGTGAGTAGTTTACCACAGACCTATGGGTCCATAGAAAGTAGCTAGATGGCTTCTTCTCTCTCTTTGATTCTCTATACCATGTTCTCCTCGATGTTCTTGGAGATCTATTTGATGTAATACTTTTTTGCGGTGTGTTAAATAGGCAGAAAATAGCAATTCTGGGCTGGGCCTCCGGTTAATAGGTTAGTCCCAAAAATAATATAAAAGTGGAAAATAAAGCCCAATATAGTCCAAAACAGTAGATAAAGTAGCATGGAGCAATCAAAAATTATAGATACGTTGGAGACGTATCAGGCATCCCCAAGCTTAATTCCTGCTCGTCCTCGAGTAAGTAAATGACAAAAAGAGAATTTTTGATGCGGAGTGATACTTTGGCATAATTTCAATGTAAATATTATTAATTGTGGCATGAATATTCAGATCCGAAAGATTCAAGACAAAAGTTCATATTGACATAAAAATAATAATACTTCAAGCATACAAATCAAAGCAATCATGTCTTCTCAAAATAGCATGGCAAAAGAAAGTTCATCCCTACAAAGGCATATAGTTAGGCTATGCTTCATTTTCGTCACACAAAGATGTTCCCAAGTTCTATACCCCCGATGACAAGCCAAGCAATTGTTTCATACTTAAATAATCTCAAACCTTTTCAACCTTCACGCAATACATGAGTGTGAGCCATGGATATAGCACTATGGTGGAATAGAATATGATGATGGGGATTGTGTGGAGAAAAAAAGGAGAAAGTATCACATTGACGAGGATAATCAACGGGCTATGGAGATGCCCATCAATTGATGTCAACATGAGGAGTAGGGATTGCCATGCAACGGACGCACTAGAGCTATGAATGCTCAACAAAACAAAACTAGTGGGTGTGCATCCAACTCGCTTGCTCATGAAGACCTAGGGCATTAAACGAAGCCCATCGTAGGAATATACAAGCCAAGTTCTATAATGAAAAATTCCCACTAGTATAAAAAGACAACTTATGAGACTCACTACATGAAGAACAAGGTGCTACTTTGAAGCACAAGTATGGAAAAAGAGATAGTAGCATTGCCCCTTTCTTTTTTCTTTTTTTTTTCTTTTTTTCTTTTTTTTGGGTCTTTCTTTTTTTCTTTTGGCCTTTCTTCCCTTTTTTTTCTTTTTTTTCTTTTTGGGCAATGCTCTAATAATGATGATCATCACACTTCTATTGATTACAACATAAGGATTACAACTCAAAACTTAGAACAAGATATGACTCTATATGAATGCCTCCGGCGGTGTACCGGGATGGTGCAATGAATCAAGAGTGACATGTATGAAAAATAATGCATGGTGGCTTTGCCACAAATACGATGTCAATGACATGATCATGCAATGGCAATATGACAAAAGTAATGTATGTCATGAATATGATGATGGAAGTTGCATGGCAATATATCTCGGAGTGGCTATGGAAATGCCATGATAGGTAGGTATGGTGACTGTTTTGAGGGAGATACAAGGAGGTTTATGTGTGATAGAGCGTATCGTATCACGGGGTTTGGATGCACCGGCGAAGTTTGCACCAACTCTCAAGGTGAGAAAGGGCAATGCAGTGCATCAAGAGGCTAGCAAAGGCGAAAAGGTAAAAGTGCGTATAATCCAAGGACTCAGCATTAGTCAAAAGAACTCATATACTTATTGCAAAAATTTAGAAGTCATCAAAAATCAAGTACTACGCGCATGCTCCTAGGGGGATAGATTGGTAGGAAAAGACAATCGCTCGTCCCCGACCGCCACTCATAAGGATGCACAAGCCAGGTACACTTCATGTTTCAAATTTGTTACACAACTTTAACCATACGTGCATGCTACGGGACTTGCAAACTTCAACACAAGCATTTCTCAAATTCACAATTACTCAGCTAGCACGACTTTGATATTATCTCCTCCATATCTCAAAACAATTATCAAGCATCAAACTTATCTTAGTATTCAATGCACTCAAAAGAAAGTTTCACATATCTTGAATACCAAGTATATTAATATTAACCAAATTACCATGCTATTAACGACTCTCAAAATAATCTAAGTGAAGCATGAGAGATCAATAGTTTCTTTAAAACAAATCCACTACCTTGCTCTAAAAGATCTAAGTGAAGCACTAGAGCAAAAATTATCACGCTCAAAAGATATAAGTGAAGCACATAGAGTATTCTAGCAAATTCCAATTCATGTATGGCTCTCTCAAAAGGTGTGTACAGCAAGGATGATTGTGGTAAACTAACAATCAAAGACGCAAATAATACAAGACGCTCCAAGCAAAACTCATATCATGTGGTGAATAAAAATATAGCTCCAAGTAAATTACCGATGGAAGTAGACGAAAGAGGGGATGCCTTCCGGGGCATCCCCAAGCTTTGAATTTTTGGTGTCCTTGGATTATCTTGGGGGTGTCATGGGCATCCCTAAGCTTAGGCTCTTGCCACTCCTTGTTCCACAATCCATCAAAATAATTCACCCAAAACTTGAAAACTTCACAACACAAAACTCAATAGACATCTTGTGAGCTCCGTTAGAGAAAGAAAACAAAAGAATACTTTAAGGTACTGTGATTAACTCATTCTTTATTTATATTGGTGTTAAAACTACTGTATTACAACTTCTCTATGGATTATAAACTATTTTACTAGCCATAGATTCATCAAAATAAGCAAACAACACACGCAAAACAGAATCTGTCAAAAACAGAACAGTCTGTAGCAATCTGCAACTAACGCAAACTCCTGGAACTCTAAAAATCCTTCCAAAATAGGAAGTCCTGGACAATTTGTTTATTGAACAGCATCAAAAAGAATCAACGCAAAATCACGTTTCTGTGATTTAACAAAATTATATTCGTGCGTGCAAAGTTTCTATTTTTCAGCAGAATCAAATCAACTATCATCATAGGTTATCCTATAGGTTCTACTTGGCACAAACACTAATTAAAAGATGAAACCACATCCAAACAGAGGCTAGATGGATTATTTATTCCTAAACAGAAGCAAAAACAAAAAAACAAAAATAAAATTGGGTTGCCTCCCAACAAGCGCTATCGTTTAATGCCCCTAGCTAGGCATAAAAGCGAGGATAGATCTAGGTATTGCCATCTTTAGTAGGCAATCCATAAGTGGCTCTCATGATAGATTCATATGGTAATTTCATTTTATTTCTAGGGAAGTGTTCCATGCCCTTCTTTAAGGGAAACTGGAATCTAATATTCCCTTCTTTCATATCAATAATTGCACCAATCGTTCTAAGGAAAGGTCTACCAAGAATAATAGGACATGAAGGATTGCAATCTGTATCAAGAACGATAAAATCTACGGGCACATAATTCCTATTTGCAACAATAAGAACATCATTAATTATTCCCATAGGCTTTTTAATAGTGGAATCCGCAAGATCCAAGTTTAGAGAGCAATCATCAAAGTCACGGAAATCTAGCAAATCATGCAAAGTTTTGGGAATAGTAGAGATACTAGCACCCAAATCACACAAAGCATGAAACTCATAATCTTTAATTTTAATTTTAATAGTAGGTTCCCACTCATCATAGAGTTTTCTTGGGATAGAAACTTTCAACTCAAGTTTTTCTTCATAAGATTGCATCAAGGCATCAACAATGTGTTTGGTAAAGGCCTTATTTTGACTATAAGCATGAGGAGAATCTAGCATGGATTGCAACAAGGAAATACAATCAATTAAAGAGCAATTTTCATAATTAAATTCCTTGAGATCCAAAATAGTGGGTTTAGCAACATCTAGGTTTTTATTTCTTTCAATCCCACATTTATCAATTTTATCATCAAGATCTAGAAACTCTGAATTCTTAGAACGCCTTCTAGGTAAAGGAAGATCATATTCAGTTTCATCAAGATTCATATTGCAAAACAAAGATATAATGGGGGAGACATCAATAACTTTTAGATCTTCATCTTGATTTTCATAGGAATTCAGTTTAGCGGCCATCTTATTGACTAAGGTAGCTTGCATATCCGAAATTTCAGCGGTCATCTTTCCAAGACGAGCAATTTGGGCTCTTATACCATCAAATTCTTTAGACATATCATCGAGTTCTTTATTCATATAACTCATAAAACTTTTTTGTTCCTTAAGCTCGTTTCTGAAGAAATTATTATGCTCAAATTGCAAAACCATAAATTTTCTGACATTGCTTTCGATCTCCTATAGACTTTTAAGGTGAAGATCACCAAATCTAGGTAGAGCCATCGCGACAAGCAAGCAAACTAACACACGAGCAAACAAAAAGGCAACGGGAAAAGGCAAACGGGAAAAACAGGAGGAGATTGGGAAAGAGAGGGCGAATAAGACGGCAAGGGTGAAGTGGGGGAGAGGAAAACGAGAGGCAAATGGCAAATAATGTAATGCGAGAGATAGGATTGTGATGGGCACTTGGTATGGTTGACTTTCTCTTGCATGAGCCTCCCCGGCAACGGCGCCAGAAATTCTTCTTGCTACCCCTTGAGCACTGCGTTGGATTTCCCCGAAGAGGAGAGGATGATGCAGCAAAGTAGCATAAGTATTTCCCTCAGTTTTTGAGAACCAAGGTATCAATCCAGTAGGATACCACGCACAAGTCCCACGTACCTACACAAAATGATAGCTCCTCGCAACCAACGCGATTAGGGGTTGTCAATCCCTTCCCGGTCACTTACGAGAGTGAGATCTGATAGAGATGATAAATAATATTTTTGGTATTTTTGGTATATAGAAGCAAAGTGAAAAGTAAAAGGCAAAGTATAAACAAAGCAAATAATAAAGTAATGGAGATTGATATGATGAGAATAGACCCGGGGGCCATAGGTTTCACTAGTGGCTTCTCTCAAGAGCATAGATATTCTACGGTGGGTGAACAAATTACTGTTGAGCAATTGATAGAATTGAGCAAAATTATGAGTATATCTAGGTATGATCATGTATATCGGCATCACGTCCCAGACAAGTAGACCGAAACGATTCTACATCTACTACTATTACTCCACTCATCGACCGCTATCCAGCATGTATCTAGAGTATTAAGTTAAAAACAGAGTAACGCCTTAAGCAAGATGACATCTGTAGAGGGATAAATTCATGCAATATGATAAAAACCCCATCTTGTTATCCTCGATGGCAACAATACAATCGTGCCTTGCTGCCCTTACATCACTCGGAAAGGACACATAAAGATTGAACCCAAAGCTAAACACTTCTCCCATTGCAAGAACTACCAATCTAGTTGGGCAAACCAAACGGATAATTCGAAGAGACTTGCAAAGATAACTCAATCATACATAAAAGAATTCAGAGAAGATTCAAATATTATTCATAGATAAGCTAGATCATAAACCCACAATTCATCGGTCTCAACAAACACACCGCAAAAAGAAGATTACATCGAATAGATCTCCACGAGAGAGGGGGAGAACATTGTATTGAGATCCAAAAAGAGAGAAGAAGCCATCTAGCTACTAGCTATGGACCCGAAGGTCTGAAGTAAACTACTCACACTTCATCGGAGGGGCTATGGTGTTGATGTAGAAGCCCTCCATGGTGGATGCCCCCTCGTGAGCTCCTAACAGGCCCCAAGATGGGATCTCATGGATACAGAAGGTTGCGGCGGTGGAATTAGGTTTTTGGCTCCCCCTCCGATCATTTGGGGGTACGTAGGTATATATAGGAGGAAGGAGTACGTCGGTGGAGCAACAGGGGGGCCACAAGGCAGGGGGCGCGCCCTAGGGGGGCGCCCCCACCCTCGCGACCGCCTCTGTTACTTCTTGGAGTAGGGTCCAAGTCTCCTGGATCACGTTTGGTGAGAAAATCACGTTTCCGAAGGTTTCATTCCGTTTGGACTCCGTTTGATATTCCATTTCTTTGAAACACTGAAATAGGCAAAAAACAGCAATTCTAGGCTGGGCCTCTGGTTAATAGGTTAGTTCCAAAAATAATATAAAAGTGGAAAATAAAGCCCAATATAGTCCAAAACAGTAGATAAAGTAGCATGGAGCAATAAAAAATTATAGATACGTTGGAGACGTATCACACCATCCCAGCAGGATCAGTCGTCAAGTTCATCAAGGGAGTCGTGAGCCGATTTGGGGTCCCCAATTGCATCATCACCGACAATGGCTCACAGTTCACCAGCGATCTTTTCAAAATATACTGTGCTAACCTTGGAAGACAGATCTGCTACGCCTCAGTAGCACACCCACGGAGCAATGGACAGGCTGAGAGGGCCAATGCGGAAGTCCTGAGGGACCTCAAGACCCGCACCTTCAAGAGGAAGCTCTAGGCCTGCGATAGGGGCTGACTCGACGAGCTGTAGTTTGTGATGTGGTCCATCTGCACCACCGCGACCAAGTCAACAGGAGAAACACCGTTCTTCCTCGTCTACGGAGCAGAAGCGGTTCTCCCTCACGAGGTCAAGCATCGCTCCACGCGGGTCCTGGCGTTCGATGAAACGCAGCAGGACGCCACATGGAGGATGTATCTCGTGCTGGGGGAGGAACGCCACCGTAAAGCCTCACTCCGAGCAGCGAGGTACCAGAAGGCGCTGCGGCGGTACCACTGCCGCAGCATCTGCTCCAGGACATTAGAGGTGGGCGATATCGTCCTGAGGCTGGTGCTCTCTAGGGAGGGGCTGCATAAGCTCTCTCCCATGTGGGAGGGCCCGTTTAGGATTGCCCGTGTCTCTAGGCCTGGCGCCGCGCGCCTGGAGACATAGGACGGGGTCCCCATCCAGAATGCCTGGAACATCCAGCAACTTTGGAAGTTCTACCCCTGAAGAAAGGCTCCGGCCTGTGAAGCAAGGCTCCGGCCTCTGAAGGTCTCCGCTCGTGACACTCTCACATAATAATGAGTGGGGTTGTACACGCCCCGGAGTCTCTTGAGAGTCGCCCTAGGGCCTCATTGGGGCTCCCTCCCACGTCCTAGTGGCAGCACTTAGCTCCGCGCTGGTGGGAAGACTAGATTAGGTGCCGGACGCGGCTGTTCATTTGCTTTATGAAGTTGCTTGCAGTTTTCTCAGTAGTCTTTCAATGGATTTGGTATTCTCGAACGCTGGTTCCTCGAATTGTGTTTTCTCCTAAGCTGTTTTGGTCTAAGGACGCGAGATAGGTGGCAGTCACCTTCCACTTCTCCTCGCGCTCCTCGCACGTGGGGCTAGGTAGGTGTGTGCGCCCAGGGCCTGCCTTTGCGCGCACGCACCACGTCGAACCCCGTTATTTCGGCTTCATCCTCGCGAGGAGCCCTCGATCGAGTCCATTGGCGCCAGCACCCCTCATGTCTGTGCCCCCCGGGCAACGCGACGCGGTGCATCAGGTCCAAACCAGCCTATGGAAGGGGGCTCGCGTAAGGGGGAAGAAGTCGCTTGACAAATCTTCTTTGGATTGCAGGAAAAAGGAAAAGCTAAACAAAGAGGGGCCGAAGACGTCCAAGCTTGGAACCAGCACCGCATCCTCAAGCAGCACCTCAAGGTAGCCTGGCGCTCCACTAGTTCTTCCACAGGAGCTCCGGGGCCACCGGCCTTGAGTCCAAGTTCGCTGGCCCCCAGCTTCAAGCCGGACTCCTCTCCGGCTTCACTAGAACGCTGTGGCGGGACGAACCACCGGCATCCTTGACACGAGCACGACGACGCGGAGGCCGGTCGTAGCCATCGCTGCTCGATCTATCGTCTGAGGAAGAGCTGCCGTCACGGGAGGAGGAGTGCGCGTCGCCAAGACCAAGCTCGTCGTCGCTACTGTCCTCCGGGCAGCACCCAGGCGGCGCCCATCCCTCCTGAACACCCTCACATAGAGGGTCGCCAGGCCGTCGTACTTGAAGTGGAGGGTGTACCTTCCACCCAGGCCACGTGCGCGGGTGAAGGTCTGCCAGCAGCAGGCCAGCACCACACTGCCAGAGGCGGAGATCTCGGTGCTAAACCATGAAGCTCTGCCGCAGCACCCGTCAGCCTGCAGCCAGAGGCCGGGAAGCCCTAAAGAAGGAAGCTCGCCGGAGAAGAAGCGTGGGAGCTGGAGCGAGGTGCCAACCGGGCTCTCCGACCACACCACGAACTCGGGGAGCACCTCCAGCGAGGAAAAGCGCGGCCGAGGCGGGCGCACGATCACGGCGCTCCTCCCTTCATCATGGGGGCTGCTCCGGAGTCGGTGGCCCCCGCCACGGGAGGAGGTGCCATCACGGACGCCTAGGGCAATGTTGCCCTTGGGGGGGCGCGCCTGTGCCCCCTGGATGCTGCCGGAGGGACCGCAGGGTGCTTGCGGGGACGGTCGTGGCCCCTCTTGGGAGGAGGAGAGGCTGGCCCCTCCTTGGGGGCTTTCCCCTTCTCTGCCGCTGAAAACCTCTTTGGCGACGCCATGGGAGAAAGATGGAGAGGAGAGAAGCCGGCGGCAGCAAGACGAAGGAAAGATGGACGGGGGGCTCTGCCCCTCCCTCACATTTATAGCCAAGGGAGGCCAACCACCGGCCTCCATGACCTCGCGCCATCATGACCCTCTGCGTGCAGTATCGACCAGTCAAGTCAAGCAGTTACCGAGGCAGCATGGGGAAATGGAGTCGCCCACGTCCAATCAATCTCCACGCGTCATCAAGGCCGCCGGTGGTTAGGGCCCACGGCGCTCCGCACTTACCCCTTGGCTTCGCCTGGAAGCCAAGTCCGAGCACGCCTTGGGCCCGGGCTCTTGTCGGCGTCTGGACTTGGGGTATCGATCTGCTGCTGTGGCCCACCACTTGGCTCCCTCGACGGCCTGGTATGGCCCAGCTTCAGCACCAACACCACAAGACCCTCGCGAGGGGCCAAGCCTCGCAAGGTGGATGACGCCAAGACCCCTGAAGGAGTGGCCTCCTCAGAAGGGCTCCTGAGAGGCGGAGAGTTCTATGCATCTACCTCATGAGGCTCAGCTGACATGAGCCATGACAACCAAGGCCAGGCGGGCGCCAAGCGGGTGCAGAGCGCACTTTTCCTCTTCGGTGCAAGGAGGCAAGCCATAGGCGCGGAGTCCCAAGGAATCAGCCAAAGGTTTCCATTCTGGTGCAACAAGACCAAGACCGCCAGGATGGCAGGGTGGAGGTCATCACCGAGCCCACCGCAGCGTCACGACCAGAGGCTTTTCGCAGGTGAAGACTACTTTTGTCAGGATAGACTGTACTATTTGTCCCCTTTCTAATCCTGCCGTTGTGGAATCCCTTCCCGCTCATATTTGGGAAGAGGACCAAGGCCACTATATATAGGACTTAGCCACCACCATAGAGAGAGGAGGGACTCAGAACAAGCAGAGCGCCACACCAGCTCAAGAAGACCTCACCTCCTGAGGCTTGTTCATCATTGTACCAGTTCACCACACTGGATTAGGGTATTACACCACAACGGCGGCCTGAACCAGTATAAATCTCTGTGTCTTTGTGTCTGTTTGAGCTCGATGCGCTAGGCTAGGGAGGATCGCGAGTAGGCAGGCTAGGCAGGTTGAGATCTCCGCACGCACCCAAGAGTTCGAACCTCTCAAGGGTTGCCGGATCCCGAAATTCGACAGTGGTCTATTTTTGTTGAATCTCGATTGTGGTGATACACATATTCATAATATATTGATGCCAAAAGATGCAAAGTTGATAATGATAGTGCAACATATTTGTGGCACTGCCGTTTAAGTCATATTGGTGTAAAGCGCATGAAGAAATTCCATGCAGATGGACTTTTGGAATCACTTGATTACAAATCATTTGATACTTGCGAACCATGCCTCATGGGCAAGATGACTAAAACTCCATTCTCTGGAACAATGGAGCGAGCCAATGACTTATTGGAAATAATACATACCGATGTATGTGGTCCGATGAGTGTTGAGGCTCGCGGCGGGTATGATTATTTTCTGATCTTCACAGATGATTTAAGCATATATGGGTATATCTGCTTAATGAAACACAAGTCTGAAACATTTGAAAAGTTCAAAGAATTTTATAGTGAAGTGGAGAATCATCGTAACAAGAAAATAAAGTTTCTACGATCTGATTGTAGAGGCGAATATTTGAGTAACAAGTTTGGCCTTCATTTAAAACAATGTGGAATAGTTTCACAACTCACACCACCTGGAACACCACAACATAATTGTGTGTCCGAATGTCGTAACCGCACTTTATTAGATATGGTGCGATCTATGATGTCTCTTACCGATTTACGACTATCGTTTTGGGGTTATGCATTAGAGACAGTTGCATTCATGTTAAATAGGGCACCATCTATATCCATCGAGACGATAGTATGAGTTGTGGTTTGGCAAGAAACCTAAGCTATCGTTTCTTAAAGTTTGGGGTTGCAACACTTATGTCAAAAGGCTTCAGCCTGATAAGCTCGAACCCAAATCGGAGAAGTGTGTCTTCATACGATTCCCTAAGGAAACAATTGGGGACACCTTCTACCACAGATCTGAAGGCAAGATTTTTGTTGCCAAGAATGGAACATTTCTAGAGGAGTTTCTCTCGAAAGAAGTGAGTGGGAGGAAAGTGGAACTTGATGAGGTAATTGTACCTTCTCTCAATTTGGAAAGTAGCTCATCACAGAAAGTTGTTTCAGTGATGCCTACACCAACTAGAGAGGAAGCTAATGACAATGATCATGAAACTTTAGATCAAGTTACTACTGAGCCTCGTAGGTTAACCAAATCATGATTCACACCAGAGTGGTACGACAATCCTGTTATGGAAGTCATGTTACTAGACCATGGCGAACCTATGAACTATGAAGAAGCTACGATGAGCCTAGATTCCGATAAATGGCTTGATACCATGAAATCTGAGATAGGATCCATGTATGAGAACAAAGTGTGGACTTTGGTGGACTTGCCCGATGATCGGCAAGCCATAGAGAATAAATGGATCTTCAGAAAGAAGACTGGCGCTGATGGTAATGTTACTATCTACAAAGCTCGACTTGTCGCAAAAGGCTTTCGACAAGTTCAAGGAGTTGACTACAATGAGACTTTCTCACCCGTAGCGATGCTTAAGTATGTCCGAATCATGTTAGCAACTGCCGCATTTTATGATTAGGAAATCTGGCAAATGGACGTCAAAACTACATTCCTTAATGGATTTCTTAAAGAAGAGTTGTATATGATGCAACCATAAGGTTTTGTCAATCCTAAAGGTGCTAACAAAGTGTGCAAGCTCCAACAATCCATCTATGGACTGGTGCAAGCATCTCGGAGTTGGAATATACACTTTGATGAGGTGATCGAAGCTTACGGTTTTATACAGACTTTTGGAGAAGCCTGTATTTACAAGAAAGTGAGTGGGGGCTCTATAGCATTTCTAATATTATATGTGGATGACATATTGTTGATTGGAAATGATGTAGAATTTCTGGATAGCATAAAAGGATACTTGAATAAAAGTTTTTCAATGAAAGGCCTCGGTGAAGCTGCTTATATGTTGGGCATCAAGATCTATAGAGATAGATCAAGACGCTTAATAGGACTTTCGCAAAGCACATACCTTGATAAAGTTTTCAAGAAGTTCAAAATGGATCAGTCAAAGAAAGGGTTCTTGCATGTGTTACAAGGTGTGAAATTGAGTCAGACTCAATCTCAATGCCCGACCACTGCAGAAGATAGAGAGAAAATGAAAGTAATTCCTTATGCCTCAGCCATAGGTTCTATCATGTATGCTATGCTGTGTACCAGACCTGATGTGTGCCTTGACATAAGTCTGGCAAGGAGGTACCAAAGTAATCCATGAGTGGATCACTGGACAGCGGTCAAGAACATCCTGAAGTACCTGAAAAGGACCAAGGATATGTTTCTCATTTATGGAGGAGACAAAGAGCTCGTCGTAAATGGTTACGTCCATGCTTCGGAGCTGTCAGTCGGTGCAGTTCGAAGCAGAGCGTCGTGGCAGGATCTATGTGTGAAGCGGAGTACATAGTTGTTTCGTAAGCAGCAAATGAAGGAGTCTGGATGAAGGAGTTCATATCCGATATAGGTGTAATACCTAGTGCATCGGGTCCAATGAAATTCCTTTGTGACAATACTGGAGCAATTGCCTTGGTGAAGGAATCCAGATTTCACAAAACAACCAAACACATCAAGAGACGCTTCAACTCCACCCGTGATCAAGTCAAGGAGGGAGACATAGAGATTTGCAAAGTACATACAGATCTGAATGTAGCAGACCCATTGACTAGGCCTCTTCCACGAGCAAAACATGATCAGCACCAAGACTCCATGGGTGTTAGAATCATTACAATGTAATCTAGATTTTTGAATCTAGTGCAAGTGGGAGACTGAAGGAAATATGCCCTAGAGGCAATAATAAAGTTGTTGAAAGGATCGACATAGTTGACTAGAGGGGGCTAAATAGGCAACTAACAATTTTTAGCTTTTCCTTACCAAATATACTTTGCATCAAAGTAGGTTGTCTAGATATGCAACTAGGTGAGCAACCTATATGATGCAACAACAATAAGCACACAAGCAAGCAAGGGATAGACCACAATATATCTTGCACAAGTAAAGGTAAGAGATAACCAAGAGTGGAACCGATGAAGACGAGGATGTGTTACCGAAGTTCCTTCCCTTTGAGGGGAAGTACGTCTCCGTTGGAGCGGTGTGGAGGCACAATGCTCCCCTAGAAGCCACTAGGGCCACCGTATGCCCTCACACAATGCGAGATGTCGTGATTGCACTATTGGTGCCCTTGGAGGCGGCGACCGAACCTTTACAAACAAGGTTGGGGCAATCTCCACAACTTAATTGGAGGCTCCCAACGACACCACGAAGCTTCACCACAATGGACTATGGCTCCGCGGTGACCTCAACCATCTAGGGTGCTCAAACACCCAAGAGTAACAAGATCCGTAAGGGATTAGTGGTGGGAATCGAATTTCTCTTGGTGGAAGTGTAGATTGGGGCCTTCTCAACCAATCCCTAGAAAATCAACAAGTTTGATTGGCTAGGGAGAGAGATCGGGTGAAATTGGAGCTTGGAGCAACAATGGAGCTTGGGGATGGAAGAGGTGGTCAACTAGAGGAAGAAGACACCCTTTTTATAGTCAAGGGACAATTCCAATCGTTACCCACCACTCAGCCCGCGACCCGCGGTACTACCGAACCACTGGAGCGGTACTACCGCACGGGCCTGCGGTACTACCATGGGCGCGACAGGGCCTGGACCCAACCAAATGAGCACCGACAGGGTGCGGTAGAACCGCTGGCGTGGTACTACCGCGACCCCATGTAGTACTACCACATGGCAGTCGCCGTCCAGGCACGGTAGGCAAGGATATAAAAAATTACATCCGTGACTACATCCGCTGAGATTTTATCTATGCAAAAGTCCAACACGGTACTACCGCAAACCAGGTGCGGTACTACCGTGTAGGGCGGATGTAAAAAAATTACATCCGCCCCTACTTCCACTCATGCCGTTGTGCCTGGCCAGGCTGCATGGTACTACCGCGCCAGAGCACGGTACTACCGCGTAGGGCGCGGATGTAAAAAATTACATCCACCCCTACTACCGCTTGCGCAGCAACGCCAGGCCAGAGCTCATGGTACTACCGCTCAGATGGAGCGGTACTATCGTGGGCGCCCATGGTACTACCATGTCGGGGCTTGGTACTACCGCTAGTGCCTGCGGTAGTACCGCTCTGGGGAGCAGTACTACCGCCAGCCTATGAACAGCAACACTAGGAGTCCTTCATTCTGCAGAGACACGGTGAGATGGAGGAAGCTCCAAAGAGCCAAAGGAAAGGCAGTGCAAAAGGAACGTGTGTACGTGAGATTCCACCCAAACCTTTCCAACACGGACCCCCTCTTAATAGTACGGCTTTCCTAGGACTCAAATCCACCGAAAAGAAACGTAGAGAAACGCCGTCTTCAATAATCTTCGAGGGGCATCAAATCGTCTTGTGTTCAGTCATGATATATCTGAAAAGCTCAATTCACATGATTAGTCCACAAAAGCAGTCATCAATCACCAAAACTACTAAGGGATAAATATGCCCTTACAATCTCCCCCTTTTTGGTGGATTGATGACAATACGGGATTTGCACATAGGGATATAAAGTGAGGCAACGGCAAACCCACCATCTATAAAATTTAGACAGGCTCCCCCTAGATGTGTGCACTCTAGAGATGTGCTTTGGACTGCACGGCACACATACTAGGATCAACACTCCCCCTATATTTTATAGACAAGGCATCTCTTGCAACAGTAAAATCAACACTGAGCAAGTAGGCAAGATGATGGCTATAACTAAGTAACGAAGACATAAAGATAAGCAGGAGTGCATATGTCTCACACCATATGATAGAACTTAGTCTCACAAGCACAAACCAAACCAAAGCAAACGAAGTTCAACAGACCGAAAGCAAAGCAACACGGCAAAACACATGACACACGACACACAAATCCTACACTCTCTCCCCCTTTGGCATCGAGACACCAAAAAGGCAGAGAGGGCACCTACGACATAGGTGGTAGCTCAGGCGGAAAACGTCTCCTCCTCGAACTCAGCAGTGGGAATGGTCTCCTCCTTAGAATCAGTCTACTTGTAGCCTTGCTTAGCCATCCAGGCAGCCTCGGGGGTGATGTGCTTCTCGGATCCGCTAGACACCTCCTCGCCACACGCCCTCAAGATCCTCTTGTCGCGACGGCGAATCTCCTTCTGAGCGACATGTGCCTTGTACTGACTCTGGGTCTGCATGCAGAACAACCTCTTCATCTTCGTCTTCAACTTCTTCACCCAAGAGGGCTTAGTAGAGGGAGGGGTGTAACCAGCAGAACGGTCCTCAGCAGCTTCCTCCTCCTCAATCTCCTCCTCACCCACAGCCAGCTTGGCAGCCTCGGCCTCAGTTGTGGTGTTAGCCCATTGGCTCTTGATGCGGAGCTTGATGGGCTCATGACGAATCCAGTCGGGGGCTTCGAACTCATCATTGGGATAGAGCTTCTCCCAAGTCTTGGAGATCAAGTGAAACAGGCAAGGCACATAGATGGGGACCTTACGGTTGAACACCGCAAACTAAAGCTCGCACCACATGATATGTGAGACATCAAGTGGTTGAGTCTGAGCCTGACGCGCATCCTCACAAATGAGCATCATATCCACCAGATTGGCATGCACCTGGCCCATGTCACCAATGCGCGGGAAAAGGGTGTTGCGGAAGAGCCAATGCATGATGTCAAGGAAGGGGTTCAGCACCCACACCTTCTTCTTGCTAGCAAGTGTCTTCTCAACAAGGAAGGGCAGGAGCTTGTTCTTGTTGGCAGACTCGGGCTTGGCATGAGGGAGAACTCCAACTGGTGTGTCGAGCCCCACATCTGGAATGTGAAGCAAATCCATGAAATCCTTCCACTTAGCAGTCATCCACTGACCATCGGTCATCCATGTCATGGTCCTTGCTTCATCGAAATCAAAGTGGACCGAAGCAAATAACTGAGCCACAATGTCTGGGTCAAAGTCCATGTGAAAGGTAAGCATGTGCTCAATGCCGAACTGCTCCACCAGATCCAAAGCCTCTCCAAAATAGCCACGGTGCTTGTCGTGCCTCATGTGATTCATGTCAATCCAGTGAACTTCCACGTAGACATTCTGCTTGGCCTTGATCACATCCAGATAGATAAGGGTTTGCTACTTGGTCCAGAACAGATCATTCCCTCTAAAGTTAGCACGGGGATTCACATAGAGGTTGATCTTCCTTCAAAGAATGAACTCGGCCAGAGGCATATCATCCATGCCCATGATGGGCTCCTTCTGCTTGGTGGCGGTGTGCTTGGTTCTGTGTTGGGAGGCATTAGAGCCCTCTACAGCTTCATCTTGGTTGCGCAGCCGCTTTGACCATGTGTCATGGCTGGGATTCGAGCGACAAACATGGGAACCGGAGCCACCACCTAGACACAAAGCACAAGAATACACACAAAAAACAAGAAGGATCAATGCAAATGCCAAGGCCAAAGCCAAAATAAACAAGTAAGAAAGAGATTTGGAGAGATAAAATAGCAAAATTTGCCTCTTATGGTAGTACCGGACCGGCGTACGGATGTAAAAAACTACATCCGCGCCAGCCATGGTAATACCGTCTTGAAATAACACAGTAGTACAGCGCTGAAGCGAAGTAATTTTACTTCCGCGCTCCGAGCGGTAGTACCGCACAAGGGAGAGGTAGTACCGCGTGGAGCAGGCTACATGCGTGGATGCGGTAGTGCCGCTCCAGGAGGAGCGCTAGTACCGCACGGAGTAAAGTCGCCACAGTAGCAGCGGATCTGGATCTAAAACATCCGCAAAACTAGATCGGTACTACCGTTGATCAAACTAAACTATTGTGTCAATCCAAAAAGCATGCTTACTACATTACCACTCTCCTACAAATCCCTCTTGCACAGATTTAGCCAAAAATCTCATGAGCAACGCATGCATCTCCCCAAGACCTAGAAGCACACGAACGGAATAAAAGGAGAGGAACTTGGGCAAAAAACTTGGTCCATGGCAAGGGGCGAGGTGGGGAACGATCCCACCGGTCGGAATCCGAAGAGAGCGGCCGGAGACGGAGATCTGGCGAAGACCTCTGGCGCCGTTCGTGGGCAGGAGAGAGAGAGAGACGGAGTGGGGAAAAGATATGAATGGGTATGGGGGAGTTGGAACTCCCCCTGTCCCGCTCTTAACCCCCCACCCGCTCGTGACGGTGCGATAGTACTGCAAGTCATCGCGGTAGTACCTCTCGGGCAGAAGTACCGCTCGCTGGGCGGTAGTACCGTTCTTCCAGCGGCAGTAAAAAATTACTGCCGCGATGGAAGCGGTAGTACCGTGCGCCAGGGATGCACTGTGCACGCACAAAGCAAGCAACTCCTGTGGTAGTACCGTACCCCCAGGAAAATGCAAGTTTACAGAGAGAGAGAGAGAGAGAGAGAGAGAGAGAGAGAGAGAGAGAGAGAGAGAGAGAGAGAGAGAGAGAGAGAAACGGCATTTGCAAATCAACCTACAAGACACCGAACAACCATGAGGCAAGCCCCAACGACGACACACGCACGGCACAAAGAGAAGGCAAAAGACAATGAAGACTAAAACATGAGCCACAACTCTCAGGAAGAGAGGGCGGTGGCTGGAGCCACCTATGTATGAGTCACTTGGTATGGCACCGCGAAGAATTATCCTTGGGCCCATGACCAAGACTCGTCTTTGAAGCACAAGTACCATAAAAATGGCTAATGTGAAAGAGTTGATCATTTTATGCATAATGGGGGGAGGGAAAGTTCATTGAGAGAACAACACTCCCCCTATGTCCATGCCTACACCTAAACAAGATAGCATGATGAGTATGGTGGGGTGTGCACGGGTTCAAGCCACATTGCTCGAATCAATGATATTTAGCTCATGCCTTAACTCGCGAAATCTTGCTTCATCCAAGGGCTTCGTGAAGATATCTGCAAGGTTATCATGAGTGTTGACATACTTGAGCTTGATCTCCCCTTGCCTAATGTGATCCCGGATGAAGTGATACTGAATCTCAATATGCTTCGTCTTGAAGTGTTGCACCGGGTTGAGAGAGATCTTGATGGCACTTTCATTGTCACACCGAAGAGGCACTTTGTCACAGGTGACACCGTAATCCTTCAAAGTTAGCCTCATCCATAGAAGTTGAGCACAACAACTACCGGCAGCCACATACTCCGCTTCGGTGGACGAGAGAGATACACAACTTTGCTTCTTAGAAGACCAACTCACTAAGGAGTAACCAAGCAATTGGCACCCTCCGGAGGTAGACTTCCTATCCACTTTGTCTCCCGCCCAATCTAAGTCTGTATAGCCCAAAAGATCAAAGTTGACTCCTCTTGGGTACCATAAGCCAAAGTTTGGGGTATGAGCCAAATATCGAAAGATTCGCTTGACCGCCATGAAGTGGGTTTCCTTAGGTGCGGCTTGAAACCATGCACAAATTCCCACACTCAACATGATATCCGGTCTAGATGCACAAAGGTAAAGCAAGGATCCAATCATGGAGCTATATACCTTTTGATCCATCGCTTTACCATTGGGATCAATGTCAAGTTGGCATTTGACGGGCATTGGAGTGGAGGCCGGCTTGACATCACTTAGCTTGAATCTCTTGAGCATGTCTTGAGTGTATTTGGCTTGGTTTATGAAGGTTCCTTCTCTTCTTTGCTTGATTTCAAACCCGAGAAAGAACTTCAACTCTCCCGTCATAGACATCTTGAACTATGAGGTCATGAGAGCAGCAAATTCTTCATTGAAAGCTTTGTTAGGGGAACCAAAGATAATATCATCAACATAAAGTTGGCACACAAACAACTCCCCTTTGACTTTCTTAGTAAAAAGAGTGGGGTCGATTTTGCCGATTTCGAACCCACGATTTTGTAACAACTCAGTAAGATGCTCCTACCACACACGTAGGGCTTGTTTAAGGCCATAGAGCGCCTTGTTGAGTTGGTACACATGATCGGGGAAATAGGTATCCTCGAACCCCGGGGGTTGTTTGACATACACCAACTCATTAATGGGACCATTAAGAAAAGCACTCTTCACATCCTTTTGTTGCAACTTGAAATTATGATGAGAAGCATAAGCAATCAACAAACGAATAGATTCAAGGCGAGCAACGGGAGCAAAGGTTTCACCGTAGTCGATACCGTCGACTTGGGAGTAGCCTTGTGCCACCAAATGAGCCTTGTTGCGAACAATGATCCGATGAGCATCTTGCTTGTTCTTGAATATCCACTTGGTTCCAATGACATTATGATTCCCGGTCAGCCTTGGCACTAATTTCCACTAATGGTTGTGCTCAAAGTTGTTGAGTTATTCATGCATGGCATTGAGCCAATCCGGATCCTCGAGCGCCTCATAGACCTTTTGGGGTTCGACACAAGAAACAAACTTGTGATGTTCACAACAGTTTGCTAGTTGTCTACGAGTGCTTACCCCCTTTCTTAGGCTTCCAACCACATTCTCCATGAGATGACCTTTGGTAGTGAGCTTGGAAGCGATCTTTGCGGCACGACGCTCTAATTCCTCCTCGGATGTGAAAACAGGAGGGGTAACTTGATCATCTTGAGCACCGTCTTAAGCTTGCTCTTGATCTTGAACTTGCTCGAAAGGGAGAACTTGACCTTGGGCATCACTTGGTGGTTCACCACCATCTTTAGGTTGATGTTGCCCTTGATCTTGTTCACGAGGTTGAGGGCCTTCACTTTGTTCTTCTGAAGAGTGTGGGTCTTGGGTTGGTGATGGCTCCACTTGAGTGGAGCATTGTCCTTCTCCTTCGGCCGCAAGGGGTTCCTCAATGGGTAGGATATGACCAACACCCATTCTTCTTATGGTTTGGGGAGGAATTTCATCGCCTACATCACAAGTAACACTTTGCTCCACTTGGGATCCGTTATTCTCGTGAAACTCCATGTTACACGTCTCCTCAATGAGTCCGGTGGACTTGTTGAGGACATGGTAAGCATGAGAGTTTGTAGCATAACCAACAAATATGCCCTCATGAGCTCTAGCCTCAAATTTAGACAAAGGAACACCTTTCTTGAGAATGAAACACTTACACCCGAACACCCGGAAGTACTTGAGGTTGGGATTGTTACCGGTAAGTATTTAATAAGGTGTCTTGTTCAAGCCTTTGCGGAGATAGAGCCGATTGGATGCATGACATGCGGTGTTGATGGCTTCAGCCCAAAAGTTGTATGGAGACTTGAACCCCGCCATCATGGTCCTTGCCGCATCCATCAACGTCCGGTTCTTCCTCTCCGTGACACCATTTTGTTGAGGGGTGTATGGTGCAGAATATTGATGCTTGATCCCCTCATCACTAAGAAACTCATCCAAGGTGTAGTTCTTGAACTCGGTGTCGTTGTCACTCCTTATTGTCAAGATCTTTGCATCATGTTGACGTTGAGCTTCATTTGCAAAGTCGATGACGGTTTGTTGAGTCTCACTCTTCCTCTTGAAGAAATATACCCAAGTGTATCTTGAATAATCATCCACAATCACCAAGCAATACTTTCTACCCCCAAGACTATCAAAGGATGGAGGCCCAAATAGATCCATGTGTAGGAGCTCCAAGGGTCTCTTCGAGTAGATGATAGTCGTGGGAGGGTGAGCCTTCTCATGTAGCTTTCCTTTGATACAAGCACTGCAAGCATGATCTTTGGCAAAACTAACATTTGTTAGTCCACG
The DNA here is from genome assembly GCA_021437245.1 of Aegilops speltoides. Classification (NCBI taxonomy): domain Eukaryota; kingdom Viridiplantae; phylum Streptophyta; class Magnoliopsida; order Poales; family Poaceae; genus Aegilops; species Aegilops speltoides. Next base: position 301,798,318 of record CM038142.1, on the reverse strand, counting down.
AACATGGCCCCCCTTGAGAAGACTTTGCAAAGATCTCATATTGATGTGGGCTAAACGACGATTCCAAAGCCATCCCACATCAACTTTAGCCATTAGGCATGTTGCGGTCTTAGTGGGTCACTCCGAAAATTTAATCACATAAAGACCGTTCTCGACATGCCCAACAAAGGCTACTTTAAGAGTCTTGCTCCACAAGAGGGCCACGGTATCAATATCAAAGAAAGTGGCAAAGCCCATGAGTGCAAGTTGACAAACAGAAAGTAGATTGTAAGCAAGGGACTCAACAAGCATGACTTTCTCGATCGTGAGATCATGAGAAATGACAACCTTGCCAAGACCCAATACCTTAGAAGACGAGGCATCACCCCACTCGATGTTGGTGGGCATAGAAGGGCTCTTGTGCACGTCCACCACCAAGTCCTTGCTTCCGGTCATATGATTTGTGGCTCCACTATTGAGCAACCATGATCCCCCACCGGAAGCAAACACCTATAAGAGATCAATTCTTGGTTTTAGGTACCCATTTTGTAATGGGTCCTTTGATGTTAGTAACAAGGGTCTTAGGAACCCAAATAGACCATTCAATGTACTCATAAGGAGAACCAACGAATTTAGCATAAACATGCCCATCACTAGCACGGCACAACCCATAAGAAGGGTTAAAGTCGCCGGCTTTGTCGGAAGGAGTGGCATTGCCCTTTTTGACATCACCACCCTTCACATTGCTCTTCTTCTCCTTAGGAGCACCCTCTTCCTCCTTCATGAAAGTTTGCTTGAGAGGGGGAGGTCGTTTGGTCTTGTCGCTCTTCTTCTTATTCTTGGAATTGGGTGCGAACCCAACTCCCTCCTTGGCCACAACTTCCTTTTGATTGCTCAAAAGGTCATTGAGGTTCTTCTCACCTTGTATGCACGTCACAAGGCCTTCCTCAAGTTGCTCCTTCAATTTGGCATTCTCCTCCACAAGATGCACATGCTCACAACACGAGTTAGTAGAATTTGCATTATCAATTAATACCATATGAGGAAAAGTGGCTTTCTCCTTGGTTAGCTTCACTTGGAGTTGATCATGAGACTCCTTGAGGCTTGAATGAGCACCCTTCAAGACCTTGTGGGCCTTATCAAGTAAATCAAACTCCTCCTTGAGTCTAGCATGGTCAACCCCAAGTTTAGCCTTCTCGGAGCTTAGCACACGAGATACAACAAGAGCATGATCAAGATCTTTCTTTAATTTAGCATGGTCATCGTTGTGTGACTCCTCAAGAGCCAAACGATGCACACGCTCTTCCTCAAGAGCATTAGAAAGATCCGATATCTCATCGGCATAGTCATGACTATGACCTTCCATCTTAGAGATGGTTTCTTCATGAGCCTCGATCATGTCATTGGCTTCACCAAGTTGTTACAAGAGAGCAACGAAGTGCTTCTTGGATTTGCCCTTGAGCTTACTCATAAAAGACTCAAATTCATTTACTTCCTCATAAGACCCCTCACTTTCATCAATGCAATCCGTCAAATAGGGAGTATTAATGATGGTGGTTTTGATGTTGGGGGTTACCTTGTTGGTGTCTTTAGCCATGAGGCACTTGGCGGTGATGTTATCGTTGGGTGAGTCGAAGAGGGATACCCGTGGAGTTGTGGCGATGGCAACGGAGGCCATGGCCATGGCTTCACTATCTTCATCATCATCATCATCCTCATGGTATTCTTCTTGAACCACCAACCCTCTAGTTGGAGTCTTCTTGGTGAAGTTGTTCTTGTTAGGGAAAGACTTGGCTTTGTATTTTCGGATGAGCTTGCCACCATTGTCTTCCCTCTTTGCGTAAGGGCACTCCGTATCAAAATGGCTCACATTGCCACAATTGTAACATGTTCTCACACGTTGCTTGCCCTTGAAGCTACTTGAGTTATTCTTGTTGAAGCTTGGCCTTGTGTTCTTCTTGCTCCAAAATTGCCTTGAAGCAAGAGCCATGTGTTCATGATAATCATACTTAGTATCTTCGGGGTTGTTCTCATCTTCTTCCTCATCATCCTCTTATTCCACACTAACCTTGGCCTTCAAGGCAAAGTTGGGCTTCTTTTCTCTTTGAGAACGTAACACCGCATTGTCGGCGGTCTTGTCCAAGATGCTCATAGCCACAAATTCATCCAACACTTCACTTGAGGACAAGGTGTGAAAGTCCGGCCTTTGACAAATGACAGAGGACATGGCCTTGTGGTAAGGCATCATGTTGAGAAATTTGCGCTTGATCCAATTTTCATTCGCATCCTTGCTCCCATGATCTCGGAGTGAGACCGCGAGAGTAGTTAATCTCCGATAGAGCTCACGAGGTTCTTCATCTTCTTTCATTGCAAACTCATCGGCTTCATCTTGCACTACTTCATAATTTGAGCGTTGAATGCTTGCGCTTCCCCTGTAGAGATAAACAACATGCTGCCATGCATCCTTGGCCACGGTGAAGGGTCAGAGATGAGCAAGATATTTGGGTGGAATTGCATCTTGGATGATGAAGAGAGCATTCTCATTTAATTGATTATCCGTGGCTTCTCGAGGGGTGAAGTTGCTTCGGTCATGCGGATAAAAACCTTCTTCAATGATTCTCCAAAGGTTAGTATTAACATGGTTCAAATGATGCTTAAAACGATAAACCCAAGAATCAAAGTCCTCATTTTTTACAATCTTAGGGGGAGGACCGGCATGATTCAAATGAGTGGAAGGAATCAGTCCACCATAAGTAAGTGGAGGTTCCACATGGGTAAAGATGTCGTTGCCATTTTTACCACTAGAAGAAGGAGCCTTTTCACTAGTAGCTTCTCCCTTGTCGGAGTTAGCATCTGTCACCTTGTTAGTGGGATCACCCACTTTCATCAGCGCGGTAGATAGTTTAAGCCCTTCTAAGAATTTATTAAACATGCTTTCAACCTCGGTCGTCATGGAGGTTTTCAATGTGTCCAAAGCCGCATTGAATTCCTCATGAGAGACCGTGGTTCCCCCATCGGCCATAGACGAGACCGGATTCACACCGGAGTGCTCCTCCCCACCATCTACGATGTCAACCATACTCTTCAGATGACAAAGTCCTTAATAAAGAGAGGAGGCTCTGATACCAGTTGAAAGGATAGATATAGTTGACTAGAGCGGGGTGAATAGGCAACTAACAATTTTTAGCTTTTCTTTACCAAATTATACTTTGCATCAAAGTAGGTTGTCTAGATATGCAACTAGGTGAGCAACCTCTATGATGAAACAACAATAAGCACACAAGCAAGCAAGGGATAGACCACAATATACCTTGCACAAGTAAAGGTAAGAGATAACCAAGAGTGGAACCGATGAAGACGAGGATGTGTTACCGAAGTTCCTTCCCTTTGAGGGGAAGTACGTCTCCGTTGGAGCGGTGTGGAGGCACAATGCTCCCCAAGAAGCCACTAGGGTCACCGTATTCTCCTCACACCCTCACACAATGCGAGACGTCTTGATTCCACTATTGGTGCCCTTGGAGGCGCCGACCGAACCTTTACAAATAAGGTTGGGGCAATCTCCACAACTTAATTGGAGGCTCGCAACGACACCACGAAGCTTCACCACAACGAACTATGGCTCCGCGGTGACCTCAACCGTCTAGAGTGCTCAAACACCCAAGAGTAACAAGATCCGCAAGGGATTAGTGGGGGGAATCAAATTCATCTTGGTGGAAGTGTAGATCAGGGCCTTCTCAGCTAATCCCTAGAAAATCAACAAGTTTGATTGGCTAGCGAGAGATCGGGCAAAAATGGAGCTTGGGGATGGAAGAGGTGGTCAACTAGAGGAAGAAGACACCCCTTTTATAGTCAAGGGACAATTCCAACCGTTACCCACCACTCAGCCCACGACCCGCGGTACTATCGAACCACTGGAGCGGTACTACCGCACGGGCCTGCGGTACTACCGCGGAGGTCCGCGGTACTACCGTGGGCGCGACAGGGCCTGGACCCGACCAGATGAGCACCGACAGGGTGCGGTAGAACCACTAGCGTGGTACTACCGTGACCCCATGCTGTACTACCGCATGGCAGGCACCGTCCAGGCACGATAGGCATGGATATAAAAATTACATTCGTGACTACGTCCGCTGAGATTTTATCTATGCAAAAGTCCAACACGGTACTACCGCAAACCAGGTGCGGTACTACCGTGTAGGGCGGATGTAAAAAATTACAACCACCCCTACTTCCACTCATGCCGTTGTGCCTGGCCAGGCTGCACAGTACTACCGCGCCAGATCACGGTACTACCGCTTAGGGCGCGGATGTAAAAAATTACATCCACCCCTACTACCGCTTGCGCAGCAACGCCAGGCCAGAGCTCATGGTACTACCGCTCAGATGGAGCGGTAGTACCGTAGGCGCCCACGGTACTACCGCTGGTGCCTGCGGTAGTACCGCTCTGGGGAGCAGTACTACCGCCAGCCTACGAACAACAACACTAGGACTCCTTCATTCTATAGAGACACGGTGAGATGGAGGAAGCTCCAAAGAGCCAAAGGAAAGGCGGTGCAAAAGGAACATGTGTACGTGAGATTCCACCCAAACCTTTCCAACGCAGACCCCCTCTTAATAGTACGGCTTTCCTACGACTCAAATCCACCGAAAAGAAATGTAGAGAAACACCGTCTTCAATAATCTTCGAGGGGCATCAAATCGTCTTGTGTTCAGTCATGATATATCTGAAAAGCTCAATGCACATGATTAGTCCGCAAAAGCATTGTCATCAATCACCAAAACTACTAAGGGATAAATATGCCCTTATAGTTGTTATTTTATATTTTCTTATTCATGATTAATGTTTATTCTTCATGCTAGAATTGTATTGACCGGAAACCTAAATACATGTGTGAATACATAGACAATACTGTGTCCCTAGTGAGCCTCAACTTGACTAGCTCGTTGATCAAAGATGGTTAAGGTTTCCTAACCATGGACATGAGTTGTCATTTGATAATGGGATCACATCATTAGGAGAATGATGTGATGGACAAGACCCATTCGTTAGCTTAGCATTATGATCGTTCAGTTTTATTGCTATTGTTTTCATGTCAAATACATATTCATTCGTCTATGAGATTATGCAACTCCCGGATACTGGAGGAATGCCTTGTGTGCTATCAAACGTCACAACGTAGCTGGTGATTATAAAGATGATCTACAGGTATCTCTGAAGGTGTTTGTTGATTTGGCATAGATCAAGATTAGGATTTGTCACTCCAACTATCCAAGAGGTATCTCTGGGCCCTCTCGGTAATACACATCAGAAGAAGCCTTGCAAGCAAAGTGACTAATGAGTTAGTTGCAAGATGATGTATTACGAAACGAGTAAAGAGACTTGCCAGTGTTGGAATAAGCCACGACGTGTGTGGTTGGGCTCGTCGGGCGCGCGGGTGCGTGCGGGACAGGTGGCACACACTGGTGCCGTCGGGCTCATCGGGTTCGTCGGGCGTGTCGGTGGTGCGCGGGACGATCGGGACGTGTAGGACGCAGCAGCGTGGCGTGCGTGTGTAGTGTGTGCATGCGCGCGCTCGTGGTGGTAGCATGAGTGTGTACTGGTGGTAGTAGTCAGTCTGTTAGGTGTGGCCGGTGGAGTGGAGCTATCAGTGTCGTGCGTTAGTGCATGCGTCGAATGGATAAGCTAGCTACTTGCATGGGTTGGTCAAGTCAGTTTGGTAGTGCATGGATTAGTGGCCACGGTCGGGTCATGTGCGTAGTGGGCATGCAGATCATGTCCGTGCATTCAGCGCGACGGATGCGTGGGCGCTGTGTTTGTTGCCAAGGGCTACAAAGCCGTCTTTGTAATCCAGTGAGTCGTGGTTCTGGGAATAATAATGGGGCTGTGAAGCCGGGTGAAACCCCAGTGTATTGTGTGCTCCTCCATCTTCTACCTCTAGCTATGAGAGAGAGAGAGAGAGAGAGAGCTGCAACAACAATTGGTATACAGAGCTTCGGTTCGGGCGATCACCGGCGACCATGGCGCTCGTCCCACACGGCGGCGGCGCGGGCGGATCGGCGATGATGGCGATGCCGATGCTGACCGCGGACAACTACACGGTCTGGGCCATCAAGGCGCAAGCGATCCTCGACGTCCACACCGTATGGGAGGCGGCGGGGTCGGGCGACGCGGCGGTGAACGCATGGAAGGACAAGATGGCGCGTGCGTTGCTTCTCGGGGCGTTGCCGGAGGATGTGCTGCTGCAGGTGTCGACGAAGCTCACCGCCAGGGAGGTATGGGACTCCTTGAAGGTGAGGTTCGTCGGTGCCGATCGGGTCCGTGCGGCGAGGCTGGCGACGCTGCACGGTGAATTTGACCGCCTGAATATGGCGGACGGCGAGGAGTTCGACGTGTATGGTGGGAGGCTCGCGGCGATGGCGGCGAGGTATGCCAACCTTGGGGAGACGCTGGGCGACGCGGCGCTTGTCAAGAAGCTGCTGGATACGGTGCCGGATCGGCTCTTCCCCATTGACGCTGTCATCGAGCAGTTCCACGACGTGACGACGATGGCGTTTGACGAAGCGCACGGGCGGCTGTGCGCGTTCGACGAGCGAGTTCGACGTTGACGGCACGACATCGACGAGTGGGCGGATGGACACCTGCTGTTCACGACGGCACAGTGGCGAGCAGGGAGCGGCAGCAAGGCAGAGCACGGGAGGACGACGACGGGCGCAGCATGGCATCGGGGAGCGGCGGCAACAGGCGCAGACGCTACTACAAGTGTGGGGAGCCCGGGCACTTCAGGCGCGAGTGCCCGCGGCTGTGGAAAGGACCGGCGGCAGAGCAGGCTCTCTTGGCCGGTGCCAACGTCGATGACAACGGACTCCTGTAGGCCGTGGCTTAGGGTGTGTGTGTTGGAATAAGCCACGGCGTGTGTGGTCGGGCTCGTCGGTAGCGGGTGCTTGCGCAGACGGTGGGACACTTAGTGCCGTCGGGCTCGTCGGGTTTGTCGGGCGTGTCGGTGGCGCGCGGGACGGGCGGGACGTGTGGGACGCAACAGCGTGGCGTGTGTGTGTAGTGTGTGTGTGTGTGTGCGCGCTCGTGGCAGTAGCATGAGTGTGTACTGGTGGTAGTAGTCAGTCTGTTAGGTGTGGCCGGTGGAGTGGAGCTGTCCGCGTCATGCGTCAGTGCATGCACCGGATGGATAAGCTAGCTACTTGCAGGGGTCGGTCAAGTAAGTTTGGTAGTGCATGGATTAGTGGCCACGGCCGGGTCATGTGCGTCGTGGGCATGCAGATCATGTCCGTGCATGCAGCATGACGGATGCGTGGGCGTTGCGTTTGTTGCCAAGGGCTACAAAGCCGTCTTTGTAATCCAGTGAGTCATGGTTCTGGGAATAGTAATGGGGCTGTGAAGCCGGGTGAAACCCCAGTGTACTGTGTGCTCCTCCTTCTTCTACCTCTAGCTACGATAGAGAGATAGAGAGCTGCAACAACAGCCAGTAACGAGATTGAACTAGGTATGAAGATACCAACAATCGAATCTCGGGCAAGTAACATACTGATGGACAAAGGGAATAACGTATGTTGTCATAATGGTTCGACCGATAAAGATCTTCGTAGAATGTGTAGGAACCAATATGAGCATCCATGTTCCGCTATTGGTTATTGACCGGAGAGGTGTCTCAGTCATGTCTACATGGTTCTCAAACCTGTAGGGCCAGCACGCTTGATGTTCGATGACGATTTAGTATTATATGAGTTAGGGATTTTTATTTATGTGCCCCTGGTTCATTAGTTGTACTCATTCACCCCCACGATCTTAACTTTTGCTCGCTTTTCCTTACTCCCTTGCCCGAAACCCTCAGAACAGGTTACAACGGACGTTGTCCTCGGGTCAATGCCTTTGACCGTTAACTCTGACGTGTGGGGCCGCGTAGGGCCGAGCCCACCTTTGACCGTTTACCCGTATAGTGGTTTCGTATGCTGACCGTACAATGGTATTCGTATACGTGGGTGCATGCAACTAACCACGGTCGTGGAGTAGCACGTGTCCATGGGACATGCCCGAAACATCCCATCGTATAAAGAGGGGCAACCACCTCCATCACCCCTACCATTTCCCCCCAAATCCCCTCCCCGCCTCATCATCTTCCTCTCCCCCATCGGTGTCGTCTCGCTCTCCTCCATTGCCTCCACCGCACCATCTCGCTCTCCCCCACCGCATCCTCTTCCTCACCTTCATCGCCTCCATATGTCCGATGGCCAAAGCTCGTTGCGACGCCGGCGCAGCGCCCGGAGATGTGGTGGAGCTGCAGGGCGAGGTGACCGCGGATGTTGGCGGCGTCCATGATGGTGCGGGGAAACTCGCAACCGTTGTAGATGTGGAGAAGGAGGTGGCGGGATCTGCCTCATCGCTGCAGAAGGTGACAGCATCGAGCGGCGCAGTCCATCCTGATACCCTCGATGCGTAGTCTGGCGGGGAGCAGGAGGTATTTGCACTTGCTTTAGGATATTAGCTTGCAGGGTTAGTTTCATTGTTTAGATTGTGATTCATACGGTAGTTCAGATGGTTAGAGTAGTTGGTTTGACGAATGGGCCGGGGTTTTCTGTATTGGTGGGATGAGGGGGTTTTGTACTAGGGTTTGTTGGATAAATTCTTCGCAAAAATGCTAGATAGATCTGTATGAGAGATAGGGATCTCTATGCTTCAATGCTACACAGATGTATGCTTATTAGATTTGTTTGTAATGCTCACAGATTGGGTTTTAATGCTACAGACATGTATGCTTATTAGATTAGGTCCCTATTAGATTTGTTTTTGAATGCTACTCAGACTGGGGTTTTGAATGCCATATGCCCAAATGGAATCCATTGATTAAGAAGTTATTTGATTCGTTAGTATATAAATTTGTCCACAATATGTAGTTATATTAGCTCTGTTTTTCAATGTGTGTGCATGACAATGGAAAATGCAAATAGGATCATAGTATATTGGGAGTATATTTGCCTTATGATCAATGTGTCATGGGTGCATATCTAAATTTTCAATTGGCTTCTATATTTACTAGTGATGGATGCAATTGTATATTCAGGAGGATGATGGTTGGGGGGAGAGGAAGCTGGCCCAGTACGACCCGTACGATCCAGAGTTTAGTGATGATGAAGAATATGAGGTAAGCCTACTTGAAATTTAGATTGTTCATTTAGTTCCTTTGACATGGTGTATATGAATCTATAATGTATAATGTATTAATGTAACTCATTCATGTGTGCAGTATGATTCTGGAGAAGATGTGTACAAGGGCAACGTCACGTCCTTCATAGCCAAGGAGGTGGAGAAGATCAAGGCCAAGGGAGTTGCTTCCTTCTACAACCACAAGATCAAGAAGTGGCACTGCCCCTACTGCACCACCAAGCCAAAGCCAAAGGATGGCGCTTCGATCACCTTCTGTCTCATGCAGAGGATGTAGCGATTCGCGGGGAGGACTACATGATCATGGGGCAGCATGCTGCCCTCATGTAGGCCCTGACTCCGGCGTGATGTGATGATGTGATGCTGTGATGAACTGAATCTTTATCTTTATCTTTTGGGTTACTTTTGGTAAACCGAATGTGGCTCTTTATGGTGTGTTGAACTGAATCTATGGTGATGCTAGTAATGTATTATGCTATCTATATTTGTCTTCCCTTAAATTTGCCTGTGGTGTATGGTTAGTTTTGTTTAGATGTTGTGAACTATGAGTTTAGGTGCTGCAAAGATCACACATGTTGTTTCAGTGTCGCTTCACTGATCAGACATGTTGTTTCAGTGTTGCTTCACTGATCACACATGTTGTTTCAGTGTTGCTTCACTGATCAGACATGCTGCTTTTTCACTGATCATAAAGGAGTATTATCTTAATTATTTGTCTCATGTTTATTAATCAAATCAAATGCATGCTTTTTCCCACCAACATGTTTCATTATCCGATGTTCTGAACTGACGTTCGACAGGACTGTATAAATTCAAGAAAATGCAAAAAAAATAAAACCTTTGGCAAACTATCTATGTTTGTGTAGGAGATCATGTGTGCAAAATTTGAGGTGATTTAGAGGAGGTCAAAGAAATTTGAATTTGAGAAATGTGCTCCAAATGAGCTCCCAGGCTAGGGTAAATAGCCCATTTGTAATCAAGTGTTTTTGGACCTACTCTAAATGAGCCAAATGTTTTTTATTAACACCTATTCAATCTATAGAGTGTAGACTCAAAGTCTCACTATTTTTTGAATTAATCTTCATATTTTTACATTTTATTTTGAAAAAATATGCTTTAATATAAAAACTATTAAAACACGTTTAAAATATGAAAATGGAAAACTAAGTTCAGATCCTTCTTATTCACTTTGAAATAAAGCTTTGGTGATTTTTTTAAATTTTTCAAAAACAGAAGGTACCCTACCTCCGTCGTTGAACTCTATGAAATCTTGTACTCCCTCCGTTCGGAATTACTTGTCTCGAAAATGGATGTATCTAGAACTAAAATACGTCTAGATACATCCATTTTCACGACAAGTAATTCCGAACGGAGGGAGTACGTGATAGCTCATATGTGTGAAGGTTTTCTCATGAACATGACCATAGACCAAATTTATGATTTTTGGTTGGTAACATGTCACATAAGACAACATTGTGCGCAGGTTTTTCTTATTTATTATTTTTTAAATTAATGGTGCTCATTTGACCTCGATCGTGCCAGCTAGGGTTTTTTCATGAAAATGACCATATACCAAGTTTATTATTTTTCCTCATTAGTGTGTCTTATAAAACGACGAACGGCGAAGGTTTCATATTTTTCGATTTTTTTTAAATTAGTTATGCTCAGTCAAAGCCTTCAAAACCCCGTTGACTAGCACAAAACCCCTCTAAACCTCGCAGGGTTTCTCCTAACCCTAGCTCTGAACTTCAGCTGCCCGATCATACCATGGCGCCAAGCGATGACCCTCAGATGTGGTCTTCTAGAAGGAATTCGGTGGGCAGGCTACGCGCAAGCTCCACGCCGTTGGATCACAAGGACGGCTCCGCATCATTGGATCGTGGGGCGATCCGCTAGAGGCGATCCTATTGGTTGTGCTTGGCTGCTCGCCCACCATTGACTCCGTGAAAAAAAAATATTGTTATTGGGCCCAAAAGAAAACCAAGCTCTGGGTGGACCATCGAATTGCATCATTTTTTTGCATCGTTTGCTCTGTTTTCTATGAACGTGCTGGCTCTGTTTTTTGCATCGTTTGAAATTACACAACAATTGACATTGCGTAGAAAATTTATTTTCTTTTTCATACAATATATATGACCACGGATTCCCACGCGTGCAATTGGCTTCTTTTTCTTCTTCTTTTCAAACCACCGTTTCCCACGCTTGTACACTCCTGATGTTGCGGCGGGTTTGAAAATGGGCTACTTCACATTTGACCGCGTTATTGCCACGGCCAAATAACACGTAGCACTACGGATATTTAATCCACCCTTTGCCTCTTCTATCCCTCATCCATCTCCCATCCTCTGCCATCTACCCTTCTTGCTCTTCGACCCCTTCTCCTTCTTCTGCACATCCCTCAGCCATGCAATACACCGGACCAACGTACCACTTCCCACCCACCGTGCTGGAGAGGCTCTACCCTACCGGCGTGTACCTTGATCGCACACTACGTGTGTGGGTGATATCAAGGTTGAGGACCGCAAGAACTTCACCGAGTTCTTCCTCGCGTTCGGCTACCACCACCTCCCATGGGGATCTCCAATGATGTTCCGCTTCGAGGAGGTCATCCAAAACCGGGTGGTGGTTGCTCTCCTTGCCCACTTCAGCAACACATTCGACGCCTCCTACCTCCTCGGCTGGGTGTTTTGGTGTGGCTCCGTGTTCATCGCTTTCACCACCCACAACAGGTTCACGGAGTACAACAACATCTTCCCCACCGTGACGCGCCTGCACATCTTCTGTACCCCATCGACAACGCCCCCGAGGGAGCAGTGAAAAGGGTGCCTGGAGGAGGAGCGAGGTGGAGAAGGTGGCGGCTAGGGTTCTAAACCCTCTATCTTTTTTAGTCTATGTTATGTTAAGTTGTAACTGAACTATGTTGGAGTTGCTATGGCTTGTTGGCCCTTTTCTTAACTTCTATTATTAAGTTTTCTATCTATTCTATTATCAAGTTCTTCCTAGTTTGAACTATGTGATCGTGCTATGGGCTTGTTGGCCCTATCTACATATTGGGACTAGATATTTGTTGATTGTTTTCTTAGAGAGCTCCCTTTGTTAGTAGGGTTCCCTTGTTAGTAACCACCTAGTGCATGTAGCCACAACGAACACATCTCTTTTTTTACACAAGCCACAAATATGTAGCCACCTAGCTAGAAGAGAGGAACCAGCGGCAGTAGTCGTCGCTGCATCCGTGGCGACTAGCGTGCAAGAAAGTTGTTCGGTCAGTGCATCATGGCGGACGCATTGGCGCATGCAGGCTCGATCGGCGCATCATGGCATCATGGCATCAGCGCATGCGAGCTCGTCGGCGCTTGCGGCGAGCTTTTGGTGCATGCATAGCGAGGCTTACATCTGGGCGCCGCGGCATTTAATGCAAGGGACGACCCAACGAAACCACGGCCCAACGGTCGAACAACGACACCACCCAACAGTGAGGGAGTCCTGGATAAGGGGGTATCCGGACAGCGGACTGTGTACTGCGCCGGACTATTGAAGGGTGAAGATATAAGACTCAAGACTTGACCCGTGTCCGGATGGGACTTTCCTTGGCGTGGAAGGCAAGCTTGGCGATCCGGATATTATATTTCCTTCCTTGTAACCGACTCCATGTAAACCCTAGCCCTCTCTGTGTCTATATAAGCTGGAGAGGTTGGTCCTAGAAGGCGATCACAATTACAATCATACCATCATAGGCTAGCTCCTAGGGTTTAGCCTCTCGATCTCGTGGTAGATCTACTCTTGTACTACCCATATCATCAATATTAATCAAGTAGGAAGTAGGGTTTTACCTCCATCGAGAGGGCCCAACACAGGTAAACATCTGTGTCCCTTACTTCTTGTTACCATCAGCCTTGGCCTTGGTCGGGACCCCTACCGAGATCCGCGGTTTGACACCGATATTGGTGCTTTCATTGAGAGTCCCTACGTGGCGTCGCCACAAGGTTTGATGGCTCCTTCAATCATCATCTGCAACGCTGTCCAGGGTGAGGCTTTCCTCCCCGGACAGATCTTCGTGTTCGGTGGTTTCACACTACGGGCGGATCCACTCGGTCATCTGGAGCAGATCATGTCAGGATCGCCGGACAGTTATGATGAGCATGGCTTGGACCTGCCGTCAAACGATGCTCGGGATATTACCCCGGCAGAAGCATGGGGTCTAAACCCGGGGCAGGTTGCGTTGCCTAAGGACGAAGGGCTGGTCCCTGTCCCGCAGGCCATACCCTCGTTGGCGATAGAGCCGAACACAGGTCTCACCTCCTCGGGAACCTGTGACTCCGGACCCCCGGATTTATATCCGGATGTAGGTTCCAGTCCGCGCGTCCCCGAGCCTGCCGATCCTGGTCGGGCTCCGGTGATGGGGTTCACCGCGGCGAACATCTTTCAGCATTCGCTCTTTGGCGACATACTAAACTCATTTCAAACCCTCTCTTTGACAGAGAACTTCGGGCTGAACTATGTAAGGCTCGAGTGGGATGCAGGCGACGAAGAAATTTGTTACCCACCCACCACCCACTTGATAGCCACGGTTGATGACTTAACCGACATGCTGGACTTAGACTCCGAAGGCATCAACGGTATGGACGACGATGTAGGAAGACTTCGGAATCTCGGGTGCAGTTCCCACCTCGTCACACGACATATACATGGTGGATACGCCCAAGGAAGGCGATGGTGACAATCCGGAAGATAACACCCCTAGGCAAAAACCAAAGCGACGGCGCAGACGCTGTTCCAAATCAGGTAACAGCAACAACATCAGCAAGAGCGCCAGAAGAATGGATACTCCGGTCAACCCTGAAGGCAATAACGACCAAACAGAACCAGCGATGGAGCAGGACGAACCAGGTCACGCCGAACATAGTCCGGAGCGTACGCCCGAAGAAAACAATCCTGAAGGACGAGTTCATCAAATCGGCCCAGGACAAGAATATAGTCCGGACGATGATGCATTCATCATTCCGGAAGAACGCGTGGAACGAGAGAACCTCCACAAAAAGCTTATGGCCACAGTGAGAAGTCTAAAGAAGCAGAAGCAACGGCTTAAAGCTGCACAGGAAACGCTCAATCGCAGATGGAACAAAGTGCTAGACACTGAAGAAAGATATGGCGATGATCGCCATACAAAAACTACCAAAAGCGCAAGCTCTGCCGGAATTGACGAGGCCATTCCACCGAAGAATAACATGACCAGGAGATCAGGAGTACCACTTCATAACCACAATAAATCAGCTACCGAAGACGCCCACGATCTACGTGAGCACCTAGAGAAGAAAGCTGGCACAGCTAGGTCCATCTACGGATCTAAAGGACACACCCCGGCGGGGGACCATGGTCGTCAAAACAATTATAACAACCAAACACCAGTTCAAAATAAACACCGAACACAAAAACAGCCGACGGCATGCAACAGCGTCCGGATCTGAGAGGGCTGCTGCGCCCCACATGCTTTCTTGGTGAATCTTGGACCATGAATTCCCAGAGGCTTTAAACTGTAAACATAGAGGCATCTGACGGAGCAGCAGACCGAAGTGCGGATCGAGACTTTATCCTCCACATACACATGGCTCGTGGGGATGACCTCCACGCCATCAAATACCTTCCCCTCAAACTGAAGGGACCAGCTCGGCACTGGTTGAAAAGCCTCCCCGAAAATTCAATCGGGAGCTAGGCGGAACTAGAGGACGCTTTCAGGGCCAATTTTCAAGGGACTTATGTCCGGCCTCCGGATGCTGACGATTTAAGTCACATAATCCAACACCCCGAAGAGTCCGCCCGCAAGCTTTGGAACAGATTCCTCACTAAGAAGAATCAAATCGTTGACTGTCCGGATGCCGAAGCCTTAGCGGCATTCAAACACAACATCCGTGACGAGTGGCTCGCCAGACACCTCGGCCAAGAAAAGCCAAGGACAATGGCAGCCCTAACAAGCCTTATGACCCGCTTTTGCGCGGGATAAGATAGCTGGCTAGCTCGTAAAGGCACCAGCGACCCCAGCACATCCGAAATAAGGGATGGCAACAGGAAGCCACGGCGTAATAGAAACAAACGCCAAAACAAGGAAGAGAGTCCGGACAACACAACGGTTAATGCCGGATTCAGGGGCTCTCAACCTAACTAGCAAAACAAGCAATCAAAAGGCAGCAAAGAAGGACCGTCTGGTCTGAACAGAGTTTTGGACAGACTATGCCAAATTCATGGCACCTCCGACAAACCTGCGAACCACACGCACAGAGAGTGCTGGGTCAAGCAGGCCGGCAAGCTAAACGCCGAACACAAGGAAAGGGAAACACCAAGTGAAGGCGAGGATGAACCTCGCCCGGTCGAACACCGGGGGCGAAAAAAATCCGCGCGGAGGTTAAAACGATAAACATGATCCACCGACTCGCACATCCTTGGAAGGCGCGAGCAGCGCCCATAAAGGCAGCGCAATATAGATCCCATCGTACCCACACCTAACTCTTGGATGACTTGTCCGATCACTTTCGATCGTGCGGACTGCCGAACCATATTGGCGCCAAGGATCAAAGCGCCTTGGTGATTGACCCAATAATCGGCGGATACCATCTCACTCATGTCCTCATGGACGGCGGCAGCAGTCTCAACTTAATATATGAGGACACTGTTCGCAGGATGGGGATAGACTCATCCAGAATCAGCAAGATCAACACCACCTTTGAAGGGGTGATACCAGGCGTTGAAGCCTACAGTAGGGGCTCCATCATACTGGAGGTAACATTCAGCTCTCCAGGCAACTCCAGAAGTGAAGGACTAGCCTTCATCATCGCACCCTTCCAAAGCAGTTGTCAAGCATTGCTTGGAAGAACGGCCTTCGCCCGCTTCAACGCATTGCCGCACTATGGCTACCTTACACTTAAGATGCCCGGTCCACGCGGCGTCATCATCGTTAGCGGAATAATAGAGCGCTTTTCGAGCACAGAGGAATACGTGACGGCCCTAGCGGCCGGACTATAAGCGGCCTCTAACAAAAATTTACCGGGTCGTTAAGACCACGGACACGGTTAGACGAGTCCGGCAGCCCATATTAAACCAGGGCACTGTATATGTAATCCTATAGTGGACACCAGGGGCTAATAATAAAGCCCCACACTCGGCTCAACCTTATTGGCAGGCCAGCATCTTATATTTTCTTCTATCCATCGCATACTTACGTTGCACTCTCCTATGAGATTCCCTTTTCTGCACACAACGTTCGCGCGATACCCTTCCAGGATGCGGCACAACGGAAGCAAAGGCGCAGATGTGCAGCAGGGCCCCGTTCAACAGGTTTCTTTTTAGATTAAGCCCCTGTGTAAACATTTTCTATTGCCTCTTGTTGTTTCATCATCCCATGGGTTCCATACCCATAGAGGATACTGCCGTTTTTGGCATTTCGCCACGATAGATTAACGCACGTACCTAGAAATACAGGGTTTATAATGAATGGGCATTCTTGAGCTCATCATCTGTTATAAAGTCTGAATACCTTCGGGAGTGTTTGGTGTCATGAGTTTGGCCTTATATGCATCAGCTCCGAATCATGTCTTTGGTCAAATGTTGGGTTTGCCCGGCTCCTGGGTTTGCCGCCTTACGTTCCGTCATAATCGGCTAAGGTGGCGATGAGAGAACTCTGCGATTGTGCCTGTTTATTCGAATGAGCACCTCGAGTGAAAGCCGAAATCGTCATGATCTGTTGAGAGACTGGTCAACCACTTGACGACTCACTGTAATCTCTAGGATTCCTCCGCATTAACGAAGGGCCATTTCCCGGTCAGGTACATATGCGCCCGTATTCGGATGCATGCGAAGGTACCAGGGGCTACATAGTAGCCCCAACGTTAAATTTCTGCGGCTAAGCAAAAGTGTTACAGCTATATAGTCCGGTTGCCTAGTTCGACGTGCGATCACCTCCTTGCCGGACTAAGGGAGTCCTGGACTAGGGGGTGTCCGGACAGCCGGACTATCATCGTTCGCCGGACTCCAAGACCACGAAGATACAAGATTGAAGACTCCGTCGCGTGTCCGGATGGGACTTTCCTTGGCGTGGAAGGCAAGGTTGGCAATACGGATATGTAGATCTCCTACCATTGTAACCGACTCTGTGTAACCCTAGCCCTCTCCGGTGTCTATATAAACTGGAGGGCTTTAGTCCGTAGGACATAACCTCCATTACAACAATCATACCATAGGCTAGCTTCTAGGGTTTAGTCTCCTTGATCTCGTGGTAGATCCACTCTTGTAATACACATCATCAATATTAATCAAGCGGGGCGTGGGGTTTTACCTCCATCAAGAGGGCCCAACACAGGTAAAACATCGTGTCCCTTGTCTCCTGTTACCATCCGCCTAGGCGCACATTCGGGACCCCCTACCCGAGATCTGCGGTTTGACACCGACATTGGTGCTTTCATTGAGAGTTCCTCGTGTAAATCGCCGATAGGAAGGATGCCTTCTCCGTCTTCAAAGGCGGTATTTTTGCCAAAGGAGCTTTGGCGCGGCCAAACTATCTGGCTAGGTGGTTTTCTTATGACCGCTGTCCGCCACCGCCGACAATGACTTCTCAAGTCGTCAAAAGCAATCTTCACATCAGCTCGAGAATTTGCCGGCGGCTGGATCAATGGAGCTCTAGTCATCAGCGAACTCTTGGATCGCGCCGCCATCACAGGGAGTCGCTTCTGAGACTACAATCAGATTGGGCTTAAAACCGATCTGAGAGAGATTAACTCTCCCCAGGTCACCCACCACGTTGCAGTGGTAGAAGAACAATGCGGCGACTCTTCTCCTGTATTGAAAACTATCCATGTCCGGGCTCCCGAACCCTCCATGGACTCCCGCGGAGGGACGGACTTCGATCAAGCACTAAACTTAAAGTCAGGCGTCGGACCGGACTCGTTGGACAACGTCCAGCAATCCAAGCTTCCGAATTTGGAAACTTCCCGGCCTTCAAGCCTCGAGACGGGTAGGGTTCCGGACTTAAATCCACCCACCCGCCCAGACATATGCGATCTATCTCTAATCTCGCAAGAGCCCGCTGAAACAGTACATCACTACTGGGCCAGATTCCTCCTGGTCATAGACAGGATAAAGGACTACCGAGAGGAAAACGCAATCTCAATTTTTTGCAATAATTGCACGGATAAGGGAATCTTGAACGCCGTCGGCCGTCGTAAAATTACACGCTTCTCCGACCTGGCGTCCATAGTATGAAAGTACTGTGCGATGGAGAGTTTCCGGAAAACCGAAAATAAGTTTTGGGACAATCCGGCCCCAACCCTAGTCCGCAACAAAAGGGCGCATTACACTCAGGCACCAGATACAAAAACCAAAAAGCAAAAACCCCATAGAGGGCACGGAACCGTATTCGAGTGATGGCTTAACGGACCCTGTAAAATTCATAGTACAGAAGGCGTTGTCCCAACTCATAGCCTTCGAGCATGTTGGATACTACGGCAGGTGGCCAAAAGTGGCGAAGAGCTTCTAGCCGGAGGACGGATCAACGATACCGATCACGGTATTAATAGTCTTGAGACTTTCGCATCAAATAATATGCAAAACGAACAATCCATGACCTCGTCGAAGTCTACCAAGTAGCAACAACAAATCCATGGGCGACACAGCCATCACCTTCAACGCCAAATGACGAACCTAAATTCGAACAGCCCGGCGCCCGGCCTGCTTGTACTTAGTCCAATAGTGGACAGCTTTCGACTTACAAAGGTCCTCATGGATGGCGTCGGTGAGTAAACCTCATCTCGAGAAACTCTTCAAAAATGGAAATAGACTAGAGCCGCATTGAGCGAAGCAGCACAACCCTCGGAGGAATAATCCCTAGCCGGAAGCGCGCTGCCGGAAAAATCACACTCGATGTGGTGTTGGCTCACGGACAATTCTGAATCCGAGCTGTTGTATCCGCCTTCTTGTACAGCGTCTTCACCATGGCCCAAGCCTCCTGGCACCTTGGCGGCAGGCGAAATCTTCCACAAGCGGGCGCGCCGCCGCATTCCCTTCTCTGTAAGCTCCCAAGGCCTTGGGCAGGAAAGGGCCGCAATAAAGCCTGAGCAGCGCCACTCATCGCTGCCGAACTTCGTTCGAAAGGTATGCAACTTCGTGAAGCTGATCACCCGTTGATCTGGGCATCTCCTCTGTAGAAGCGACTGTGAGTATACCTCTGAGACACATTTTGTCAATTGCCTTCCTCACGGACTCTTCTTTTCAAAGGAGTTAAGCAAGCACTACTATAGATGCGCGCGAAGCCATCGATTCTCTTTAACGGAGCTGACAGCTCGGCCGAACACCTTTCAGCTCTTCCCGAGCTTGGCATGGGCATCTGGAGCTTGTTCCTCTCTTGCTGCACCCTATTCAGCACCCTCTCGCTTGCCTTCACCGGCGCGATAATCCTGCTGTCCGGATCTTGTCCGTGGCACTGCAATGTCATTATTAGACTTGCGCGCCGCCGCCTGGCGCTTATATTTATCAATAAAATGTGTTACCGGGGTCTCAGTTTCCTCCTGCGGCGGCAAGTGCGGCCTCAAGTTGGGTCTTGCATTCTTGCAGCTCCTGAGACAGTTGGGTATTCTTCTCAGTAAGATCCTGCGTTTCAAATGATCCTTAAATCAGTTAACATAACTACTTTAAGTCTCTGGGGCTACTGGCATATATAACTATTAAATTCTCTTACCCGTATGTCTTTTACATATTGCTCCGTGGCTCTGGTAAAACCATCTTGAGCAGCACGGATGTGCGTGCCCCCCGCGTTAAAGGCATTCAACGCCTCAGGGGAGAAGCACGCGTCACGAAATCTTGTCGGCGGCTTTGTGGTTCATGGCGCTCTCCACCTCGACTTGGTGGCGGACGATGCCGGCATCCTCCGTTGGAGGAGTATCCGGCCCGCGCCTTGCGCTCGCCTCCCCCTCAAGACCGGGCGCTGGAGCCTGGCTGGTAGAAGTTGGATTGGCAACCTCCACGCCCGCAGTCCGGCGGGCGCTTTTTCTCCTACAAAGATCATGAGCACTTAAACGCTTCCTAGGAACGTTTCTCCGAATAAAATAATTGCGAGCTATACCTCTGCGGCGACGTTTCAGTCTGCGCCGCGCTCCTCTTCCTCCTACTGGTCCGGACTGGCCTTTGTTGGTCAGCCGCTGCGGGCTCGGCTTCCTGCCTTGAAGGCGCTTCCTGCAAAACACCATTGTATGCGAAGGTCAGAAATGAGCAAGGAAGAAACAATGGTGTCGGGACTTCGGTCACAATCACCTGGGAAGCCGGACACAATCCGGGGTAGTTAGCCGTGATGGCGACTAAAGCATTATCCATGCTAAGCTGGTGGAACACCCCGTCGATTAGCTCCACCTTTATGTCCGGATCCTCTTCGGAGGCCGGATCCTGGGATCTCTCTGGATCCTCGGGTTGCGGAGCTGGACTTACCATGTCCTCCACGATCCGGCGCAGTTCCTGCGTCGAAGACATAATATGAGAAGCTTAAACTTCGAAAACATGGGTCGGGCCCTTAAAGTGTTCGCTTACCCAACGCCGAGGGTTATTCATGGAGAACCCGTTCAGCGGGTTCGTCTGGAGAAAGTACTCCTTCTCCCCTTATACAGGCCGACGGGATCATCACGGATCCTCGGCCAATCCGGTCCTTCTGCGGCCGTGGCGGGTGGCGTCGTCTTCCCGTTGAAATCCCACATGGGGTGGCCCAGTATTGCGATGGCTGCACCCCACGTAATGAATGTTGCCATGACTCAATCATGGTCAACCCGGAATAGGCGATAACCTTATCCGCCCATCGGATAATGGGCGCTCTTGTCTTCCTCCAGTTAGGGCTCATGGGCGCCAACTAAAGCGTTCTTCGAGGAGCGATCTTTGAACTCCGGAGGCCGATCCGAGCAGGTCTGCAGCGGCGTCTTCCATGTAAAACCATTCCAAAGGCCAGTCTTCGGACGCCTTCTTAGGGGTTCCGGATGGATATCCGGTCCCGGCAATACGCCATATTTCGGCGCCGCCCACTTGGTATATGGACCCCTCGTGTGAACGGGGTACGAGGTAGAACAGCCTCTTCCACAGTGCGGAATGGGGCTCGATGCCCAAAAATAGCTCGCAAAGAGCTACGTAACCCGCGATATGCAGGATAGAGGCGGGCATAAGGTGATGGAGCTGGAGTCCGTAGAACTCCAGGAGCCCACGGAGGAACGGATGTATAGGAAATCCGAGTCCCCTTATCGGTGGGGGCGAAGCATACCCGCTCCCTTTGTTGGGACTTGGGGTAGCCTCCGCTTGCTTCCCACCTTGGTAGGTGGCCAACCCGGCTCGAACAGGACCATGAAGGCCGGAGGAGATATCCCTTTGCTTGAAGCGCCACCAGCTCGTTGTGCGGGACGGAACATCTCCTCAATCTCTGGCGGAGGGCTGGGGCGAGAAGAGGAGCCGTCGGCGGTCCATGATGGAATGGATTTTTGGTCGAGGCGCTCCGATGAGGACTCATGGAAGGAAGATGGTGTGATTTGGATCTGGATTCTTGCCTCTCTTATAGGCGATTATTTGTGCAGACTAGGGGTAAAACATTAAAGATACCACGGCTTTTCGCATTCGTGCGGCGCATGGAAGAAGGTCATTATTAGGCGTAGAAGCCAAGAAGCGCAACATTGATAAGGAAGCCGGACAACATTTGGCGGGAACATGGAGTTTAAAGGAGAACCCGCCTTGCAACGCCAAGATTATATCTGCGCGGACTTATCGTCATTGAAGCCTGGTTCGGAGCTCTTGAGGAGTCTGGACTAGGGGTGTCCGGACAGCGGACTATCATCGTCCGCCGGACTCCAAGACCACGAAGATACAAGATTGAAGACTCCGTCCGGTGTCCGGATGGGACTTTCCTTGGTGTGGAAGGCAAGGTTGGCAATACGGATATGTAGATCTCCTACCATTGTAACCGACTCTGTGTAACCCTAGCCCTCTCCGGTGTCTATATAAACCGGAGGGCTTTAGTCCGTAGGACATAACCTCCATTACAACAATCATACCATAGGCTAGCTTCTAGGGTTTAGCCTCCTTGATCTCGTGGTAGATCCACTCTTATAATACACATCATCAATATTAATCAAGCGGGGCGTGGGGTTTTACCTCCATCAAGAGGGCGAACACAGGTAAAACATCGTGTCCCTTGTCTCCTGTTACCATCCGCCTAGACGCACAGTTCGGGACCCCCTACCCGAGATCCGCCGGTTTTGACACCGACACGGACCAAGACGTTTGATAAAGAGTGATCAAGCAAATTTTTTCGCGAACACCCCCGCATTGTATGCGTGGGGGCTGAAGCCAACGACTGCTATCTTTTGGATTACACACACACACACACACACACACACACACACACACACACACACACACACACACACACACACACATATATATATATATAGGGTGGGTCTATTATGATAATACCCTTAAGAGTCTTATTCTGCACACCGAATCGCTTATTCTGCTAACACCTCCCACCCACCCCGTAGCTACAAACTAACCATGCTAAACACTCGACCGAACTGCGTGGGTTAGAAAAAAGACCTTATCCTATGGTCGAGCTCCACCTCCCACCTCCCACTCCTGCACGACCTCCACCTCCCTCCCCACGCTGTCCAGGCGGCCCCCTCCCAGCCCCCAGGCCTCGCCTCCTCCTCCTCCTTGTCGCCTTCCTCCCCGCGCCTCCTCTTCCTCCCGGCCGGGGTCGCCGCGCCTCCTCTTCCTTCGGGCCCGGGTCACCGCGCCTCCTCTTCCTCCCTCCTAGGCCTTGCCGCCCCCTTCTTCCCAGCGCCATGATGCCTTCTTCCTCCCCTTGGCGCCTCCCCCTCCTCCGCTGCGTCGCCTCCCTCCCCGCGCCTCCTCTTCCTCTCGGCCGGGGTCACCGCGCCTCCTCTTCCTTCGGGCCCGGGTCACCGCGCCTCCTCTTCCTCCCGGCCCGGGTCGGTGCGCCTCTTCTTCCTCCCAGCCAGCCACTCCTAGTCACCGCATCCCTCATGGATCCTTGTCGGCGCCACCTCAGTTCGCGCGACGCCCAGATCCGGCAGAGCACGCGCCCGATCTGCCGCTGGGGAGGGCCGTCACGACCTTGTCTCCCTTCACCTGCAAGGATGAACTGCTGGGAGTTTGGCCAGGGCGACGGCCATGGGTTTGCTCTGCCCCCTTCACCTCCGTTTCAGCCCCCGTTTGGTTGGTTGCCCCTCTCTCTGAACCCCCTCTTCCACCTAACCTTCTGTCGGCGTGCACCGCAGGCAGCAGCGGCGTGCAATGAACAATGCGGACAACGACACACACCCCGAGCGGAGGACAACCTCAACACCCAGCCTCCCGTGCAATCCACCCGATGAGCCTATGCAGTGCAAAGTGCCTATGCCAGCAATTCCTTCGCTTCGGTTTTATTTTGTTTGTACTCTTGGAGTGTTGTTTGCTTCTTGGATTGCTGCAGCGCTGGTTTCATTGTGGAATTGGTTCCTAATGGCATGTGGTTTGAAAAAGCGGGAGATGCAGCTCGCTGACGTGTGCTCGATGCCACCCGTTCCTGACAGTGTCCACAAAGCTGTTTGGTTTGCAGGGGAGCCATGCAGCTTTGTCATCTTATTTTTGACCTGCAGTGCTCTATTTGTTTTCATGTAAAAAGAAGTCACCCTCGGGGCGCACTGCAGTCCGATGGCGGGGCGCGTGCAGTGCTCTGTTGCTTTGGTAGGAGAAACGGGAGTCCTAGTGTCGCCTCTACTTTTTTTGGTGATGCAGCTATGCCCACATGCACGCACAACCCAGAAAAAACGAGTTGAGTGGACTACACGGTTGGCTGTTCCTGGGTTCAGTTTACCAATGTGAGTGTGGCCGTGTAATGATTGGATACGTATGTTTTTGAAGCTCAGTTTGTCCTCTCATGTAGTTCACTAAAAAACTCCTCGCGGTTTACTTGGTAAACCAGAAACAAAAACATGTCAAATGAAGCTCTTTTCTCATTATATGTAGTTCACTCGCTCAGTCCGTGCGGTGCAATCGCCCGATCTACGCACACACAAAAAAAATTAAGTTTGGAAAAATCTCACGCGGTTTACTTTCGGTAGTGTCGTGGCCCGTTTACGGTAGTGTTGAGGTTCACTTTTCATAGTATTGCTGTTTGCCAACGCTCGACATGAAGTGCACTCCACCTCGTTTGGGAAAATTTACGTCCCACAAAAAAAAGCCATGCAGTGCACTTGCCCATCTAATGAAGTGCGGTATTTCGTCTAAAGCAATGCGTTCTTCTTTCCCTGTCTGAGAAAAAATACGTCTAAACAAAAAGAAACCATGCAGTGCACTTGCCCATCTAATGAAGTGCGGTATTTCGTCTCAAGCAGTGCGTTCTTCTTTCCTCGTCCGAGAAAGAATACGTCTAAACAAAAAGAAACCATGCAGTGCATTTCCTCATCTAATGCAGTGCAGTATTTTGTCTGAAGCAATGCGTTCTTCTGTCCAATGCAGTACATACGACGATTTTGGTCTCGCGAAGAACAGAGTGTCCGCTTTTTGGTAGAATCGAAACTGCTCTTAAACCGTAATGAATTAGAAAGAGTGTTCTACATGAAAAAGTTGCGTCTCGTCGATATCTTTCCAACGGCGTATGATTTGAATTATTCCGACCAGCCGTTCGTAAAAATTTCGCGAAAAAACAGCCGCTGCCTCTCGAAGTCAGTCGCACGTTTTTCAAAATTAACTAAAAATTGTAAGGAATCTCAAAACCATTTCAACATACGAAAGTTGAGCCTTGTCCGTAGCTTTCCAACGGCGTATCATATGTCTCATTTCGACAAACGGTTAGAAAACTGGAGCAAAAACGGTACCGAAAATTTCAAAAAAATTGAAAAACAGAATTCCGCGATTTAGTAAATTTGAAACTGCTCTTAAACCGTAAGGAATTAGAGAAACATTTATATATGAAAAATATGTGCCTCGACGATATCTATCCAACGGCGTATCATTTGCTTCGTTCCGACAAGCGGTTTAGAAAAAAACGCGAAAAAACGCTCGCTGTCACTCCTCGTGGGCCGCACCATTTTCAAAACTGCTCTTAAACCATGTGGAATCTTGAAAAGTGTTCAACATGTCAAAGTTGCGCCTAATCCATAGCTTTTCAACGGTATATTACATGCCTCATTCCGATAACGGTTAAAAAATTATAGTGAAAACAATACCGAAAAATTAACGCGTGCAGTTTTTTTCGACGAGAAGTTCACTAGTCTCTATTGCAGTGCTCGTCGTCAAAATGATGCGATCGCTTCATTGAGCATGCAAAGGTGCAAGTGGTGTGCAGAATAGTTATTCTGCTAATATTAGCAGAATAGACCGTCTGTGTGTATATATATATATATAATTACAATCATATTTTTAGACAAAAATTACAAATATAACCTTCTAATCAAAATGTTTTTACAATGATTTGAATCATCACTCGAAGAGGAGATTCTTCGGGCACTGCGCCTCTATCAGGCGGGCACCCTCCGTGACCTGCGCCAAGTAGTGCCCGGCCGGATACTGGCCCCCACCGGATCCTGAGACGCTACCATAGTGGCATCCATATCCGTCCAATACGCTTTAACGCGAGCAAGGGCCATCCGCGCACTCTATGCATGCTGACCTCCTCATGGCATCGATTCGAGGCACGGCCCCAAGGAACTGTTGCACCAAACCAAAATAACTGTCCGGCTTAGGCCCCTTCGGCCAAAGATGGTGTATTACAGACCGCATTGCAAGACCGGACAGCCTGTGAAGCTCTGCACAACAGCCATTCTATCACTTAACGACAGCAGGAAAGTGGGAGCATTGAACTGCGACCAGAAAAGCTTCTCCGCCTCCTTATCACCCTGATCTTTGAAGAACTCCACAGCATCAGCCGTACTCTTCGCCAGGTCCACGTACGCATTTGGCGAGCTCCAGCGTCCATCCAGGGGAGCATACTTCGGATCGAAGAACTTCGTCCGTAGCAAATAAGAGCCTCCAGCCGCGATATTACCGGCCTGTTGAAGCTCCTCCCGCGCACTTCTGAGCTCGGTCCGTATTTCCTTGGCGGCATTAAGTGCCTTGCTCAGGTCAACTGATTTATCCTCATGCTCCTTTTTCAGGAGCTCATACCGGTCAGCGACATTTTTTAACTCGATAGCCATTTCGGCTATCTTTTCCTCGCTTTGGCGATGAGCAGCCTGCTCGGCTCTCAATTCCTCGGCCGCCTTTAGGGCAGCCGCATTGCTCACCCGAGCTTGTTCCTTGGCAAGAGCAAGTTCCGCCCTCAGGGCCTCCACGGCAGCAGCACCATCTGCAGTCTGAACAAATTATATTAATATGTGCCACCTTAATATTTTCCTATGCAATGGGAGACAGGGCGCATACCTTGCGATTTATCCAAATTACTCATTCATCAGAGTGATATCGGCATCAACCAAACCAATTTGCCTCGTCACTTCGGCCACTTTAATGGACGGGCCGGCGACCGGACCCACAGGTACCTGCACATATTTACAACATAAATCTTTGGTTTATGATCCCCCGTTTGCCGCCTAAGGCGGGCAACCAGAGTCTCAGGGGCTACTGTCTATATGGAGCACACTTAGCTCGTGCCTCACAATTAAAGAAACGGTGGATTATCCATTACATACCTCAAAGCCTCTGAGCAGGCTTGTGAATGCTTCATTCAAACCGCTCGTAGCGGATGAAATCTTCTTAAGCACCACGCTCATTCATGAGTGGTGCTCCTCCGAGAGCGCAGCTCGCTCCAGCAGGCCCGCTAGTACGTCCGACCGGACATCGAACTGCGCCGGACTCCTCCCATCACCCCCCGTTGTAGCCAAGTGCTCCGGGCGCAGGGCGGCTAACGAATTGACTGCTGGATTAGGCAGACCCAGACTCCTCCGTGACGACACCTCGGTGTCGCCTGCTTCATGAGTCGGAGAAGGGGGTGGGGTCACGCTCTCCATCATCTCCGGAGGAAGGTCCCCCGAAGACGAACCCTGTTGAGAGGAGCTGCTGGCCGGACTGCAAAAATTTGAATCCTGGTTACTGACCGAGGAAGAAATGCAGTACCTTCGGATTGTAGATTGACTTACAACTCGGTGGAGGGCTGGCCCGTTGGAGGGCATGGTGCGGTGAGGGTGCCTGTTGGGGCAAGGCCCCCTGGGGATGCCTTTTTCCCCAATTTGGGCATCTCTGCCTCCAAATCTTCGGAAGCGGCCCTCTTCTTCCCGCGCGGGGAGGAGGCCTCGACCTCTCCTCCCCGACTATCCTCCTTGGGGGAGGTAGCAACTCCCCCGGATCGGATGCGTAGCGTGTGGGGTTCGGATTTTTCATCCCTCCCCTTGCCTTTCCCCGAGGGCATCCTGCTGAGTACTCGGTCGAGCATCTTGGCCATGGTAGGAGTGGGCGAGCCTTCGGGAGTGGCGCCGGACACCTGATTCTCTCCGCCTTGCTGAGCCATTCCTGGACGCGGATGATTTTCAGAATAAACAATCATGATAAATACAAAACGGGGTGTCCGGTATCAAGGCTACTTACTCGAGTGTCTAGGCGATTGCAGTTTAGGCCCGCATCTTCGGTGGTGTCCGGACACATCACTTTCCGTCTGAAGAATATTTTGCACATCTCCTCGAGCTTCAGGCCGAAGAAATGCTTGACGGTCCGCGGACCCTCCGGATTGAACTCCCACATCCGGAGAGGCCGGCGTTGGCACGACAACATCCGCCGGATCAACATCACTTGCATTGTGCTGACGAGATTAACATCCCTTGCAAGAAGCTCTCGGATGCGATTCTGCAGTACTGGTATATCACCAGCGGGTCCCCAATTCCGCCCTACGTCTGTCCAAGATGCCAGCTGTGACGGAGGGCCCGAACGAAACTTAGGGGCGGCAGCCCACTTTGTGCCTCTGGGAGCCGTGACATAAAACCACCTCCGTTGCCATACATCGGATACTTCTGGAAAGGCACCCTCCAGCCATGGGGCGTCGGTGTTTCTGCTTATTACGGCACCTCCGCACTCCACATGTTGCCCCCCGATCAACTTCGGCTTCACATTAAAGGTCTTGAGCCATAAGCCGAAGTGCGGGGTGATGTGGAGAAAAGCCTCGCACACGATAATGAACGACGAGATATGGAGGATGGCGTCCGAAGCCAGATCATGGAAGTCCAATCCATAATAGAACATGAGCCCCTCCACGAAAGGATCGAGGGTGAAACCCAAACCGCAGAGGAAGTGTGGGACAAAAACAACACACTCATTGGGCTCCGGCGTGGGGATGACTTGCCACAGGCGCAGGAAGCTTTGTCTTTGGATATCTGCGGTTAGGTATCCGACCTCCCTAAGCTTCGCAATGTCCTTCTCCTCAATCGAGGAGGCGACCCACCGGCCTTGCGGATCAGATCCGGACATATTGGAGGATTCCGGAGGGGTGGAGCTTAGGTTTTGGGTGTTAGAACTCGAGGTGCGAGAAGGCGCGATGAAGGTGAAAAAAGAGGCGTAGGTCTCGACCCCTTTATAAAGAGGGTGAATATCAAGAGTCCCCGGTGTGACCGTTTGAGGCTTATCTAAAAACACACGGGGTAATACCAATAGCCGTCGTGGGGTCACGCACGCTCATATTGATGGAAAATCCCGTAATAAAAGGGACACGATCTCTGCCTCGATGGGACGTGCCAATAAAACCGCCTTGTAACACGAGTCGTTGTGGGGTAGGAAACACCGGTTCACGTTGGCCCGGGCCATGATGCAAGGGCACGACGCATGAAGATTGCCAGCAAATCAGATCTGTACCATACGAAGATCATCTTGCAGATCCGGACACGGTCTACGTGTTCGATAACCACTTTGGAGTATTCGAAGGAGGAACCCGCCTTGCAATGCCGAAGACAATACTACGCGTCGGACTCATCGTCATTGAAGCCTGGTTCAGGGGCTACTGAGGGAGTCCTGGATAAGGGGGTATCCGGACAAACAGATTGTGTACAACGACTATTGAAGCGTGAAGATACAAGACTCAAGACTTCGGCTCGTGTCCGGATGGGACTTTCCTTGGCGTGGAAGGCAATCTTGGCGATCCGGATATTATATTTCCTTCCTTGTAACCGACTCCATGTAAACCCTAGCCTCTCCGGTGTCTATATAAACCGGAGAGGTTGGTCCTTAGAAGGCCGATCACAATTACAATCATACCATCATAGGCTAGCTCCTAGGGTTTAGCCTCTACGATCTCATGGTAGATCTACTCTTGTACTATCCATATCATCAATATTAATCAAGCAGGAAGTAGGGTTTTACCTCCATCGAGAGGGCCCGAACCTGGGTAAACATCTGTGTCCTTACTTCTTGTTACCATTAGCCTTTACGCACAGATCGGGACCCCCTACCCGAGATCCGCCGGTTTTGACACCGACAAACGCGACCCCACTTGTCAGGTCCAACGGATGACACAGTCCAGCGCGGCCCCACTCGTCAGAGTTAATGGTCAAGCCTTTGAACCGACGGCAACGTCCGTTGTGACAAGTTTTGACGGTTTCTGGAAAGGGAGTGGGGAAAATTGAGCAAAAGTTAAGAGCGCAGGGATGAATGAGTAGAGCTAAGGAACCAGGGGCACCGATGTAAAAAACCCTATGAGTTATGTGATTTTGTGATCGAATGTTGTTCGGAGTCTCGGATGAGATCACTGACATGACGAGGAGTCTCAAAATAGTCGAGAGGTAAAGATTGATATATAGGACGATGGTATTCGGACACCGGAAGTGTTCCGGAGTGTATCGGGTATTGATCGGAGTACCGGAGGGGTTACCGGAACCCCCGAGGGAAAGATATGGGCCATAAGAGGGGAGCACACCAGCCTACAAGGGGTGCCCCCCCCCCCCCAATGAAGGAGGCCAAGTGGGAGAAGGGAAAGAGGGGGTTCACCCCCCTTTCCTTCTCTCCTTCCTCTTCCCTTTTCCCCCCTCTGACAATTATGGAAGGAGGGAGGCCGAATTGCGGAAGACCCCAAGTAGGATTCGGCCTACTTGCGGCGCCCCTTGGCTACCTCTGCTCCCCTCCCACCTATATATATGTGGGGAGGGGGGCGCCTAGAACACACAACATCAATTGTTAGCCGTGTGCGGCGCCCCCTCCACAGTTTACGCGTCCGGTCATATCTTCGTAGTGCTTAGGCGAAGCCCTGCCCGGATCACTTCACCATCACCGTCACCACGCCGTCGTACTAACGAAACTCATCTACTTCCTCGACATCTTGCTAGATAAAGAGGACGAGGGACGTCATCGAGCTGAACATGTGCAGAACTCGGAGGTGCCGTATGTTCGGTACTTGATCGGTCAGAGCTAGAAGAAGTTCAACTACATCAACCACGTTGTCAAATACTTCTGCTTACGGTCTACGAGGGTACATAGGCACACACACTCTCCCCCTCGTTGCTATGCATCTCCTGGATATATCTTGCGTGAGTGTAGGATTTTTTTTTGAAATTGCATGCTACGTTTCCCAACACTTATATCTTTTAGAGCATGATGGTGATTATATTTTAAATAAATAGTTGCACTCTCACGATTCACTTAAATCTTTTTTAGAGTCTAATAAATAATAATGTCAATATGCATGTGTCATGAAATTGATCCTGATATGATAGGTATTCAAGAGGGATATAATAAAAACGTTCATGTAGATCACTTAATACGATATGTTTGATTCCTTGCAATAGTTTTGCGATATTAAGATGGTAATATGTGGGGTACTAGTGAATGACTGTGGTTTAGTAAGAATATTGATGTTAAGGTTTGTGATTCCCTAAGCATGCATGTATAGTCTCTAGTTATGCGATGAAGTTGGAGCATGGTTTATTATTGAGTGTCTATCTTATGAGTGGCGGTCGGGGACGGGTGATGGTCTTTTCCTACCAATCTACCCCCTAGGAGCATGAGAGTAGTAATTTGCTTCGAGGGCTAATAAACTTTCACAATAAGTATGTGACTTTATGACTAATGTGAGTCCATGGATTATACACACTCTTACCTTTCCGCCATTTGCTAGCCTCTTCGGTACCGTTCATTGCCCTTTCTCACCTCGAGAGTTGGTGCAAACTTCGTTGGTGCATCCAAACCCCATGATATGATCTGCTCTACCACACATAAGCCTCCTTATATCTTCCTCAAAACAACCACCATATCTGCCTATTATGGCATTTCCATAGTCATTTCGAGATATATTGCCATGCAAGTTCCACCGTTCCATTTTCATGACATACACATTCATTGTCATATTGCTTTGCATGATCGTATAGCTGACATAGTATTTATGGCTCAGCCACCGTTCATCATCATTATACATGTTATGCTAGCATCATTGCACATCCTGGTACACTGGGAGAGGCATATATATAGGGTCATATTGCCCTAGTTATTGATTTGTAAGTAAATAAAAGTGTGACGATCTGTCCCAATGAGGAAAGGATGATGTAGACTATGATTTCCCCACAAGTCGGGATGAGAATCCGGACAAAAAATAAAATAAAAAAGAGAGAGAGAAAAGAGGCAAAAAAGAGCCTAACAAAAAAATGAGAGAAAAATATAGAAGGGGAAATGTTACCATCCTTTTCCACACTTGTGCTTCAGAGTAGCACCATGTTTTTCATATAGAGAGTCTTCTATGTTGTCACTTTCATATACTAGTGGGAATTTATGTTATAGAACTTGGCTTGTATATTCCGATGATGGGCTTCCTCAAATGCCCGAGGTCTTCATGGATAAGCAAGTTGGATGCACACCCACTTAGTTTCCATTGACCTTTCATACACTTATAGCTCTTAGTGCATCCATTGCATGACAATCCCTACTCCTCGCATCGACATTAATTGATGGGCATCTCCATAGCCCGTTGATTAGACATGTTGATGTGAGACTATCTTCCTTTTTGACTTCTCCTTATTAATCTCTACCACCACATTATATTCCACCCATAGTGCTATGTCCATTGATCACACTCATGTATTGTGTGAGGTTGAAAATGCTGAAGCGCGTTAGAAAGTATGATCCAATTGCTTGGCTTTTTATCGGGATAGTTCAAGATTAATACTTTATGTTAGGAAGACCAACCATGACAAGGCTATATGATTTTGTAGGGATAGCGTTCTTTAGCATTTTTATTTTGAAAAGGCATGATTGTTTGTTGGTATGCCTGAGTATTGATGTCTTTATATCAAATTATAGACTTGCTTTGAATCACTCAGATCAAAATATTCATACTGTAAAAGAGATTATATGATACACATGTTAAGTAGCATTTCACATCAAAATTCTGTTTTTATCATTTACCTACTCGAGGACGAGCAGGAATTAAGCTTGGGGATTCTGATACGTCTCCAACGTATCAATAATTTTATTATTATTTCATGCTATTATATTATCAATCTTGGATATTTTATATGCCTTTTTGTGCTATTTTTTATCGTTTTTGGGACTAACCTATTAACCCAGTGCCTAGTGCCAGTTGTTGTTTTCTGCTTGTTTTTGGTTTTCCCAAAAATCAGCAACAAAGGTATCCAAACGCTATGAAACTTTTTGACAATTTATTTCTGGACAAGAGAGAATCTAGAAGCTTCGGGAGGAGAGCAGACAACAAACGAGGGGGGCGCGCCATGTTGCCTTGTGGGACCCTCGTGGCTCTACCTGACCTAATTTCGCTTCTATAAATTCTCAAATATTGGGAAACCACCCGAGAGCCACCCGAAACACTTTTTCGCCCGCCGCAAGTTTCCGTTCTTCTGCGATCCCATCTGGAGGCCTTTTCTGGTATTCTGCCAGAGGGGAAATCGATCACGGAGGGCTTCTACATCATCTTTGTTGCCTTCTGGTGATGCGTGAGTAGTTAACCACAGACCTACGGGTCCATAGCTAGTAGCTAGATGGCTTATTCTCTCTCTTTGATCTTCAATATAATGTTCTCCTTGATGTTCTTGGAGTTCTATCCGATGTAATCTTCTTTTGTGATGTGTTTGTTGGGATCCGATTCATCCTTTTCGCGGTGTGTTTGCGGAGTTATAAACCCACAATTCATCGGCTCCCAACAAACACCACGCAAAAGAATATTACATCGGACAGGACTCCAAGAAGATCAAGGAGAACATGGTATTGAAGATCAAAGATAGAGAAAGAAGTCATCTAGCTACTAGCTATGGACCCGTATGTCTGTGGTGAATTACCCACGCATCATCGGTAGGGCAGCAAGGTTGATGTAGAGCCTCCCCCCCCCGTGATCAATTGCCCCTCGGGCAGTGTACCGGAAAAACACCTCCAGATGGGATCACGGTAGAGAAGAAGCTTGAGGCGGTGGAAAAAGTGTTTCAGGTGGCTCTCTGTTGGTTTGGGAATATTTGGGAATTTATAGAGGTGGAATTAGGTCAAACGGAGTTGTGTGGGACCCAAGAGCTCAGGGGCACGCCTGGTGAGCTCGTTGCTTTCCCGTAGGTCTTCTGCCCTCCTCCCGAACCTTGTAAGGCCCTTTCTGGTCCAGAAAAAAATCACCGTAAAGTTTCATCATGTTTGGACTTCGTTTGGTATGATTTTATGAAAAGCCAGAAACAAGCAAAAAAGCAACTGGCACTGGGCACTGAATTAATAGGTTAGTCCCAAGAAATGATATAAAATTGCATATTAAAGCTTATAAAGCATTCAAGATTGATAATATAGCATGAAGCATCGCAGCATCCTCCATGGCCACCGGCGCTGCATCTTAGCTTCCGCCGGCGTCGCCATCCACTGCGCCACAGCTTTCGCCCTGGCCGCCTAGCGGCGTCGTAGCACCCGTCGCCACCGTTGGAGCTTCACGTGGAGGCCGCCGATGTTGCGATGAAGCTCCTCGAGGGCGACAAGTGCTGCAATGGAGCTCTGGCGGGGCTGCAATGAAGCGCACCGGAGCTGCAGTGAAGCACAGCGGGGGGCGTTGAAGCTTCATCGAGGCTGCAATGGAGCGCCGCCGGACGCCGTTGGTGCTTCGCGCGACACACAGTGCTGCCATGGAAGCTGCTATGCTGAAGCTTTTTTTGCTGCAGACGCCACGGGTGCAGGATGGAAGAACAAAGAGAGAAGACGACAGCTTCGTTTTCTACCATCGAAGGGCCATCATCCGTCGCATCGGACGGCTAGCTAGGCGGAGAGAAATCATCCGGCTGATGTGTAGCTGCCAAATCCCGAAGGCTTTGATGGCCAGTGTACACAATTATGATCATCCTTTGAAGTTGTTATCGCAGAGAACATGATGATAAACTGGTTTTTACCATCACAGTGATTCAAACGATTTAAACACGCTGTTTTGAACGTTGTATTTTAAATGCCGGGACTGGCAAAAAACAGAAAAGAAAAACTCAAGGTTGTGCTGGTGGGCTGAAATTGTTCCAACTGAGCTTCCTGGGCCTGGGCGTTCGCTTGACGTCCGCTTCGCCGCAGTGGCGACGGCGCCGCCCTTCTCCCGCAACTCGACGCCGACCCATCCCCATCCCCCGCCGCCGGCTCTTTCCCATCCCTATCCCCAACTAGTGAGCGTGAACCCGATGTGAGGCGCGCGAAATCCCTCCGCCATGGAGCATAGTGACGGCGAGATCGCCGCCAAGCGAGCCAAGCTCTCCTCCAGCGGCAGCGAGGACCTCCTCAGCGCGCTATCCGACGACGTTCTCATTCACATCCTTCTCAGGCTCCGCAACACCGCCGTCGCCGCTCGGACCAGCGTCCTCTCCAGCCGCTGGCGCCGCCTCTGGGCCCTCCTCCCGGGCCTGGACTTTCTCCCCGACACCAACCCATACAGCGTACCCGCCGTCCTCACCGCCCATCAAGCGCCCGCCCTCCGCTCTCTTCGCGTCCTCGCCAGGGACGCCTCTGCCGATTTCATGGCCGCGTGGCTCCCCATCGCCGCCCGCCGCCTCTCCGGCGATCTATTCTTCATCAACACTGTGTCGCCGGACGACGAGGCCGGGGACAGAGGCGCCTTTGAACTGCCATGCTTCGAGAACGCCACCTCGATCTCGCTCCACTTAGGGTTTCTTGGCATTGCAGTGCCAGCCTCCGCCATATCCTCTCGGCTCACCGATCTTCGCCTGAATAGCTTCCAGGTACAGGGTCCGTGCCTGCTCGGTGACGCTGTATCCTCGGTGTGGTCCCCATGCTTGCAAAGGCTCACCATCAACGATGCCCGAGGCATCGACAAATTCACCATCCGCTCAGAGTCTCTCCTGCAATTGAAGCTCAAGGATCTAGATGGCCTGCAGCAGCTCACTGTCGTGGCGCCGACGCTCAAAGAGCTAAGTGTGATCCTTTGCTTTGCTCCGAATCAACCTATTGCTAGCGTCTCAGCGCCTGAGCTGGTGTCGCTCCATTGGAATGATGCTTATGATCCATGCTCTGTCCAACTTGGCGAGATGGCACATCTACAATGTCTGCACGCTGGCATTTTTCTCGTATATGGACCAGATGATTTTACACCCAATCGCCATTGCCTGAGGATCTTGCAGGACTTCAAGGTCATGCACAGTCTAACCCTCCTACTGCTCTATAATCCGGTGAGTTCAATCTTATATGTGAAGTTATGTCGTCATGGCAAGTTTGTGTCAAGCAGATAAGCCAATAGATAATGAGACAAACATGTAGTTTAACTGAAGGAATGTGTCATTGGGACAACGTGATCAACTGATAATGAGACAAACATGTAGTTTAACTGAAGGAATGTGTCAATGGGACAATATCACATTCTAGAATAGCCATGCAAATTTCTCTCTTGTTCTATACTTCTATTTGCTCAAATCTCTGTAATAGACATGTGTTGAGCCTGAGCGCGGCTGATGTTCACCTCTTATATTGTATTGTTTTTTCTGACTAGAATATTCGTTATCCAAGAGGATAATGAACTTTTCGACTGAGATACATTACCCTCCTTTGTGATTTACCTACAAACCTTGATGGATGACATGCCAAGGCTCCCGGACATTACATATAATCCTTTTTTGTGACGTCATCTGAACCTGCAGGATATAGGTAACAATCGATACTTGATGGAAGACATGACAAGGCTCCCTGATGTTACATGCTTGTCCCTGACTGTGATGTCAAACGGACATTGCTTTGGTGCCAGCTCATTCCACATTCTCGGACTGTGTACTGGTGTAAGAAAGTTGGCACTCAACTACTTGGAGGTAAAACTATCCTTAATTTCTTTATAACTCTTTTAAACATGTATAATGCTCGAGTTATCAGGTTAGTCACATAAAACAATATGCATTTGCACTTTCGGGCATACCTAGACTAGATTGCCAGTTGGCCTACTCTAGGTGTTGGTTTGATGCTAGTACCTTGTCTCCAAACTTTAACAGTGGAAATTATATGGCTCATGTAAGTGCTAATACTTTCATCTTCAAGTTCAGGAAAGCGGCGCACTATTTTCTAATGTATGTGACAATATATTGGGAAATGGGGATCCCAGGTGCCACACACCCCTATATGAATATAGTATTAAAAACAATTACCAGGAAATTTCAAAAAATTCTGAAATTTTCGGATATCAAACCCGGGTGCCCATTGTCCACCTGTGCTCAGTTTCGTTTGGAATGAGTGCCCATGGTATCCGTGGCGAAGGAAATACGGTCCGACAGACGATCCATCCAAATAGTTTTTTCTATACATAGGACTTTTTTGACTTTTTTACCGAGATTACCATGGGCACCCTTTCTCCACGAAACTGAACACGGGTGTACAATGGGCACCCAGGTTTGATATCCCGAAATTCCAGATTTTTTGGAAATTTCCTGGTATTTTTTTTAGTTCTATATTCATATAGGGGTGTGTGGCACCCGAGAGCCACAAATCGTCATCCACCGTATATTGCGCTTTATTGCCTGGCAGGCTCAGTCACACGCTCAATCTTGATAACACACTTAAAGCAAGTACTTGGATATATTATTGTCTTACGATATGCTTTTCTAAGATATTTCATTGACAATGAGTCCAAAGGTCAAACTGAACATCATCATGCTTAAGAATTCGTGTAACTTCTATAATAATGTTTGTCGTACCAGTTTCTCTTTGTACAAAGAACATACATATTTTCTGCAGTATGCCGGCTTCAAACTATTTTCTGGTGTTGTTCTTTTGTAAATGTGCTGATGCATCTCGAAGTACTCGGGCAGTCTGATACATTATAATTTCGTCTCTTTTTCATCATGAAACATATCGGTTAATCTTACGAAGTTGATATGCTCCTCACTTCAGGCGCAGACTCCATGCCCATCGAGTTGCATTTGTGATCAGCCAACACACTGGAAAACCGAGGAACTTGTGCTCGATCGCCTCCAAGAAGTAGAAATTAGTGAACTATCAGGAACTGAACATGAACGTGATTTTGTGCAACGGTTATTCAGTTGGGCAACGGCCTTAAAAAAGATGACAGTATCTTTTCATCACTCAATTACGGAAAGCAAGGCCAAGGGGTTGTGCCAGATGTTACGGAGCTTCTCCAAATCGGAACTGCATATGGAATTTTATGTGCACCGCTGTTTGGTGGGGAAAGTTCTGTATGTTCCTGAAAATTAACACACTGATTTGCCAATTCTCACAAGCTTCTGGTTTGCTTGGTCCTAATGTTGGCATGCTCAGGAGTGGTGACGAATTCATGTTGCCAGAATATGTCAATGCTGTTGGGATTGTCTTTTCTGGGATGTGTGTTTATCTCTGTAATCTGTATGCAACTATGGATGCTAATTAATTTGCTAGAATATTAGCAGCTTACCCTGACTTCTATTGATGCTGAGAGCATTTGTTAAGTGTGGTGCACTGCTATTTAGTAGTCTCATGGTGATTTCTGCTATGAATTTCTGTTATTGTAATGGTACCCCGGACTGGAAGGTCACCCTTTTGATATCTTTTGTTGGAGTTTGTGTAAGGGTATGGTTCTTTCATGAATTGCGAGACTGAAATTAAGTAACTTGGTCTCATATATGGATTCATGTCATGAAGCTATATGTCCAATGGTCTTTCATGTTGGGTGAATTAAGATAAGCTGTTTAGATGGGAGATTAATATCCAGCGCATTAACTACTAATCAAAGCTGGTGGTATTTATCATGTGACGTGCACTTACTAATCTACTGCAAAGGGCAAGTGTTCCAAACAAGGTTGCCAGAACAAGACTCCTAGCCTGAGGCAATAACTAGTCTTCCTGCTTATACTTTTATTCTTGTTGGTAGGTCACCCTTGGTTAATTATGTATGATTGATGGGTTGATGTTGTCAAGGCTGTGGATGAGTTTTGCTGAAATCTAACAAAAATGGGCGTCGACTCTATAGGTACCGTGGTTTCGCACTCGAAGACTCCAGTGGACAGTAGTAAAATAAATATGAAAGTTGAAGATATCAGTAAAAGAAAGACTTTTATGTGGTATCTTTGCCGAGGAAGTTGTGCTGACAAAGGACAATCTTGCTCACTGCAACTGGCAAGGAAGCAAGAAGCATTGTTTTTGTGCCCATGGCAAGACAATTAAACACCTCTTCTTTTAGTACAAGTTTGTGCCTTCTATGTAGTCAATCATCTAAATAATGTCTAATTTGTATCCGCCAAGAAGTGTTACCAGTTTGTACGGTCATTGTTCGATGACATACTTTTGTATGCTAATAAGGGTGGATGCATCTGCCTTACTATGGGCGCTTAGACTGTAGAAATGATATGATTTTCAATGTAAAAGTTCATATCTGTTATCTATTGTTGGACGAATTGGCTTCATACGAGGTTTACACTACTCCGAATGGAGCACCAACCGGTGTTGGACAATGGTATGTACGCGATTGGAGCATATTATATTTTGTGTTAATAAAAGTGTCCTTCATCAAAACGAACACAAAGTATTCACGTGACGATGAGTCCACAGCTAAAGTGGTAGTATCTTATTGGTAAACCAGCTGATATTGTTGATTGTGAAATGTATATAGTCTGGGTGGGGTCACTTCCTCCTGAAATAACGGGGCTCACTGGGAGGAATATGGACATGGTGGTTGATGTCACCGTGTCAAAAGTCTCCTTGTGGAGAGACAACATATGATTCCAGATTGTCAAGTTCTATCATCAAGGGAGTGATACAGTATCTGTTTGGCTTGCACCATTGGTGGTGGCGGCGGCACGGCACCTCTGACATGTCGTGAGAACATGGCTCTCAAACGTAGAAGAAAGAATATTTTTTACTATTAAAAATTTGAACAAGTCTGATGAATTTTCTTCATCATAACTTAAAAACCCGTAGAAGCGCATGCAACACGTTGAGCCCCACCACAAAGAAAACCATCCTTCCAAGCAATGGGAATGGGTCAGGATAGCACTGGCGCAGCACGATGTGAAACATTGGGAGCCGGGACTGGCCATTTAGCTATAGCTGACCGCACTGCAGCCGTTATTTGTAGCTGGTTGGTGGCGTTTCACTGTCCATTTGGACCTCCTTTCGCTGTGTCATTCATCCCGTTCCCTTGGTGCTCACTTGGACAGTGCCACCACCAAGGCCTCTCGCTCCTTTATTAGCTATATCATCTCGAGAGACGCAGCAGCCATTCCACCGGCAGCAGCAACCTGCAACTGCAAGCAGAAGCAGCGCGGATCAGAAGGAGGGAGGGAGGGAGGGAGGGCATGGGCAGCTCGTCAGGGCTCGTCGACTGGAGGGGAAGGCCGGTTAACCCCAAGAAGCATGGAGGAGTAAGAGCTTCCATCTTCATTCACGGTATGGAATTGGAATTGGAACGGAACACCTGCATACTGCATCCTTCATGTCTTCCTAAGTTCCTTTGATTTGCTCGCTCCAGTAGTCTTGCCCATCCCATTTCTGTCAACAATGATAACCTTATTTCCTTGAGTTAGTACATATGTGCAAACAATTGATCCATTTGGATTTTTCTCGCACACACTTTTTCTCCCTTTAGCTAGCTAGCAAGCAGGTTTCTTGCACGCTTCTCCCCTGCTATGCTGACTAGCTAGCAGTAGCAGGTCACTCTCACTCCCACTTTTGCTATCAGTCGTGTGTTTCCACAAACCATACTCGGTAGAAAGCTTAATCGTTTTGGCCAAGATTAGAGATGTTAATCGACGCACGCTTCACATTTTCTTTTCTAATCTGTTCTCGTGCATGCAGCTCTGGTGCTGCTGAGCAACGCTGCCAACATCGCCAACATCATGAACCTGGTGACCTACCTTCGCGGCACCATGCACATGGGGGTGGCGGAGGCCTCAACGACGGCCAGCAACTTCTTCGCGGCGCTGCAGATGTTCTCCATCCCGGCAGCCTTCCTCGCCGACTCCTACATCAAGCGCTTTTACACCGTCCTCATCTTCGGCCCGATCGAGATTCTGGTACTATCTACTGCTCCATGTCCATGTCCATGCCCATGTTTTTAGGCGATGGATTTTGTTTTTGGTACAACTTACTTATCCATGGAAGTGGAAGGGGCTTTTGTTATTTTTAATCTACATACATCAAGCCTCTCATGCATGATTGCTCCATTATGCATTTCATTCAGTAATAGTCGGTAGTATTTCCCAACTAACTAAGGAATCTAGTCAACGTTTTAGCCTGATAGCACACCTTGAGTTTACTGCTACGTACGAATACGACTAGGTAGCTAGCAAAGGTGCTGGATTTTTCCACCAAGGCGCTAGACAAAGGTGGCATGGGTGGGTGCCATCGGCGCGTCAACAGCAGCGGAAAAAGGAGGAGCGACGAGACGATCAAAGTGGCATACATACATAGCATATGTGGGGTCGACACAACGGGGGAGTAGTTGGTGGGACTGTTAGAGCTGGATGACCCGCTTTCTTTCTCGCGGGAAGCAAAATATCAACAAGTTTCTAGAAGCCCTGGGAGGCTGGGACCATTTCAGTTAGTTTCATCTGCACGCTTCTTCTTTTTAAGTTTAAAATTACAAAATAATCACTCAAAACCGTATAGATTACCCGGTTGATGGTCCGTTTTTGTCGTTGGCTTTTGCACTAGATCTTTGAAACATATGTTCTACATTTATTTTTCTTGTCATTGAGCGTCAGGTCATAGCTATAGTTCTTTACCAGGTTGTGGATGTGTAGTCACTTTGTTATCAGGTTATAGTCACTTGCTTACTACTCTTGCCGATTTAAAATAAGTGTCGCAGCTTTGAATTAAGCTTAGTTGAGTTACCTCTCGTCCATGTAAGTCTTGCATTGCATATGATCTTATTTCTGTAGCCTGGTATCTTCTTTTACTTGTTGTAACATGCATAACACACCACATCTCTCGTTTAAAATTTCACAATAGCATGTGCTGCATGAAAATACTAACCGGGGCATGTGCACTAGTTAGATTTCCAAACAATTTGTCGTTAGCAAAATTATCTTGTTTTTGTTTTGGCCAATGGGGCTGGTGCCCCATCTGCAGCTCCTACGGTCCCTATCGTTGTGTTTCGCCATCAACACAAAAACAGCAGTCCCCTAAAAAAAGAAACCAGCAGAGTGGCCCTCGCTAGAGAAGGCAGTTTGGCAAAACGTCTCACCAAAGTGGGCCTTCTCGTGTGACATGGCAGCCGCCCTTTCAACACTTATTTTTTTCAGTTTGCAGTAGATATCCCAACTAATTGGGAGCTCCTCCTTTTTTTTGAGACAAAATTGGGAGCTCCTCCTAATTGGCGGTTCAGGTGCCCGATCGCTCAACCGGCGCTCACGCGGCCGCTTCATTTGTGCCGGCCCATAGAAACGCGTTGGGCGCTACCGCTTCCTTCCTTAGCGCTCGCTCCTCGTTGTCCTTCGCTCGTTCACGGTTGACAGTCGACGTCTCAGAAAAAGTTGAAAGTCCATAGTTGATCGGGCGATAGTTGACTGGTCAACCGTTTCCATTCTCGTTGGTTTTCACGAACAGAAGAAAGAAGAAAAAGGAAGTACTCACGTCGTGTGAAGTGTCTTGGTAGGTTATTGCAATTTATACTGAATGAGGAGGTTCATGAGTTTGATTCACGTCGCGGGCACCTTTTTGCGCAGGCCAACAAAAAAGAATATCCGCAAATGGGCCGGCCTAGCATGGAGGGGTTGTGTGCACTGGTTTGCGGATTACACACTAACGGACGCAGAAGGCGTCAAATAGGAGTTGGGCATTTAATTATTGTGGTCCTAAAAAATTGTCAACACTTGTGTTATTTGATTTTTTGGAAGTTACAAAAGTTGGAAAAATACAAAATCAAAATTTGTGTTTCGC
The DNA here is from genome assembly GCA_021437245.1 of Aegilops speltoides. Lineage (NCBI taxonomy): Eukaryota > Viridiplantae > Streptophyta > Magnoliopsida > Poales > Poaceae > Aegilops > Aegilops speltoides. The sequence continues at coordinate 301,755,879 of CM038142.1, read as the reverse complement.
ATAAAAAATGCAGAAATCCGCATGGGCACACAACAGGTGTGAGAGCATACATGTGTGCGACCAAAGATCCGCTTTGGATTTCACGAACTTGTTTGGACTTTTTCGTGTCGGTGGGTGGGGGGGGAGTGGTGTTCCATGCATGCATGCTTCTCCCATCCCACCCCCATGCTTTTGCATTTCATCCACAAATTACAATCTATTAAGATATTTTGAACCGAAAGTCCAAATTGAGTTTCATTTGTATATTTGTGTTTGTTGCAACAAAAACTTTTGAACAAGGCCGTTCTTGAAAACATTTTCAGAACAGTTAAATTTTACCAAGTGTCAAATATTTAAAACCTAATAGTCGTAATATAATTTTTTTACCAAGTTTCGTTTGTTTTTGGATTTAGGGTTTGGGGTCTCGGGCTTAGGGTTTAAGTTTTCAGCACTGCTATACGGACGACAAACCTGCGGCCGACTCGTGCACGATCCCATGTGGCAACTCCAACAGCGTCCGTGTGCACGCGAGAGGCCATTGTTTTTTTAGCTGATGCGTGGAGAAGGTATCATTCGCAGACCGTTCAAGTTGTATCGCGTGTGAAGCAATTTCGTTAAGTTTTAGTTTTGAAACTTGGTGAACTTATCATTCGCCCCTATCAAGTTTTAGTAGTTGAAACTTGCTGGAGTTTTTAAACTTGTCAAAACGCATTGACAAATGGTCTTGCTCTAGAGCCCTCGTCCCAACGAAGACGGATATGCAAAGCGAACACATATTGAACTTTCGATTCAAAAGATATAATGGATTCAAATTTGAAAGTCAAAGAAAAATAATGAAAATGGGATGGGTGGAGCTGTCAAAAGTTGGACGCATGGACCCCATCTAATGTAATTAATGACTAAAGCACATGTAAAGATCAAACAATTTCCGAATCACGGGGCAATTGGGCGGCCAGGAATCTGCGTGCTCCCACACCTACGCGACACAAATCCTCTCCCATTAAAAATATTCAAATGACGTCACATCAACAAACAATGTTGACAACCCTAAGGTAACAGGAGAGATCCTCTGACAACGACGCTTCCAGAAAAGGAACAAAGCAGGAGCACCGTTGTCGTCGGATCCAAGCGATGATGATAGATTATGGGTTTCAACCTAAACAGAAGCCTGAGCAAACTCTAGACAATGGTTTTAACAAGGGAACAATGCATGAATACCATTATTGTCAAGTTCAACCAAAGAAGGTCGGACCTAGATTTTCATCCTAGAACTCAAGATTTAGGGCTCAAAGAGCACCACCTAACGAGAGTCGCCATATGCCTTCACCTGTTGTGCACTTCAGCTCTAAAGTCTTAACAAATGCGATATTTGCGTGCCACGTATACACTAGCCTATGCAACTGCACGTGTCTGTTACTAATTTAAATAGTTTGTGATTGTGTTAAAAAAATAGTTTTGTATGCTGCAGAAAAACATGTGAATTTCATAAAACAATAATATGATGGGATTTTCTTTCCAAAAAAAAATCCGATCATAATTTTTTGGGATCATAAAATCTGATCATAATTTTTTTTTTGTTCCAAAATAAAATATGATGGGATTTTATGATCCCAAAATAACCATTCACACTTAACTCTACTTTGCTCTGGTCTCTTGACGCGCCAAAACATGCCACCAGGTCATTGCAATTTGGGTTTGACACCTAAGTAAGGAGTAGTACTACTAATCTAGTCGCTGTGCAAGCCTAATCTCACATTCAGAGCACTTGTCATTCATGGCGTTTGCATTTGCAGGGCTACACCCTGCTCGCAGTCCTAATCTGATCGGTGTAACGGCTAGTCACTGTGCAAGCCTAATCTCACGTTCGGAACACTTTGGCATTTGCAGGGCTACATCCTACTGGCAGTGCAAGCGCACGTCCCATCTCTGCACCCGCCGCCCTGCAGTCCCACTGGCGCGCAGACCTGCGAGACGGTCCGTGGCTCCAACCTGAGCCTGCTCCTCCTGGGCCTGTACCTGATCCCCATCGGCGACGGCGCGGCGCGCGCGTGCCTGCCGGCGCTGGGGGGCGACCAGTTCGACACGGCCGACACCGTGGAGCAGCGGCAGGAGACGAGCTTCTTCAACTGGTACACCTTCGCCGTGTCCTCGGGCGGCTTCGTCGGCCTGGTGCTCGTCGTGTGGGTGGAGAACAGGAGAGGATGGGACATCGGCTTCACCGTGTGCGCTCTCTGCGTGCTGCTGGGGATGCTCATATGGATGGCCGGCTTCCCTTTCTACAGGAACCAGCTGCCCGGTGGAAGCGCCATCACAAGAATCTTGCAGGTTTGTTTATTCAGATTCAAGATTACAATCCGGTCCTAGTAATAGTAATGGCAATTCGACCAAATACTTGGCATCAAACAGGTTCTTGTGGTGGCATTCAAGAAGAGAAATGTTCAATTGCCTGACAACGCAAGTGAACTCAAGCAACTGAACCAAGATGATCACAATGTCCTTGAAGAGCTGCAGCGGACAGATGGCTTTCGGTAAGTAGCTCCCGCCAAATCTGAAGAACAGCCCTGAAATATACGCTTGGCTGAAGCTAAAGCTTCCTACAGGTGCCTGGAGAAATCAGCGATAGAGACCGGAGAGACAGGGCCATGGTCGCTGTGCACCGTGACGCAGGTGGAGGAGACCAAGATCGTCCTCCGGATGGTGCCCATCTTCCTCAGCTCCGTCCTAGGATACATCCCGGTGCCGCTCATCCTCAACTTCACCGTGCAGCAGGGGAACACCATGGACACCAAGCTCGGCGGCGTCCACATCTCCCCGGCCACGCTCTTCGTCATCCCCACCGTCTTCCAGATGGTGATCCTCATCCTCTACGACCGGTTCATCGTCCCGTCCCTGCGCAGGATGACGGGATACGTGGGCGGCGTCACGCATCTGCAGCGCATCGGGATCGGGTTCCTCTCGGCCACCGTGGCCACCGGCGTGGCCGCCCTGGTGGAGGCCAAGAGGAAGAGGGTCGCGGAGGACAGCGGCCTGATGGAAGCCACCACCGGGATCCCCATGTCCGTCTTCTGGCTGACGGTGCAGTTCTTCCTCCTCGGGGTGGTGGACGTGACCTCCTTCGTGGGGCTCCTCGAGTTCTTCTACAGCGAGGCGTCGACGGGGATGAAGTCCGTTGGCAGCTCCATCTTCTACTGCATCCTCGGGGTGTCGGCTTGGCTGGGGAGCCTGCTCATCCAGGTGGCCAACCGGGTCACCAGGCGCGCCGATGGGACGGGAGGATGGCTGGACGGGACCAACTTGAACATGGGCAAGCTTGATAACTTCTACTGGCTGCTTGCTGTGCTTGAGCTGGTGGCACTCTTCGTCTACACCTTCTTCGCCAGGAGGTATGTGTATAGGAATGAGCAAAGGGTTGTGGACACCAAGGTTCCAGTGGAAGCTGCCACCTTTGGTGATGTCATCATCTAGACTAGACTAGATGATGATACACGACCAAACTATAAAATGCAAACTTCAATTGTGACGTACAACTACCACTCAGTGTTTTGACTGGACCAATGTGGATCGGCCGGGATGTCATATGTCTTTTTTTTAGTGTTTCACTACCGTGTAAATTATCGGAACAAAAATAACATTTGATGTGCCCTAGGTAAAAGAAAAAGCAGACATAAGAACATGAATGCGCCGGGATGTATATGAATTTTTTGAGTGTTTCACTACCGTGTAAATTATCAAAAAAGAAAAACACATTTGGTGTGCTCAAGGAAAAAGAAAAGTCAGACATAAGAAAAAAAGTTGGTACTCACAGAAGGCAATTTTTGAAGCATTTTGGGGTGCATGTTTTGTTTCTTTATCCATATAAGTATCACAAATGTCGTCTTTTCACACAAAAAGTATACATAGGGAGCACTCGATGATACTTGAATGACAAACTCAGTGCTAGAAACTACCAACCAAGACATGATCCGGGGAATGATTATATGAGGCATGCCTTACCTTTGTGTGTAGTGCAATGCAGAGAGGCCGCATAGAATTGAGGCCTTTTGGCACAAGCGGAAAATACTTCACCATCATGCTAGGCCTATTCTTCACGCTCACCAATGTTTATCTCCAAAAAAATGAATTTTTCTTGCAAATTTTTAGAATTTACTGTTCATCGCCTGGGAACAGAATGACTCTTTCGAATAATGGGTTGGTTTGTGTTGAGTATATGTGTTGTGCATATCTGTGTATTGGGCCCACCTCCTAGTTTTTTGTATAGCTGAGGTCGTGGCTCATCTCCTGTACATCATATATACGTGCCTTTGCACATGAGCAATACATCGTGCAATTTCAACAACATACATGGTATCAGTTTGTAGGTTCTAACCCTAGCCTTCCGCTGTCGCCGCCGCCGCCGCCAGCGCGTCTTCCGCGCCGGCCGCCGCTCCTCTCAGCCGCACGCTACCCAGCTGCGCCGCACACCCCGCCCAACTCCTCAGCCGGGCGCGCTACCCAGCGCCGCCAGCCTCGCCTAATCCGCTCGGCAGTCTTGTGCTCGCTGCCTCACCCGAGTGGTCGTGCGTATATCTATCGGTGCTGGAATCGATCAAGGCAACGATCGATCGGCTCGTTGACTACGTGCGCATATCCCGTGATTGTTGCAGCCGGAAGTACTTAGTACCCACGTACTAAGTACTAGTACACGTCCAAATCAATTAGCTAGTTGAAGCTGGCTTTGCACTGAGGAGTCGATCGGAATCCAGCGTTTTGCATCGTTCGTCATTGTCGTTCGTCGCCGGAAGTACTCAGCGTCAGCTGCAGCCCAACCGCGCCGACCGCCGCCGTCGGACCAGCGATGGCATCCGCCGGTCCGCCCACCGCCGTCTCTGCCGTCCCTGCTGGTGCCCTACGGCACGGCCCCGCCGCCGTACGGGGCGGCTGCCACCTATGACGTGCCTGTTCCCACGTACGGGTATCCTACATACGGGGTATACGGGGCTCCGCCCGCATCCACGTACGGGTCTCCGCCTGCGTATGGGGCTCCGCTTGCGTACGAGTCTCCCGGTTACTGGTGGGGGTCGTCAACAGGCCAGCAGGCTCCCGCCCCTCCCGCGCATCATGCGTACTTCGCGGCTCTGCAGCTGTATGGAGAGTACCCACCACCGCAGCTGAGTGGCGGCTACGGCCTCCCCATGACGTCTCCGTCCCCCTCGCCGGCCCTGCCGCCGGCACCCTGGGACCCGGTGCTCCTCACCGGGCTGCATGCCGCTCCTACGCCGAACAACTATACCGGAGGTGATGATTGGTACATGGACACCGGGGCTGCGGCTCACATGTTTGCTCATCCTGGTAATCTTGCCTCCTTCACTCCTGTCACCACCGACTGTCGCATCATTGTCGGCGACGGTTCCACACTCCCTATCACACATGTCGGGCACACTTCTTTTCCTTCTACTTCCATGCCTATTACTTTGTCTAACATACTTGTGTCACCTCATCTTATTAAGAACCTTGTTTCCGTTCGTCGTTTAACTCGTGAAAATCCTATTACTGTTGAATTTGACGAGCTTGGATTTTGTGTCAAGGACGCTCGAACTAGGATGGTGCTTCACCGATGTGACAGCCTCGACGAGCTCGATCCGGTGCATTCGCCGTCCACCTCCACCACCGCACCGGTCACTCTCTCCGCCGGCGTCGATCTCTGGCATGCTCGTTTGGGTCATCCCAACCCCGTCACACTTCGTCATAATCTTAGGAGTTTCAGTTTTAGTTGTCATAAGATAGAGGATCACACCTGTCATGCCTGTCGTGTCGGCAAACATGTTCGCCTCCTGTTTAATGACTCCACCACCATCGCTTCTTTTCCTTTTCAGTTGATTCATAGCGATGTGTGGACCTCTCCGGTTCCTAGTAATTCGGGTTATTTATATTATCTGGTTATCCTTGATGATTATTCTCATTATGTGTGGACTTTTCCTTTGCGCAGAAAGTCGGATGCACTCCCCACTTTGACGGCTTTTTACTCCTATGTCAGCACGCAGTTTGGGCGTCCCATCCTTGCTCTTCAGACTGACAATGGAAAAGAGTTCGACAACCTTGCTTTCCGCACTTTTCTGTCGCACCACGGCACAATTTTTCGTGTCACCTGCCCGTATACTTCCCAGCAGAACGGTCAAGCGAGCGCGTCGCCGCTTTTCTGAGCAGCTGCGTTCGACGCTCGATTCCACGCTAATGTGCGCCTCGTTTTTGGCGGGCCTTTTCGCCATCGCTTCTCTTCTCCTTAACCTTCGCCCTTGCCGCCCACGGTGGAACTATGCACCTCACCATCTTCTCTTCGGTACGCCACCTTCTTATGATGGCTTGCGTATTTTTTGGTGCCTTTGCTATCCTAGCATTGTCGACTCCGCTCCTCACAAACTCGCACCTTGTTCGGTCGCTTGCATTTTCATCGGCTACCCCTCCAACTCCAAGAGATATCGGTGCTACGATCCCGTCTCCCACCGTGTGTTCACTTCCCGGCACGTTTACTTTGATGAGCATGTGTTTCCGTTTCACCAGGTACCCCCGGCTGTTCCTCCCGCCACCGGTGACGCGGGCTCCTCGACGCCTCTCCCGGGGGCTCACGCGCCTCTCTTGGCCCGCCCCTGGCTTTGAGGCGCGCCTCCCGCATGCGGCGCCTCCTACAACCGTGGCACCGGCGCCCCCGACGTTGGCGCCCATGCCCCTCGCGGCCCTCGGCGCCCGGGCGCCGCGCCCCTCGGCCCCGGCGCCCCGCCCGGCGTCGGCGCCCTCGCACCTCGACCCCTTGGCGCCCCCGGCGCCCGCGGTCCCCCCGGCGCTTGTGGCTGGTCCGGTCACCCGCGCCCGTACGGGCGTTTTTCGCGCGAGCTCACGCTACGCCTCGGATGACTACGTCCATGTGGCGTCCACCTCTAAGCCGTCCCCATTGTCGTCCTCCGTTCGAGCCACTCTTCATGACCCGCTCTGGATGGCTGCGATGCAGGAGGAGTTTGACGCCCTGTTGCGCAACAGGACGTGGCAGCTTGTTCCCCGTCCCCGGCAAGCCAACGTGATTACCGGGAAGTGGGTCTTTAAACATAAGCTCCGTCCTGATGGTACCCTTGATCGCTACAAAGCGCGCTGGGTCGTTCGTGGCTTCCGACAACGTGCTGGCATCGACTTCACCGACACCTTCGCTCCGGTTGTCAAGCCCGGCACGATACGCACGGTTCTCGACCTTGCGGTCTCTTGTGCTTGGCCAGTGCACCAGATGGACGTCTCCAACGCCTTCCTCCATGGTCACCTCGAGGAGCAGGTCTTCTGCCAGCAGCCCACCGGGTTTGTTGACCCGGCGCTTCCCGACCACGTGTGCCTGCTTTCATGGTCCTTGTACGGACTCAAGAAGGCTCCGCGCGCTTGGTACCAGCGCATTGCGGCGTTTCTACACCAGCTTGGGTTCCGTTCCACCCGCTCGGACGCGTCGCTCTTCGTCTATCATCAGGGCTCTGACACGGCCTACTTGCTGCTCTATGTCGGCGACATCATCCCGGCGGCATGTCTGGTGGCCTCCTCGGCCAGCTCACCGATCGTCTTCGCCGAGTTTGCCATCAGGACTTGGGTCCTTTGCACTACTTCCTCGGTCTTGAGGTGGTGCGACGTCCGGATGGCTTCTTTCTTCATCAGCTGAAGTACGCTCATGAGCTCCTGGATCGTGCTGGCATGCTTAACTGCAAGCCCGCCACTACGCCTGTTGATACGAAGGCCAAGCTCTCTGCCTCAGATGGTTCTCCCGCTTTGGATGCTGCATTCTACCGGTCCATCGTTGGTGCTCTCCAGTATCTCACTCTGACTCGACCGGTGATTCAGTATGCCATACAGCAGGTGTGTCTTCATATGCATGCTCCTCGGGATGTTCACTGGGCCGCTGTCAAGCGGATTCTTCGCTACGTCTGCGGCACTATGGAGCCCGGCATCACGCTCTTCGCCTCTGCCGACACCGCCCTCACCGCCTATACCGATGCAGAATGGGCGGGCTTCCCTGACACTCGTTGCTCCACCTCGGGCTATTGTGTCTTCCTTGGACCATCACTCATATCATGGTCGTCCAAGCGGCAGCCTACGATCTCTCGCTCCACTGCTGAGGCTGAGTATCGTGCGGTGGCCAACGTCATCGCCGAGTGTTGTGGCTTCGCCAGTTGCTCCAGGAGCTCTCTTGTCCTGTGGATCGTGCTACGGTGGTCTACTGTGACAACGTCCCGACTGTCTACCTCTCCGCCAACCCGGTACATCATCGTCGGACCAAGCACATTGAGTTAGATATCCACTTTATTCGGGAACGGGTGGCCCTTGGCCATATTCGTGTTCTACACGTCCCTACTTCCCAACAATTTGCAGATATCATGACCAAGGGCTTGCCTACGACGTCATTTGAGGAGTTTCGGTCCAGTCTTTGCGTTAGCAGCGGTGCCGCTTCGATTGCTGCGTGAAGTGTTGAGTATATGTGTTGTGCATATCTGTATATTGGGCTCACCTCCTAGTTTCTTGTATAGCTGAAATCGTGGCCCATCTCTTGTACATCATATATACATGCCTTTGCACATGAGCAATACATCATGCAGTTCCAACAACATACAGTTTGGGATGTTCATTACAACTAGTTCATGAATTTTAAAATAATATTCAACAATCTAAAAAATGTTCATTGTAGTTTTAAACACAAATTTAGAATAACGTTTGTCAATTTTAAAAAACTGTTTCAAATTTAGCAAATTGTTTATGTATTTTTAAAATGTTCATGAATTTATAAAATAAGCTTTAATTAAAAAACATGCATTTTTAAAAATGACCACGGAATTAAAAGGTGTCCGTGTGATATAAAATGAATAATAGAAGAAGAAGAATTAAATGCCAAAAAAAGCAACACATTTTATTTAAAAAAATGAAAAAAGAAAAAATGGATAGAAAACCAGTGCAAAAGCCAGCACAACGGACGAGAAAAACATCACAAAAACTAGTGAACGGGAAAAAAAGCAACTGAAATGTGCTGGCCCAAGTTGTTCACTAGGTTCGTGTTTTATACGCACTGTTCCATGCAACGAGCATGGAATAGGAAATTCCATTGACTAGTCACAACTTAGAAGGTACCTAGTACCTAGCAGGGTTTTTTTTACGAGAGAAATTTTCGATCTATTCATCAATCATGGCAGTACGAGAATATTAAAGGTAATAAAAATTACAACCAGGTCCATGGACCACCTAGCAAAGACTACAAACACTGGAGCGAGCCGAAGACGCGCTGTTGTCATTGCCCCTCCCTCACTGGAGCCGGGCAAATCTTGTTGTAGCAGACAGTCGGGACTACCTAGCAGTTTACTTCTTGCATACATGAACAAGAGGGGAACACTCTAATGCTACCATGTGTCACGCCTTGAGCATACTATCCAAAACTTTATTTATTTGTTACATTTCTTTTGAATTTTTTATGTTTATTCCTTGCGGGAATTGTCCAATCCGCTTGGAGCACATGAGCAACCATAGGGTTTGGCCAAGAATCTAAGACCACCTTAAACTCTAACATGATTATGAGCCCATGTTGTATAAACAAGATTTCTTTTAAAAGGGATGAGTCCCCATTCCTTTGGCGTCGACGAATCGCCGAACGGGAGAGTGGAGCGGGACCAAGGACGTGGAGGAGACTTGGTGGTGGATAGGATTAGAAAAAGGTTGTCGCAAGCACATGTTTCTGTCTTGGTGACAAAATTTGAAAACATATTAAGTTGTATTGTATTCTGGTATGAGAGGATCTTGGTATTCTTGTTCACGTTTAATATGTACTCCCTCTGTTGACAAATATAAGATCCTCTATTTTGTCAGTGTATATATAGATATGTTTTAGTGTGTTTGTTCATTCATTTAAGTCCGCGTGTATTTCATATTAAAATATTCAAAACATCTTATATTTGTAAACTGAGCAAGTACTAATTGAGATGGAGATACACTTGTTACTTTAGGAGGGTCCATCGGACGAATGTTGTTACGTGCATTTTGAAGTCATATATGTGACAGATGTTGTGTGCGTGAATTTTTAAAGTCATGTATGTGCATGATTGTAAGGTCCATCTCACAGTAGGACACGGTTACACAAATCTAATGGCTATCTTTTATCCGATTAAGATGAGACCACAGAGAGAAATGTTCGATGTTTTAAATTTTTATAGGAATTTTCAGGATATTTCTCTATTTTTAACATGTATCAGGCTTTTTTGTATATAATAAAATAGTCGGGGTCACAATATGTTATGTAGGTTCTAAAAACAAGTTAACTAGATGTGACCCGTCTCACCTTATAGCGCTCTTTTTTACACTTAGAGCATCTCCAACAGCATGGCGCTATAGCGCCCACAAGAAAAACCCATTAGCCACAAGCGCTCTTGGCTTTTTTTTGCGCCCGCCTGGCATTGGCTCCAAGAGAAGCGCTATAATGCAGCCTACAAGGCGTCGCTCAAAGAGGCGCAAAAAAATACAGCAGCGCCAAGACAAACCACATATACATTTGCAAGAATATGAGCAAAAATGATCAAACAAACAAAATAAAAATCAATAACAAATAGTTTAAAATAAATCATTACAACACAAACAAATAGTTTATCGTTCAAGACAACAACAAATAGTTCAAATAAATTGTTACAACACAACAAATAGTTCATGAAGTTCATGCTCTTTGCCGTCCATGCCATGCCCACCACTCTTCAATTAGATCTTTCGAAGTTCATTGTGCGTTGCGGGGCGCCGAATGGCATGATAGGAGGCAACAAAGCGGGCTACCCTTTCAGCCCTCCGCCGCTTTCGCACGGATGTTCCAAGAGCTCATCTTGTGAGTAGTCTAAATCTTGGCCACGCTCATTCTCGATGATCATGTTGTGCATGATCACACAAGCGTGCATGATGTACCAAAGCATTTGTTGATCCCAAAATCTTGCCGGTCCTCTCACAATAGCAAATTGGGCTTGCAAAATCCCAAATGCTCTCTCCACGTCTTTTCTAGCCGCCGCCTGAGCATTGTGGAAATCAAGATTTTTCTTACCTTCCGGTTTTTTCAACGGCTTCATGAAGATTTGCCACTTTGGATAGATGCCATCCGCTAGATAATAGCCATAGTTGTACATATGGCCATTTGCTACAAACTGCACAGGTGGAAACTCACCGTTTGCAATCTTATTCATCAGTGGTGACCGGTTGAGAACATTGATATCATTCAAAGATCCAGGCATTCCAAAGAATGCATGCCAAATTCAAGTCTCCTGATCGGCCACCGCTTCAAGGATTATAGTGGAACCCTTTTTTTGGCCGTGGAATTGCCCATGCCATGCCTTTGAACAATTCTTCCAACTCCAATGCATGCAATCTATTGAGCCAAGCATGCCAGGAAAGCCGCGCGCTTTGTTCATCGCCAATAGCCTTGCGGCGTCTTCAGCAGTGGGAGCTCTCAAATACTCCTCGCCAAACACTTGCACAATTCCCACTCGCAGCGCTTGACACACATGATGGCTTGGCTCTCACCCATAGCCAAATGATCATCAACTAGATCAGCCGGGATACCGTATGACAACATACGCATAAGCGGCTGTCACCTTGAAAAAGTGCTATGCCCGAGCTCTCCGTCGGCATTCCTCCTTTGCTGGAAAAACCGGTCATAGCTCGCTAGTTTCTCTGCAATGCGCCTGAATAACTCGGTGCTCATCCTAAACCGGCGACGAAAATACGACTCTGGGTACGTGGGATTCTCCACGAAATAGTTCTTCATCAATCTGTTATGGGCATCAATCCTATCTCTCCAAATTTTCTCCCGACCCATAACCGAACCATCGTGCTTCGATTTTTTATTGATATGCATAGCTACGATCATTGCAAGATCCTCCTCCTCTTCCATATCAAATTCTTCTTCGGAAGAATCATACGACGAACTCATCTACAATGTTCAATACTATACTATAAAAACTAAAATTCAAAACATGCACCAAATTCATGAAGTTTGAGCAATACATATCTTGTAGGCGTTTTGTCAAACACCTTATTGGCGCGCGGCGCGGCGGCGAAGCCTTCAGGCGCTGTTCCTCGACGACGGAGGCCTTGGCGCCAGCCAGTACTAGGAGGATGTCTTGAGCCTTGGCGCTGAGGATAGGCCGGGAAGCTGAGAGACAGTCGCCGGGTAAGGTGCTTGGGCGGCGGCGGTGCGGCTGGCCGGTCGAGGTGGAAGCGAGAGGAAGAGCGGGAGCGAAGGCCGAGTGTGCCGCTGTGTGTAGTGGGCGCCAAAATACACCAGCAGGTAAGTGTTTTTGCCCGCGCGCCCAACCCGTTTTAGCGCGCGCGCCGTTTTTGCGCGCCCGCTGGAGCGCCTTGACGCGTTGCGCGCGCGCTAAAAACGCCTATTTTGCGGCGCGGCGCTAGTTTAGCGCGGCTGTTGAAGATGCTCTTAAATTCATATATTGTTGATAGCTATTTCATTGTTTGATCTTGGAACATTTGTTCAATTGCTATATTAAGTTATACCTTGCGCATACTCGAGGAAAAGGAGGCGTGTTTTTGCAACAACCCTCCACTAACAGGGGTCTAGCTGTACCCTAGTCCCAAATAAAATGGAATGGAAGTTTTCTCTAATCTCAAATAAAACGAATTGAAAGATTTGTCTGATTGTAGATACGTAGACAAGTGCATCTACTACCTTATAAAATACATGGATTCTATCTACTATCCTTGTAAAAGCACGAAGAGCGAAGAACCAAATCAATCTTACTTGTACATATCTCTAATCCTACGATGCTCACGTGGTTCCAATTTTAGCAGCAAACATATTTAGCGCTAAAGTCTCCATCTGATCTTAACCGTCAAAGTATGTTGATCCAAAGACGTAGGCTGCCTTATTAGTGTTTAACATGGAAGTAGTACCTCTTAATAGGTGTTTATAATGAAAAGCGGCGTTTTGACTCTTTTTTAACACAGTAGAGACGCATGTGCTCATATACACGCGCATACACTTACTCCTATGAACGTACACACCCTACCTTTATGAGCACATCCGAAAGACTAAGCCGGCATATCATCTTGAAATTTACGAAGTCATCGTAGGCACCTCGTCATCGACGGAAACGTCTCCTCCCACTGAATGCGCATCGCCGGAAATCCTGAAATAAATCCAGGAATAAATGTGAGCATCAGGACTTGAACCCTGGTGGGTTGGGGATACCACAATCCCTCTAACCATACAACCACAGGTTGGTTCGCAGGCGTTTTAACTCTCGGGTGAATACTAAAATTGTTTTAAATAGCAAAAATATTCAAAAAAAATCTTCTTCTTTTTTTGTGATGCTATATACTCATTTTTGTGAAGTCCATGCCAAATTTTGTGGAGTCTGGACATTTCAGTAGCTCTCGGCAAAAAAACACAAATTTGGGGTATGTGAGAAAAGTTTACTGTTCACGCACTGTTTGGACTGATTTTATTTTTTGGCCACGAGCTCCTCAGATGTCCGAACAAGCTGAAATTTAGCACGTACATCACGCATTTGAACATCTTATATGCAAAAAAGAAACTTTTTTTAATTTACCATTTACCGGGAACGGATGTACCCCGGCTCAGAAATGAATAGTCGTCGATAATTAGGCATCATAATTCTTCTAGACCATCATAATTAGGCATCATAATTACAGGGCGTGTGTCTATCGGTGGCCTTTTAGGCTGGTTGTATTGGGAGTATCACATATTAATATCATGCATATGATACTAGTGTATGATACTACCTCCCTAATGCATAGTATCATATCTTAGTATCATGTAGTACTTTATTTATTGTCATGCATGACACATAGTACCATAGCATTTATTATGATACGGTATCATGATATGATACTCAACCCTCTCTTTCTTCATTTAATTCCATGACACTTCATCAAAATTGCCTAGTTAGCATGCATGATACTAGCTATGATACTAGCATTACAACTAGCCTTATACTACCGAGCCCATCGACGATGATGTTTGGGATCGGGCAGACCTTCTCACTCTCGTATTCACTGCCCGCGGAATCCGACGAGTGCGAGGAAGCTACTACTAGACGGCAGCGCCACCCAGGCAATCCCCGTGTTGTCTCTCAAGGCCAAGAAATACTGGCTGGTCCCTTTTTTGAAATGTGGGGCAATAGATTTGCCCCTTTTCATTAATTATTAAGAGAGGGAAAGGTCTTTCAAAGTTACAGAGGACAAGAAAGTAAAAGCCCCAAGCATGGGGTGCATAACACATCCGCACTATTATCCCGGTAGAATGTGGCCCACATGTTTCGCCCCCGCGGTCGCCCAAAGAATCGCCGCTTTCTAGATGGTGCGAAGAAGGATGGTTGGAGGAGCATATTTGCGTCGAAAAACCCTTGCGTTCCTTTCGTCCCAAATCGACTTGCATACTACATAGTGAGGGAAGACATCGCGCTTCCTTGGATCCTCTAGGTGGAGACCATGTCGAACCACCAGTCCTTGATACTCCTATAGTTCGCCCAAACTGCAACGTCCAAGCTGAAGTTGAAGCCAGTCCTTCACCAAGCCCCATAGTCTCAGCGTGTCGCGGCAGCCAAAGAAGAGGTGCTCGACAGTTTCCAGGTCCCTGCGGCAAAGAGGACAAGGGCCACAGTTTGGCCACCCCCTCTTGGCCAACCGGTCAGCTGTCCAAATCATGTTTTGTAAAGCAAGCCACGCGAGGAATTTGACGTTTGGGGCGCCCAGGTCTTCCAAACGACCTTGCACATGTCTGTGCGAGTGATGGATAGAAATTGCGCATTGTACACTGAGGAAGCAGTGTATTCTCCTGAGACGTATGCTTCCAAATGATGGAGTCCTCGGCATGCTCATCCAGACTAATGCCGTGGATGGAAGTCCACAACTCCAGGAATTGTCTCAGGTGGTCAAAAGAGAACACAGCCGTAGGGTTGATTTTGCTAATCCATGCTTCATTATGCAAAGCTTCCCTGACCTTCCATTGCTTTCGAGACAATGCCTCAAAGATCATGGGGCGATGTCCTTGGGCTTGCACCCGTTTAGCCAAGGGGACTCCCAGAAGGGTGCACGGGCGCCGTTGCCGATGGTGATGATCGTGCATGCATAAAAAAGAGCTTATCCTCCTCATCACATATGTTACCCAGGCCAACCCACAATCTCGTCAGCGCGGTCCATTCAAGCGAGAGCTAGCGTAAACGAAGCGCTGGGCAGAATTTCTCCAAGTGTCGCACCCCAAGGCCCCCAGGGTCCTTGGGTCTACAGACGCGCTCCCAATTGACTTTACACTTGGCCCAGTCGTCTTGTGCGAGTCCGACCAAAGGAACACTCGCTCAATCTTGCAGATGTTGTTCAGGGTGCCCCTAGGGATGGGAAGTGCAGTAGCAGTGAAGACAACCTGCAAAGTCATGGCCGATTTGACCAAAACTACTCGGCCCGGAGTTGCAAATGTATCTCCCTTCCCAAGGTACAAGCCTTCCTGCAACCTGATCCTCCAGGTGCTGAAAGTCGGCACGTCTGAGCTTCCACACCAACAAGGGCAGCCCCAAGTATTTCAGCGCGAAGGAAGCTCTCTTTGCGGGGAGCCCATGAAGGATGGGGTCAAGGTTAAGGTTTCGGCAACGAATGGGGACCTCGATCTTCTTTGTAATGCTATATGATGTTTGATGGATAGATATAAAATTCCTGCAAAAACAAATATGCATGCCATATTTGTTAATGGAAACATGTTAGTGTCTCAGTTAGCGCCAACAAATAGGGCCACAATTAGTGCTCTGCCTAAGAGCATTTGCAGACTATAGCCACGACATCAAATCCAGGCTCTCAGACGGGCGGCGTGCGCGGACACCGACCAGCCACACCTTAAAATTCGTGTGTCGCATCAAGTACCTCAAACTTGATACTCAAATCCATACAAACCATGTAGAATAAAAAGCAACATAGTACGTAGATATCCTATCTACCTAGACTACTCATCATCACGATCTCCGTGTTGGGCTCCGGGTAGATGGGTGCTAGCGACAACTCGGCTCATAGTTGGACTCACTAGAGGCGAAGATTTCGTCAATCTCCGACCTTTGCTGACGGATGAAGTGTCAGTTGGCCTCCATCGCATCCTCATCTAGGATGGACTCCACAATGATGGTCTACTCCACCATCTCCTCTGCTTGGGCGACCTCAAACTCTGCCGTGGTGTCCTCCATGGCAAAGCATGCAGCCGGCTCTGCCTCCTCCTACAGACCAGCCCCCTCCATGGGCTGGGGGTCCTGGTCCGCCTCCGGCTGCTGCTCCCCGTTCTCCTCCTCATCTGGCTCCGGCGAGTCCGGAGGTAGGCCAGTTTGATCCGGGCAACGCGCCTAGCCTGGATCTCCTCGAGCAGCTAGAGGCGACGCTCTTCTATCAGCACAACATAGGTGGTCACCCTCTGTCGGGCCATGGCTGTCGTGGCAGCGAGCGAAGAGAGAGGCTAGGAGGCACAAAACTGGATGCGGCTCGGGCTAGCGGCATGGGAAGGGAGGAAGCGAATGTGGTAGGGCTGGGGGTCGTCACCCGACTTAAATAGCCGAATTTTGGCCCTCGGGAGGTGAGCCAGAGCGACGCGACGTGATGTTAAAACACTCACAGAGGAGATGACCATTGGACCGTTACGTTTCCGAGTGATTTCGTATGGTTCTCGAACATCAGTCTGACTTGGCGGACGCGTCCGGACCGCCCCATACAAGCGCTTTTCTTTAATGCCTTTCTAGCTAGGCATGATGATTTCAATGATGCTCACATAAAAGATAAGAATTGAAACATAACGGGAGCATCATGAAGCATATGACTAGCACATTTAAGCCTAACCCACTTCCTATGCATAAGGATATTTTGAGCAAACAACTTATGGGAACAATAATCAACTAGCATAGGAAGGCAAAACAAGCATAACTTCAAGATTTTAAGCACATAGAGAGGAAACTTGACATTATTGCAATTCCTACAAGCATATGTTCCTCCCTCATAATAAATTTCAGTAGCATCATGAATGAATTCAACAATATAACCAGCACCTAAAGCATTCTTTTCATGATCTACTTGCATAGAAAATTTACTACTCTCCACATAAGCAAAATTCTTCTCATTCGGAATAGTGGGAGTATCATAAGAGACTTGAATACTAAAAATTATTTCCACATTAAAAGAGTAATGTTCAAAAAAGGGTAATCATAATCATGACAAGCTTTATAAATATAATCATCACTACTTTTTTTAGCATAAGTTTCATCACAATAATCATCATAAGTAGCAACTTTGTTCTCATCATAATCGATTGAAACCTCTTCCAAGATAGTGGAATCATCACTAAATAAAGTTGACACTCTTCCAAATCCACTTTCATATTCATCACAATAAGATTCAACATCCTCCAAAATAGTGGGATCATTACTTCCTAAAGTTGACACTCTTCCAAACCCACTTTCATCAATATAATCATCATAGGTAAGAGGCATGCTATCATCATAACAACTTTGCATATCAAAACTAGGGAGGCTAAAAATACCATCTTCATTAAACATAGCATCCCCAAGCTTGGGACAAACATTAATTTCAGCAAATATATTCTCAAATATTTCATCCTCATCAAACATAGCTTCCCCAAGCTTGGGCCTTTTCATATCATAAGCATAATCACTCTCATCATTAATAGTATGGATAGCACCAATAGTATAGAAATTATCATCATCACAATGAGTAGTAGGAGCAACATCCTTTGGGAGGGATACCTTTTTACCTTTGCTTCTCCGTTTTTTCTTTTTCTTCTTCACATTATGTGTGGGTTCAACCTTCTTATTTGAGCTCCTTATTAATGAGATTGGTTGAATAGAAAGCTCCTCCTCGTTACCTGATTCATCATAAGAAATAATAGGAGGAGATTGGGAAGTCTCTTCCCTTTCATTAGTATTCTCTTCATCTTCTATTTGCTTTCTTTTCTTTAGGTAATTGGCAATATAAGGATTTTCAATGCAATTCACCGCACAATACAAATAAATTTCCTGTAGATTAATATCAAGAAAATTCTTAAGATTAAATTCCGGAATATGCTTAGTTGCATGTTTCAATTCTTCATAACCCAAAAGCAAACTAAGTTCATTATGATGTGCAAGGGAAATCAAGTCATCACAATTTTTGAACACGATTCGATCATGAAACAATTTGCATCGGAGATTCAAATGACCATGTTCATTGCAAAGTTCACAAGTACGGTAAAGATATCTTAAATTTTCAGCACTCTTATCTAGCCTTTGTTACAACCCTTTAGTTTCTAAATGCTTATGCCTCTTGCAATATCTATCTTCCCTATTTGGTGTGTACTTGCAAACCCAATACACTCCGCAAAAATCGACATGCTTATAAGAGATATTTTCATCATGACTAGTGCAATCATCATTAGTACTATGGATATTCAAGGAGGTCATACTAACAACATTGCAATCATGCTCATCATTCAAAGATGTAATACCGAACATTTTATAGACTTCTTCTTCTAGCACTTGAGCACAATTTTCCTTCTCATCATACTCATGAAGATATTAAAAAGATGAAGCGTATGAGGCAAACTCAATTCCGTTTTTTGTAGTTTTCTTTTATAAACTAAACTAGTGATTAAACAAGAAACAAAAAGATTCGATTGCAAGATCTAAAGATATACCTTCAAGCACTCACCTCCCCGGCAATGGCGCCAGAAAAGAGCTTGATGTCTACTACACAACCTTCTTCTTGTAGACATTGTTGGGCCTCCAAGTGCAGAGGTTTGTAGGACAGTAGCAAATTTCCCTCAAGTGGATGACCTAAGGTTTATCAATCCGTGGGAGGCGTAGGATGAAGATGGTCTCTCTCAAATAACCCTGGAACCAAATAATAAAGAGTCTCTTGTGTCCCCAACACACCCAATACAATGGTAAATTGTATAGGTGCACTAGTTCGTCGAAGAGATGGTGATACAAGTGCAATAGGGATGGTAGATATAGGTATTTGTAATCTGAAAATATAAAAACAGCAAGGTAACTAATGATAAAAGTGAGCGTAAACGGTATTGCAATGGTAGGAAACAAGGCCTAGGGTTCATACTTTCACTAGTGCAAGTTCTCTCAACAATAATAACATACTTGGATCATATAATTATCCCTCAACATGCAACAAAGAGTCACTCCAAAGTCACTAATAGCGGAGAACAAACGAAGAGATTATTGTAGGGTACGAAACCACCTCGAAGTTATTCTTTCTGCTCGATCTATTCAAGAGTCCATAGTAAAATAACACGAAGCTATTCTTTCCGTTCGATCTATCATAGAGTTCGTACTACAATAACACCTTAAGACACAAATCAACCAAAACCCTAATGTCACCTAGATACTCCAATGTCACCTCAAGTATCCGTGGGCATGATTATACGATATGCATCACACAATCTCAGATTCATCTATTCAACCAACACAAAGTACTTCAAAGAGTGCCCCAAAGTTTCTACCGGAGAGTCAAGACGAAAATGTGTGCCAACCCCTATGCATAAGTTCATTGAACCCGCAAGTTGATCACAAAAACATACATCAAGTAGACCACGTGAATATCCCATTGTCACCACAGATAAGCACAGCAAGACATACATCAAGTGTTCTCAAATCCTTAAAGACTCAACCCGACAAGACAACTTCAAGGAGAAAACTCAATTTATCACAAAAAGTAGAGGGGGAGAAACATCATAAGATCCAACTATAATAGCAAAGCTCGCGGTACATCAAGATCGTGCCAAATCAAGAACACGAGAGAGAGAGATCAAGCACATAGCTACTGGTACATACCCTCAGCCTTGAGGGTGAAATACTCCCTCCTCATCATGGAGAACGCCGGGATGATGAAGATGGCCACCTGTGAGGGATCCCCCCTCCGACAGGGTGCTGGAACGGGTTCCCGAGAGGTTTTTGGTGGATACAAAGGCTTGCGGCGGTGGAACTCCCGATCTATTGTGTTCCCCGAAGGTTTTAGGGTATATGGACTTATATATGTGAAAGAAGTCGGTCAGGGGAGCCACGAGGGGCCCACGAGGGTGGAGGGCGCGCCCCCCTGCCTCGTGGCCTCCTTGAAGCTTCCCTGACTTCAGCTCCATGTCTCCTGGATCACATTCGTTCCAAAAATCACGCTCCCGAAGGTTTCATTCTGTTTGGACTCCGTTTGATATTCCTTTTCTTCGAAACACTGAAATAGGCTAGAAAACAACAATATGGGTTGGGCCTCCGGTTAATAGGTTAGTCCCAAAAATAATATAAAAGTGTATAATAAAGCCCGTAAACATCCGAAACAGATAATATAATAGCATGAATGCTTCATAAATTATAGATACGTTGACGTATCGTAAGCACTTCTTTGTTCGTCGTGCACTACTTTTTTGCGTTCGATCTGGCGGTAGATTCGATCCACGGCGGAGAGGGGAATGGGGAATAGAGGTAGATAAGCATGGCAGTTCATAGTAGTTCATACTAGTTCATAGTAGTTCATGCAAGATCGGAATAGAGGTAGATGCGGATGGAGTAGAAGGGGCATTGGGGGTACAGAACAGACACTGGCTAACCTCGGCCACTGTCACCGGCGTGCGGAGCGGCAGGTCGAGTGGCTGGCCTTCATCTTCTTGTTCATCTCCATGCGGGGCGGCGGGTCATCGTCATCATCGTCCTCAGCGGATTCGAGGTCGATCTGCCACGTACGATGGCCTGGCTCCGGTGCCCTCACTGGCATCTGCACCGATTCTTCCTCCTCCTTAGGCTCCCCACTAATGACTGCCGACGGCATAATTGCCCTCTCCCAGTACACTACGGCACGGCGGTCATTAGGAGCCCAGTAGCTTGTACTTGCACCACTTATTGCTTTGTTTAGCGTCGTCGGAGACGGCTTGATTCATGGCCTAACGAATGATGTTGACTGCCATCGCGCCCTTCGCTGGGTCAGGACCATCTTCAACTCTTGTCCAGTGGCCCTCATGAGCACTACATCAGATTCCTTCTGCATCTTAGGCATGGAGCCGAAGTTCGAGCGCACCTCCATGGTGTTCTCGAACTTGGTGCGGTCACCAACCGACCACCTGAGGAAGAAGGCCCTCCAGCCAATACCCCAAGGGAAGGGGTTGGCGTTGGAGCTGGAGCTGGAGCTGGAGCTCATGGCGATGGAGAGGGGGAAGGTTGATAGTGAGAGAAGAGAGGGGGTGGGTAAGTAGTGTTGGGCAGGGCGAGTAAATATAGGTGCGATGGAGAGGAGGAAGGGTGACAATCATGCTGTTTTAACTACATGCTCTTCAATAAGCCATGAACTCTGTGTTGTGCTTGACTCCATGAATTGTGTGCAGATCGAGGAGAGCAATGAGATTGGCACGGAGGTGCTCCCGGCCGTTGACAACAAGGGCAAGCAACCCCTTCATCCAATGCCCAACGAGGTTGTGCTGCCGCCCACCGCCGAGAAACAACCAAAGACGCCTGAGGTTGGCGGCGAAGAGCGCATGGAGGAGCCCCCCCCCCCCCAGCAACAAGCGTCGCAACTACACCCACTACCATGAGGAGGATGGCCCAACTCACTTCTGCAAGGTCATCCTTGCACCGAAGCTTGAGTGCATCCCCATGCCCCTGGACTTCACCAAGCACTTCGTCGCGGTGCCGACGGAGTTCAAGCTCAGGAACAACATCGGCTGCTCCTGAAAGGTGACGGTGAAGCTGACGAATGGTAGGGTGACCTTGGATCAGTGTTGGGCCACCTACACAGCCATTCATCAGATCAAGATCGGCTACATGGTGATGTTCAAGCTCCTCACTCCCGACAACCTCAAGGTCATCATCTTCGACGAGGATGGCATTGAGGTCGTCAACAAGTGTGGGAAGCACAACGAAGCCTTCGCCGCCAAGGAGTAGGGCCGGGGCACATACTTCCTAAGTACTATCGGCGTTCTGGGAACGGGGGTCCCCAGACTTGCATGCCTGCGGCCTGCGGCGTGGCTCAAAGGAGGCCCAGCACAGCCCATCTTCATCAACACAGCTCAAGACCCTCGTGAGGGGCAAGCCTCATGAGGCGGACGACAAGGAGCTTCCTCAGGCACGGCCTCGTCAGGCTGGCTCATGAGGAGGCGGAGAGTTCAAGGCGGGGTACCTCGCGAGGTGCCCATGACGCAAGCCATGACGACCAAGGGCGCTAGTCGGGCGCCAGCCCACACAGTGTCCTCCTTTCCTCTTTGGTGCAAAGGGAGCAAGCGCAGGCGAGAGCATCAAGCAAAGGCGTCCATTTCGGTGCAACAAGACCAAGACCAGCCCAACAGCCGGAAGGAGGTCATTGTGGAGCCCAAGCCGGCGTCACCACTAGAGCCTTTGACAGGCGAGGACCAACTTTAGTCAGGATAAGTGTACCCGTTGTTCCCCTTCAAAATGGCCAATTGTTGGTGCCCTTCCCGCTCAAATTTTTGGGGAGAGGCCCAGGGCCTTTGCCTATAAATAGGACTAGCCACCCCCAGGGTAGAGGCATCTGGACTGACCTAGCAATTGGGATCCTCACCAAGAAACCAATAGATAGAGCGATTGAACTCATCCCAGCGAGTAATCGTCCAGACCAGCCAAGAGACCCTCATGAGGCTGTTACGCCTTGTATTATTCATCATCAAGCCCAAGAGGCAATCCACCACGCCACACACTTTGGGTAGGGTATTACACCACAATGGTGGCCTGAACGATATAAATCTTGTGTCTCTTGTGCTGTTCAGTTTGGTAGTTTAGGTCTTAGCGAGTCGGCGAGGAGCGAGCCAGTAGAGGGTTGAATCTCCGCGTGCACCCCAGTGTTCGAACCTCAAGGGTCTGCCGGAACCCGAAATCCGACATTTGGCGCACCAGGTAGGGGTGCGCCGGGATCCGCCTTTTGCCGCTTCGTGCCCCGTCACATCGTCATCACCATGTCCGGCGACCAGGCAGGCAACCCTGATCCTTGGGCGGCTTGGCCCGCCCGCGCAGAGCCGCTCGCCCCGGGCGACCCCATGCCCCAGGCAGCTCGCGGTCCGCATGGCGCTGCGGGCCATGGGCGACACGGACAGGCCTCGACGGCTCTAACACCGCGGCAGACGCGGTCGATGGCAAGGGCCTCCAACCACGCCGCAACCACGACGTCGTACACCCGCCGGGAGCAGGCGAACTCAAGGGCCGCGCTCACGGTCGCCCGAGAGCTGCTGCAGTGTAGACTGATGGAAGGCGGCCGCGACGTGCTGCTAGAGCGGGTCGCGGAGCTCTGAAACCGCCGCCTCGAGGCTCACCCTTCGCACTCCGCTCCCGTCTCGGGCCAGCGCAGCCGCGCGGGCGCCCCGCGTGCAACCGTGGGCTCCAAAGCTACTCCAATACCAGCGGGCCGTCGGCCTGAGGCGGCGGCGGCACCGACTCCGCTCCCGGGCGAAGAGAAACTTGTCGCGGCCCACGGCCCCCATGGGCCGCCACGCTACCATCACCGGGCTGCACGTCAGCGAGCTGCATGGCACGCGAGCCCTCGGCGCAGCCTTCGGTAACGGCCATGGAAGAGTACGTGCCTCACATGATGGATCAAGGGCACCCGCGCGAGGGCGAACAAGGCTCGCTCCTCAGCCCAAGCTGGGGGGACGTGGCGCCAGAAGCTGAGCTCTTCCAGGAACCCTGGGACGGCCCCACCGGCCACGCTAGAAGCGATGATTATCGGGTACCACTAATCCCTTAGGAGCAGGCATACACTAATCATGGGTCGCAGGAGGTGCAGGTCGCCACAGCGAGCAGCTGCCCCGCTCCAGCAGTCTCTTACCCCTCAGGAGGAGGGCGTCGGGGGCTGTAGGAGAGGGGCCGAGATCCGACATCACCACCGCGGCGTTCGGAGCAAGGCGTTCCCAGGAGGTAGGCCCTCCGCTGGGGAGGTGCCTCCGGGCCTGCCCTTGGCAGAGGACCCGTGGTCGTCGGGGGAACCGCTGGCGACCGCTCTACCCCATCGGCGGCGTCCTGGTTTCCGGTCGTTGTTGATAGCACTAGAGTGTGGCGCAAGGCGGGGCCCTCGTCTGGTGATATGAAGGAAGGCCGGTACCTGTGAAGAAGGCCCAGTGCCTGTGAAGCTCGCCGCCCCATGACACTCTCACGTAATAATGAGTGGGGCTATACCGCCCGAGTCTCGGGGTGCCGCCTCGAGCCCAGGGCTCCCTCCCACGCCCATGGCAGCACTTAGCTCCTGTTGGTGAGAAGACGTCCAAGACTAGACTAGGTGCCGGACGCGGCCTTTTGTTTGCTTTCATTGCTTTTCCCTTGGTTGCTGCTTTCCTCCGCTGGATTTAAGTTGAACTCGAATTTGAGATTTGCGTGTGTTGGGGAAGGGGTGCTTAGTCTCGTTCGAGCAATATCTCGCATTTCGGTTACGACCTCACCTCAGCTGCCTCCCCTCGCGAGCCCCTCGCGAGCCGGGTCTGGCCTAGCTTGCGTGCAGCCCCAACTGCCGTTAACGTACCCTCTCAGGAGGTTTTTCACTGCAGATCCTACGGATTCGATCAGGAGGCGTTCGAGGCACCGCAGCCTCCCACCAATTATCTCAGGACCCGCACAGGACGAAGGTAAACTAACCAGCCGGCTCGTCACCTAGCCAACCACTTGGCACGGGCCTACGAGCAATGTAGCATTGACTAGTGCACTGAAACATTGGTTTTACATGAGGGGCACCCCCTCCCAAAATGCTCTCACAACCATCGGGACAAAAGCCTGAGTTCTATTCATGCAGGATAAGGAAACAGGAAGGGCATGCTGTCAGTCGGATAAATCCCCCAATGCATCCTCAGGAGCGCCACCCGAGCTGTCGCTGGCGTCGCTGGCCTCGCCATCGCCCTCTGCGTTGCCGCCAGCGGCGTCAGGGCCGTTCATCACGCCGCCCTCGTCGGCGGCCACGATCACGCCGTCGTTGTCTGAAGCGAAGGCCCTGACGAGGGCGTCCACGTTGTCTTCCACCAATCGCCAGTCGTCTCGGGCGGCACGGGGATGAAGCGATAGCAGCGTCAAAATCGAAGTGAGGGTCCATGTTCCAGAGATGGCTGAAGACGCGGGAAAAGGCGCGCCCGAGCAAGGCTCGACTCCTATCCTCCACCAACCTGTTGGCATGAACCGACCGTGCCTCCAGCTGCGTCACGATGTCGGTGAAGAACTGAAGGTTGCCGGCGTAGTTAATAGCACGCGGCTCGCTGATGGCCGCCTCGCAGATGTTACCCAAGGCTGTGTTGGCCCTCTCTCGAAGCGTGGAGAGCATGGGGGCGTGCTCATGCTCCAAGAGCCGCCGCTGACGCATCTCGTCCGCGTTTTGGCGAGTGACAGCCTCAGCCTCAACCACCTGTTGGCGAAGAAGAAGCACCTCGGCATGGGAAGTAGCTGACTTCCCCTGCGCTGCCTCAAGTGCGACCCGCAAGGCATCGGCCTGCCTCGTTGCTTCCTCCAATTTGGCCCTGAGGGCGTTGGTCCTACCTTCAGCCTCGGTCCGGACCAACTCCAGCCTCTCCTTGAGCTCGCCCTCGAGATTCAGGCGCGTCGTCGCCACCCGACGTCCGACCTCCTCCACGACCGGGCTTCCCGCGCAGCGACGTCGTCCTCCGCCCGTGTCACCCAGCGCTCCCTCGTCTCCAGGCGCTCGTGCTCGCGCGCGCGTTCGGCGGCTTCCAGCGTCAACGCCTCCTCACGCTTCTGGAGCTCCGCTGGGTTGCCGGAGGCCACCTTCATCGACGCAAGGGCCGCCTCGCGCAGCTCCACCTGCTCCTCCAGTGAGCGGCACCGGGCCAAGAGTTCCTGTGCCCGCTCCTCCGTGGCCCCTCGCCGCCGGTCAGCTTCCCGGGCTTCTTCGACGGCCTGGGAACGGGCCTCCCGAGAGGCCGCCAGCGACGCCTTGGCCTCCTCATCATCAAGATCGCGCAGATGGTGCGCGAGGGCGGCAGCCGTCTCCAGCTCGCGCCTCTCTGCAACCAGCCGAAGGCCCTCAGCCTCAAGGCGCGCGTCCTCATCAGCGAGTTCCTCACCAAGCAGGCTCACCGCGTCAGCCGCCCTCG
Source organism: Aegilops speltoides (assembly GCA_021437245.1). Classification (NCBI taxonomy): domain Eukaryota; kingdom Viridiplantae; phylum Streptophyta; class Magnoliopsida; order Poales; family Poaceae; genus Aegilops; species Aegilops speltoides. The sequence goes on along the minus strand of CM038142.1, from coordinate 301,729,802 downwards.
GAGAACCCTGGGCGAGCGCGGCGCTCGGGCGCGCTCAAGTACGTCCTCCACGCCATCATCCGCCCCGAGCGAGCGCCGTGGGGCTTGGATCAGCACACCCCTCTCGGGCAGGGGGCTGGGGGCTGGCGCCCTCGAGATGATCGGGCGCGCCCTGCCGAGGGCCCGACCTAAAGCCAGTCCATCTCCAAGTGAAGAGCGCCGGGAGTACCCCAGCCAATCGTGGTCCACGGCTAGATGAGAAGCCCACGGCAGGCTGGCTATGCCATGAGAAGGCCCGCGAAGGAAGACCGCAGGGAGCGCAGGGCCGTGTTGCGCTTCGGGATGACTCGTTTCGCCAACCGGCCTCACCACCAGGGCCCGGCTACTCGGGATGATCGAAGACAACAAAAGAGATGGAGGCGAGGGGGATGGCTCCTCATCCACCCTCGTGAGCTAGGAAGGAAGGGCCCTGTAGGGCAAGGATCAGAACAAGCAACGAAAGAGTCAGGAGCAGGGAAGGGAGAAGGCTTACTCGTCGATGGCATAGTACTTCCTACGCTTCAGCAGGCAACAAGGGTAGTCGCCGCCCAGGGCCTCCCTCCTCTTCCGTAGGGCCTCAAAGTCCACGCAAAAGCGACCCAAGAGTTGAGCGCAGTGGTCAGCTTGCAACGAGGAGGAAGCATCAAGGCGACTCGCGTCGGGGGCGTCCGCCCGATGCGCGCTGCCGGTCGCCTCACCAAGAAGAGCGGCTGGGGCCTCGGGAGCCTCAGCCTCAGGCACAGCGAGTGGCCTCTCGCCACCCTCCACTGTGGCAGCACGGGCCTCGGGAGCTGCTCCCTCATGAGCGCCGCACAGTGCTGTCGCCTCGGCAAGGGCACCCTCAGCCTCCGGAGGCTCATGCCTCCCTGCACCACCACTTGAGGAAGAGTCGCCCCGGGCGGCTGCGAGGGCGACCACCACCACTGGGTTCTCGTGGGGCCCCTGGAGGCCAGCAAGGCGCGACCCCCATTCGTCGAAGATGGGCATCTGGCTCACAAAGTCACCTCTGTTCGAGCAGAGGTACAGGAAGGCCCCCCCATGATGAATGTCGCCGGGGGAAGGATCCCCAGTCAAGACCAAGAGCACCTTCCTCAGAGCTTCAGGCGTCAGGTCCCCTTCCTGGAGCCGCATACGGTCCCTACGACCGCCATAGGCCCACATTCGATGAGAGTGGTGCTGGAGAGGGGCGACGCGGCGTAGCAAGAACTCCTTCACCACCTTGGGCGCCGTCACGCCAAGCTTCCTCAGGAACTCGAGCGGTGCAGGATTTAAGGCGAGCCGGGGCTCATGGCGTCTGGCCCCAGCCTGAGTTGGGGACAGTAGGCGAAGATGGCTCCGTCAGCAGGGGGCTGGGCACCCCTACGTCCACATACAGCCACCGCTCGCGAAACCCAGGCGCGGGCGGAGGAAGACTGAAGTCAATTCCAGAAGTCGCTGTCTCAGGCGCAGCAATGAAGCTCACACACCCCAAGCATGGGGTGGGGTCGACAAGGCGCAGAGAGAAGAAGTGGCGCAGCAAGGCAACCGAAGGGAGGATGCCCGTCATTGCCTCGCAAACAAAGGCAAATACCGCGAGAAGGGTGATGGACTCAGGACCCAAGTGCATCATATGGATCTGATAATGGGAAAAGCACGACGTTGAAGAAATCAGAGAAGGGGGGAACCAACCCCGCCCACGGGGCGTCGGCGAAATACCGGACCTCGGTGGGAATCCTGTCAACGGAGAAGCGAGACGCGGGCCAGGCCGTCGTCCTCCCACACTTGTTGAAGATGGTGGCCAGGGCTGAGCGGACCTTACCCAGGCCTTCTTGATTGACTATGACCGACCAATCGACGGCGGGGGCCGCCGTCGACGACGAGCGAGGCGGCGGCACGGGCTTCTTCCCTTTTCCCTTCCTCGGCGGAGCCATGACGACAGGAAAGGTATGGGGAAGGTTCGAGATTGGATTAAAAGGTGCGGAAGCTGGAGTTCGAGAGAAGAAAGGGCGGGGCGCTCAAGCGGCGGAAAGGGGAGCGGCCGTGTGCGGCGCGAGTCCACCTAGCAAGGCACGAAATAAGAAGGCATGGGGAACAGTGCGCCCACGTCCAATCAACATCACGCTGGGCGCCCAAGGTCGCAGAGCTGTTAGGGCCCTTGACGCTCGCCTTGCCCTTTCACCTCTCTGCTCGGCCAAGTTGGGCGCGCCAGGGCCGGGGGCTCTGTCGGCGTTCACAGGAACAGGGGTCCCAGACTTGTGCACTGCGGCTGCGGCGTGGCTCAAAGGAGGCCCAGCACAGCCCATCTTCATCAACACAGGCTCAAGACCCTCGCGAGGGGCCAAGCCTCACGGGCGGACGACAAGGAGCTTCCTCAGGCACGGCCTCGTCGGTGGGCTCATGAGGCCCGGAGAGTTCAAGGCGGGGTACCTCGCGACGTGCCCATGACGCAAGCCATGACGACCAAGGGCGCCAGTCGGGCGCCAGCCCGCGCAGTGTCCTCCTTTCCTCTTTGGTGCAAAGGGAGCAAGCGCAGGCGAGAGCATCAAGCAAAGGCGTCCATTTCGGTGAACCAAGACCAAGACCAACCCAACGGCCGGAAGGAGGTCATTGTGGAGCCCAAGCCGGCGTCACCACCCGAGCCTTTGATAGGCGAGGACCAACTTTAGTCAGGATAAGTGTATCCGTTGTTCCCCTTCAAAATGGCCAATTGTTGGCGCCCTTCCCGCTCAATTTTTGGGGAGAGGCCCAGGGCCTTTGCCTATTGTCACACCCTGATTTTCATGGCACAACACTTAAGCTAATAAATCATGATAAATTTTGGTTTGACAAAAACTTTTGTGTGTTTTGGTCTTTGCTTGATTTGATTTTTGCCTGCTGTTTGAAAGTGCTCTAAAAATCAAATAAATCCTCCAACTTCTATACTTCATCTCCTTGCTCCAAAAACCTTTCCCAATGATCATGCCATGTGTATAGGACATAAAATAAATTCTTGCAAAAATAATTTGGCCAAATAGTATTTTCAAAAATTAGTTTTTCAAAAACCCCTAAATTGAGGTTTGCACTGCAAGTACTTAATTAAGGGCAGTAAAAATCTTTCCAAAAATATATTTGACTCCTATTAGATATAGGATACCCAGAAACCACAAAAATATAATTTTACAAGTTATTTTCCTATTTTATTTAAAAGCTTTTTCTTAAGGCCAGAAATGGTCTTAATAGGGAAAAACTATTTTATTATTTTAAAAATATTTGACAAAAACCTAGGGAAACTCAGTGGACATATATTGTCCATATATAAGAGTTTCAACACATGGTCATGTTCAAAATATTGGTCAAATCCCTCAAAAACCCTTTCTGGATATTTCAAGCTTTTGAAATATTTACAAAGGAAATATTCTCCAAAAATTCCAAGAAAATTCTATCATGTTACGTATGACATTTTTGATTATTTTGACAAGTATCATGTCATGGAGAATAGTATAACCCCATGAAATCTCCTCAAAACCATTTCTGTCCATTCTGAAGTTTGAGCAACTTTACATTGCCAAACATGTCCAAATGCTCTCAAACCTTGTGAACATGCTCAAATGGTCTAGTAACTCATATAGACCAAATGGCACAAGTTGTAGAACAAGTTAACTTGATCATAGTGCCCCAAAACCATTCCTGTCCAGAACCAAATTTGAACAACTCTACATTACCAACTTTCTCTCCTTGATTCCAACTTTTGTGAGAATGATCACATGACCAAATGAGGCCACCACACCAAGTGGTGCATCAACGAGAATTGATTTGAATGACTAAATCTTGGTAAAGCCATTTCTGCTAATTTCTAGGGTTTACCAAAGTTACATTGGCTACTTTGTCCAAATGAGCTCAAATTTGGTGGCACACCCTATTTCTAAGTGTCATTACATCCTGTTAAGTATCATGGTAAGTGGAATTAATTTTCTTGCCCAAACCAGCAACAAACACCTTCTGCCATTTTTTCAAAAACACCATTTTGACCCCTTCCACTAATCCCCTTGAGCTCAACTTTTTACCACAGCTCCTCCTAGTCTTCTCCTACCTCCAGTAACTCTCCTCCTTCAACAGCTCAATTATTTGGGGGTGAAACCCATCTCTTTCTCTCTCTGTTTACCCATGGCAACTCTTCCTCTCTCCCTCATTACTATATGCAGCCCCCATCTAGCCCCTGACCACTCTAGAGCATCCAAGGAAGCTCCAGGACACAAGTGGACATGCCCCTGACCTTTTAAAATGGCCATGCCGGCCATATTCACGCTCTGGAGCGCGCTACAGTGCGCTCTGGCACTGTAGCTGCCCACGACCAAGCACTCCCGGCCACCTAGGGCCTCCCCCTCGTGTCCCCCGAGGTCACCTTGTAGGATCGGAAGTATGTCTAGAGGGGGGGTGATTAGACTACTTGACAACTTAAAAATTTTGCCTTTTGATTGGAGTAGTTCTTTAGCAAGTTCACAATGATAACCAAGTCAAGTATCACCCTACACATGCAATTCTAGAGTTGTGGCAGCGGAAAGTAAATTGCATGTATAGTAAATGAGAGGTGGAGAAGAGCAAACATAATGGAGACACGGAGATTTTTTCTCGTGGTTCCGATAGGTGGTGCTATCGTCAATCCACGTTGATGGAGACTTCAACCCACGGAGGGTAACGGCCTTGAGTCCACGGAGGCTCCACCCACGAAGGGTCCACGAAGAAGCAACCTTGTCTATGCCATCATGGCTTCGCCCACGGAGGACTAGCCTTACTGGGGTAGATCTTCACAAGTAGGCGATCTCCTTGCCCTTACAAACTCCTTGGTTCAACTCCACATCATGACGGAGGCTCCCAAGCGACACCTAACCAATCTAGGAGGCACCACCCTCCAAAAGGTAATAGATGGGGTTGGTGATGATGAACTCCTTGCTCTTGTGCTTCAAATGATAATCTCCCCAACACTCAACTCTCCTCACCGATTTGGCTGTGGTGGAGGAAGGGATTGAGTGGAAAGCAACTTGGAAAGACTAGAAATCAAGTTTCATATGGTGGGAGTGAAGCAACTTGATCTCAACACAAGGGTAGGTAGTTTTCTTCTCGAAATGTAAGGTAGGAGTGGTAGTTCTTTCGATGGCTCTCTCCACGAATGAAGAGGAGGTGGAGGGTATTTATAGCCTCCACACAAAATCCAACCGTTACACACATTTGAGCAATCTCGGTCGGACCGAAGTTGACAACTCGGTGGGACCGAAAGTTCAAATCTTGTGAGCGTTGGGATTTTCGTGGGACCGAAAATACAATCTCGGTTAGACCGATTCTTCCAAAGTCTAGGGTTTGCCAATCTCGGTGGGACCGACTTTCTCATCTCGGTGACACCGATTTGAGTCTGAAGGTTCTGAAGGTTGGCAACACCAATTTCGAATGACCGAGTTTGGAATCGGAAAATCCGAGATTCTAGGGTTTTGGCTATATGGTGAGGTGGTTCATCTCGGTGTGGTGAGTTTGGAATCGGTGGGACCGAGATTACTTATGAGTTTATGTTGGAATGAAAGATTGCTGATTGTTTGAGAGATAAATCACTAAGCACTTTAGAGCAACCAGATCATCATCATAACCTCATCCCCTTTTAATAGTATTGGCTTTCCTATGGACTCAATGTGATCTTGGATCACTAAACCAAAAATGGAGTCTTGAGCTTTTGCCAATGTTTTCCTTAGCATTTTGAGGGTCCACATCATCGGTCATTGCCATTCCCATATCAATGAACTTTCTGAAATATTCTCAAGAAATGATTAGTTCAATGATATATATGTTGTTATTAATTACCAAAACCACACGGGATTAGTTGCACTTTCAATCTCCCCTTTTGGTAATTGATGACAACATATAGATCAAAGCTTCGACAAATGATATAATCAATGAATAACCCGTCGCTTTGAGAAGTATGTGATAAGCAAGAGCTCCCCTAAATTTGTGCATTATTTGAGATTTGCGTTTGAATGCAAATGCACAATCGATTAGGATCATGGGTTACTCTTCCATGTCACATACATCTTGGTGGAGCGCACAAAATGATAAGAATGAATATCATGCACCCAATCACCAAGACATGAGTAAATGATCATACAAGATATGAATGGAATATGATAGACATCAAGCACACATTAAGCACGGTATGATCAAGCACTCATCAAGGTAGAAACAAGCGTAGCAAGCGTAGTATCAAACACACGAGTATCTCAAAGAACTCAAAATAAGTATCTCAAGGAAAACCGCAAACGAAAGAGCAAAACGAGCACTCTCTCTCGAAGCCCTATGATCTATACAATTTCTCCCCTTTGGCAACAAGTTACCAAAAGTTCGAAGGTATAGAGCTAATCGTCACTCGGGACTCTGTGGCGGCTCCGTCTGCGTCGATGGAGTGGAGATGGCTGCATCTGCAACTTCTTCTGAAGTCTGTGGAGCTGGAGGAGTGGAAGCTGGGCTGGTCTTTGGGCCGACCGGAGCTGTAGGAGGTGCTGATGTGGTAGCCCAGGATCGACCTTCGGAATAGCAGCTGATCTGGGCTTTGTGGGCACTGCAGCAGGCTGCTCATAGTCATCTGGACCATGTCACCTTCCATCTCCTTCATAAGTTCTCGCCTTCTCCTCTTAGCTTCCTCGATATCTGCATCAAGCTTGTTGACGGTGACACGCACTTCATCGACAGCGTCGAGCATGGAACTTATCCTCAACGATCCTCTCAAGGCTCTCCGAGATTGCACTATCTTGGCCAGCGTAGCTCAATTCTCCGAGTGGCTTCAAGAAGTTGTTCGCAACACTCTTGGGCTTTGTCTGCTTCCTTCTCGGCTTTAGCTTGTTTAGCGACTTCAGACTTAGCATGTCCTTCCACAGACGTGGGAGCATTCTCGATCATCACAATCTCGTTGTCTTCATGTTCAGGGCTGCAAGGGCAAGTGGGGTCTATCCAACAGTAGGTGTCCGTGCCAAACTTGGCATTAATGAGCATCCGAATATGCGAGCAAACCCACACGACCTCTTTTGGTCACCGCTGTCCTCTTGATAGTCTCAACTATCGTGTCCATCACCTTAAAAGGTGTCTTCGGTCTAGAATGTGCAGCATGTTGATAGAGTACCCTCTTATCATGCGGTGGTCCCCGACTTAGGCATCAAAGTATGCCTCGAAATGGTATTGGTTGTTGGGAGACCTGCTCAAGATAGTAGACGATCCAAGCTTCCAAATCTCTACATCCTTCTCATCAACCTCATTATACATGTTCTTCATTGACTCGTGATTTTTCTTCGAATGCCATATACATCAATGTCATCTTCCTTGAAACAGTGCATTCAGCAATGCTCTCCATTCCTCAATCAGAGTGAAATCTACGCCTTACATCATCCATACAATCCTGCCATCTGGATAGAAGTGTGCGGTGGCATAGAACCGCATGATCATCTCATCGTTCCAGCGATCACCGACCAACGAAATCTGCAATCCCACAAGCAGTGAAGCTCTCATGCACATGTGGGAAATAGTCTCGGTGCTCTTCACTGTCGATGTATTTCCAGTCAACATATCTTGTGTCAGCAACAATTGGCTTCTTGTCCATGAGTCTTGCCTCATAAAAGTCTTGTTGCTCTCTTGTGTGGAATCTTGAGTCAACTGCTGTTCTTCTCCTGCTGGCATATGGATCTGTTTGCCTCCATAGCCTGAGTCCTTTGTCCTTTCTCTCCTTCATGTTTTCAGCTCGAGGATGAGCTTCATTATGAACTGGCAGTTTCTGTCTTAGCTTGAGCAGAACATGAGCCTCATCATCAGATTCTGCAGGTGGCACATTGTCCTTTTTCTTTTCTGAAGCTGGAATATTTCTCACAGTCTTTCTGGGCTTAGCAGCTGGTTTGGCTTGGGCTGCCTTTGCTGGAGCTGAAGCCTTAGCTTTAGGAGGTGCTCCTGCCCTGATGGCATCACCCATCAACTTCTGCTTCTGAGGTGGCTGAGGTGCTTCCTCATCAGAATCATCATCATCATCAGCAGTCTCTTCATGAACTTTCCTCTTCCTCTTGGAAGTCTTCTTGACCTTGCTGGAGGTTTCTTCCATACTGAGCTTCTGTGCAACAGAGGATTTCTTGACCTTGGTTGTGCCTTTCTTTGAATCTTTTCCTTGATAGCTCTTTGCAACCACTTGCCTTTTAGGCTTAGAGGTTATTTCCTCTTCAGCAATGAAATCTGAATCTTCCTCATCTGAGTTTCTCTTCCTCCTGGCCCTGGTGGCAGCAGCAGGCAGTCCACTTGGAGTGCTTCTCTCTCCATCATCTGAGAAACTGCTTGCTTCTGGACTTGTAGCTGCCTCTGGAATCTCAACTGCATCTCGGACCTGTTCGACTGTCCTTCGATATGTCGACAACTTTGTGAATAGAGTGGGTATGGGCGAAATTGAAGAGTTATCACAAACTGCAGAGGATTTTGCAAAAGAATGAGTTCAAACTTTAGTTTTAGGTTTTCACAGAATACATGTCGATCTCGACCGAGTCTATTAATTCGTGAAACCAAACGCCTAAACAGACCACATACACCACTTTCGGTTGGACCGAAATGGGTTTCGATCTAGCCGAGACAGTTAGGGTTTCACTAAATCTTCACTTGGTCTTACCGATTTGCACAACTTCGGTTTCACCGAAACGCGTGCGGTAATGGCCAGAGGCCAAATCGGTCGATCGAAAATGCAGAATCGGTCACACCGAGATGTGTTCGCGAAACCTAACCCTAAAATTTTCACTCGAAATTTGTCCTATGATCTAAACAATTGGATAGGAAATCTCAAACTTGGCAAGAATCATGGCAATGCCTATCGTGCATAGAATCAGCGATTGAACACGAGAGGATGAAGCTCACCCAATGTGGTGGAGCTTCACTACGGCGGCAACGGTGCGGTGCGAAGGACCGCTGACGGCGATGGAGACCAGCGGCGCGCGCACAAAGCGACGGCGGAGACGATCCGTAGACCAAGGCGACGGCGGCAGCGAAGAGTTTTGAGGCGGCGTTTGAAGAAGTAATCAACGCGCTCGTCCTCGAGTATATATACTCTTCGGTGTCGGTGGGACCGAAGTTTGTAAACTCGGTGGGACCGAGATGGTTAATCGCGTGCGATTACACACATCGATCACGCCGAAAATTGAAACTCGGTTTCACCGAGGTGAAAACCTAGATCAATCCAAGTGATCTCGGTCATCCGACTTGAGTATATCGGTTTGACCGAAAGTACTTAGAAGGTTTTGGAAGTTAGGCTTTTGACGGATCGGTGGCTCGAGTGCTCCTCACTCGGTCCGTCCAAAAAGTCTTGTTCAAAGTTTGTGATATAAGCATGAATAGAGTTTGAGACAAGAAAGCATAGATAGCTAGGGAAAAACTTAGGCATTCTTGTCCATCCATTTGGTCAAAAAGAAAGAAAACCATAAAGACCAAAGCAACAAATGGATGTCCTTGAATGGATAAAATCATGCATCCAACATGCTCACACAATAAGATAGCAAATGAAATATGTGTCAAACATGCACAAACAAAACACTAACAGCTAGCACACAATTTGGCGATGACTAGGTCATCTATATATGAGTATATTGACTTAGGAGTCAAATGAGAACATTTGATCATAGGTCATACTCATCGTTTAAGCACAAGTGGGGTTACCACTTTTCCATAAAGCATTAATGTGTTCACATCATTAGGAGATGTTTTAGCTCATTTCTTTAGAGCAAAGCTCCCCCTTGATGTGAGAACCCCTTTTAAAGGGTCAAACTAACCTTGGGTTGTCGTTGAAGACTTCATGTAGATGTTGAAGATGTGGATGCTCAATGTTGATGAGGATCATCAAGAGTTGGGAGCAATCCTTTGGATTCGGGCACTTTCAATACCTACATGGGTTAGTCCCACAAGGAACAAACAAGAGTATCCATGGACATAGATTGAAGTACACAATTGATGATGTCCATGAAAGCAATGATTACCTTGTCCCTTGACTTACCAACATGAGGGTTTGTGACTCCATGAACTAGTGCAAGATGTGGAAGTTGATTGCACAAGTCCTTGCCAAAATGAATATGAGTGAAGTGCATTGGCGGAGTCACCCTCAAGAACTCTCTAGTTCTTCTTCTTCGGGATCCACATCATCTTGATGGGAATCCTTGGGGTAGTTGTTGAGCTCGTTGAAGTAGAACTTGAAGTTGCCTTGGGAACCCACTTGACCATGGCCTTGGGTGCTTCAATGAATGCATCAATCTCCTCTTGAAGCTTGTCCTTGCCTTTTAGCTTGTGGTCTTGTGGTGGAAAGTCATCTTGAGCTTGTTCCTCATTGGAAGAAGTAGGATCATACTTCTTCTCTTGAGAGACAAACTTTGGAGTGGGATATTGACCTTCTTCCCATTCAACACCCTCGGCGTTGAACTTTCGCTCAAAACCAATTCCTTGATTCTTCCTGTCTTCCTTGTTTGCGAACAATTTCCTCAAAGCTCTTGCTTCCGCAAGACTCTTGTAGACACCTTTCTCTATAATCCCTTTCAATAGACTATTTTCTTGCTCAAGTGAAACTTGGCTTGAAACATTGTTAGTGGAATCAAGAGAATTACTAGAAGTAACAACATTTGATTTAACATGATTATTGTTACTACTAGATGAAGAATTTTTCTTATGCTTGTCATGCTTAATTTTGATAGGTGGCAAGAAATTAGACAAGAGAAGTCGTTTGGCAAGATATGAAGAACTCTTCTTTCAAGATCGTCATTGATAGCTTTTAGAAACTCATGTTCTTGCTCTAGATTGAGCTTCTCGAGCGTAGCTTCTCATGAGATCTTAGGAGCTCTCTATGATCTTCTTGAGTTGTTTCATGAGCTAACTTAAGAGTGTTTAGTTCTTTAGTTAGACGCTCAATCTCCTTCATAGCATTGTCATTCGACTCATCTCGACTATAAAGACTACTAGCATGTTCATCATTACTAAGCTCACTAGATTTATCATGTAAAAGCTCATCTTCACCAAGCAAGTCATCCTCATCACTATCAAAGTCAATAAATTCAGGATGTGATACCTTGGGGCCTTTTGCCATGAAGCATCTTCCAATTCCCTCATTTGGTGAATCAAATATGTCATAGGAGTTGGAGTTGGAGGATACGAGAGCAAGACCGCAACACCTTCATCTTGATCAGATTCGGAGTTGGAGTGATAGCTTCTTTCGAGTGATTGTCGAGTCGGAGCCGAAACCCATTCACCAACATGAGCTTGATGTTTTCTTCTTGTGTAGCTCCTTGATGACTTGTCTTTCCTTTCCGAATCCTTGCTTCTCCGAGAGGATCTTCGTTCATAACGATCATCTTTACTCCTTCTCTCCTTTCGAGGCGACTCTTCTCTTGAGCTTCTTCTTCTTGGAGATTCTTCTCTTCTCTTGTGGGGAGTCGAACACTCATTTGAGTAGTGTCCGGGTCTTCCACAATTGTAGCAGTTTCGATCACGACTAGAAGATCTCCTTTCATCATATGATCTAGACTTTGAGCTTCTTTCCTTGCTTCTACTCTTGTAGAATTTGTTGAAGTTCTTCACCATTAGGCTTATCTCTTCATTGGAAACTAGCTTGTCACTTGAGGATGTGGGAGCTTCAATTGCAGCTTTGTAAGCACCACTAGACTTGTTGTGAAGCTCTTCCTTATCTTTAAGTGTCATCTCATGAGCAACAATCCTTCCAATGACTTCGGTAGGCTTGAGATCTTTGTAGTTTGGCATCATTTGGATCAAAGTGCACACGGTGTCATACTTTCCATCCAAAGCTCTGAGAATCTTCTTGATGATGAATCGGTCGGTCATTTCCTCGCTTCCTAAGCCTGCCATCTCATTGGTGATGAGAGCAAGCCTAGAGTACATTTCAGCGACCCCTTCACCTTCCTTCATCTTGAACTTGTCAAGCTGACCTTGAAGAACATCTAGCTTTGATTCCTTCACGGACTCGGTACCTTCGTGCATTTCGACCAAAGTATCCCAAATCTCTTTTGCATTCTCAAGACGGCTGATCTTGTTGAACTCCTCGGGACACAAAGCATTGAAGAGAATGTCACAAGCTTGAGCATTGTTCAGAACATCCGCAACTCATCCGCAGAGCTTCGCGATCCGGAACTTTTCCTTCCTCAAGAACTCACCTTGCAAGCCAACACAAATAATGCCCCATGCGGCGGGGTTATGTCCAAGAATATGCATTTTCATTTTATGCTTCCAACTAGCAAAGTTTGAACCATCAAAGTAAGGACTTCTCTGAAAATTACCTCACTAGACGCCATACTCTCCTAGGTTGTGAAACCAAGCTTATGGAGTCCAATGCAATGGAAACCAATCCAATGGAGACCAAAGCTCTGATACCACTTGTAGGATCGGAAGTATGTCTAGAGGGGGGGTGATTAGACTACTTGACAACTTAAAAATTTTGCCTTTTGATTGGAGTAGTTCTTTAGCAAGTTCACAATGATAACCAAGTCAAGTATCACCCTACACATGCAATTCTAGAGTTGTGGCAGCGGAAAGTAAATTGCATGTATAGTAAATGAGAGGTGGAGAAGAGCAAACGCAATGGAGACACGGAGATTTTTTCTCGTGGTTCCGATAGGTGGTGCTATCGTCAATCCACGTTGATGGAGACTTCAACCCACGGAGGGTAACGGCTGCGCGAGTCCACGGAGGGCTCCACCCACGAAGGGTCCACGAAGAAGCAACCTTGTCTATGCCATCATGGCTTACGCCCACGGAGGACTAGCCTTACTGGGGTAGATCTTCACGAAGTAGGCGATCTCCTTGCCCTTACAAACTCCTTGGTTCAACTCCACATCATGACGGAGGCTCCCAAGCGACACCTAACCAATCTAGGAGGCACCACCCTCCAAAAGGTAATAGATGGGGTTGGTGATGATGAACTCCTTGCTCTTGTGCTTCAAATGATAATCTCCCCAACACTCAACTCTCCTCACTGATTTGGCTGTGGTGGAGGAAGGATTGAGTGGAAAGCAACTTGGAAAGACTAGAAATCAAGTTTCATATGGTGGGAGTGAAGCAACTTGATCTCAACACAAGGGTAGGTAGTTTTCTTCTCGAAAATGTAAGGTAGGAGTGGTAGTTCTTTCGATGGCTCTCTCCACGAATGAAGAGGAGGTGGAGGGTATTTATAGCCTCCACACAAAATCCAACCGTTACACACATTTGAGCAATCTCGGTCGGACCGAAGTTGACAACTCGGTGGGACCGAAAGTTCAAATCTTGTGAGCGTTGGGATTTTCGTGGGACCGAAAATACAATCTCGGTTAGACCGATTCTTCCAAAGTCTAGGGTTTGCCAATCTCGGTGGGACCGACTTTCTCATCTCGGTGACACCGATTTGAGTCTGAAGGTTCTGAAGGTTGGCAACACCAATTTCGAATGACCGAGTTTGGAATCGGAAAATCCGAGATTCTAGGGTTTTGGCTATATGGTGAGGTGGTTCATCTCGGTGTGGTGAGTTTGGAATCGGTGGGACCGAGATTACTTATGAGTTTATGTTGGAATGAAAGATTGCTGATTGTTTGAGAGATAAATCACTAAGCACTTTAGAGCAACCAGATCATCATCATAACCTCATCCCCTTTTAATAGTATTGGCTTTCCTATGGACTCAATGTGATCTTGGATCACTAAACCAAAAATGGAGTCTTGAGCTTTTGCCAATGTTTTCCTTAGCATTTTGAGGGTCCACATCATCAATCATTGCCATTCCCATATCACCGAACTTTCAAATATTCTCAAGAAATGATTAGTTCAATGATATATATGTTGTTATTAATTACCAAAACCACCTGGGGATTAGTTGCACTTTCACACCTTGACGTCCGCAACACACTATGCTGTCGTCCCCCTCCTCTCTCTCCCTCTCCGGCTCTCCTCGCGTGCAGAGCAGGCGCCGCCCGCCGCCCGATCGCTGCCACAGCGAGGACCCGCTTTGCCGCTTCCGCTCCTCTCTTCTCCCCACAGGCGTAGTCCACACCCACAAACACCGGACAAGCCCACGTGAGCCCCGTGGGCTTGCAGCGGCGGCCACGGCCTCGCCAAGCCGCCGCAGTCCCATGTGCACCTCGCCCCCTTTTATTTAAAGCCACCTCGAGCCCCCTCTCTACTCCTTTGGCTCTCTTTCTCTCCCGTACGCTCCCCAGGCCTACCCATTCGTCCCCCCGAGCCCTCCTTGCTCCTCCATGGCCGAAGCCGAGCCACCGGCCTCCTCTCAAATTCCCGCAAATGAAGCCTCCTCCTTCCCTCCTTTCTCCATCAGGAAAACCCCAGGCCACGGAGGAACCTTCCCCCTCTTGTTCCTCTGCTCCGGTACCCCGTAGCGCCGATGCCACCATCACCTCCGGCCTCGTCCGCCGCGACCAACGCCCCGCTCGACCCCGTACTCCTCGGCGATCGTGCCACCCGCGGATGGATGCGTCTTGGCTCCCTGAGTACACCAGTGGGCCGAGCACCGTGGGAGGTGGTCGGGGTCGCCGGCAATCATCGCCGGAGTCGTCGGCCACGCCAGCCGCTCGAGGTTGAAGACGACTGCGGCGGTGTCTTGGCGAACCACGTGCGTCGGCCGAAGTCGGCCGCCCCATGGGGTTTAAGTGAAGACGGATTCTAGCTTATCGCTTCCCATGTGAAGACGCTGGCGCGAGTACGCCTCGACGTGGCCCCAATGCTCAGCGTGGCCGAGCAGCTGGGCCGGCCCAATGCATTGTGGCGCTATGCTGCGCTCGGTGCGCAGTATAGGTATAACCCCTTCCCTTGTCTTTTCCTTTTTCCAGTCAACTTCAAAATTCCATAAACAATTCAAATTAACTCCAAATTTGATGATTCAAATTTCTGGTGACTCTATAAATCATGATCTACCTGTTGGTGCAACATGCACATTTTTCCAGACACATTTTCCTCACAAATATTTATCAAATCTTGTTTTTCCTATTTCTGTGATGAACTTTAGAAAATCACAGAGAGCCCATTTTTGATCCAAATTCCATGATTCAAAATCCTAGATGTCTATAAGTTCAAAACTTAGTTTTTGAACATTTTTACTAATACTTTCTGTATCACCTCAAATAATGGTCTATTTCTTTATATATAGCCAACTTTGCAAACTCATAGGAAAATCATCTCAACTCCAAATCCAGTGAAACCAACTCCTAGATGCTTCTAAAATTATGATTTGTTAAATGGGTGCCTTTGCTCATTTTTCCAAAATATATTTCTGTACACTTCTTACACATCCATAAACCCCTTGATTCCATCATATTGAAATGTTCAGAGATGTCCATTGATCAAATCCTAATGAAACCACTTTGGTCATCCCTCATATGACCAGAGGTATCCTAGAAAAGTCCAACTCATATTTTTAGAGCACTTTTACTTCCTGCCTTGTTGTGTTGCTTATTGTGTTTGTTTCCGACGTTAGTTGACGAAGTAGACGGAGTACTTGGAGAAGGACTAGAAGATCTCAAGACTCTGATGAAACAGGCAAGCAGCCCTTTGACCATGTTTATGAAACCCTTTTTTTATGCATGTCATATAGCACCATATTGTTGTTGCAACAGAAATCATGATGAGGTGGTAACCACTTTGATGGTTTGCCACCGTACTTCCTCGTTGATACTTGCATTGTGCATAACCCTACCTTCTTATGAGGGTTATGACGGTGGGAGTAGATAGGATGCTAAAGTAGATGCTACGCAAAAGGGACGGGAATATGCATGATGAAGGAGACAAAGTGTTTTCAAAAGACTTTTTCAAAAAACCCGTCGGGTGCCACTTATGCCCGAGGGAGATGATGAGATGGGTAACCACTTGATGACGAAGTGGTGTACCGAGGCAAGTGTGTGTTGTTTTCAAAACAGATTGGTTTAAGTTGCGACCGTTATTCCAACCTTATATGCGCAACCACTCTACCCTTATATGGGAAAGGGCATTATTGATTACCTAGACTGATACTAGCTTGGGGCCCGCATTACTAGTGACGGGAGAGTTGTTGGTGCTCTCTCTCGGGACGGGGTCGTGCCAGGTAGGGCGGCCATGACTGTTTTCACAGGGCACCAGATACACCGTTGTGTCCCCTCTCGGATGTTACGATCTCGAGTGAGTCTCGTATGATGTATGTCGTGAGGATACGGAGCAACGAGTGGACTCCTTGTTAGTGTCGTCTAGGGAAAGGTAGTGATCGGGTGCTTACCCCGGGTACTTGAGGTATCGCGGGTCGTGGATGACACGGAAGTTCCCCGGATCTTGTGGGTACAGTGTGCAACCTCTGCAGAGCGTAAAACTATTCGAATAGCCGTGTCCACGGTCAAGGACAGTTGGGTAACCGCTCTTGGGCTACGTCCACTTGTTTACAAACCGTGTGTGTGTGTTGATAAAATGACTTGGGTCAAGTCAAGGGACTTGACATGATTGAGATGGGTTGGTGCCCACTTTATTTATGTTGATATCTGTAAACTGTCCTCATGGTTACTTGAATTCTCTTGATGCATGTCTTACAAGTTGTTGAACATGTCATTGCACTCAAAACTAGCTTTCTACAAAAATTTACCTATATCATGCATTGTTGTATCTTGAACCAAAAACATGGGTTGCTTGCAAGTACATTCAAAGTACTCATTGGCTTGCCACTGGTTATTTTATTGGCCAGGCATGAAAGAACATGATATGATGAAGAATACTTGGCTGATTTAACATGCGAAGCTAGGGCGTTTCCCGGTCGTAATGCCCGTAGGGTTAAGGCGGATGGCATGGGTCCAAGTTATCGATTTAAGATTTCCGCTGCGATGATATACTCAAGACTTGACCATAATGGTCCTACTTGTGTATACGGTATGTATGGATGTAAGCCTCTTGTTATTCACTTACGTGTGTTCGGTGAGCATTGATCTCGGGATCCTTGTACATGTGCATTCGGTGATCACGACTTATGAGTCGGGTCCCCACACCTATAAATAGGACTAGCCACCCCGTGGTAGAGGCATCTGGACCTGACCTAGCAATCGGGATCCTCACCAAGAAACCAATAGATAGAGCGATTGAACTCATCCCAAAGAAATTGTCGCACCAGCCAAGAATGCATCTCGCGAGGCTGTTACGCCTTGTATTGTTCATCATCAAGCCCAAGAGGCAATCCACCATGCCACACACCGGGTAGGGTATTACACCACAATGGTGGCTCAACCAAGATAAATCTTGTGTCTCTTGTCTGTTTGGTTTGGTAGTTTAGGTCTTAGCGAGTCGGCGAGGAGCGAGCCGGTAGAGGGTTGAATCTCCGCGCGCACCCCAGTGTTCGAACCTCAAGGGTCTGCCGGAACCCGAGTACTATCGAGTCTGCTTTGAACTGTTTATGGTTTATGCGTTGAACTGTTATGAAGTGTGGTACTGCTTATCTAAAATATGTTGTTAAGTAGTTGATCCTCTGTTTATACTCTGTTGTGCTTATGATGTGTGGTACATGGTTGTGCCAAAGTGTGCTGGTAACCTCACCAACTAGCCAAAGAGTTTATCACACACCAGGCGTTGCATACAGCCAAACATCATGCCTTGAGCTTTTCCACTAACATGCAGGCAACCAAACACCAGGAAATGTGGTTCAGCCCATGCAGGCAAGAGGGCATGCAAGCAACCAAACAACTTGCAGATAGTGCATTTGAGGCTGCATTTGTATAGCCAGGCTGAGTTGAGAAGGCTATGCAATGCAGCTATTGTAGCCTACGGCAACCAAACAAGCCCTAGATCCCACTGCATAGCGCATGTTGTAGCAGTGTCTTTTTGGTTAGCAAGCCAATTTCTTACGCAAGGGTGTAGGTTCAAGTCCCGTGCCATGTGTTTTTTCTTCGATACACCATTAGCTAAGTTGTGATTGACCAATTTTCAGAAAACACTCTACACATTAATTCAAGTGTGAGCGGTCCAAGATGTTAGATGTGTATAGTCCCTTTGTGTATAACCCCCATTGTATAAGGGGCTTTCTTGCACTTTACCACACATGTATATGTTTGGCCTTTGGCACCCAGTAAAGTTAGTTGCTGATTATCCAACATGGTATAAAATGCTAGGTTAGCCCCTTCCTCCCGCACGATGCAACTCCGTGCACCTCGTACCTAGTCTCCAGTCGTCGCGCTGCAGTCTCCGGTCGTCTTCTCTCCACTCCCTAGCCCGTATCTGCTGCCCCTCTTCCTCCTCTTCATCTACTTTGCCTCGTCCAGCCGCTGCTCTGCCCCGTCAGGCCACCGCAGCTCCGCCCGGGCCGCCCAGCCTCCGCTCGGCTCGGACCTGCCTCTGGCCGTCCCATTCAGTTGGCGCCCCGGTTGGCTGCTCCTTGCCCGGCAACTCGGGTGACCAGGCTGGTTCCCACTGGCCCTGTATGCACAGGCTCCTGCCTGCTCGCTTGTCCAGGCCTAGCGAGCGTGCTGTTCAATTTCTCCCGATCCCGATTGATCTAGATCGGGTCTCCTCCCTCAGTTGACTTCAAAAGAAAAAGAAAAAGAAAGGGAAGCTCCTCATGGCTTCTTCGGCCTATGTCGCTGTTTCTCGGTGCTCGGTGATCTTCGATGGCACCAACTATGCTGAGTTTGTGGGTTTCATGCGCATCCATATGCGCGGGCTTCTTCTGTGGGCTGTTCTCTCAGGTAAGGTCCCTTGTCCACCATGCCATTTTGCTCCAGTGGGCCCTATCCCGCCAGTGCTGCCGGTTCTTGCTGCTGATGCTTCTCAGGCTGACCGAGATGCAGCCAAGGCTCTCGATGATGCTGCGGTTGATGCTTATGATCAACAGGTATCAGCCTATTCAGATGCTTTTTCTGTCTACCATGATGATCTGTCTGCTTACACTTAGTGGTGCAATGATGATGCTCGTGCTGCTGCTGTTCTCACTGCGAGTGTCCTCCCTCAGTTTGCTTCGGAGTTCATGGGACTTGGCACAGTGAAGGAAATATGCCCTAGAGGCAATAATGAAGTTATTATTTATTTCCTCATATCATGATAAATGTTTATTATTCATGCTAGAATTGTATTAACCGGAAACATGATACATGTGTGAATACATAGACAAACATATAGTCACTAGTATGCCTCTTCTTGACTAGCTCATTAATCAAAGATGGTTATGTTTCCTAACCATAGACATGTGTTGTCATTTGATTAATGGGATCACATCATTAGGAGAATGATGTGATTGACATGACCCATCCCGTTAGCTTAGCACATGATCGTTTAGTATTCTCGCTATTGCTTTCTTCATGACTTATACATGTTCCTGTAACTATGAGAATTATGCAACTCCCGTTTACCGGAGGAACACTTTGGGTACTACCAAACGTCACAACGTAACTGGGTGATTATAAAGGAGTACTACAGGTGTCTCCGAAGGTACATGTTGGGTTGGCGTATTTCGAGATTAGGTTTTTTCACTCCGATTGCCGGAGAGGTATCTCTGGGCCCTCTCGGTAATACTCATCACTTAAGCCTTGCAAGCATTATAACTAATGAGTTAGTTATGAGATGACGTATTACAAAACGAGTAAAGAGACTTGCCAGTAACGAGATTGAACTAGGTATTGGATACCGACGATCAAATCTCGGGCAAGTAACATACCGATGACAAAGGGAACAACGTATGTTGTTATGCGGATTGACCGATAAAGATCTTCGTAGAATATGTAGGAACCAATATGGGCACCCAGGTCCCGCTATTGGTTATTGACCGAGAATGGTTTTAGGTCATGTCTACATAGTTCTCGAACCCGTAGGGTCCGCATGCTTAACGTTTCGATGACATTTTATTATGAGTTTATAAGTTTTGATGTACCGAAGTTTGTTCACAGTCCCGGATGTGATCACAGACATGACGAGGAGTCTCGGAATGGTCGAGACATAAAGATTGATATATTGGAAGCCTATGTTTGGACATCGGAATAGTTCCGGGTGAAATCGGCATTTTACCGAGTACCGGAGGTTACTGAACCCCGGGGTTAATGGGCCTACATGGGCCAAGAGGGAGAAGAGGAAGGAGCCAGGAGGGGCCGCGCCTCCCCTCCTAGTCCGAAAGGACAAGGGAAGAGGCGGCGCCCCTTTCCTTCCCTCTTCCTCCTCTTTCCCCCCTTCTCCTATTCCAACTAGGAAAGAAGGGAGTCCTACTCCCGGTGGGAGTAGGACTCCCCCCTTGGCGCGCGCTCTAGGCCGGCCGCCTCCTCCCCCCTGGATCCTTTATATACGGGGGCGGGGGGCACCCCATAGACACAAGTTGATCTACGGATCGTTCCTTAGCCGTGTGCGGTGCCCCCTTCCACCATATTCCACCTCGGTCATATCGTCGTGGAGTTTAGGCGAAGCCCTGCGCCGGTAGAACATCATCATCGTCACCACGCCGTCGTGCTGACGGAACTCATCTCCGGAACCTTTGCTGGATCGGAGGGCCGGAGATCGTCATCGAGCTGAACGTGTGCTGACTCGGAGGCCCCGTACGTTCGGTGCTTGGATCGGTCGGATCGTGAAGACGTACGACTACATCAACCGCGTTTTGCTAACGCTTCCGCTTACGGTCTACAAGGGTACGTGGACGAACACTCTCCCCTCTCATTGCTATATCATCAGCATGATCTTGCGTGTGCATAGGAAATTTTTTGAAATTACTACGTTCCCCAACACACAGTTGCAGCGATGTGATCTTATCTCTGTCAGCGCTATCAACCCTCTAGTCATGCTCTCTACCTATCTGTGGCGTGTCAGGAGCACGCACTCCAGCACGGTGATTCCTCTGTTAATGAGTTCTATTCTCAGTACTCTACCATCTAGTACCAGCTTGACTCCCTTGGGACAGTTGTTTGTGGGATTTGTCGTTGCTGTCAGACTACGCGGTCCGATTTGGAGTTTCAGAGGGTCCATGAGTTCTTATCTCATCTCCATTCTGAGTTTGAGCCTCGACGTGCTCACCTGCTTGCCGTGGTCGTGTTCCTATCTCAGAGGTGCTTGCCGATCTTCGTGCTGAGGAGGCCCGCCTTTGCTCTGCTGGTTTGCTTGCGGTTCCGTCAGTGTTGGCTGCCCGAGTTCCTGTGTCGTCTGCTCGTCTCACCGCTCCATCGCTCCTGCCTACTCCTTCAGGGGGGTGGGTCGCCCTCCTTATGTTGAGAAGGGCACGTCGCACCGTGACACCTTCTGTGGTTACTTCTCCTGGACTGGTCACCCTGAGTCTGACTGTGCCAGAAGAAGCGAGATCAGAGGCGCTTCTCTTCGAGTGGGACTCCTGCGTCTTCCTCGCCTTCCAGTGGGAATCCGTCGCTCACTGACCAGGATATTGTATGGCTCAAGCGTCTACTTGCTTCCTCTGGCTCCTCGTCAATTGGTTCTGTTGCCGCTGTGCTTTCATCCACCACTTCACCACCGTCGGCATCTACACAGTCAGGTACATCTTCGTGGATTCTGGATTTTGGGGCTTCCTTTCATATGTCTTCTGATTCTTCCGCACTGTCTTCTCTTTGACCTCTTATTTTGCCCATTAATGTTCTCATTGCTGATGGCACACCTCTTCCTATTGCTAGTCGTGGTATTCTTTCCACTCCATCCTTTTCACATGTTCCTCGCCTTACCATGAATCTTTTTTCCACTGCCCAACTTACTGATTATGGTTGTCGTGTCATTCTTGATACCGACTCTTGGTCTATTCAGGATCATCGCACCAAGGTTTTGGTTGGTGCTCGCCCCCGGCGCCGTGAGTCAGAAGGCCTTTGGGAGGTTCACTGGCTTTGTGTTCCTTCCGCTACCACCACTTCTGCCAGCTCTCATGCTCTTGCTGCCTCCTCGTTTGCGTCCTTCCAGCTGTGGCATCATCGCCTTGGTCACATCTGTGGCTCTCACTTGTCATCATTAGTGCGTCAGGGCCTCTTAGGGTCTGTATCTGGAGATGTTTCTTTACATTGTAATGGTTGTAGACTTGGCAAACAGACCCAGTTACCTTATCCTATCAGCGAGTCAGTATCTCAGCGTCCTTTTGACTTAGTTCATTCGGATGCCTGGGGTCCTACTCCCTTTGATTCGAAAGGTGGTCATCGCTACTATGTTTTGTTTATTGATGATTTCTCTCGCTACACTTGGCTCTGCTTCATGAAATCTCGTAGAAAGGTTCTCTCTATATACAAACGATTTGTTGCCATGGTTCACACCCAGTTTTCCACACCTATTCGTACTTTTCATGCTGACTCCGCTGGAGAGTATATCTCCCAACTGTTGCGTAGTTTTCTCGCAGAATAGGGTACTCTTGCCCAGTTCTCATGTCCTGGTGCTCATGCTCAGAATGGCGTTGCGGAACGTAAGCATCGTCATCTGCTTGAGACGGCTCGTGCGCTGATGATTGCCACTTCCCTTCCACCCCACTTTTGGGTTGGGGCTGTTTCTACATCCACCTACCTCATCAACATCCAGCCATCCACTGCACTGCAGGGTGGCATTCCTATGGAGTGTCCCACTGGTCATTCTCCCGACTACTCTGCTCTTCGTATGTTTGGATGTGTGTTCTTTGTCCTTCTTGCCCCGCGAGAAGGCACCAGGATGACTGCTCAGTCGGTTGAGTGTGTTTTCCTTGGCTATAGTGATGAGCACAAGGGCTATCATTGTTGGGATCCTATTGGTCGTCGCTTGCGCATCTCGCATGATGTGACTTTTGATGAGTCTCGCTCTTACCAACCACGTCCTTCTTCCTCGAGCTTCTCTGTGGACGTTATTTCTTTTCTTCTCCTTCTTGATACACTCTACTATGTGTCTCCTGCTTCACCTCTTCCTCCAACACCTCTCATTCATTCTCCTTCACCACTGACACCATCTCGTCCTCCACCTCTCCACCATCATCTCCAGTTTGTCGCCCTCTCTCGCCTTTCCCTCTCCACTATACTCGCTGCCCTTGTACTGAGGATGCTTCTCCTGATGCGCCTTTCTCCTCTGGTGCGCCTCCCTTCATGCCTCCCCCGGTTCATAAACTGCATGCTCGGCCTCTCCCCCCGCCTGATCGTTATTCTCCTGATCGGTACGGTCTCTCTGTTATTGCTGAGCCCACTTCCTATCAGACTGTCATGACTCCGTGAAAGTGCAACTATCCCTAGGTGGTTTTGGTAATTCCTAACAACATATAGCTCATTGAGCTAACATCATTCCAAGATGAATAGTTCAGGAAAAGCTCAATGAATGGCATGGCATGGATGAGAAAAGTGGATCCCTCAAAATGCTAAGGATGAAAGGATTGGCTCTAGCTCAAAAGCTCAAGACTCTACATTTTATATTTTAGTGATCCAAGATCACATTGAGTCTATAGGAAAAGCCAATACTATCAAGGAGGGATGAGGTGTTGCTTAATGAGTTTCTTGCTCCATAGTGCTTAGTGATATGCTCCAAAACCCTCAACTACTTTCTCATATCCACATATGACCTAAACCAAAAGTCAAACTCGGCCCTACCGATTCTTCCTACCCGGCGCCACCGAGTTCAGATGTCATAGCCACTGCCACAAACCCTAGGCAAATCGGTCTCACCGATAGGGATCTCAGTCTCACCGAGATGGGGTTGTAATCTCTCTGTTTCCCTTCGTAATATTTCGGTACCACCGAGATGAGCGATCGGTCCCACCGAGATTGCAATGTAAACTCCCTGTTTCCTTTTCGTAACATTTTGGTCCCACTGAGATGAGCGAATCGGTCCCACCGAGTTTACCTAACCAACTCTCTGGTTAGCTTATTACCAAAATCGGTCTCACCAAGTTTGTGTAATCGGTCTCACCGATATTGTGTTATGCCCTAACCCTAACCATATCTATCCTACCGAGTTGCATGTCGGTCCCACCGAAAATCCTAACGTTCACTAGATTTGCTGAATCGGTCCGACCGAGTTTATCAATTCGGTCCCACCGAGTTTGGCAAGTTGTGTGTAACGGTTAGATTTTGTGTGGAGGCTATATATATACCCCTCACCTCCTCTTCATTCGTGGAGAGAGCCATCAGAACAAACCTACACTTCCAGCTTGCTGTTTCTGAGAAGGAACCACCTACTCATGTGTTGAGGCCAAGATATTCCATACCTACCATATGAATCTTGATCTCTAGCCTTCCCCAAGTTGCTTTCCACTCAAACCTTCTTTCCACCAAATCCAAATCCTATGAGAGAGAGTTGAGTGTTGGGGAGACTATCATTTGAAGCACAAGAGCAAGGAGTTCATCATCAACACACCATTTGTTACTTCTTGGAGAGTGGTGTATCCTAGATTGGCTAGGTGTCACTTGGGAGCCTCCGACAAGATTGTGGAGTTGAACCAAGGAGTTTGTAGGGGCAAGTAGATCGCCTACTTCGTGAAGATCTACCGCTAGTGAGGCAAGTCCTTCGTGGGTGACGACCATGGTGGGATAGACAAGGTTTCTTCTTCGTGGACCCTTCATGGGTGGAGCTCTCCGTGGGCTCGCGCAACCGTTAACCTTTGTGGGTTGAAGTCTCCATCAACGTGGATGTACGATAGCACCACCTATCGGAACCACGGCTCAAAAATCACCGTGTCTCCAAATTGCGTTTGAATTCTCCAAACCCTTCCCATTACATTCTTGCAAGTTGCATGCTTTACTTTCCGCTGCTCATATAGTCTTTGCATGCTTGCTTGAATTGTGTTAAGATTGCTTGACTTGTGCTAAGATAGCTAAAATCTGCCAAAGACTAAAATTGGGAAAAAGATAAGTTTTTATTTGGTCAAGTAGTCTAATCACCCCCCCCTCTAGACATACTTTCGATCCTACAAGTGGTATCAGAGCTTTGGTCTCCATTTGCTTTGATTTCCATAGCTTTTGGTGGTCATAGCCTTGGTTTCACAACCTAGGAGAGTATGTCGTCTAGTGAGGGAAATTATCATCGTAGAGGTCCTTACTTTGATGGTACTAATTTTGCTAGTTGGAAGCATAAGTTGAAAATGCATATTCTTGGACATAACCCCGCCGTTTGGGCTATTGTATGTATTGGCTTGCAAGGTGAATTCTTTGATGGGAGAGAACCAAACCGTGAAGCTAGTGCGGAAGAGTTGAAGATGCTGCAATACAACGCTCAAGCTTGTGATATCCTCTTCAATGGACTGTGCCCCGAAGAATTCAACAAAATCAGCCGTCTTGAGAATGCAAAGGAAATTTGGGACACTTTGATTGATATGCACGAAGGTACCGACTCCGTCAAGGAATCCAAGTTGGATGTGCTCCAAAGTCAACTTGACAAGTTCAAAATGAAGGATGGTGAAGGTGTCGCTGAAATGTACTCTAGGCTTGCTCTTATCACAAATGAGATTGCCGGCTTAGGAAGTGAAGAGATGACCGACAAATTCATCATCAAGAAGATCCTAAGAGCTTTGGACGGAAAATATGATACCTTGTGCACATTGATCCAAATGATGCCCAATTACAAAGATCTCAAGCCAACGGAAGTCATTGGAAGAATTGTTGCTCATGAGATGTCACTCAAGGATAAGGAGGAACTTCACAACAAGTCAAGTGGTGCTTACAAGGCCTCATGTGAAGCCCCCACATCATCAAGTGAGAAACAAACCTTCAATGAAGAATTGAGCTTAATGGTGAAGAACTTCAACAAGTTCTACAAGAGTAGAAGCAAAGAAAGAAGCTCCAAGTCAAGGTCCTACAATGACAAAAGATCTTCTACTCGAGAGCGCAATTGCTACAATTGTGGGAGACCCGGACACTATTCCAATGAGTGTACGGCACCCCACAAAAGAAGAGAAGAATCACCCAAGAGAAGTAGAAGAGAAGAATCACCACCAAGAGAGAGGAGGAGTAGAGATGATCGTTATGAACGAAGAACATTCCGGAGAAGCAAGGATTCGGAAAGGAAGGACAAGTCATCGAGGAGCTACACAAAACGAAGACATCAAGCTCATGTTGGTGAATGGGTGTCCGGCTCCGACTCC
This sequence comes from Aegilops speltoides, assembly GCA_021437245.1. Taxonomy (NCBI): domain Eukaryota; kingdom Viridiplantae; phylum Streptophyta; class Magnoliopsida; order Poales; family Poaceae; genus Aegilops; species Aegilops speltoides. Next base: position 301,703,813 of record CM038142.1, on the reverse strand, counting down.
GACAATCACTCCGAGAGAAGCTATCACTCCGACTCCGAATATACTCAAGATGAAGGTGTTGCCGGTCTAGCACTTGTGTCAACCAACTCCTATGACATATTTGATTCACCAAATGAAGGACTTGGAAGATGCTTCATGGCTAAAGGCCCAAAGGTAACACATCCCGAGTATGTAGATTTCAATAGTGATGAAGATGACTTGCTAGGTTATGATGATTTACTTGTTGACAACTCTAGTGATGAATACTATGATGAAACATCAATTAATCATGCTAAAACGAATGACAATGATAAGGAGAAGATTGAGCTTCTAACTAAAGAACTAAACACTCTTAAGTTAGCTCATGAAACTATCTTAGAAGATCATCAAGAACTTTTAAGGACTCATGAGAAGTTACGCTTTGAAAAGCTCAACCTTGAGCAAGAGCATGAGTTCTTAAAGGCAATCAATGATGATCTCCGTAAGAAAAGTTCTTCTTACATTGCCAAGCGTTTACTCTTATCCACTTACATGCCTCAAGTCAAGTCCATTAACAAGAACAAGAAGGATTCTTCCTCTAGTAGTAACAATAATCATGCTAAATCAAATATTGTTGCTTCTAGTAGTTCTCTTGATTCCACTAATGATTCTCTTAGCCAAGTTACACTTGAGCAAGAAAACAGCTTATTGAAGGGAATTATAGAGAAAGGTGTTTACAAGATCCTTGTCGGGAGTAAGCAATTTGAGGAAATTGTGCGCAAGCAAGGAAGGCACCGGAAGAACCAAGGTGTTGGTTTTGAATGAAAGTTCAATGCCAATGGAGTTGAGTGGGAAGAAGATCAATGCCCCAAGACGAAGTTTGTTCCTCAACAAGAGAAGTATGATCCTACTTCCTTCAAGGGGACACAAGCTCAAGATGATCTTCCACCACAAGACCACAAGCTTCAAGAGGAGATTGATGCATTTGAAGAAGCTCCTAAGGCCTTGGTCAAGTGGGTTCCCAAGACTACATCAAGCTCTACTTCATCAAGTACAACTACAACTCTAAGGATTCCCATCAAGATGATGTGGATCCCGAAGAAGAAGAACTAGAGAGCTCTTGAGGGTGACTCCGCCAACATATTTCACTCATATCTTTTTGGCAACTACAAGTGCAATCAACTTCCACATCTTGCACTAGTTCAAGGAGTCACAAACCCTCTTGTTGGTAAGACAAGGGACAAGGTAACCTAATGCTTTCATAGACATCATCTTGTGTGTGCATCACTCTATGTCTATGGATATCCTTGTTTGTTCCTTGTGGGACTAACCCGTGTAGGTATTGAAAGTGCAACTCACTCCAAGGGATTGCTCCAAATGATCTACATCAACATTGAGCATCCACATCTTCAACACCTACATGAAGTCATCATCGACAAAACCCAAGGTTAGTTTATCCCTCTAAGGGGGGATCTCACATCTAGGGGGAGCTTAACTCTAAGAATTGAGTCAAAGCAACTTTAATGGTGTGAACATATCAATGCATTATGTAAAAGTGGTAACCCCACTTGAGCTTAAACGATGAGTATGACCTATGATCAAATGTTCTCATTTGACTCCTAAGTCAATATACTCATACATAGATGACCTAGTCATCGCCAATTGCTTGATAGATGCTAGAATTGGTTGTGCATGCTTTGCCACATATTTCATTTGCCATTTTATTGTGTGAGCATGTTGGTTGCATATTTTACTCATTCGAGGACATCCACTTGTTGCTTTGATTGATTGGTTTCTTTTTCTTTTGCCAAGTGGATGGACAAGAATGCCTAAGAACCTTCTCTAGCTATCTATGCTTTTTCTCGTCTCAAACTCTATTCATGCTACATCACAAAATTTGATTAAGTCAGATTCGAACCACTCTGTGTGAGGAGCACTCGGAGTTCCCGATTCGTCATAGACTTAAACTTCCAAAACTTCTTTGTGCATTTCGGTCTGACCGATTCCTCCATTTCGGTCATACCGAGATCACTAAGTCGATCTAGGTTTTCAATCTCGGTGCAACCGATTTGAACTTTTCGGTCACACCGAGTTGCTGTAACTGTATACAGTTATGCATCTCGGTGCCACCGAGTTGTTCCACTCGGTCACACCGACAGGGTCGGGCTATATATACTCACGGGCAAAAATTTGGAAACTTTCTCCAAACCCCTTCGCCCGCGCATAGCTCGCTCTGCCTCTAGGGTCTCCAGATCGTCTCCTTGTCACCAACCGCCTCATGTCGCTGGTCTCCGCCGTCGTCAACGGAATTCACCCCCGCCGTTGCCGCCGTAGCGAGTTCATCGCCAAGCTAGGGACTGGACTCGATCACAGTGCTATCCCCGTCCGATTCCTAGCACATTGTGTTCATTATGATTCTTGCCACGTTTGAAACGATTCTATCCAGTCAAAACAATCCTTAGATTAGAAGTGAATTGAAAATTTAGGTTTAGGTTTCCGCCGAAACCATCTCGGACCCACCGGGTTGCAGAACTCGGTTCCACCGATTTGGCGAATGCCATTGCACAAGTGATTCTCGGTCTGACCGAGAATTGAAAATCGGTGCGACCGAGTTCAGGACTTTGATAAACCCTAGCAGTCTCGATGCCACCGAACTGTGACTCGGTCTGACCGAGTTCACTAGTTTAGGTTCCAAAAGCTGCTTTGGTATCACCGAGTTTGCAAATCGGCTGATCCAAAATGCTTTCTGTGGAAAACTAAAACTAAGTTTTTGAGTCATTCTTTTGCAAAACCTCTCAGATTTTGTGATGCTCATCCACTCTATCTCATCTACATCTATTCACGTGGTCAGCAGTCAGTGTTTGCAACATGTCTGATCAAAGTGACAGCCAGAACAGGGAAGAGGAGCAGGTTCAGATGAGTGAGGGCACTAGTCCCTCTAGTACCTCGGATGAGGCGGTAGGAGCACCCCAAGCAATCTGCCTAAAGCTGCCACGGGGCGAAGAAGAAAACCTCGAAATCGAGGATGAAGACTATGTGGCAGTAGAGGATGAGGCCACTTCCAAGAAGAAGGTGGTCAAGAAAGAATATGGGACAGCTGCAACCACTAAGCCAGTTGTGCAGAAAAAGGCACCTGCAAGAAGGGTACCCACTTCCAAACCCAGGAAGGTTTCCACTGGAGAAACCATGAAGTTTACTATTGAGTCAGAAGATGAGGCTGCTGGTCAAGACAAAAAGAAGAAGAGAGTCAGAACCACCACTGCCAAAGTTCTTGGCAATCCCTCTATGAGGAGAGACTCTAAGGAAGAGGAAGAAGACGTTGCTGCACCAGCACCCAAGGCTCAGAAGTTTATGGGTGATGCTATAAGATCAGGGGCTGCATCATCAAAGCCCAAAGAAGCACCCAAAGCTGCCTCCAAGCCCAAGATTGCACCAAAGAGGAGTACTAGAAACACACCTGCTGCAGAGAAGAACAAGGCCCCGGTGCCTGAAACTGTTGCTGAGGAAGAAGAAAATGAAGAGCATGTGTTGAGAAAGCTGAAGCCAAAGATTCCAGACCACAATGATGCTCATCCTGTGGCTGAGAACATGAAGCTGAGAAAGGATGCATGACTCAGACAGTGGAGGTTGTCTGATCCCTATGCTATCAGGAGAAGGACTGCTGTTGACTACAGGTTCCACACTAAGGAACAGCGGGATTTCTATGAGACAGTGTTGTTGGACAAGAAGCCTATAGTTTGTGACATGAGCTGGGTCGACTGGACCTACATGAAAGAGAATGAGGAACACTATCCTGGAGTGCAAGACAGTTTCATTGCTTGTGGAGTTGCAGACTTTGTTGGGCAGAAGCTCACAAAGTGGAATGATGAGCTCATTATGCAATTCTACTCCACAGCACACTTCTACCCAGATGGCAGGATAGTGTGGATGTCTGAAGGTACAAGGTACCAATCAACTATGGAGGAATGGGCAAATCTGATCAATGCACCCAAGGAGCAGGAAGATGACTTGGATGTCTATGTCAAGAAGAAGATGGATCACAATTCCATGGCTCATATGTACAAGGACATCCCAGATGCTGCAGTTGAGACACATAAATTTGGATCTGTACATTATCGTCTGTCAGGACTCCCAACGATCAACTGGATCCTCAGGCATACTCTATTGCCCAAGTTAGGTGACCACAACATGATAAGAGGCCATGCTATAAACTTGCTACACTTGTTTGATGTGCCACAGAAATTCAAGGTCATGAGCCTCATTGTTGAGACTATCAAGAGGACAGCAGCAGACCAGAAGAGAAGTTGTGGGTATGCCCCACAGATTTAGGAGCTGATTAACTCCAAGATGGGCATAGGCACATACTTGCTGGACAAGGACATTTTGCTATCTATCCAGAATTTGAGGACAACCAAGTGGTTATGGATGAAGATGAACCATCTTCTGTGCATGCTCAAGCCAAGAAGGAGAAGGCAAGGACAGAGAAGGCTACCAAGATGCCAACAATGGAAGAGGCATCTCAGTACTTTCTAAAAGGCAAACAGGATCAACTAGGCTACTTGATTGCATCCACTCTGAGGATTGAGAAGGGGCTAGCCACCTAGACTCAAAACCAGGAGAGCCTGGAGAGGATCATGGAGCAGAAGTTCTACAATTTAGATGTGAAGGTGACTGGGATCCAATCTGTTGTTGAGCAGCTTTAGGATGACATGGAGGAGAGGAAGGGCAAGACAACCACAGATGCATTTGCCAGAGTGCCTAGAGCTCAGAGATCAGCTGCAATGCCAGTGACAGACACCAGAGCCACTTCATCTGCACCAGCTACAGCTCCTACAACTCCAGTGCAACCAGCTTCAGCACCCACACCTCCAGCTCCATCTACATCAACTGATGCTTTCGTCCTTGGGGTTCTATCTACACCACCACCTGAAGATCAAGCCTGAGAGTCGATCTAGTACTATGCATTTTCTATGAACATTTTGGTAACTTGTTGCCAAAGGGGGAGAAAAATGTATAGGTCATAGGCTTCGAGAGAGAGTGTTGCTTTTTGTTCTCTCTTGGTTTGGTGGTTAATCTTTATTTGCTTGTTTGAGATACTCATGTCTGTGTGATAATTGATGATCATGTGTTTGATCATATGCTACATTTAATCATATGCTACATTTATGCTTGTTGGATGACATTATCTCGTTTATCTCTATATGATCATTCACTTTGCTTGGTGATGAGTGCTTGTATTCAATTATTATCATTTTGAGCGCTCCACCAAGATGTATGTGACATGGAAAGTTACCCATGAGCCTAACTCCTTGTGCATTTGCAGTCCAAAGCAAATCTTAATCTATGCACAAATTTAGGGGGAGCTCTTGCTTATCACATACTTCTCAAAGCGACTATGTTTTTCAATCTTATTATCATTTGTCGAAGCTTTGATCTATATGTTGTCATCAATTACCAAAAAGGGGGAGATTGAAAGTGCAACTATCCGTAGGTGGTTTTGGTAATTCCTAACAACATATAGCTCATTGAGCTAACATCATTCCAAGATGAATATTTCAGGAAAAGCTCAATGAATGGCATGGCATGGATGAGAAAAGTGGATCCCTCAAAATTCGAAGGATGAAAGGATTGGCTCTAGCTCAAAAGCTCAAGACTATACATTTTATATTTTAGTGATCCAAGATCACATTGAGTCTATAGGAAAAGCCAATACTATCAAGGAGGGATGAGGTGTTGCTTAATGAGTTTCTTGCTCCACAGTGCTTAGTGATATGCTCCAAAACCCTCAACTACTTTCTCATATCCACATATGACCTAAACCAAAAGTCAAACTCGCCCCTACCGATTCTTCCTACCCGCGCCACCGAGTTCGGATGTCATAGCCACTTGCCACAAACCCTAGGCAAATCGGTCTCACCGATAGGGATCTCAGTCTCACCGAGATGGGGTTGTAATCTCTCTGTTTCCCTTCGTAATATTTCGGTACCACCGAGATGAGCGATCGGTCCCACCGAGATTGCAATGTAAACTCCCTGTTTCCTTTTCGTAACATTTTGGTCCCACCGAGATGAGCGAATCGGTCCCACCGAGTTTACCTGACCAACTCTCTGGTTAGCTTATTACCAAAATCGGTCTCACCAAGTTTGTGTAATCGGTCTCACCGATATTATGTTATGCCCTAACCCTAACCATATCTGTCCTACCGAGTTGCATGTCGGTCCCACCGAAAATCCTAACGTTCACTAGATTTGCTGAATCGGTCCGACCGAGTTTATCAATTCGGTCCCATCGAGTTTGGCAAGTTGTGTGTAACGGTTAGATTTTGTGTGGAGGCTATATATATACCCTCCACCTCCTCTTCATTCGTGGAGAGAGCCATCAGAACAAACCTACACTTCCAACTTGCTGTTTCTGAGAAGGAACCACCTACTCATGTGTTGAGGCCAAGATATTCCATACCTACCATATGAATCTTGATCTCTAGCCTTCCCCAAGTTGCTTTCCACTCAAACCTTCTTTCCACCAAATCCAAATCCTGTGAGAGGGAGTTGAGTGTTGGGGAGACTATCATTTGAAGCACAAGAGCAAGGAGTTCATCATCAACACACCATTTGTTACTTCTTGGAGAGTGGTGTCTCCTAGATTGGCTAGGTGTCACTTGGGAGCCTCCGACAAGATTGTGGAGTTGAACCAAGGAGTTTGTAAGGGCAAGTAGATCGCCTACTTCGTGAAGATCTACCGCTAGTGAGGCAAGTCCTTCGTGGGCGACGGCCATGGTGGGATAGACAAGGTTGCTTCTTCGTGGACCCTTCATGGGTGGAGCCCTCCGTGGACTCGTGCAACCGTTACCCTTCATGGGTTGAAGTCTCCATCAACGTGGATGTACGATAGCACCACCTATCGGAACCACGGCTCAAAAATCACCGTGTCTTCAAATTGCGTTTGAATTCTCCAAACCCTTCCCTTTACATTCTTGCAAGTTGCATGCTTTACTTTCCGCAGCTCATATACTCTTTGCATGCTTGCTTGAATTGTGTTAAGATTGCTTGACTTGTGCTAAGATAGCTAAAATCTGCCAAAGACTAAAATTGGGAAAAAGATAAGTTTTTATTTGGTCAAGTAGTCTAATCACCCCCCCTCCCTCTAGACATACTTTTGATCCTATACTCAGCCTGAATGGCAGCTTGCGATGGCCGAAAAGCTTGATGTCCTTGAGCGCTCTGGCACATGGGATCTTGTTTCCCTTCCTTCCGGTGTTCATCCCATCACCCGCAAGTGGGTCTACAAGATTAAGACTCACTCCGATGGTTCTCTTGAGCGCTATAAAGCTTGGCTTGTGGCCCGTGGTTTTCAGCAGGAGCAGGGACGCGATTATGATGAGACATTCGCTCCTGTGGCCCACATGACCACTGTCCGCACACTCCTTGTTGTGGCTTCTGTTTGTCATTGGTCTATCTCTCAACTTGATTTCCAGAATGCCTTTCTCAATGGCGAGTTGCGTGAGGAGGTTTATATGCAGCCACCACCAGGGTACTATGCCCCTAATGGTATGGTCTGTAGACTTCGTCGCTCCCTCTATGGTCTTAAATAGGCCCCTCGTGCCTGGTTCGAGCTTTTCGCCTTTGTGGTGACTGATGCTGGTTTCTTGCCCAGTGTTCATGATCCCGCGTTGTTTGTTCACATGCCTCCTTGTGGTCGGACTCTCCTTCTTCTCTATGTTGATGACATGATCATCACTGGTGACGATTCTGACTACATTGCCTTTTTAAGGCTCGCCTTCACGACCAGTTCCTCATGTATGATCTTGGTCCACTTCGCTATTTTCTTGGGATTGAGATCTCCTCGACCCCTGATGGCTTCTACATCTCCCAGGAAATATATATTCAGGATCTTCTTGCCCAAGCCGCTCTGAGTGATGAGCGCACTGTTGTGACTCCTATGGAGCTCAACGTTCAGCTACGTGCCTCTGATGGTGACCCTCTTCCTAATCCCACTCGCTATCGTCACCTCGTTGGCAGCCTTGTCTATCTTGTTGTTATGCGTCCTGACATCTCCTATTATGTTCACATTCTGAGTCAGTTTGTTTCAGCCCCCACCTCTGTCCACTATAGTCATCTCCTCCGTGTTCTACGATATCTTCGTGGCACGATCTCTCATCTTTTTTCTTTCCCCACTCTAGTTCTCTCGAGCTCCAGGCCTACTCCGATGCTACCTGGGCTAATGATCCCTCAGATCGACGCTTGCTGTCTGCTTACTGTGTCTTTCTTGGTGGCTCTCTTATTGCCTGGAAGACAAAGAAATAGAGTGCAGTTTCTCGCTCGAGCACCGAGGTTGAGTTGCGAGCAATGGCTATGTTGACGGCTGAGGTGATATGGTTATGATGGTTACTTGAGGATTTTGGTGTGGCTGCTACTACTTCGACTCCCTTACTGTCTGACAGTACAGGTGCTATCAGTATTGCGCGTGACCCGGTGAAGCATGAGCTCACCAAGCACATCGGTGTGGATGCCCACTTTGTGCGTGCTGCTGTGCAGGATCAGACTCTTGCTCTTCACTATGTGCCCTATGAGTTACAGTTGGTGGACTTCTTCACGAAGGCACAAACTCGAGCGCAGCATAGTTTTCTTCTCTCCAAACTCAGTGTTGTTGATCCACCATGAGTTTAAGGGGGGTGTCAGGTGTGTATAGTCCCTTTCTGTATAACCCCCATTGTATAAGAGGCTTTCTTGCATTCTACCACACATGTATATGTTTGGCCTTTGGCCCTCAGTAAAGCTAGTTGCTGATTATCCAACACAAGATACGCTGATGTGGCAGCCACATGGCTGGTTCCCCCCCCCACCCCCCCCAAAAAAAACCGGTTTTGACCCTATATAGTAATAAACTTGTTTATGGACTAAATTGATCACTTTTTAAGTTGTTGGTCTGAAGCGTGCATCTAGTTTGAGTTAATGGAGTAATGGCACATTTCACTTGCATTTTTGAAAGGAGCCTACTTAGCCCCATTCCCTCCACAGGACCCAACAGACGACATGGTCAAAATCGAAAGACCAAAATCCAAATGAGTAGCCTCAATTGATCGTGAGGCTTTTAAAATTAGGGATGTAGAGAATGATTTGGTGCATCGATGATTGATTGATCGTGCACTAGGCACATATATATAGGTACAAGGGGTGCGACCGGTATCTTGTCTCCCAAGAAATACGTACATACGAGAGGAGAGAGATACTACAGTCTCGCATACGTAACCTGACCTATGTACATGTATATATGTTCAACACCGCAGTCAAAGCGTTGCGGTGACGCAAAGATCGGACCAAACCCTCGAAAGTCGAGGTAGGTAGCCCTTCGTCATCACATCAATGAATCGCTGATCGGTGGGCACATGTAGAACACGGACACGACCAAGTGCGCGACGTGCTCCCGGACGAAGTGGATGTCGAGCTCGATGTGCTTCGTCCGTCGGTGATGGATGGGGTTGGCAGCGAGGTACACCGCGGAGACGTTGTCACAGTAGACAAGCGTCGCCTTGGTGACCTCACATAGCAACTCCTGGAGTAGCTGTCGTAGCCAGGAACACTCCGCGACGGCGTTGGCCACGGCCTGATACTCGGCCTCGGCGCTCGATCGTGAGACCGTGGGTTGTCGATTAGACGACCATGAAATCAGAGAGGGCCCGAGGTAGACGCAGTAGCCGGAGGTGGAGCGTCGAGTAGGCGACAAGGCTGGTGTCTGGCGAGGCCGTCAGGGTGAGACCCATGGCTGTGGTGCCACGTATGTACCGAAGTATACGTTTCACGAGAGCCCAATGGGTGTCACGAGGAGCGTGCATGTGAAGGCACACCGCTGACAGCGTCTCGAATGTCCGGACACGTCGGTGTAAGGTATCAAGCGCACCGACGATGGAGCGGTAGAAGGGAGCGTCGGACGCCGGAGAGCCCTCAACGGCAGACACCTTAGCCTTCGTATCGATAGGCGTGGAAGCAGGCTTGCAATTAAGCATGCCCGCTCGCTCGAAGCTCAGAGGCGTGCCTGCTGGTGCAGGAAGAAGCCAAGAGTCTGGCGCACTACCTCGATGCCGAGGAAGTAGTGGAGAGCCCCAAGTCCTTGAGAGAGAACTTCGGTGCCGAGGCGAGCCGTGATCTGCCGAAGAAGCGCCGGCGAGGACGCAGCCAAGATGATGTCGCGACGACAGAGGAGGTACGCGGTGGCGTGGCCTCGTGGTAGACAAACAGGAGGCATCGACCGTGTGGACCGGAACCCCTATTGCTGGAGGAAGGCCGCGATCCGCCGGTACCAGTTCGAGGTGCTCGCTTCAACCCGTAGAAAGAACGGGAGAGCAAGCACACGTGGTCCGGATAGTCGGTGTCGACGAAACCGATCGGTTGCCGACAGAACACCTGCTCATCGAGATGACCATGCAAGAAAGCATTAGACACGCCGAGCTGGTGAACAGGCCAAGCGCGAAAACAATGAGCCGGAGAACAATGAATCGTGCCGGTTTAACAACCGGGCGAAGGTGTCGGTGAAGTCCGCCGCGCTACCGCGAAAACCACAGACCACCCAGCGCACCTTGTAGCGCTCGAGAGAACCGTCGGAGCGAGTCCTATGGCGGAATACCCACTTGCCAGTGATGACATTGGCACGGCGTGGCCGCGGGACAAGCTGCCACGTATGGTTGCGCTGCAGGGCGTCAAACTCCTCACGCGTCGCAGCTAGCCAATTCGGATCCCGAAGGGCTGCGCGAGCGGAGGTGGGGAGCGGTGACGGCATCGAGGTAGAAGCCGCGCAGGCATACTCGTCCGACGAGTAGCGCGTGCTGGGACGCAAGGTCCCAGTCCGAGCCCGAGTGACCACACCAGTGAGAGGTGCGTCCGGGGCGGCGGGAGCCGCTAGGGGGACCGCGGCGACGGGGTCATGATGGGGCCGCATGGCGGGGGCCGCAGCGACGGGCCCGCGGTGGTGTCGCGGGCGGGCCGGCCAGGGGGCCACGGCGACGGGCGGCGGCGGCGGCGAGGAGGCCACGGTGTCGGGGCCCGCGGCAGGGGCCGAGGGGGCAGGCGGCGGGGCCCGCCATCGGGCCGAGGAGGCCAGCGCGCTGGGCGGCGGCAGGGCGCGCAGCGCCAGGATCGCCAGCGCAGGAGCGCGAAAGCGAGCCGGACCAGGGTGCGGACGGGCGGTCCGCCAGAGGTGGAGGCGAGGACGAACAAGGCCACCGAGACTCCGATGGTGACGGTACTGCTGAAACAGAACACGAGCTCATCAAAGTACACATGCCGCCAAGTGAAAACGCGGTGGGAGATCGGATCATAGCACCGGTAACCTTTGGTGTTAGGAGGATAGACAAGGAAGATGCAAGGAAGGGACCGTGGTGCGAGTTTGTGAGGAGCAGTGGACGCGGTGCTAGGATAACAGAGACACCCAAAAATGCGAAGACCATCATAAGACGGAACCGCACCGAAGAGGAGCTGATGAGGGGTGTAGTTCCAACGGGAACGACAGGGGCGAATGTTAATGAGGAGGCTGGCAGTCGCGAGCGCGTCCGGCCAGAACCGAGCAGGCACGTAGGAGTGGAAGAGCAACGTGCGGACACAGTCATTAAGCGTGCGAAGGATGCGCTCGGCGCGACCATTCTGCTGAGACGTGTAGGGGCAGGTGAGACGAAAGATGGTGCCGTGGGACGCAAGTAAATTGCGGACGGCGACGTTGTCAAACTCCTTGCCGTTGTCGGTTTGCAAGGCGAGAATAGGACGACCGAACTGTGTGGCGACATATATGAATAAAAAGCGGTGAGTGTGGCAAGGGCGTCAGACTTGCGATGGAGGGGGAACGTCCACACATAATGAGTAAAATCATCCAATATCACCAGGTAGTATAAATAGCCCGTGTTGCTAGCAACCGGGGACGTCCAAACATCACTATGCAATAGCTGAAACGGAAAGGTGGAAATGTTTGTAGACTCGCTAAAGGGAAGACAAACGTGCTTGCCAAGACAGCAAGCCTCACAAGTGTGATCGTCGACTTTATTACATGAAAAAGAAAAACTTTGAAGAATCTGACGCATAACGGTGGAGTTGGGATGACCGAGACGGGCATCCCAAAGATCGACACTGGCGGCAAAGGCGGCGGGGCGACGGGTGGTGGTGGCGCCGGAGGGATGCACTGGATATAGGTCGTCCGGGCTATCACATCGGTGGAGTACCATCCGTGTACGGGCGTCCTTCACAGAAAAACCGATATCGTCAAATTCGACAGTTATAGGATTCTCACGAGCAAGGCGACGAACGGAAACAAGATTAGTGACTAATTCAGGAGACACAAGAACATTAGACATATGCACAGGAGTAGAAGTAGAAGGGAAAGACATATGACCGATGTGAGTAATGGGGAGGGAGGAACCATTACCAACGGTGATACGGGTGGGAGTATGAACGGGAGTGGCAGATGTAAGGTTACCGGGATGAGCAATCATGTGAGCAAAGGCGCCGAGTCCATGTACTAGCCACCACCGCCACCATAGGAGCTCGGTGACGGGCGGAGGCAACAGCAGCAAGCAAGGCCGGGCCCTCGGCGGCGGCACTGAGGAGGTAGAACCTCCGTAGGCCGGCGCGGTGCGCCCCAAGGCCGTGAGCGAGTGGCAGCCCGTGGGTGGGCGCGGCGGAGGCGCGGCACCATAGCCGCCAGACGGAGCGGGCGTTCTGCGGGCGAAGAGGGCTCAGTGACCAGGGCGGGGCCCGAGGATGCCCGGATCGAGCCCGAGGGACCGGCATGGAGTATGCATGGACGACGCCGTCCACGGGTTGGTGCCGATGTCCAGGGGATTCACCGCTGCTGCTAACGAGCCCCCCCTGACGCTGTTGCTTGCTGCGGCCGCCCATGGCGGTTGCTTGGCGCCCCACCCGGCTGCTTTGGGCAGCGGAGGGGCGGAGGCGCGGGCGGGAGGGAATACCGGAGGTGCGGAGGCGGCGGCTGCTGGGCGCGGCGCGCGGGCGGGCGGTGGAGGAGCGCCGCGAGAGGTGCCGGCGGCGAGGGCGTGGTGCTCCACACGCTTCTTGACCCCCTTCATCCGGCGCTCCTCCAACCTCAAGTATGCCACGAACTTGGGAAAGGAGGGCTCCGGCATCAAGGTGAGGTTGGAGGCGGCGTTGCCGAAGTCCTCGTTGAGGCCGGCGGTGAGTGTGCTGAGGAGGAGGTCGTCGTCCACCTTGGCTCCAATGTCGCGGAGCTCGTCCGCCAACGTCTTCAGGCGGCGGCAGCAGTCATCAATGGATCGATCATCCCGGTGACGATCAAAAATTCCTCGCTGCAAAAAACGCGGCTGAAGTTTGTTGTCGGTGAAGAGGCTGTTCAGCTTGACCCACGAGTGCGGGCGTCGCGCCGGCGCTCACGGCCGTGTGGAACAAGTCCTTGGAGATGGTGGTGAAGAACCACCGGATGATCGTGGCGTCGATCGCGGTCCACTCAGCGTCATCCGCCATAGTGCGGGAGTCCACGGTGCCATCCACGTGATCCACGAGATTGTTCTCGCGAAAGAGCAGCGTAAGTCGACTTCCACGCCGGCACGTGGGAGGTGGAGCGCCGAGGGTCACGGGACGCGGGCATGGACGTTGATGTCGCGGATCTCGGCGGGGTCGACGGCTAAGGGGTTGGAGTAGGAGGAGGCATTGGAAGACATGGCAGCGGCGCGACGGCATGCGGGGCGCGCGCGGGAGGAGAGGAGAGGCGGCGCGCGTGGGCGCGCGGGGAGGAGGAGGGCGCGCGATGGGGAGGAGGGTGGCAGCAAGGCGCGGGGCGGCGGCAGCGGCGGAGATCATGGCGGCGGCAATGCACGAGGCGGGGCTAGGGTTAGCGGAAGGGAGATCGACTTGCGATAGATACCATGTAGAGAATGATTTGGTGCATCGATGATTGATTGATCGTGCACTAGGCACATATATATAGGTACAAGGGGTGCACTAGGCACATATATATAGATACAAGGGGTGCGACCGGTATCTTGTCTCCCAAGAAATACGTACATACAGAGGGAGAGAGATACTACAGGTAGTGCATACAGAACCCAGACCTACGTACATGTATATATGTTCAACAAGGGAGTATAGTACAATCCATACTCATGCACGGGTTATTTTTGGCCAATGTATAGAATTAAAAGGAATGTTAGAGGAGCTCAGATAAACCTTCTGAACAGGAAAAAATAAAACCTGTTCTGTACAATCTCTCAATAAATAATTGATGGTAGAACAAAAAGATTGTTACATGGCAACATATAGCTACACCTGATTCCTACTAGAGAGGGAGAGAGATGAACTTTCAGCTTTATCTACAGCTAATCCTAGTTCTATGTTACACAATAAATGCCAGCAATATTTCCCCGAAAGAAAGGGCACCCATGCTCTCATGGATCTCCCATTCAGCAGCATTCAGTTGTCATCATACTTTGAGTCTTGACAGCCTAACAAAAACATCTAGTCTTTGCTATTATATATACAACAAGCCGATAAACTGTGGGATACCATACATGCAAGTGCAACTGCTGCTCAATTACTAGAAGTTCAGACGGCGAAATATTGATGTTTTTCATCACATGACTGTTGGTGCAGGAAGGGATCTGCATGGATGCGGCGTTCCTTCCACTATTACCACGTGCAGCTTATCCTTATAGAGTTTCTAGCTGCGCGAGGTTTCATTTCCCTCTCTTATATTTCCCTTCTTTCTCTGTTATGCTTTAATCAGTTCTTGATTGGTATTGTGCAAAGGAGCTGTGCACCTGAACAAGATCCCAGATATCAGTGGCATTACCCATTGCATGCAGCACCTTATATGCTTAGAAGAGAACCTCCTTTCCATTGGGCCTTGGCAGTGGGCTAGGCTGAGGGTTCGCCATCGGAAAATGCATGGGGTTCGTTGAGATGGCAAAGGAACCAGGATTGGAGGCTAAACCAAACGGTTGAGGGGCGAAATTAGGTGCGACTTCCTGGATTGTTAGTGGCGTCAGTCGAAAGGCTGACGATTCAAATGGCCTAGAATTGTTTGGTTCACTGGCAATGAAAAGAATTAAAGTATCTTAGGATCTCTAGCAAATGAAACTGGAAACGGTTTATTAGGTACTAACAGAACAATAAATAAAAGGAAGCTACTCACCCAATAGTATTTCTTCCTTTCACATATGGTTCACTCTTGGAGGATGTTTTGTCCCTGGAACCGTATCCGTTATCCTGTCATTCAACAGTGATATCAGTTATATTTACGCCAATGTCGGGATCTTTATAGAGGGGGGGGATGCCATGCAGGAAGAGACAGACTTACATGGACTTTAATCCCCGCAAACGCATGTATGGAACCATGTTTGCTGTAGTGACTTGAATTCCGGATAAATGGATGGTCCAACAACTCACTTGCGGTCGGCCTCTCTGCTGGATTCCTCTTGAAACAGCATTGCAGAAAATCTTTTCCCTCTAGGGATAAATTCTCAGGAATTGGTGGGTCTTTATGCAAAACCTTAAACATTGCAGCAGGCTGTAGTACAGATAAGGTTCCTTAGAATAACGTTTTAGAATATAAAGTTATGATGTTCATACCCAGATTACCAAGTTATGGATTCTGATAAACTAATAACATTATTTTTGTTAACTTCTGTAACTATTTATGTGATCTGGTGCTACTCCTATAAAATTAAGATTATACTACCACAGAAACACATGCCCTCTAGCCACATTTTCTTGTTACAGCCCCAAAATGAGACTATGAGAAGTAAAGCTTCAAGCTTTCAAAACTCACAATTTGTGTAACATAGACCTTTTCTTTGAGAATATCATGCATTTATTTGCATGCCAATTTCACAAATTCAGTGAGCAATCACATGGCTGCATCTATACCACATAAACATGTAAGAAGGGTTATACACATAATGACCATGTATGTGAAACTAACGCGAAAAATCTTCACTTTCAAACCAACATTTTCGTTGGGTGAAGCTCTTCCGTTTTGATTAATTTTATCCTTGGCAAATGAAAATGATTTTATGCATACTAGGCAAAGTCATGAAATGCATGTTAGTAAGCTTACTGTAAAGCTAAACACTCCAAGTTATTACCCCTTCAAGATCACTCCAAGGAGGTTTTCCATCGAACATCTCAATGATGGTGCAACCAAGACTCCAGATATCAACAGCAAGATCATATCCTACATCTTTAGCTAGTGTAGCCTGAACCATCTGCAGAAGAAGAAACAAACCAAAATGCAGTCAGAATCAGCTGAATTTGTGTAGCCTCAAGAATGCTAATTAACTCGAATCTGCTGAATAAAGAGTCACAAAAATACTTTATCAGTATTGTTTGTAACATGATAATTTAATTTCCATAAGGGACATAATAACTTGCATTGTGCACTAGAGAAATGCAGTGCTATTGAGGTTGTTTCAGCCTTTCAGGTCACATATCAGTCGTCTACTTTTGTTAGGGGAACCATCTTCCCCTTGACGAGATAGATATAACAAAAATTACTGCTAAGATTGTTGCTTTAACTGCTTCCAGGCAAATAAATGACAACTAATCCCATCTACTTAAGAACAGTTCACATTTCTTTTGTTACATAAACCGAGTTTGGAGCTGTAGCGGCCCATGTAAGATGTAATAGGCACATGCTTTGGATAGTGTACTTTTACTTTGCAATGTCATTACATATTGCAGGTCTGCAAGCAGGCAATCGTATGTATGCAATCCAGAAGTAAAGTGAGCTTGAAGAACCACGACAGTAGTATAAGGTTAAAGAAAAACATTGTGTGCAAGAACTATCTAGGCATACCTCTGGGGCCATCCAGTATGGTGTTCCCTTCAATGAAAGATTTGGGGCTGCAGTACTTAACTGGTAAAACAGAAAAGTGTCAACAGGGCATAATGAGAGGATACTTAGGATATGTTTCCAACTATTTAGCAGAGTGAGCTTTCAAAAATTTGTGGAGTGGCCCTTCTCTTAACAAAGTTATTGCAGATGATACGATAGCACAACAAAAGATGACAATATACCAAATAATTGTGCAAAGAATGAACACGATTAAATTAATAGCATCTTTAGTTTTAGTTGCTCGACTCAAAAACAAGCCCATACATCTGTAATTATTGGTTCTGATGAAAAGGCAGTGGTCCTGCCAGTTTCCCAAAAATAAATCAACCAATAGGACTATGCAAAATGCTACCAAACACAATTTTATTTGTTTGTAGTGATCAATAACATGCAGCAGACGAGAGATATGCACTCAAACTACTTTTAAGCACATCCAACAACTAGCCACTATCCAACAACTATACATATCTACATTAATATTTAGATGGTTGCCTCAGTTGGTATTCAACTAATATTTTTGCCAATGCACCTCTAAAAGTTAAAATGGATAGACATAGCACAGTACCATGTGAAAAAACTGCTATGCAAGGATATACTCACATGCTTGGCCATTCCAAAATCGGCCAATTTCACTACACCATTGATATCAACTAGCAGATTTGCTCCTTTGATATCCCTGTAAGAGTAAATTCACTTACTTTTACATACATGCCACAAAGTGATATCAAATGCAGGAGTGCATATCAACAAAAAATAATCAAGAAGTTGACCATAAAGACTTGGCAGAATGAAAAATTCATCCAAGTCCTCCACCATGTAAATTCATCTAGAGCAAGTACAAAAGTGAATGAACATTCACACAACCATTCTACCTAGTAACTAAACTCAGCCAGAACACAGTAAAATAAACAGACAAGGGTAAGTCGTGCGTGATGGTTGATGCGCGAAAATCTAAAATAGCAGAAGGATAAGGATACAGAAAATCACATGCAGTGGTGAGAGGCAAACCATGAGTTCACATAACAGCTGATCTAGCAATAAAAAATCGTATAAACAAGTATATGTATGAGCACACACCTATGCATAATCTTTTGGCCATGCAAAAAAGCTAGGCCTCTAAGAATATGTCGGGTGAAGTTACGGACAACTGATTCTGTTATTGCTCCATAATGTTGTTTGACATACTTATTAATCGAACCCGGATGTACATATTCCAGGTAAATGTAGAAACGATCTTCAATCTGCAAGGGTCTCCAAGAAATAAGATGTCGTTACGGAAGCACAAGAAATACTTAGCTCAGCATAGTGGGGAACTTACAGTGTCACTGCCATAATACTGAACTATGTTTTCATGTTTAAATTGACTTAGGAACTTTATTTCCTGAAATATATGAATATAGATCAGCAAAGGCAGCTTGTAACTTGCATATAAATCATTATCAAGGATAAAAGGCAAATACTACATTGTAATAATAAAGATCAATTCTCAGAAAGGTGCTACACTAGCGGTAATTGCCTTTGGCTCCTAGGTGCATATGTTTTCTAGATACTAAGTTCGTCTGTGTTGAAGATCACAAGTATTTTAATGAGCACATGGCATACTACTGTCATATTTAATTGTTGGAAGAAGCACAATAAACTGAAGCAGCTAAGACTTGATTATCAGAATAAGAAATTCAATAGGAAAAATAACATATGAAAGATTCCCAAAGAACCAATGGAACTGATTGAAAAGAGAGTCAAATTCCCTGTTTTTGCAACAAAATCCAGCATGCACTTTCTTCAGATAATAAGTCAAATTTGATAACCTGCTCCAGTTGATTCAACGACTCGGCAGATTTAGCATCATCAGGAATTATGTTAACCTCTTTCATTGCACAAAGAGCTCCAGTGTTCCTACAAGCAAATGTCAGTACACAAACATCCAGAAGTCAACGAAGTAACAGTCACAATGATATGGCGAATACACTTCCATACCTATTGGTAGCTTCATATACACAGCCAAATGTACCACTACCTAGAAGTTTTCCTTTTTGCCACTGACAAGACACCGAAGGCATTTCAACTTTTGGAGCAGGCTGGTTGCTGAAAGATGTTTGCATTGGGCTTATAGCACTAGGAGGAAGTGGTAATGGATGCAAACTAACACTTCCATTGACTTCAGTACGTGAAATTTGGGTTTCTGGGAATAACTTTGGGAGTGGCGATGGAGGGGCACTGGTATTCCTTGGCATAAGAATAGGACTTCTGAATGTACTAGAGTAAGGAGATGGCTCTGAAGCCCCTGTAAGTTTTTCAGGCGAAGTCCGAGGAGATAAAGCTCCCAGAAAATCAATAGTGTGGATCGATGGAGCTGACCATGCTTGAGGAGCATGAGAAGATGCCACAGTAGATGAGACGTCAGCATTGCTCAATCTTCGAGGGCTGCCTACGGGACTGGAAAATCCACTGGTTGGAGCACTTCTAGTTGGAATGTTCAAACGGAAGTTCCCTGTTTCAGCTGAACTCTTATCCTGGAACTTGTCATGGAGTGCTTTTCGGTGGTGACTAGAGGTAGGCCGCTTTGTACCATTTGAGCAGAAATCATTATGTTCAGGGAACTTTTGCACAGTCTGACCTGTCACCCTGTAACCACATGATTAGTAAGAACCCGGAAATGATGCAAGGAACAATGCAAGTTTAGATACAGATTTCTTTCAAGCTTAAATACAATATGGAGTGTACACATATATCATTAAAAGTAGAGAGGGAAAGGACCGGTCAGCAAATGAGACTTGGTAATGCAACTAAGTTGCTAGTAACAGCAGCGGATCCTACCACCCAAGTCATTCTGGTTACCCCACAATTTTTGTTCTTCAGTCAGATGTCATAGTGTAAGAATGGAGGTAAACCATTGATAAGAACTGCGATAACACCATCTCCCAACCAGGAACATTAGTTCAGAGAATGTTCTGACTTCTGAACCCTGTCCCTTCATTTCTGTAACTTACAATAAATACAAGCAGTGGCCAAACAATCATAGCAAGCTTTCGACTATTAGCTACTTCTGCCTGTAGATGGTTGGATTGCAACCCCACCTATCTTTCACCTCAATGTAAATCCTGAAGAGATTCATCTAATATTGCAATGGCTGGATGGCGTAATGAAAAACAGAAAGTAGTATAATTCATTGCAATCCTTGTAGCTTCCAAGACATGTCAATCCCATTAACAGGTCGCAAATTGTTTACGTGATAAAAGATCATAATTCTACCGTCGTTTCCTCAGCTCAGCGATCACGTTCAATCACACAACGGCACACAATTCGGAGCAATCGACGATAGGGAAACTAAGATATCGCAAGTTGCAACGATTTTTATTTATTCATGATGAATCAACATTACCTCGGTATTTGCAACGACGCCCTCTCGTTCCCGCCTTCCGCGACCCCCGCCGGGTCCGTCGTCTCCAGCTCTGCGGGGGGCTTCGGTGAGGGTGACGGCAACGGCAGCGGGTGCAACACGGGGGACGACGCGGACCTCGGAGGCGGAGCTACCACCCCGTCCGCGGCGTTGGAGGACCGCGAGATCGGGGGACCGAGCCCGACGGCATCGGATGCGGAGGCGCGCCCCCTGGCGTGCGGTGGCGAGGAGGAGGACGCGACGTCGATGCCGAGGTCGGCGAGCAGCGCGTCGATATCGTAGACGTGGCGCAGCTTCCGCTGTCGCGTGAGCTGCCGCGGCTGGCGGTGTGGCCGCGCGAGGAGGAGGCCCCCGGCGTCTTCGGACCCCGCGCGTCGCGGCTGTGAGCGCGAGGTGGACGCCCGCGCGGGGGAGGCCGGGGCGGAGGAGGCGGTGGTGGCGGAGCGGTGGAAGGCGGTCTTGGAGCGCTTCCACCACGACGGCATCACGGGGGCTCGCGACGAGAGGCTGGCCGTGGGAGTGGGGTTAATGGCATCGGAGGCGGAGAGGAGGTAGACGGAGACGACGACGACGACGACCACCTCCTCCCAGAAAAAAAATCAACTTTTTTTTTGGGTGGTCTGTCGTTGTGATGTGCGGCGTTTTCGGGAGGGAAAAGAATGGAACGCACGCGGCATCCTGGAAGAAGGAAATCTTTCGAGTCAACTCGCGCCAGGGAACCCGTCCACTGCTTATTTCCATTTTTGCCACTGATGGCTTAGAGAAGCTACATATATGAAATGAAAGGAGCGTCTGCGTTTTGGAGCTCGGCCTTCATGGAGGATGAAATTTTTGAAAAAAACAAAATCAAACTTTTCAGTTTTAACAAAATATGCAAAAAAAAAAAAGTAAACAAAGATGTGATATGTATGTGTGTAAAATTTTAGAATGAAATACCATGACACGTGATCTGTGCAGAAGACAAATTCATGAACTTTGAGAACAAACAGTGCATCTACTAAAAAGCCTTAGATTGTTTTTCTTGTATAACACTCATTTTAACGTATTTTGTTCTGGAAATTTACAAACTTTTCTTGAATACGCACGAGTGTGCGTATCATTCATTAAAGAAGGGGGGAGGACTCCTAGGTCTTATGTACAACACATTTACATGCCGAATTTTATCCGGCACCACCCAAAGTCATCAGCTATTCCTCTCGATATTGCCTACCTTCATCCACCTCAAAACCTCTTACATTGCCTTTCAAGAGGCCGACTTTAGCCCATAATCTACCTTCGTCCCTAATCCTGAGAATTGTCGCCGAGAGGGAAGGTGTCGCGTCGTCAAACACAATGTCGTTGCAGTGTTTCCAAATCATCCACATCGCAAGTAAGCATAGGGCCCTAGTGGACTTGCAGCGTGTGGTGGTACGCTCTTGCCTAGTGCACCACTCCCCAAGACCTTCATCTTGCTTCGGCTCAAAGTCTTGCCTGCCCGTCGTCCTTCCCATCCAATGCCAGACCTGCTTCGAAAAAACGCATCCCACAAGAAGGTGTTGAATCGTTTCCTCGTGTTGATTACAGAGCGGGCATGCTTGCTGATGCGGTAGCCCTCGTCGTGCCAGCCGATCAGACGTCCAACATTGGTTTTTGAAAGCCAACCACGCGAAGAAACGGCACTGCAAGGGTGCTCTAGATTTCCAAGTGAAAGCCGTCGTCGGGGCAACTGTGCGCCCCATGAACCTGGCCGCATATGCTGACCTCGCTGAAAACTGCCCGTCTTTCTCCCAGGTCCAAGTGACCTCGTCCTTCGCATCCTACGTGAGCTGAACAAAAGTAATGAGAGGCCACAGCTGTAAGAATTCCTCCAAGGCCTGTGTGGTTATGTTGGGTCCCAAGTCACTTGCCCAGCTGCTGTGATGAATCGCCTCCGAGACGAGCTTTGATCTTTTTAGCCGGTCAGGCACCAGTCTATGTACTGTCGGGGCAAGCTCCTGTAGCCTATACCCATTGAGCCACCTGTCTTCCCAGAAGAGGGTTCCTTTTCCGTTACCCACCGAAGTGTGCACCGCTGCCCGGACCAATTCCAGAGATTCCGTTGGCACCGGGATGTGGAATTCCGCCCATGACCTGTTCTTGTCCACCTTCTGCAACCATGGCCATCTTGCCCTCAGCGCTTTGTTTAGCCAATGCAGGTTAGGGATACCAAGTCCACCTGCCCATTTTGGAGAACAAACCATGTCCCATGCAACGGAGCAGTTGCCACCCCTCGCCTCCTTCTTGCCACACCACAGGAAACCACGACAAATCTTTGCGAGGGCAGCTAGTGTTTTTGCGGGGAGGTCCAGAGCCAGCATGGAGTACACCGGAATCGCGCAAAGGACTAACTGGATGAGTAACAGCCTACCACTTTTAGGTAGCATAGCAGCCTTTCGAAGAGGCAAGCAGTCTCCAACATGATCCACCAACGCTTGTAACTGAGCTGCAGTCTGCTTTCTGAGCGTCAAAGGCAGCCCCAGGTATTTGCAAGGGAAGGGTGCCACTGGGCATCCCAGAATAGTTGGAACCATCGTCATTTCTTCCTGAGAACATCGTATTGGCAGTGCCGCACTCTTAGCCATGTTGGCGATCAGGCCCGAGGCATGACCAAACAGCCGTAGGATCGCACCACAAGTTGTTGTTTCAATGCTATTAGGCTTGAAGAACACCATTACGTCATCAGCAAACATGGAGATGCGTTGTTGCAGACCAGACCTGGCATGCGGGGCAAGCATACTAGCAGCCGTAGCATGATGGAAAAGTGCACGAAGAGGTTCCATGCATAGAATGAAGAGCATTGGCGAGAGCGGGTCCCCTTGCCTTAAACCTTGACATGCCAAGATCGGCCTACCAGGTAGCCCATTGACCATGATCCTCGTAGATGAGCTAGATAGCAGCCCACATATCCAGGAAATCCACCTTGCTCCAAAGCCCAGCCTTTGCAGCACTTGCATCAAGAACGACCACTAAATAGAGTCGAAAGCTTTTGGTAATTTCAAATTCGGCTCCATGGATGCCGAGCTTCATTGAGTATTTTGGCGTCTGCATAGGTTGATAAAAGCCGGCAACACATGATCGAACTCCCCAAACGCTCTGCCGATCTAATCCAAAACTACTCAAACAAAGAAAAAACTCAACCGGTCCACCCAGACACAACTCAAACGTCATGGCTGATTGGCAACCCTATATTCAGCCCATATGTGAGGAAGATATGAGGACGCCTGAAGGCGCCAGCTATGTCGGATCCGAACTACTATGGCCCACTCGGACCCCACTAATATTCATCCCTATCCGCACTTCGAACCAAACCCTAGGCACACCACACCACTCCACTCCACTTCATCACCAAGCTCATGTCGACAAACTCTAGCCTTCTCCGGCATGGCAGGAAGTGGATCCGACTCTTGACTCGGACCTTGTACCATGTAGGGACGAGCAATAGATGGCCGTTCGAGTGGCTCTCCGCCGCTCCTGGGAGGAGTGCACCCTACCTCGGCTGGACTCGATCCGGCCGGAATCCATTGTGTTCACTCAAATGGCGCTTAGACCCGCCGGAGCTGGTGCCTCGAGGCGCTGACCGCGGCATGGCCGAAGGCGGTGACCACTGTCTAGCGGTGCAACCTCTTATATGGCGCCTTGTCCCGCGACATTGGGCTCCAGAATGAAGGTCAACGATGCCATGGTTTACGGCCAAACCGCCCAAGAGGCGTGGTCTTCCCCCATGCGAGGCAGAGGGCGCGGGATAATGCCGCGGCCCTCAAGGCGGAGTCGCGCGCCAACTTGGCAGCAACAAGGAAGCCCTATGTGCAAGCATCACTGAGAAGCGGCAAAGGAGGGTGACACACGCCCTCGCAAGGGAGCAAAGTCGGGCAGTCTAGGCCATGGTCGGACTGCCCCTCCCCCCCCCCCCCAAAGGGGAGAAGGAGGAGGACAACTACACACGGACAGCTCCGATAGTGAGTAGATCGGCCTAGAACCGTTTAGCGTCTTTGACCACTACTTCCGCAGCGAAGATGGCAAGGGAAAGGGTGGCTGTGGATGAACTTCTTGCATTGTCGTTTCATCTGTAGTTACTAGAACATGTAAACTATTGGTAGTCCGATCACATGCGTGTTCAACTACGTATGTAATCTAGTGTTGCATGAGACTAGTATTGTCGGTGTCTAGGAACCAAACATTAAGGTGTGCGAACACCCCTTTTGATTTTCGGCTGGGACTGAACACGTTACATCCCTAATGTAGGGAAATTTAGTAGAAAACAAAAAAAACGGTATACAAACACCGAGGAACAATATGAAGGTGCATTAGGGGATTGGATCATGATCGTTACCAACTCCGAGTTTGTAGTGGAAGCAGATGATTCGGTGTAGATCATACTTGAAAGTGCTAGTTATTGACTAGAGGGGGGTGAATAGGCGATTTTTATGAAAGTCTTCAAAACATGAAAGTTTCGAAGACGAACACGAAACTGGACCTATAAACATGCAGCGGAAGATGAACTACACTAGACAAGCCATAGTCAAACAGGTATGAAGCTAAAGCATGATGACTGATAGCAGCTATGTAGTAGGATAAGGATGGGAGATAGTATGAAGCCAATCAGACAAAGTAGTCACACAGTGAAGTCAAATAGGTAGAGCAATCAGGCAATGACTTCACAAAGACAAATTGTATGTAAGGAGAGTAAGAGATAGAACCAGTGCGTTATGAAGACAAGGATTTGTTCGACCAGTTCCAGTTGCTGTGACAACTGTACGTCTGGTTAGGGAGGTTGAGATTGAACTCAGAAGACCGTGTCTTCACCTTATTCCCTTGAGCTAAGGACACACAGTCTCCACCCAATCACTCTGGTAAGTCTTCAAGGTAGACTCCCAAACCTTCACAGACTTCGTTCACCGGCAATCCACAATTACTCTTCGATGCTCAGAACGCGACGCTTAACCGGCTGGAGGATTCACAGTCCTCAAGTGTAACAAGTCTTCAGATCACGCGGAGAGAAAGACTTCAGTGATGCCAAACACTCTTTGGGCTCTGGGTGTTTTGGGCTTTGTCCTCACAAGGATTTCTCTCTCAAACTCTTCGGAGGTGGGTTGCTCTCAACGACAAAAACCGTGCACTAACTCCGAGCAGCCGCCAATTTATGGTGTAGGGGGTGGGCTATTTATAGCCACTGGGCAACCCGACCTGATTTGTCCGAAATGACCCTGGGTCACTAAGGAACTGACACGTGTCACAACGGTCAGATTTCAAACACACGCGACGGCTTGACTTGGGCTACAAGTAAAGCTGACTTATCCGACTCTGGATAAGATTTGCTCTTATTGTCTTCGCCAAGACATAGAATTTTAGTTGAGCATCACTTGACCACTCGACTTTGTTCACTTGGACCCCACTTAATAGTGCGGTGGTTCCTATGACTCAACAAAGAAGAAAAGAAACAACGAAACTCATCGAGTCTTCGCTCCCATAGTCTTCACTCAATGTCTTCTTCATCATAGTCTTCAATGTGAATATCTTCACGTACCACCATTATCTTCAATGTCTTCATACATTTTAGGGGTCATCTCCGGTAGGTAAACCGAATCAAGGAGGGACTACTACCTGTGTTATCCTGCAATTCTCACAAACACATTAGTCCCTCAACCACGTTTGTTGTTAATACTCCAAAACCAAACTAGGGGTGGCACTAGATGCACTTACAATCTCCCCTTTTTTGGTGATTGATGACAAACTGGTTGAAGTTTTCAACGGGGATATAAATATGTGAAATTGTAAAGGATGAGGTATTGTCTTCATAAGTAGCAAAAGGCTCCCCCTGAAGATGTGCATATGAGTAATTTGCTTTTGGAATGCAAATGCACATGGCAGGTTCTACTTGTGGAGATCCTCTTCAACTTATGAAGACAATTCATCATGCATGATTTGATGTAATGAAGATAATGACATGCATAATGAAAAATGGACGTCTGCAAAATGATTTAAGTGCGGAAGTTATCATCGCACATGCGGAATTTATCATCGCATCACAAAATAGCAAATAAGTAGCAGACGACCATCGAGTTTAAGTGTTACAACTCAGAGAACCAAATGTATCAAGAGCAAGAGTTGTAAACACTAGGCAAAATATAATGCAACCGCCCATATGAACCCGCTTGAAGACTATCAACTCATAGCTTCTCCCCCTTTTGTCAGTAAGGACCAAAAAGGGTTGAAGACATTGAGCCTCTACTGCTCCCGTAGGAGTAGGAGAAGATGCAGGTTGGTGTTGAGGTTTGGCGGTGCGCATTTAACTTGGAGCAAAGTCGAGGTTTGGAGGTGGCGAGTAGCATCATCTTGATCATCGATCACACGAGCATTCACAGCTTCAGCAGAAGAGGAGTACTCGAGTCTTCAAGAGATGGAGTGCGCCGCAAACAACATTTCTGGGCGGAGTGGAATCAAACTTGAATCGTTCTGAGAAGCCATCGTCCTGAAGATCTTCCTCAGCACACATAAGTGTCAGCCCTTTCCATGTGCGTCGACAGGTTTCATCCACGACAAAGGCATTCTTGGTTGCAAGGTTGCGAATGCGATTGACGTCAGTCATGATGCTCTGCATCTGGCGCTTGAGCCAATCATGATGCCTATCCTGTTTCTGATGCAGGCCAACGAGAAGCTCTCGGTCACTGAGAACACGAGATCGCTTTCGAGGCCGTTGAGCAATTGTGCCGTTAGTGGCTTTGGTTTGGGCATGGTGAGATGCATGTATAGTACCAGCCAACGGATAGACTCGAGTGGCAGCCAGCACACCTTCAATGGGCTGAGTGAAGCTCTGACAATCAATGTTATGAAGATAAAGTGGCTCCTTTTCAAGCTCTGGATAGATAGCTTCAACAGACATATCGACATCTGGCAAGAAGACAATGTGGTTGCGTGCAGAGGGCTGATAGTTGAAAGTAGTGTGAACCTTGATCAGATGCATGATCCATGGAGCATAGAACTTCAAGCCAAAAATGTCAGATCCTGATGCAGCAAGTTGGCAGATGAAGAAATCTTGTGCATTAAAGCATTTGCCATGAAGAATATGGAAGACCAATGTCTTCATTGCACGTTCTAGCTTAGCCTTTGGAGAATGTCCTTTGATAGGCCAGAGAGTTCGCCTGATGATGTGATAGATTGTGCGTGGCAGATACTCGAGGTCTTCAACAAAGAACTCCGTAGGATATTTTGCATTTGGAGGCAATGGCTTCATCATACTTAGCATCTGGCTCATGTCGGGTTCTGGCTTGTGGAAGATGCTTTCCACAGCTGCAGTGTGAAGCTGACAACCAGGTTCATAGAGATCACCTGGAGTGGGCAGGCCAGTAAGCTCAATGACATCAAATGCTTTGGCTTCATGATGGACATTTCCTGTCATCCACTCAAGGTCCCAAGTCTTAGGATCCCTGTTGTAGCCTCTGATGTGAAGAGTGGCGTAGAATTGAAGCAACAACTCTTCATTCCAAAGGTTCCTTATCGCTGACAAAATGCAGAAGCCAGCCTCTCAAGCAATCAAGAGCTTCTTCTAAGCAAGGCAGGCCAGCTATGGCCCAGATCAAAGGCGCATATGCGGAAATATGCGGCCTTGGTTGTACAGAATGCATGAATAATAGTTGCGTTGCTGATAACTCCAGAACCGATCAGATGAAATCTTGGGCCTGGTGTAGGGGTTCTTGTCGCTGTCGAAGAAGGTGTTGTGTGCAATGAAGCAATTGACATTGAATGATCCTAGTGAAGTGGCAGTACCTGGAAATCTGGGCAGTCTTGGCTTTGGCTTCTGAATCTGAAGCATGTGCTCGACATGGTAATCAAATTGAGGACCAGCAGCAGGTGGAGGAATCAGAATAGGCCATCTGACAGTGACAAGCTGGCCATAGTTGTATGCTTGCTCGATAGTATGTGGCCTTGGAGGCGGAACAGGAGCAGTGGCATTGACTTCAGGCTGCAGATTTGTGTCAGGTGCGGCATGGACTTCATCTGCTTCATGGGCTTCATTGGCTTCATTGGCCACTGGTGCATTTGCCACCGTAGGCTCCACATTGGCTTCATTGGCTTCAGGAATGTTATTTGTGGCAGCCTCAGGGTTCTCACCCTCCACTTGAGTAGCTGGAGGTTCTGGCATAGACTGGTTCTCTTCATGAACTTCTTCTTGAGTTGCGGAGGGAGTAGCAACATGCTCTTCATCTTGTGTTGCTCCGACTGATGCAGCCAGAGGGTCTTCAGCAGCATTGGCTTCAGACACAGGGACCGTCACAGAAGGATTGTCTTCAGAGAACACTTGACGTGCCACTAAACTTGACAAGTTGGAGCCCCCTTCTGTGATGGTGGTCATGGAGACGGATGGCCTCATGCCTTTGTGAAGCCGTTGGAATACGGGCAACGCCTTTGGTGATGGTGATGTCTCCATGTAGTTGTCATCATTGGACATGGGGCTGATGACGGGCACGGATGACGGTTGGGGTGTACTTGGTGAGTCTTGATGTGGGGTAGCTTGCTGGGGGCGATCAACCCATGATGCATCTTGTGAGATTGGCGTCAGAGGACGACCAATACTGATAAGCTCACTATTCGCTTGAACAGGCGATGATACCGTTGGGCGCTCGATCTGAGGAAGAACTACATCATCTTGGCCAATATCTTCAGTCGCGATGGGGTCGACGACTGGGACTTCTTGAGCTTTAGGAGCCTCTGTGGAAGCAGGCTCATGAACAATCATTTGACGCTCTTGGTTTGCAGACGGAGGGGGAACAAAGGCAAGGGGTTCAATAACAAGGGGCTCTGTAGGAGCAGCCCGATCTCTTCTCTTGGTTTTTCTCTTCTTAGGGGGTGGTGCTTCATCAGTGGTGCGCTTGGTTTTCCACTTCCTAGCTTCGGCTTCAGCTGCCTTGGTTTTCTTCCTGCCGTGGTGCTTCAGTGTTAGCTTCAGATGACTTCTTTTTCTTGGCAGCCATTAAGGGGTCAATGCCAGGGCGACCAAGTGCCTTGCGCTTTTCAGCTTCATTGTAGGCTTGAACGCATTTATGTGCGAGTGCTTTCATGCGCTCTCTTGAGCCTTTGTCTTCCTCGCGTTTCTTCCGAAACGACTCTTTGAGGTCATTAAGCATCACCTTGAACTTTTGCACATCAGCCACATTCAGCTTGGCTACATGCTTCCTGAATTGTTCCTTCTCGAAGTCTATCTTTCGCTTCAGTTCAACTATGCGCTGAGCCAGAGCAAGCTCAGGAGCAATGGCGCCTTGGAAAGCAACGCTGACGCCAATGGGAAGCTGAAGGTCATCAAAGCTGAGATTTTGATTGTCGAACCACTCATCAATGAAGTTCTTCAGAATGTTTACATCAAAGAGGGGCAGATCATTGAAGATCTCCACCTCTTGCTTGCTCTTGATCAGCTGCTCCAGAGCATCTTCACCAAATTCTTCATCTAAAGACAAGTCAATGGTTTCAGATTCATTCCTCAGAATGGCTGCAGGCGTCAGTGCATGACTTAGTTGCTGAACTGGTGTCTTCTGTGGCTTCTCACGCCTCATGGAGATGCGAGAGAGATCTTCAGAGTTATTGCTGGGAGCAGAAGGGGCAGTTACCAATGGCTTCGCTCTCGAAGCTTTTGGAGCAGCAGATGATTTTGAAGCTTTAGTCTTCTTTTGCTTCTGAGGCTTTGGAGCAGGAGCTAGAGCTTCGTCGGTGTCAGCATCATCATCAGAATGATCCACTTTGGCACCTTGAACAATAATGTGAGTGATGAGGCCAGCAAGGTTGTAGAAGGGGCCGATCCTGTTTTCATCGGCTTCACGGGTGAAAGTGCAATCATGCCCTTACATTATGTTTTGATGTTTATGACAATCTACATGTAGGGGACTAACAATGGCTGTCAAGTGAATCTCAGGTGTTGGTCCCCGGTTCGTCGAATTATGTGTGGATCAAGAGCATACGAAGTGGGTTCTCTCAAGGTTGAAGTGTTAAAATGATGCTTCATTTTGTTTCCTTGAGTATAGGATCCCGCACTATTAAGAGGGGATCGATTGGGTTCGTAACAGACTTGCTCGAGTCAAAATACTCCTTTCTATAGGTCTCTGTACCGTTCTGTCTCTAGGAGTGTCGGATGTCCGGGCCTCGTGCCAGATGTCCGGGCCTCGTGCCGGATGTCCGGGCCGCTGTCCTCCCCCGGATGTCCGGCTCTTGCCCCGGATATCTGGCCCTCTTGTCCAGTAGGTTTTCTGTTTTTCGCCGGATATCCGGGTGTGCACCGGATTTCTGGGCCTTCCTGTCTTGCCGGATGTCCGCGCCTATTCGGATGTCCGCCCCTTCTCGCCCAAAAACTGATTTGGTTCTCAGAACGTCAGGCTCTCCGGATGTCCGGCTATCTTCCGGATGTCCGGGCTTCCCTTTTACGCTGGATGTCCGGGCTTGACCCCCGGATGTCCGGCTCGTCTGGTTCCTACTCTGTTGTGCCCTGTTCTCCAAGTGGCTTGACAGGTAGGATGTCCGGCCTCTAGCCCGGATGTCCGGCCTGCCCGTTCACTTGCACTACAACGGCCATATTTGAGCTCACACTATATATATATAGCCTTTCTTCCCCACTAGAGAGGCTGACCATTCACTTTGAACAAACCCTAGAACACTTCTCACACTCTCTCTCATTCCTCCACACCAAATCTTAGATCCCCAAGGGATTTGAAAGCTTTGGAAAGAAGTTGTCCGATCAAGTGATAGATCCACTTCTCCTCCTTCTTTGCACCCAAGGAATTCGTGATTTGAGCAAGTCTTGAGCAAATCCCCATCGATCTTGTTACTCTTGGAGGTTGGAGACTCCTAGGCGGTAGGAGTCTTTCGGAGAGGAATCGACCTTTGTGATTACCCCCGGATAAGTTTGTGAGGGTTTGGAGACCACCCCAAGGTCTACCACTAGTGGTTGAGAAACGCCTTCGTGGTGTTGTCTCAAAGGGAGAATAGGGTGAGCCTTCGTGGCGTTGGTGTGCCTTCATGGTAACATCCACCTCTCTAATGGTGACGTAGCTTCCCTCCAAGGAAGTGAACATTGACATACATCCTCGTCTCCCGGAGTTGCGGTTATTCCTAACCCTAACTCTCTACTTGTGGTTACTTGTCTCGTTGCACTTACGTACATCATATTGTGCTTGCCTACTTACGTGTTTGTGTTACTTGCTTAGTACTTAGTACTCACTTGCAATTGTTAGGCTCATCTTCATATTCCGCATTATTGCCCAAAATTGCTAAGTAAAAATTAAAATTTGTAATTGTACCTATTCACCCCCCCCTCTAGGTCCATCTCGATCCTTTCAATTGGTATCAGAGCCTCGTGCTCTATTCTTGTGGCTTAACCGCCCTAGAGCGAGCTAAACCCAGATGGGACTCCCCTGGTTGTAGATCCTAAGAATAAAGGCGAGGCTTCCTCTGAAGTCAAGACCTTTACGTCGGAGGATCTAGAACGGGCCCTTGCTAAGCAAAAAGAGGAGCATGATGCTTCTCTTGAGGCCTTGGTCCAAATGAGATTAGCCACGTTGTCCACAGTGCTCGCACCACTCTCGGGTGGTGCTGCCTTGAGGCCAACTATGCCTACTCCATCACTTGGTCAACAACCTTCTAGCAATGAACACGCCAGTGTTCCTTGGCTTTATGCAAGACCTCAGGTTGAGAAACCAAGATATAACCCTCAAGGCAAACCTCCTTTACTAAGTGCCACTTCCGATTTTGCTTTGTGGAGAGTTGCTATGCAGGATCATCTTCGACATGGAAATGATGAGGTGTTGGAGATCTTGGAGTATGGCTATCATGTGGTTGATCCAAATAACCCCACACCAAGAGAAATATCTGACAAGAACCTCAATGACACTGCAATCATGTGTATAAGGAGAGGTATGGATGAAAAGCAAAGGAGACCGTTCATACACATCACAAGTGCCAAGGAACTATGGGAAAGTATTATACGATCCAAGACTGGCACCTCTACCCTCCGGAGTGCTCAATATGAAATTGCCAAGGGGCAATTGCAAAACTTTTGTATGGAGAAAGTTGAAACCCCCAATCAACTCCATGAGCGCCTCATGACTCTCATTGCCGATATTGAGTCATGTGAGTGTGACAAGACACAAGATGGATTCAACATGACTAAAAGATTCCTTGTGGATAAGTTGCTTCATGCTCTTGCTCCATATCGCCATCAAATTGTGTGGGACATAAGACAACACCATACCTTCAAGGAAATGACTACAGATGACATCATATCCACCTTTCAACTATTTGAAGAGTCAAAGGCTAATGCCACAAAACATCTTGCCATGCATGGTTCCCCATCATCAAAGGTCAATCTTGCATTGAAGGCCAAGCATGTATGTGAAGATGAGCAAAGTGAAGAAGAAGAAGAAGATGATGATGAGGAAGATGGTGGTGAGATTGAATCCGACGAGGGCCCTTCATATGAAGACATGGCTCTCTTTGTCAAGAAGTTTAGCGCGGGAAAATTCAAGGGAAGATTCCAAAAGAAGAAAGTAAGAAGATGCTACAACTATGAGGAAACCAACCACTTCTCCAATGAGTGCCCTTATGAGAAGAGAGAAGATAAACCAAGGTTTCCCAAGACCTTTCCTAAGAAGAAATTGCCAAATCCTTTGAACTCCAAGCTCAAGAGAGAGATGGGAAAGCAATGGTTGCTCAAGAAGAATCCGATTCGGATGATGTTAGTGGTGTTGCCGGGGTTGCTCAAGATTCTCAAAACACATTGAGGCTAGTCAATAAGAGTGGTGAAGTTGTCACCTACAACTACATGAAGGATTACAAGGGCAACTCTCACAAGTGCCTCATGGCGAAGGCCGTGGTAGAAGATGGACAGGACCAACACTCTCCTGACAAGGTCAAGGTAACCCCACGATCAAACCCTCCTCTTTTCACTCCTCCTACTCCTAGTGATGAGTATCTTAATGCGGAGGATAGTTATGAGGATGATGATCTAAATAATCCTATGCTTGCTAAACTTAATAAGTTCATGTGCTCCCTCAAAGGAAAGAAGCTCACTATGTTTCGTATGCTTATGGAGATGGTGAGTAAGCACACCATCACCATTAAGGAACTCGAAACCCTCGTCACCGAGGAAAAGGAAAAATGTGAAACCCTTGAGCGGAAAGTCCAATATGAGGAAACACAAAATGATGAACTATGCTTAAAAATTGGTGCAAATATTGATGTTCATACTAAAGATCTTGCCTCCTTGAAAAAGGCTATTGGCTCTTGTGAAGAGTTGATGAATGATAAAAGTAAGCTTAAAGTCTCATGCTTCTCTCTAAGGATTGTGAGCTTCTATCCGTGTCCCTCAAAACTAAGGAAGAAGAGCTCACCCTTCTTACAAAGAGTTTTGAGACGCTCAAACTTACTTATCTTGAAACTCTAGCTAAGGCTTACTCGTCTCCTATTATAAATGTTGATGCTTGTTCTACTAACTCTAGTAGTGATCTAGCATCTATTCTTGAGGAGAATCGTTTTCTCAAGGCTCAAATTGAGAAAGGGCTCATGACATGTGCTCAAGGGCAAAAGAACCTTAATGAGGTGTTGAGCCAACACAATGAAGTGTTCGCCAAAGAGGGACTCGGGTTTGACCCAAGCACAAGCAAGAAGAAGACGTCCTCTCAAAAGTGCACCACCCCTTTAAAAGAAACTTTTGTACGAGAAGGACACAAGGAGAAAGGTAAGGTTGCTAGTGGGAAGGCCACAAGGGGCATGCCCACTCTCAACGAGCCAAAAGAGTCCATGCCTCCATCCTATGTACTTCGTAAGACTAAGGATGGAGAAGTTTATGCGAAGTTTGTTGGTCCTCGAAATGCATTTCGGTTTTATGCTATTTGGGTCCCTAAGACCCTTGTGACTAACTTGAGATTTCCCATTGCAAAATGGGTGCCTCTAACCAAGTCTTAATTGTGTGTAGGTTGACTTCTCTGATGGAGTGAAATGGGTGATTGATAGTGGATGTACAAATCATATGACCGGAGATAGCAAGTTGCTCTACGATTTCATGGAAGCTATTCAACCATTTATGAGCATTATGTTTGGTGGAGGTTCAAAAGGACAGGTACTTGGGTTGGGCAAGGTGGCTATCACAAATGACATGTCGCTTGCAAATGTCATGCTTGTTCAATCCCTTAAATACCACTTGCTTTCTGTTCGCCAATTGGCTTCTGTTGGTTATGATACACTCTTTGGACTAACGGATGTGAAAGTCTTTAAGAGAGATACTCTCGAAGTGGCGTTTGTTGGAGAGTTGGATGGCAACCTTTACATGGTTGATTTCTCGAAAGAGAGCACATTCCATGCAACTTGTCTAATGGCCAAGGCTGACAAGGGGTGGCTATGGCATCGCCGGCTAGCCCATGTCGGCATGAGAAATCTTCAAGATCTCTTAAAGGGGAATCACATCCTTGGACTAACCAATGTCTCTTTTGAGAAAGATCGTGTGTGTAGTGCATGCATAGCTGGGAAGCAACATCAATCAAATCACCCACCCAAGAATATAGTATCTACTTCAAGGCCTCTGGAGCTCCTTCATGTGGATCTTTTTGGGCCTCCTTCATGGGATAGTCTTGGTGGGAAAAAGTATGGGCTTGTCATTGTTGATGATTACTCAAGATATACATGGGTGTTCTTCCTCAAGTCCAAGGACGAAACCAAGATCACCTTCATTGATTTTGCCAAGCAAGCTCAACGCAAGTTTGACAAAGAAATCCTGGCGATAAGAAGTGACAATGGCTCTGAGTTCAAGAACTATACCTTGGAAGAATTCCTTAGTGACGAAGGGATTGAGCATCAATATTCAGCTCCATACACCCCCAGCAAAATGGTGTAGCCGAAAGGAAGAACCGTACACTTGTAGAGATGGCAAGGCCCATGCTGGATGAATACAAGTCACCACATAGTTTTTGGGCCGAAGCTATCAACACCGCATGCCATGCATCAAACCGGCTCTTCCTCCGCACTATATTGGAAAAGACTCCATATGAGCTTCTAACTGGGAACAAGCCAAATGTCAAGTACTTTCATGTATTTGGGTGCAAATGTTTCATCCTCAACAAAAGAGAACAGTTAGGAAGATTTCAATCCAAAACAATTGAGGGTATATTTGTTGGCTATGGATCAAACTCTCACGCCTATAGAGTCTATAACAAATCCAATGGATGTGTTGTAGAAACTTGTGACGTGGTGTTTGATGAATTTAATGGCTCCCATGGGGAGCAAGTTAATCTAAGTGATGCCGGTGAAGAAGATTCTTCTCAAGACATTTTGACCATGGGTGTTGGTGCACTTCTTCCTACGGAACAGGAACCTCATGAAGAAGAAGAAGAAGATGGAAGTCTCACACATCATCAAACTACTTCAACACCCATACCCTCACAAGCTCCTAGTGCCCAACAAATGCCCTTATCCCAAGTAGAAGAAGATGATCAAGTTCCTCTTCATGATAATCTTCAAGAACAAGATCATCATCAAGTGCAAGAACAAGAAAGTCCAATCATTGATGATGAACCTCAACAAATGCAATATGAACAAGAAGATCTTCCTCCACACATCAATGATCCATATGTTGAGGACGCAGATGATGTACATGAAGTTGAACCTCGTGAAACCCTTACCTCTATCATGCCACGAGTGGCCGGTCGTGTTGATGTTGACAAAATTCTCACCGGCATATCGGAAGATAGAGTCACTCGTAAACACTTGAAAAACTTCTGTGCTCACTTCTCGTTTGTGTCTAGTGTTGAGCCCATCAAGGTACAAGATGCATTGATGGACAACGATTGGCTAGTTGCTATGCAAGAAGAGTTGAATAGTTTTGAATGCAACCAAGTGTGGTCATTAGTCAAGAGGTCACCTACCGAGCACAACGTCATTGGAACAAAATGGATTTTCAAGAACAAACAAGATGAGAATGGTGTAATCATCCACAACAAGGCAAGGTTAGTGGCGCAAGGGTACTCACAAGTTGAAGGTTTGGACTTTGGTGAGACCTTGCCCCAGTTGCCCGTCTTGAATCCATTCGCATCTTACTTGCTTATGCTGCTTTCAATGGTTTTACATTACATCAAATGGATGTGAAGAGTGCTTTCCTTAACGGTCCTCTACATGAGGAAGTATATGTGTCACAACCACCTGGGTTCGTTGATCCCGATCACAAATACTATGTGTACAAACTTCATAAGGCTTTGTATGCCCTCAAACAAGCACCTCGTGCTTGGTATGATCATTTAAAGAAGTTTCTACTCGATGATGGTTTTGTGAGAGGGGTGATCGATCCCACTCTTTTTACTAAGAGGGATAAGGGTGATTTGATCTTATGCCAAATCTATGTAGATGATATCATTTTTGGTTCTCCTAACATTCATTTGTGCAAGAAGTTTGCGGCTTCAATGACCAAGAATTTTGAAATGTCACTCAATGCGGATTTGAAGTTCTTCCTCGGATTTCAAATTCAACAATTCCAAGAAGGAATTTTCTTGTCTCAAGCAAAATACCTCAAGGATATCCTAGAGAAGTTTGGTATGTCTGATGCTAGTCCATGTAAGACACCAATGCCAACCAAAATAACACTCACTGAAGACACAGACGGTATCCCTTCGACCCATCTAAATACCGCCTATGATTGGTTCATTGCTTTATCTTTGTGCATCTAGACCGACATCATGTTTAGTGTATGCATGTGTGCTAGATTTCAAGCTTCCCCTAGGGAAAGTCATCATAAGGCGGTTAAGCATATTCTTAGATACCTTGTTCACACCCCAAAGTTGGGTCTATGGTATCCCAAGGATGCTAAGTTTGATCTCATTGGGTACATGGATGCGAATTGGGCCGGAGACAAAGTGGATCGTAAGTCCACTTCCGATGCATGTCAATTTCTTGGACGCTCCTTGGTAAGTTGGTCATCGAAGAAACAAATTTGTATTGCCCTCTCTACCGCAGAAGCTGAATACATTGCTGCCGCCAGTTGTGCAACTCAGTTATTATGGATGAGGCAAACTTTGAAGGATTACGATATCACCTATAGACATGTGCCTCTTCTATGTGATAATGAAAGTGCCATCAACATTGCTGAGAACCCCAAGGATCATCTCCGCACCAAGCACATCGATATTAGGTATCACTTCTTGAGAGATCATGTTGAGAAGGGTGATATTCACATTGATCACATTGGTACAGATTTGCAACTGGCAGATATTTTCACCAAACCATTGGATGAAGCAAGGTTTTGTCGACTTAGGCATGAACTTGGTATCTTGGAGCTTGACAACATTATGTGAAATCTAGTACTCATCCATGCATAAACTTAATGTCTTGTCTTGATGTAGGCATATATTTAGGGGGAGACACTCAATCCATGAGTTCTCTCACCTTACATAATGCATAAGTTGAACAAACACTCTCAAAGTTATCATAGTTTTTCAAACTAGGATATTTTAATATGATGGAGTTGTGACCATGTGCTCAAAGTTTATATCTTTGTGGTACTATGTTCCATATGCTCAAACATGGTGACCTCACCACCGCCAGGCTAATGTTGTCGGTGTTCGGGAACGGGGTCCCCAGACTTGCTCGCCTCATGCGGCCTGCAAGGCGTGGCTCAAAGGAGGCCCAGATAGCCCATCTTCATCAACACAAGCTCAAGACCTCGCGAGGGGCCAAGATTGCTGGGCGGACGACAAGGAGCTTCTCGAGCACGGCCTCGTCAGATGGCTCACGAGGAGGCGGAGAGTTCAAGGCGGGTACTCGCGAGGTGCCCATGACGCAAGCCATGATTTACCAAGGGCGCCAGTCGGGCGCCAGCCCACGCAGTGTCCTCCTTTCCTCTTTGGTGCAAAGGGAGCAAGCGCAGGCGAGAGCATCAAGCAAAGGCATCCGTTTCGGTGCAACAAGACCAAGACCAGCTCAACGGCCGGAAGGAAGTCATTGTGGAGCCCAAACAAGCGTGACCACCAGAGCCTTTGACAGGCGAGGACCAACTTTAGTCAGGGTAAGTGTACCCACTGTTCCCCTTCAAAATGGCCAATTGTTGGCGCCCTTCCCGCTCAATATTTGGGAAGAGGACCAGGGCCTTTGCCTATAAATAGGACTAGCCACCCCCAGGGTAGAGACATCTAGAGACCAGATCGAGAATCCAAGAGCCAGAACCAAGTAGCACCAGCCAAGAACAGACCCTCGCGAGGCTGTTCTTCCTTGTATTGTTCATCATCAGCCCGAGAGGCAATCCACCACACCACACACTGGAGTAGGGTATTACACCACAATGGTGGCCTGAACCAGTATAAACCTTGTGTCTCTTGTGTTGTTCTGTTTGGTAGTTTAGGTCCTAGCGATTCGGCGAAGAGCAAGTAGGCAGAGGGTTGAATCTCCGTGCGCACCCCAGTGTTCGAACCTCAAGGGTCTTCCGGAACCCGAAATCCGACATTTGGCACGCCAGGTAGGGGTGCGCCGGAATTTGCCTTCCGTCGTCTCGTTCTTCTCTGACCATCGCATCCATGTCTGACGCTCGTCGGGCTCGCGCCGAGCGCTGAGCCGCCCTCGCTTCCCAGTCGCCTGGACGACTCCCGTCAGCGGGCACCCTTGTCATTCCCCGCCACCTACCGTCAACACCGCCATCGGCCCGGCGGGGAACGGGCAGCAAGCATCATCCCAGCATTTCCCCGTGGCCTCTTGGGAAGAGTCACGCGGCCTCTTCCTCACCCACCCCGTCGCCCCCCTCGCCGTCGCGGCCCTCCCTGGCGGCTCGCAGCGCCGCCCTCCACCACCATGTCAAGCCATTCGTCCGCTGGTCGGCACCGCCTCCACGCGCAGGGGTCCCCGGTCCGGCCGGCCATCAGCTAAGCCGACCTTCACCGAGGACCACCCTACCAACTCGGCTCGCTCGGCACGCCCCCATGCTCTGACGCCCACCATCTCGCCAGTGGCCACCAGACCTCGCCGATGGTGGCGCTGGCCTCAGCGTGGTTTCGCTGAGGCCTTCAACCTCCTCTACATACCCCGGAGCGGCAGAACCCACCGCCCTTCTCGGCATCGGAGGCAAGTCGTCCCAGCTCCTTGGGGCAGATCCGACTCCGTAACTTTCGCACCTACGACAATTTCCGCACAGAGCTGGTCGATTTCGACATCGCCCCCATCGGCCTCCCCTACAATGCCATCCTTATTATCCAAAGATTGGCCAAATTCATGGCCACGACTCACCCGGTGTACAACCTCATGAAGATGCCCGGGAGCAACGACGTCCTCACCGTGCCCGGGGACACCGAAGGCGCGCTGCGAGTACTCAAGTTCACCCTCAAGACAGCGGCGACGGCGCGGCCCGCCGATGCAGAAACCCCCAAGCCCAAGGGGGCTGCGCCGACTAAGAAGAAGCAGTTGTTCACCCAAGACAAGGCAGAGACCAAGCAGGTACCTGTCGACGAGGACGGGTCCACTGACGCCACTTTCACCATAGGCGCCAACCTCGAGCCCGAGCAGGAGGAAGCCCTGGTCAAATTCCTGCGTGCAAACAATAAGGTGTTCGCCTGGGAGCCCGATCAATTGGCAGGGATCCCACGGGGCGTAATCGAGCACCACCTCAACGTGTGTCCCAACGCGCCCGTGAAGGTATACAGGAGGCAGTCCACGTAAAAGCGTGCCTTCATCATCCGTGAGACCCGCAAGCTAGAAGCCATGGGGTTATTCGCGAGGTCCGATACAGATTGGTTGGCAACCCGTGAGTTGTGCCAAAGAAGGAGGAAAGGAACGCATGTGTGTCGACTTCACCAACCTCAACAAAGCATGCCCGCAAGATCCGCTCCCGCTCCCTCGATCGATCGATCATCGATTCCACCGCCGAGTGTGACCTATTATGCTTCTTGGATGCCTTCTCCGTATCACCAGATCAAGATGGCGGTGGAAGACGGGAGAAGACGGCCTTCCCGACCCCTGCAGGGGTGTATCGCTATACATGCATGCCGCTCAGATCGCGAACGGGGGCAACCTTTCAGCGGCTCATGCACATCACCTTGGGCCCGCAGCTCGGGAAGAATATGGAGGCTTACGTCGACGACATTGTGGCGAAGTCTCGCGAGGCCAAGACCCTGATACAAGACCTGGAGGAGACCTTCGCGAGCCTCAACGCAGTGAGCCTGCGGCTCAACCCGGAGAAGTGTGTGTTTGGAGTCCCCTCCGGCAAGCTCCTGGGCTTCCTTGTGTCGCACCGAGGCATCGAGGCCAACCCAGAAAAAGGTCAAGGCAACAAGACATGAGCCCACCAAAGACCCTCGAGAGATGCAGAGCTCACGGGCGCTGGATCGCGGCTGGGCGCTTCATCTCTGTGTTAGGAGAGCGAGCCGCCTTTCTTTCACCGATGAAGAAGAAGGGCCCTTTGAATGGACTGAAGAAGCCGACAAAGCATTCCAAGATCTCAAGAGATACTTAACCAGCCCTCCGGTGATGGTGGCCCCACGCCCTCAAGAGCCCTTGGTACTCTATCTCGCCGCCACTCCTTACTCAGCCAGCGCGGCTCTGGTGGCAGTTAGGGAGGAGCATCGGACCAAGGGCACGACTGCTGCACGTGTCAAGGCAAAGCAGGGCCAAAGAGGACTCACAGAGGTCACAACCACGGCTGAGGAGGATCAGCCGCCGCAGGGAAGCGCACCGGAAACGGAGGAAGCTCTTCCCCCATGCAACCAGCCTCCAGAGGCCCCGTCGCCTCAGCAGGCGCCACAGCCTCCGGAGGGCACCACCAGCGCCGATGCTCCAAGCCTCGTTGAGCACCCGGTGTACTTCGTCAGCACGGTGTTGCGGGATGCGAGGGCACGGTACCCCATGCCGCAGAAGCTCCTCCTCATGCTGCTGGTGGCTTCACGCAAGCTGCGGCACTACTTCCAGGGTCACCAGATCAAGGTTGTCTCGGTATACCCCTTGGAAAGGGAGCTCAGGAGCCCTAACTCGGCCGGAAGGGTCGCTGAGTGGAACATTGAGCTGCAAGCGTTTCAGCTCGAGTTCAGTACGACCAGGGTCATCAAGGGTGCCGCACTAGTAGATTTCGTGGCTGAATGGACGGAGGCACCAGACCTCGAGGCCGACAAGGACCGATCACTCTCCCCAGGAAGCGAGGCGCCGGAAGGCTGGGTCATGTACTTCGACGGGGCGTTCTACAGGCATGGCGCTGGGGCTGGGGCGGTGCTCATATCTCCCACTCAGACAAGCTGTACTATGTCAGTGCAGCTGCCCTTCAGAGGCTAAAAAGGTCTCCAACAATATAGCTGGCACGAGGGATCGAGAAGGGCTCAAGGCCGCCTCGGGAGTGAAGCATCTTACTATCAAGGGCAATTTGCAGCTCCTTGTCAATTTCTCCAACAAGGTATACGAGCCAAGAGATGAGCACATGGAGGCCTACCTTGTGGAGGTCCGCAGGATGGAGAAGCAGTTCTGGGGGTTGGAGTTACAGCATGTGCCCCGCGGCACTAATCAAGAGGCCGACGACATCACCAAACGAGCCTCTAGGCAGTTGCCCCAGGAGCCGGGCGTCTTCGAGGAGCGGCTCTTCAAGCCCTCGGCCCTGCCATCATTGTCGAGCGCAGCACAGCCTCGGGCAGAGCTTCTCAGCACCTGCCTCGGGAGCCCCAGCTTGGCCCGGCCTCAGGAGCACGCCTGCTCCTGACGATGGAGCCCCAGGAGGGGTGCTGGATCACAGAGCTCTAGAGCTACTTAACGCAAGGGACCTTGCCGAAGAAGGAGGAGGAAGCAGAGCGTGTGGCGCGGCAAGCCACAGCGTACTGCATCAGGGATGGAGAGCTCTACCGGAAACGACCGAATGATGTGTCCTCGCTGCATCACCAGGAGCAAGGGAAAGAACTGCCGCAGATATACACGGTGGAGATCAGGGGCATCATTCGTCCGTCACTGCACTCGCCGGCAAGGCATTCCGCAGATGGTTTCTATTGGCCCATCGCGCCAATGATGCCGTCGAACTTGTGAAGGCTTGCGAGGCTTGCCAATTCCATGCCAAGCAGATCCATCACCGGCAGAGGTCTCGCAAACCATACCCCTCACGTGGCCATTTGTAGTCTAGGGCTGATATCCCGGCCCTTTTCCTGGGCGCCAGGCTATCGCTACCTATACATCGTCAGGACAAGTTCACCAAGTGGGCCAAGTTGAGGCCGTCCGCACCATCCTCGCCGGTTCTGCGGTCAAGTTCATCAAGGGCATCGTGAGCTGCCGGTGCCGAACCGCATCATCACTGACAACAGTTCGCAGTTCACTAGTAACCTTTTCAAAACGTACGGTGCTAACCTTGGAACGCAGATATGCTATGCTTCGGTGGCACACCCCCGAAGCAACGGCCAGGCAGAGCGGGCCAACGTAGAAGTCCTGAGGGGCCTCAAGACCAGGACGTTCAAGAAGAAACCGAGGCTGCGCAGAGGTCGGTATGACGAGCTTCACCAGGCCGTGGTCCATCCACACAACTACGACCAAGCCGACTGGGGAGACCCCCTTCTTCTTGGTCTACGGAGCCGAAGCGGTCCTCCCTCACGAGGTCAAGCGTCATTCCGCGCGGGTCTTGGCGTTCGACGAGACGCTGCAGGACACCATGCGGGGGACGGACCTCGTGCTGGGGGAGGAGCGTCGTCAAGAAGCTGCACTACGAGCGGCAAGATACCAGCAGGCACTCCGACGATACCACTACAGCAACATCCGCCTCAGAACTCTTGAGGTAGGGGACCTCGTGTTCGGCTGGTCCTCTCCAGGAGGGACTGCATAAGCTCTCTCCTATGTGGGAGGGCCCGCTCAAGGTTGCTCATGTTTCCGTGCCCGGCCTGCACTTGGAGACTCGTGAGGGAGTACCAGCATGTAACGCTGGGAACATCCAAAGACCTCCAGAGGTTTTACCCCTAAAAAGGCCTAGAGCCTGTGAAGAAGGCGATGCCTGTGAAGCACATCTTTTTGGAAAAGGCCCAAAGCCTGTGAATAAGGCGAACGCCTGTGAAGCTCATCTTTTTGGAAAAGGCCGAGAGCCTGTGAAGAAGGCGAATGCCTGTGAAGCTCATCTTTTTGGAAAAGGCCCAGAGCCTGTGAAGAAGGCGAATGCTTGTGAAGCTCATCTTTTTGGAAAAGGCCCAGAGCATGTGAAGAAGGCGAATGCCTGTGAAGCTCATCTTTTTGGAAAAAGGCCCAGAGCCTGTGAAGAAGGCGAACGCCTATGAAGCTGTCGCATTTTGGAAAAGGCCCGGAGCCTGTGAAGAGGGCCAATGCCCGTGAAGCTTGCCTCTCCGAAGAAAGGCCCGGAGCCTGTGAAGAAGGCCAACGCCTGTGAAGCTCGCCGCCCGTGACACTCTCACATAATAATGAGTTGCAGCTATACACGCCCCGGAGTCTCAGGGGTGCCGGCCTCAGGCCCTGGGGCTCCCTCCCACGCCCAGTGGCAGCACTTAGCTCCACGCTGGTGAGAAGACGTCGAAGACTAGACTAGGTGCCGGACGTGGCTTTTTCATTTGCTTTCTGCAGTTGGCTAGTTCATTCTCATTTGGAGTTTTATCGAAGCTATCGCCGCCTTTTGACCTGTGGTTCTTCGACCTTTTCGCCTCCCCGCCTCAATTTCTTATGCTGGGCTCATGAGGCGAAGCCCCGGAGCCTCGCAGCTGCCTCCTGCCCTGTCATCAAGTTTTCACGGCCCAGGTCCACTACAGGAGCGTCCCTCCAGGCCATGCCCCACGGGCACCACGACACGAATACAGGGCTTGGGTCGGTCGCCCCCACGGCTGAGACTAGAGACTACTTGCGAATGGGCATGCAACAGAAAGGAACAATACCGGAGTAACAGAAACAGTACGATGATTGACGACGTTAACCCAAACACGCCCCCACGGGGCCACACATTGCTGTCTTTTTGCGCAG
The DNA here is from genome assembly GCA_021437245.1 of Aegilops speltoides. Classification (NCBI taxonomy): domain Eukaryota; kingdom Viridiplantae; phylum Streptophyta; class Magnoliopsida; order Poales; family Poaceae; genus Aegilops; species Aegilops speltoides. The sequence goes on along the minus strand of CM038142.1, from coordinate 301,659,679 downwards.
GAGAAAAGAAGGGAAAGAACAAAAGCAGGCGAAGCTCGTCCTGTGCCGGCCCTCATGGAATACTCGAGCCGCCTCCGGAGCTCAGACGACTCCTCTCGCTTCATCAGGCGCGACGGCGGCGACTGCTGCCGCTTTTCCAAACAAAGCGCGACGGCGTGGAGGCTGACCGCGGCCGCTGCTAGAAGGGTCACTACCCGAAGAAGAGCTGGTGAAGCTTGAGGAATCACGGGCGCCGCCAACCACCCGCGCGCTGTCCTCTCCGTCCTCGCCGGGGCTGAGTCCCCGGCAACGGTCGTCGTCTTCAGGGCAGCACCCTGCACGGCGACCATCTTCCCCGAACACCCTCACGTAGAGGGTGGCGTCGCCGTCGAACTTGAAGTGTAGAGAGCACCGGCGCACACAGCCCACGCCAAGACGAGCAAACATCTCGCCACCAAGGGTCGGGCTGCCCCGCCATGGAGACCTCCAAATAAGCCCACGAGGCCCGGCTGCAGCAGCCATCAGCCTGGAGCCAGAGGCCACCCAAGGCGCCAGCTAGGAGCTCACCTAGGAGGAAGCAAGGGAGCTGAAGCCGGGCGACAGTTGGCTCCACCGCCCACACAATGAACTCCGGCAGCACCTCCGCAGTATGGAGGCGTGGCCTCGGGGGTCGCACGGTCGGAACGTGCCCCCCGACCATGGCCAGCCGCTCGTCGCTGCACAGAGAGCCACCTCATGCGATCATGGGGCCGCCATGAGGCTACAGGATGTTTGCGAGGGCGACCACGACCAGCTGCTTATGGGGGAGAGGTAGACTCGACCAAGCGAGCCTTTCTTTTCTCTCAAGGCGGAGAACTTCCTTGGGGGAGCCATGAAGAAGAAGGAGAAGTAAGAGGGGATAGACTGGAAAGATGCGTGCTGTTCCATACTTATAGCCGACGAAGGCCAACCGTCGACCTCCACGATCGCAGGTAATCATGACCCGCTTTGCATGCAGGGACTTGTCGAATCCGTGCGGTTACCGAGGTGTCGTGGGGAAGCAGAGGCGCCCACGTCCAATCAACCGCCATGCGGCGCCCAAGGCCGCAGGCTGTTAGGGGTCCGCGACGCTCAAGGCTTGCCCTTCGCCTCTCGCCGCCAAGTCCGGGTGCGCCAGGCCCAGGGGCTATCGTCGCGTTCGGGAACGGGGTCCCCAGACTTGCTCGCTCATGCCTGCGGGCGTGGCTCAAAGGAGGCCCAAGATAGCCCATCTTCATCAACACAAGCTCAGACCTCGCGAGGGGCCAAGCCTCGGGGGCGGACGACAAGGAGCTTCTCGTGCACGGCCTCGCCAGATGGCTCACGAGGAGGCAGAGAGTTCAAGGCGGGTACTCGCGAGGTGCCCATGACGCAAGCCATGACGACTAAGGGCGCCATCGGCGCCAACCCAAGCAGGTCCTCCTTTCCTCTTTGGTACAAAGGAGCAAGCGCAGACGAGCATCAAGCAAAGGCATCCATTTCGTGCAACAAGACCAAGACCAGCCCAACAGCCGAAGGAAGTCATTGTGGAGCCCAAACAAAGGCCACCACCGTGAGCCTTTGACAAAGCGAAGACCAACTTTAGTCGGATAAGTGTACCGCTGTTCCCTTCAAATGGCCAATTGTTGGCACCCTTCCCGCCAATATTTGGGAACAGGCCTGTGGCCTTTGCCTATAAATAGGACTAGCCACCCCGGGTAGAGACATCTAGAGACCGGATCGAGAATCCAAGAGCCGTAACCAAGTAGCACCAGCCAAGAATGACCCTCATGAGGCTGTTCTTCCTTGTATTGTTCATCATCAGCCCGAGAGGCAATCCACCACACCACACACTGGAGTAGGGTATTACACCACAATGGTGGCCTGAACCAGTATAAACCTTGTGTCTCTTGTGTTGTTCTGTTTGGTAGTTTAGGTCCTAGCTATTCGGCGAAGAGCAAGTAGGCAGAGGGTTGAATCTCCACGCGCACCCCAGTGTTCGAACCTCAAGGGTCTGCCGGAACCTTCTCTGGTCTCTGTTTTCCACTCGCCGGATATCCGGGCCTTGCCCCGGATGAGTCGCGTATACCTTGGGAGGGGGTGTGGGGTTTGGGGGCAGTTCCCCTTTTTCCGTTTGTCCCTCCCCTCATCTCTCCTCACAGCCGCCGCCGCCGGGCCATCACTCCGGTGCTGCCCCGGCCATCTCCTCCGACCTTCGGCCCCGATCTCCTGCCAACGGACTCTTCTCCTCCCGATCTACGATTCTATCCAATCCATTTCTTGGATTGTGGCTTGAGTCTCTCGGGAGGGGCCGGTGTTCGGTGGGATTCATCTCCGGAGTTCTTCATGGCTCGTACCAAGAACTGCGGTCCCAAGCATCCCGAGGTGTCTTCTCAGGGTAAGGGTGCTATCTCTTCTCATCTTCCCTTGCTTGTGACCAAATCTTATTGGGTTGCATTATTCTCCATGTACATCTTGCCATATCTATTGCTCTCGCATTTAGGTTCTGTTTACCTAAGCCTACAAACACCTCTATATGTACTCGGTTACTCAACTTAACCATGGGAATGTAATTTGTTCATTCCACGGTTTAATTTGGCGATCCTTGTTCATGTTCTTTGGCTTCTTCTTATTGGAAACCATTCATTATCCATTCCAGCTTGATCGCCGCAAGGCTCCACCGACCGATGAGCATGCGCGCCCAAGAAGAAGAAGGCCACCACCAAGAAGAAGAAGCGAGCAGCATCCACCAATCCGTCGGCCTCGGATCCAGATGATGCGGACTATGTTGAGAGGAAGAGGATGATAAGCAGACCACGACAAATCTGCTGGATGTCCAAGCCCCAGATTAGGAGGGCGCCGATGCCTCAAGTTCGTGGTTCCGAATACCCATTACCCATGGTCGCCGTGATTCCATGGAGCTTCCCGATAGTGGAGGTCGCCCCACTCACGACTTCACAACCGTGGGGCGGGCAATATCTTCGCCCGTCGGGATGTCAATCAATATGAGATGGTGGCTGATGTCAAGATCCTCGGCTCGACTCAGATGCAGCAGATCTCTATTCCAGCTTTTGTCCATGGGCGTGGCCTTGCTCCTCACTCATACTTGGATCTAAACTTCCTGCGTGATAATCCCGCCATGTTCCCTAACGATCCAAATAAGATCATTGATGACATGACTCTTTGTCCCGCAATGACCTTCGTGTGTGATTGGAGTGAAGCTGCCATTCTACGCTTCTATGCCACTGCTTTTTGGTCCGACAACACTCTCACTTGGATGGCCGATGACACTACACTGAGCATCACCTATGACAGGTTTGTTCAGATTTTGGGTCTCTCAAGTGTTGGCCATTGCATCCACAGTATGGATCCATAGGGCAAGCCCAAAGGGATTGATGCTTGCTTGCCTCTTGTAAAACCTACCTCTCAGCTCATTGATGAAGAAAAAGCATATCCAGTCAATGAGGTATCCATCTTCCGTGCTCCCTTGTTCATCCTCTTTCAGTGTATGCTTCGCACTCTCTATCCTAAGAAGGGAGATCGCTCGAGGGCTCGCAACTATTGCATTGACTTGATGGTTCATATGCATGAGAAACCCACTGTGCCTCTGGACACTGCCAACTTCATTTGGCATGAGATCCGTCTTTGCAGTTTTATTCAGATGTGCCGGTTCCCTCATGCCCCATATATTTAGGCTCGATTGATCACACCGCCCATTTGAGGTGGTTAAGTCACCAGCACTCCATTTGAAACCTCCTCCTCACATGCGTGTGGCGACCATCGCTTCTACTCAGCCTAGGAGGTCTGGCTGGTGGGAGGACAGCCGCTTCTACTCAGCCCAATCGTTCTTCTGCTCCATCTTCCTCGATCGCTCCTCGTGGCCGCTTTTGCATCATTCTTGGGTAAGGCTCACCGCTATCATGAAGGTGATCACTTTCATCGCCAGAATCATGATGTTCGAAGCGCCTTGTCATCTCCAAGAATATACTCAAACAGCGCCTCCGTGACCGTGGGAGTCCCGTTAGTGATGATGATCCTCTTCCCGCAGCTCCATCCTCGTCCACTTTCGGATTTCCATCTCGTGCTGACTACCCCGAGTTCCTTGATGATGATGATGATGACATCCGCCAAGAGTGATTGAGACTGTTTAGTTCTTCGCCCCTTTTTTTACTTGTTGCTGTCAAAGGGGGAGAAGTAGTATCGTAGTAATATGGTCATGCTATGATATGTTATTACAACTTTATGCTGCTACCTATGGTACTTGTTCGCTTGAGACTATGTTATGACTATGTTTATGCTGCTACCTATGGTACTTGTTCGCTTGAGACTATGTCATGATTATGGCTTGGCCATGAAATGTTCTCAGTCTATTTGAAGTGTTATGGTGATTCCATATGTGCTCGTCTCTTACTTCTTTAATTCTTTGAGTTACATATGCTATCATACGAACTTTTGTGCTGGTCATCTTAATATATTCATCGCATGCACACAATGAGGGGGAGCTAAATGCAAACTAAACATATTCTGTATCCGTTTTGCTCCCATAATTATCATTGCTAAGACTATTTATTACATCTATGATACTACATGTATGATTGTCATCAACAAACAAAAATGGGGAGATTGAAAGTGCAATCATGCCCTTACATTATGTTTTGATGTTTATGACAATCTACATGTAGGGGACTAACAATGGCTGTCAAGTGAATCTCAGGTGTTGGTCCCCGGTTCACAAATTATGTGTGGATCAAGAGCATACTGAAGTGGGTTCTCTCAAGGTTGAAGTGTTAAAATGATGCTTCATTTTGTTTCCTTGAGTATAGGATCCCGCACTATTAAGAGGGATCGATTGGGTTCAATAATGCACTTGCTCGAGTCAAAATACTCCTTTCTATAGGTCTCTGTACCATTCTGTCTCTGGGAGTGCCGGATGTCCGGGCCTCGTGCCGGATGTCCGGGCCGCTGTCCTCCCCGGATGTCCGGCTCTTGCCCCGGATATCTGGCCCTCTTGTCCAGTAGGTTTTCTGTTTTTCGCCGGATGTCCGGGTGTGCGCCGGATTTCCGGGCCTTCCTGTCTTGCCGGATGTCCGGGCCCCATTCCGGATGTCCGGCCCCTTACTGCCCGAAAAACTGATTTGGTTCTGTAAACGTTCGTGGGCTCTCTGGATGTCCGGCTATCTTCTGGATGTCTGAGCTTCCCTTTTACGCCGGATGTCCGGGCTTGACCCCCGGATGTCTGGCTCCTCTGGTTTACTCTGTTTTGCCCTGTTCTCCAAGTGGCTTGACAGGTCGGATGTCCGGCCTCTAGCTCGGATGTCTGGCCTGCCCGTTCACTTGCACTACAACGGCCATATTTGAGCTCACACTATATATATAGTCTTTCTTCCCCACTAGAGAGGCTGACCATTCACTTTGAACAAACCCTAGAACACTTCTCACACTCTCTCATTCCTCTACACCAAATCTTAGATCCCCAAGGGATTTGAGAGCTTTGGAAAGAAGTTGTCTGATCAAGTGATAGATCCACTTCTCCTCCTTCTTTGCACCCAAGGAATTCGTGATTTGAGCAAGTCTTGAGCAAATCCCCATCGATCTTGTTAATCTTGGAGGTTGGAGACTCCTAGGCGGTAGGAGTCTTTCGGATAGGAATCGACCTTTGTGATTACCCCCGGATAAGTTTGTGAGGGTTTGGAGACCACCCCAAGGTCTACCACTAGTGGTTGAGAAATGCCTTCGTGGTGTTGTCTCAAAGGGAGAATAGGGTGAGCCTTCATGGCGTTGGTGTGCCTTCGTGGTAACATCTACCTCTCTAACGGTGACGTAGCTTCCCTCCAAGGAAGTGAACATCGGCATACATCCTCGTCTCCCAGAGTTGCGGTTATTCCTAACCCTAACTCTCTACTAGTGGTTACTTGTCTCGTTGCACTTACGTACATCATATTGTGCTTGCCTACTTACGTGTTTGTGTTACTTGCTTAGTACTTAGTACTCACTTGCAATTGTTAGGCTCATATTCATATTCCGCATCATTGCCTAAAATTGCTAAGTACTCCCTCTGTAAACTAATATAAGAGTGTTTAGATTACTAAAGTAGTAATCTAAACGCTCTTATATTAGTTTACGGAGGGAGTAATAATTAAAATTTGTTATTGTACCTATTCACCCCCCCTCTAGGTCCATCTCGATCCTTTCAACGGGTGCCATTGTCCCGAGGTGAGGAGGGACCAGGGTTGAAGTCAAGCCCTAGATCTGTGACGCCCGGGTAAATAAGCTACAATAATCCCACGTTAATGATGCCATGTCACCACGGTTATTGTTGTTAATCTCGTGTTAGTTCAAAATCGATTCGAAATTCAAACTTAAAATAAAGTCAAACGGTAAAGATTTTCAAACTTTAAAACTAAAATGTTCGAGAGGTGACAAATAATGCATAGGTAATTATGGTGGAGAAAACATCTTTTTATAAAGTAGTTAAAAGCACTAAATTAATAAAAAATGTAGTAAAACTAATAATTAAATGTCTTTTAAATACTAAACAAATATAAACTAATTGTTTAGGGTGCCAAATCAATTGTGGTAGTGTCATAAGTATTAGTACTAATTTAGAGGCTAGATTTATAATTTATAAAACAAAGGTAAAAATAAACAGAAAAGAAATTAAAAAAAAGAAAAGGAAAACTAGCAAACAAAAAAAAGGAAGAGAGAAAAGAAAACAGACCCCCATTTGGGCCAAGTGGCCCACCGGCCTCACCCGCCGAACGGGCCGCCCACCCGCCTGTCTGTTGGGGAACGAGTAATTTCAAAAATTTCCTACGCACACGCAAGATCATGGTGATGAATAGCAACGAGAGGGAGAGTGTTGTCTACATACCCTTGTAGACCCGGCGAAGCGATCACAACGTAGAGGAAGTAGTCGACGTTCTCCTCGCGATCCGACCGATCCCGCGCCAAGCATTCGGCGCCCCGAAGTTCTTGACACACGTGACAGCTCGATGACATCCCTCGTACTCGATCCAGCCGAGTGTCGAGGGAGAGTTTCACAAGACGACGGCGTGGTGGCGATCTTGATGTTTCACCGCGCAGGCTTCGCCTAAGCTTCGCGACGGTATGACCGAGGTGGAATATGGTGGAGGGGGCACCGACACGGCTAAGGAACGATCCGTAGATCAAACTTGTGTGTTCTAGGGTGCCCCCGCCCCGTATATAAAGGAGGGAGGGGAGGTGCGGCCGGCCCAAGGGCGCTGCGGAGGAGTCCTACTCCCACCGAGTAGGACTCCCTTCCTAGTTGGAATAGGATTGGGGAGAGGAAAGAGGAAAGGGGGCGCCGCCTCCTTGTCCTATTCGGACTGGGGGGGGCGCGCGCCACCCCCGGCCGGCCCCTCCTCTTCTCCTCGAGGCCCACCGAGGCCCATTTACCCCGGGGTTCCGTAACCTCCTGATCTCAGAAATTCCTGCTTTCACCCGGAACCATTCGAACTCCAAACATAGGTTTCAATATATCAATCTTTATGTCTCGACCATTTCGAGACTCCTCGTCATGTCCTTGATCACATCCGGACTCAACTTCTTCGGTACATCAAAATACATAAACTCATAATAACCGCCATCGAAACCTTAAGCGTATGGACCCTACGGTTCGAGAACAATGTAGACATGACCTAGAACTATTCTCGGTCAATAACCAACAGCGGGACCTGGATGCCCATATTGGTTCCTACATATTCTACGAAGATCTTTATCGGTCAGACCGCATAACAACATACGTTGTTCCCTTTGTCATCGGTATGTTACTTGCCCGAGATTCGATCGTCGGTATCCAATACCTAGTTCAATCTCGTTACCGGCAAGTCTCTTTACTCGTTCCGTAATACATCATCTCACAGCTAACTTATTAGTTGTAATGCTTGCAAGGCTTCAGTGATGTGTATTACCGAGAGGGCCCAGAGATACCTCTCCGACAATCGGAGTTACAAAACCTAATCTCAAATACGCCAACCCAACATCTCGCCTTTGGAGACACCTGTAGTACTCCTTTATAATCACCCGATTCGTTGCCAGACGCTTGGTAGCACCAAAGTGTTCCTCCGTAAACGGAGTTGCATAATCTCATAGTTACGGGAACATGTATAAGTCATGGATAAAAGCAGTAGCAACATACTCAACGATCGTGTGCTAAGCTAATGGAATGGGTCATGTCAATCGATCATTCTACTAATGATGTGACCTTGTTAATCAAATAACAACTCTTTGTTCATGGTTAGGAAACATAACCATCTTTGATTAACAAGCTAGTCTAGTAGAGGCATACTAGTGACATGTTGTTTGTTTATTCATTCACACATGTATCATGTTTCCTGTTAATACAATTCTAGCATGAATGATAAACATTTATCATGAAATAAGGAAATAAATAATAACTTTATTATTGCCTCTAGGGCATATTTCCTTCATCTCCCACTTGCACTAGAGTCAATAATCTAGATTACATAGTAATGATTCTAACACCCATGGAGTCTTGGTGCTGATCATGTTTTGCTCGTGGAAGAGGCTTAGTCAACGGTTCGCAACATTCAGATCCGTATGTATCTTGCAAATCTCTATGTCTCCCACCGACTAAGTCCCGGATGGAATTGAAGCGCCTCTTGATGTGCTTGGTCCTCTTGTGAAATCTGGATTCCTTCGCTAAGGCAATTGCTCCAATATTGTCACAGAAGATTTTCATTGGACCCGATGCACTAGGTATGACACCTAGATCGGATATGAACTCCTTCATCCGCATCCTTCATTAGCTGCTTCCGGCTGCTATGTACTCCGCTTCACATGTAGATCCCGCCACGACGCTTTGTTTAGAACTGCACTAACCGACAGCTCCTCCGCTTAGTGTAAATACGATCCGTCTGCGATTTAGAATCGTCCGGATCGGTGTCAAAGCTTGCATCAACGTAACTGCCATTTATGAGCTCTTTGTCACCTCCATATACGAGAAACATATCCTTAGTCCTTTTCGTATTTCAGATGTTCTTGACCGCTGTCCAAAGATCCACTCTCGGATTACTTTGGTACCTCCTGCTAGGCTTATAGCAAGGCACACATCAGTCCGGTACACAAGATTGCATACATGATAGAGCCTATGGCATAAGCATAGGAACATCTTTCATTTTCTCTATCTTCTGCAGTGGTCGGGCATTGAGTCTTACTCAACTTCACACCTTGTAACACAGGCAAGAACCCTTTCTTTGCTTGATCCATTTTGAACTTCTTCAAAATTTTGTCAAGGTATGTGCTTTGTGAAAGTCCAATCAAGCGCCTTGATCTATCTCTATAGATCTTAATGCCCAATATGTAAGCAGCTTCACCGAGGTCTTTCATTGAAAACTCTTATTCAAGTATCCCTTTATGCTATCCAGAATTCTATATCATTTCCGATCAGCAATATGTCATCTACATATAATATCGTAAATGCTACAGAGCTCCCACTCACTTTCTTGTAAATACAGGCTTCTCCAAAAGTCTCAGACAAACCCAAATGCTTTGATCACACTATCAAAGTGTTTATTCCAACTCCGAGATGCTTGCACCAGTCCATAGATGGATCATTGGAGCTTGCACACTTTGTTAGCTCCTTTGGATCGATAAAACCTTCGTTGCATCATATACAACTCTTCTTCCGTAAATCCATTCAGAATGCAGTCTTTACATCCATTTGCCAAATTTCATAATCATAAAATGCGGCAATTGCTAACATGATTCGGACGGACTTAAGCATCGCTACGGGTGAGAAGGTCTCATCGTAGTCAATCCCTTGAACTTGTCGAAACCCTTTGCATAAGTCGAGCTTTGTAGACAAGAATATTACCGTCGGCGTCGGTCTTCTTCTTGAAGATCCACTTGTTTTCTATTGCTTGCCGACCCTCTGCAAGTCAACCAAAGTCCATACTTTGTTTTCATACATGGATCCCATCTCGCATTTCATGGCTTCAAGCCATTTTATGAATCTGGGCTCACCATCGCTTCTTCATAGTTCGAGGTTCATCATGATCTAGTAGCATGATTTCCGAACAGGATTACCGTACCACTCAGTGCGGATCTTATTCTCGTTGATCTACGAGGTTCTCAGAGTAACTTGATCTCAAGTTTCATGATCAACATCATCAACTTCCTCACTACTTGGTGTAGGCGTCTCGAAACTGATTTCTGCGATTTAACTACTTTCAAGTAAGGGAGAAGGTACTATTACCTCATCAAGTTCCACTTTCCTCCCACTCACTTCTTTCGAGAGAAACTCCTTCTCTAGAAAGGATCCATTCTTAGCAACGAATGTCTTGCCTTCGGATCTGTGATAGAAGGTGTACCCAACTGCTCCTTTGGGTATCCTATGAAGACACATTCGATTTGGGTTCGAGCTTATCGGTTGAAGCTTTTTCACATAAGCATCGCATCCCCAAACTTTAAGAAACGACAACTTTGGTTTCTTGCCAAACCACAGTTCATAAGGTGTCGCCTCAACGGATTTCGACGGTGTTCTATTCAATGTAAATGCAGCCGCCTCTAGAGCATAACCCCAAAACGATAGCGGTAAATCAGAAGAGACATCATAGATCGCACCATATCTAGTAAAGTGCGACATGACGTTCGGACACACCATTACGCTGTGGTGTTCCGGTGGCGTGAGTTGCTAAACTATTCCGCATTGTTTCAAATGTAGACCAAACTCAGAACTCAAATATTCACCTCCACGATCGATTGTAGAAATTTGATTTTCTTGTTACGATGATTTTCAACTTCACTCAAATTCTTTGAACTTTTCAAATGTTTCAGACTTATGTTTCATTAAGTAGATATACCCATATCTCGCTTAAGTCATCTGTGAAGGTGAGAAAATAACGATATCCGCCACGAGCCTCAACATTCATCGGACCACATACATCTCAGATGTATGATTTCCAACAAATCTGCTGCTCTCTCCATAGTACCGAGAACGGGTTCTAGTCATCTTGCCCATGAGGCACGGTTCGCAAGTGCCAAGTGATTCATAATCAAGTGACTCCAAAAGTCCATCAAGATGGAGTTTCTTCATGCGTTTTACACCGATATGACCTAAACGGCAAGTGCCACAAATAAGTTGCACTATCATTATCAACTCTGCATCTTTTGGTTTCAACATTATGAATATGTGTATCACTACTATCGAGATTCATCAAAAATAGACCACTCCTCAAGGGTGCATGACCATAAAAGATATTACTCATATAAATAGAACAACCATTATTCTCTGATTTAAATGAATAACCGTCTCGCATTAAACAAGATCCAGATATAATGTTCATGCTCAATGTAGGCACCAAATAACAATTATTTAGGTCTAAAACTAATCCCGAAGGTAGATGTAGAGGTAGCGTGCCGACCGCGATCACATCGACTTTGGAACCATTTCCCACGCGCATCGTCACCTCGCCCTTTGCGGTGTTCGCTAATCCGTAGTCCTGCTTTGAGTTGCAAATATTAGCAATGTAACCAGATCAAATACCTGTGTGCTATCATGAGCTCTAGTAAGGTACACATCAATAACATGTATATCACATATACCTTTGTTCACCTTGCCATCCTTCTTATCCGCCAAATACTTGGGGCGGTTCCGCTTCCAAGGACTAGTTTGCTTGCGGTAGAAGCACTCGCTTGTGCTTAGGTCCGACTTGGGTTTCTTCTCCGAGCAAAGAACTTGCTTGCTATTCTTCTTGAAGTTCCCTTCTTCTTCCCTTTGCCTTTCTTCTTGAAACTAGTGGTCTTATTGACCATCAACACTTGATGCTCCTTCTGATTTCTACCTCCGCAGCCTTTAGCATTGCGAAGAGCTCGTATAGTCTTTACTAACCCTTGCATATTATAGTTCATCACGAAGCCTTTGTAGCTTGGTGGCGTGATTGAAGAATTCATCAATGACACAATCATCCGGAAGATTAACTCCCAATTGTGTCAAGTGATTGTAGTACCCGGACATTCGAGTATGTGCTCACTAACGTAACTATTCTCCTCCATCTTGCAGCTATAGAACTTATTGGAGACTTCATATCTCTCAATCCGGGCATTCTGTTGAAATATCAACTTCAACTCTGGAACATCTCATATGCTCCATGACGCTCAAAACGTCGTTGAAGTCCCGGTTCTAAGCCGTAAAGCATGGCACACCGAACTATAGAGTAGTCATCGCCTTTGCTCGCCAGACGTTCTTAACGCCGTCGGCCAGCATCGGCCAGTTCGCACCCAGCGGTGCATCCAGACGTAACCCTTCAGGCAGCAATGAGGATAATCCTCGAGTTACGGACCCGATCCGTAATTGCTACCATCATCTTTCAACTTTGCTTTCTCAAGGAACGATTAAAATTCAATGGAACAACAAAGACGAGCCATCTATCTACAATCAAACATAAACAAGCAAGATACTATCAGTACTAAGTTCATGATAAATTTAAGTTCAATTAATCATATTACTTAAGAACTCCCACTTAGAAAAACATCTCTAGTCATCTAAGTGATCACGTGATCCAAATCAACTAAACCATAACCGATCATCACGTGAAATGGAGTAGTTTTCAATGGTGAACATCTTATGTTGATCATATCTACTATATGATTCACGCCGACCTTTCGGTCTCCGTGTTCCGAGGCCATATCTGCATATGCTAGGCTCGTCAAGTATAACCCGAGTATTCTGCGTGTGCAAAACTGGCTTGCACCCGTTGTAGATGGACGAGAGCTTATCACACCCGATCATCACGTGGTGTCCGGGCACGACGAACTTTGGCAACGGTGCATACTGGGAGAACACTTCTTGATAATTTAGTGAGAGATCATCTTATAATGCTACCGTCAATCAAAGCAAGATAAGATGCATAAAAGATAAACATCACATGCAAATCAATATAAGTGATATGATATGGTCATCATCATCTTGTGCTTCGTGATCTTCATCTCCGCAGCACCACCATGATCACCATCGCCACCGCGCGACACCTTGATCTCCATCGTAGCATCGTTGTCGCCTCGCCAATCTTATGCTTCTACGACTATCTCTACCGCTTAGTGATAAAGTAAAGCATTACAGGTGATTGCATTGCATACAATAAAGCGACAACCATATGGCTCCTGCCATTGCCGATAACTTCGTTACAAAACATGATCATCTCATACAATAAAATATAGCATCACGCCTTGACCATATCACATCACAACATGCCCTTCAAAAACAAGTTAGACGCCCTCTACTTTGTTGTTGCAAATTTTACGTGGCTGCTATGGGCTTAAGCAAGAACCAGCCTCACCTACGATCAAAACCACAACGATATTTCACAAATAGACTCGCTTTAACCTTCTCAAGGACCGGCGAGCCTTTTCGGTTCAACTAAAGTGAGAGAGACAGACACCCACCAATCACCTTTAAGCAACGAGTGCTCGTGGCGGTGAAACCAGTCTCGCGTAAGCGTACGCGTAATGTCGGTCTGGGCTGCTTCATCTCACAATACCGCTGAACCAAAGTATGACATGCTGGTAGGTTGTATGACTTGTATCGCCCACAACTCACTTGTGTTCTACTCGTGCAAAACATAAAACCATAAAAACCTAGGCTCTGATACCACTGTTGGGGAACATAGTAATTTCAAAAAATTTCCTACGCACACGCAAGATCATGGTGATGAATAGCAACGAGAGGGGAGAGTGTTGTCTACATACCCTTGTAGACCCGCGGAAGCGATCACAACGTAGAGGAAGTAGTCGACGCTCTCCTCGCGATCCGACCGATCCCGGCGCCAGCACTCGGCGCCCCGAGTTCTTGACACACGTACAGCTCGATGACGTCCCTCAGATCCGATCCAGCCGAGTGTCGAGGGAGAGTTTCACAAGACGACGGCGCAGGACGATCTTGATGTTTCACCAAGCAGGGTTTCGCTTAAGCTTGCGACGGTATGACCGAGGTGGAATATGGTGGAGGGGGCACCGCACACGGCTAAGGAACGATCCGTAGATCAAACTTGTGTGTTCGGGGTGCCCCCTGCCTCGTATATAAAGGAGGGAGGGGAGGTGCGGCTGGCCCAAGGGGCGGGAGGAGTCCTACTCCCACCGAGTAGGACTCCCCCCTTCCTAGTTGGAATAGGATTGGGGAGGGGAAGAGGAAAGGGGCGCCGCCTCCTTGTCCTATTCGACTGGGGGGGGGCGCCACCACCTGGCCGGCCCTCCTCTTCTCCCTCGAGGCCCACCGAGGCCCATTTACCCCGGGGGTTCCGTAACCTCCCTAGACTCTGTAAATTCCTGTTTTCACCCGAACCATTCAACTCCAAACATAGGTTTCCAATATATCAATCTTTATGTCTCGACCATTTCGAGACTCCTCGTCATGTCCGTGATCACATCCGAGACCAACTTCTTCGTACATCAAATTACATAAACTCATAATAACCGCCATCAAACCTTAAGCGTGCGGACCCTACGGTTCGAGAACAATGTAGACATGACCTAGAACTATTCTCGGTCAATAACCAACAGCGGACCTGGATGCCCATATTGGTTCCTACATATTCTACGAAGATCTTTATCGGTCAGACCGCATAACAACATACGTTGTTCCTTTGTCATCGGTATGTTACTTGCCCGAGATTCGATCGTCGGTATCCAATACCTAGTTCAATCTCGTTACCGCAAGTCTCTTTACTCGCTCCGTAATACATCATCTCACAACTAACTTATTAGTTGTAATGCTTGCAAGGCTTCATGATGTGTATTACCGAGAGGGCCAGAGATACCTCTCCGACAATCGGAGTTACAAAACCTAATCTCAAATACGCCAACCCAACATCTGCCTTTGGAGACACTGTAGTACTCCTTTATAATCACCCGATTCGCTTGTGACGCTTGGTAGCACCCAAAGTGTTCCTCCGTAAACGGAGTTGCATAATCTCATAGTTACAGGAACATGTATAAGTCATGGATAAAAGCAAGAGCAACATACTAAACGATCGTGTGCTAAGCTAATGGAATGGGTCATGTCAATCGATCATTCTACTAATGATGTGACCTTGTTAATCAAATAACAACTCTTTGTTCATGGTTAGGAAACATAACCATCTTTGATTAACAAGCTAGTCTAGTAGAGGCATACTAGTGACATGTTGTTTGTTTATTCATTCACACATGTATCATGTTTCCGGTTAATACAATTCTAGCATGAATGATAAACATTTATCATGAAATAAGGAAATAAATAATAACTTTATTATTGCCTCTAGGGCATATTTCCTTCAGGTCCACCTCCCCTACTAACTCCCCACCCCCGTAACCCTAACCCAGCCACTCGCCCCACTCCTTCTCCCCATCCCGATCCGATCTGGATCGGTGACGAAACCCCCACTTCCCCCCTCGCTCGCATCTCCCTCTTCCCCCCTCTCCTCTCGATCCCATACGGATCGGGAGGGCCTCGACCCGACGCCGCCAAGCCCGCCCCATTGTCCACGCCGACGCCACCTAGAGCGCCCCCGCCTCGGCCACCTCATCGTCGACCCCGTCGCCGCTTCGCCGTCCTCCTCCTCATTTCCTCCTCACCGGACGCCGCCGCCCTGCCCGGCGCTCGCCGTCGTCCTCACCCTCCTCCCCGTCCCTGGACCGGAAGGGGCCCTCAACATCGCCATCCGCCACACCATCGCCGGAAACGCATCTCCTTTCCCTCCATCGAGCATACCGTTGCACAACTACAGGGCCGGTGAGGACCTCCCCGTTCGACCCCATCTCCCCTCCCAACGGTCACCGTGCTTGCGCTCATCCACGCGGCAATCGCCCGCAGCTCGTCGCGCTGCCGAACGGGCGCCATGCCTCCTCGCCGACCACACCTGTCGCGTGCACCCGCCCTCGCTTGCCTCGCTGACCACCACACAGACGTCGCCACCCTCTCCGCCGACGCCCGCCTCCGGCCGCTCGGTCATCACGATCGGCGTCTCCTCAGCTAACGCCATGGCCACCGGCGCCTCAACTGCCAGTGTCTGGGCTCCACCGTGCAGGCGCCTGCAGCGCCCTGGCCCCATTCGCCTGTTAGGCCCCTAGGGTCATTGACATGTGGGGCCCGCCCCGAACGTTTTTTAATAAAATAAAATAAAATAAGTAAAAATGAATTAATAAAATTTATAATTAATTAATTAATTAGTGAATTAATTAAGTTAATTAATCCTCTTTAATTAAGCTAATTAACATGTTAGTTTAAATAAACAGTAATTAGTTTAACCTAATCCCTAATTAGCCTAACAAAGGAATGATGTGTGGGTCCCATCGACCCACACGCCGCTTGACCATCAACACCTCGTGTGGATCACGACGCCATGCCGATGTCATGATGATGTCAAGAAACACTGCTCGATAATGTTGTATTAAAATAACTAAATTAATCCTAAAATGATTTAAATCTTTTAAAATTAATATAAAATAAACCGTAGCTCAGATGAAAATACTTTGTACATGAAAGTTGCTCAGAACGACGAGACGAATCCGGAAACACAGCCCGTTCGTCCGCCACGCACCCCTAACCTATCAAACTCGCAACTTTCCCCTCTGCCTCCTCGCTGCCGCTAAACACCGGAATACTTTCCCGGATGTTTCCCCCCTTCACTGGTATCACCTCATGCCGCGTTAGGGCATGCCTAGCATCACACATTGCTTTGTCATGCACCATTATGCATCTGTTTGCATTGTATTCATTGTTTCTTCCCTCTTCTTCCGCTTAGACACCGAGACCGATGTCGCTGCTACCAAGACGACTACGGTGTCGACGGGCCCTCCTTGCCGTGAGCAACCAGCAAGCCCCCTTGATCACCGGATATCGCCTATTCTTCTCTATACCGCTTGCATTAGAGTAGTGTAGCATGTTACCGTTCGGTTACTCCTATTCATTGCAGTATAGCCTGTCATTGTTGCTACAAATCATTGATACCTTACCCGCAATCCTAAATGCTTAGTATAGGATGCTAGTTTATCATCATTGGCCCTACACTCTTGTCATGCGCCTTGCTATACTATCGGGCCGTGATCACTTGGGAGGTGATCACGGTATATACTATACATACATACATATTATACAGATGGTGACTAAAGTCGGGTCACTTGTTGAGTACCCGCAAGTGATCCCGATGGGGGCCGAAAGATGTGGCTCCATCCCTGTAGAGGTGGGCCCAGGTTCCCGACGGCCCCGATCGTTACTTTGTGGCGGAGAGAGGGTAGGTTGAGACCACCTAGGAGACAGTGGGCACTGGCCTCGTCGGCGTTGCGGTTGCTTCATAATAACACGCTTAACAAGATCTTGGTATTTGATCCGAGTCAGCTCTTCGCCTATACGCACTAACCAACTATGCGGAACAGTTATGGGCACTCGGCGTCGTGGTATCACCAAGCCTTCGTGACGTCAAGAATCGAAGCGGCCGGCCACGGATTGGAACATAAGCCCGCTCTTGTATTAAGGGGCTAGTTCGCTTCCGCCAAGGTTCGCAACGCATGTGTGCTAAGGGCAATGGGCCCGCACTTCAGGCGCTTAGGTTTAGACCGGCGTGTTGACCTCTCTATTGTGCCTAGGTGGGGCTGCGACGTGTTGATCTTCCGCGGTCGGGCATGACCCCGAAAAGTGTGTCTGGCCAAATGGGATCAAGCATGTTGGGTTATGTGGTGCACCCCTGCAGGGAAGTTAATCTATTCGAATAGCCGTGATCTTCGGTAACAAGACGACTTGGAGTTGTACCTTGACCTTATGACAACTAGAACCGGATACTTAATAAAACACACCCTTCCAAGTTCCATAGACAACCCGGTGATCGCTTTTCCACAGGGCGACAAGGGGAGGATCGTCGGGTAGGATTATGCTATGCGATGCTACTAGAGATGCTACTTGGAGATGCTACTTGGAGGACTTCAATCTACTCTCTTCTACATGCTGCAAGACGGAGGCTGCCAGCAGCGTAGTCTTCGATAGGACTAGCTATCCCCCTCTTATTCTGGCATTCTCAGTAGTTCACCCATTGATATGGCCTCCTTACACATATACCCATGCATATGTAGTGTAGTTCCTTGCTTAAGTAGTACTTTGGATGAGTACTCACGGTTGCTTTCTTCCCCTTTTCCCCTTTCCTTTCTTTTCGGTTGTCGCAACCAGATGTCGGAGTCTGTGAGCGACGCCACCGCCGATTTATGACCCCTACTACATCGGAGGTGCCTACTACTACGCAGCCCTCACGACGACGCACTGTGAGTAGTTAGGAGGATCCTGTGCAGAGGCTGCGCCTCTTTCCATCTCAGATCCTGGGCTTTGTGCTAGCCTTCTTAAGGCAAACTTGTTTAACTTATGTCGTAGATCGAGATATTGTTGCATCCGCGACTGCCTATGATCGAGCACTTGTATTCAAGCCCTCGAGGCCCCTGGCTTGTATTATGATGCTTGTATGACTTATTTATGTTTTAGAGTTGTGTTGTGATATCTTCCCGTGAGTCCCTGATCTTGATCGTACACATTTGCGTGCATGATTAGTGTACGATTGAATCGGTGGCGTCACAAGATCCTTCTTGTTCTTTGCAGCTGAGTCTTTGGCGAACTAGTAGTTGCGCTTGAATAGACTGTCTTCACGACACCAGAGTAGTGAAGAAGGGTCAGCATTCTCAGGCTGTGGTCCGCGCACCATGCAAGGATAGAAGCCTTGCTCAATAGCTTTAGCCTGAGTCCTGGGTGGAAGATTTTTGTACAAAATATCACCCCAGGGTGCCTTGATGGCATTATTCTCTGCATATTCTTTAGTGATGAAGCGATATCTAAACCATTCTTCTGCCCAATATCTTCGAATCCATTGGATTCGATTCTTGCGTTCAGTATAGGTTTTTCTGGGTCAATTTTGTACATCTCGTGCAAATCTGGAGGTAAGTCCTTGGAGGTGTTACCACGACGCTGTCTGCCTCCCTTTCTTGCTGACTTTTCAGTTGCCATGAAGTGTAGACTGAAAGGCTTCAGTATGTGCAATGGCTTCAAAAGGCTGGACTGACAGGAACTCGCTTCAGGTGAGTTGATGTGACTCTGCAAGAATTCTGCAAATGAATGCAGACTATGAGAACCAAGGGATTCTCCCACGGGCATGTACGTGTGACAGCATTAAAGGTGCGAGGGAAGGGGAAGAGGTCATATGCATTCTCAGAAGATTTTGAAGATAAATCAGTTTGAAGACATTGACCTCATAACGCGGAGACATTCACTTATATGATGAGAGCTGGTTCCAGAGTTGTACAAATCCAAGAATAAGTACAAGTGAGGAATCTAACTTGTGAAGAAGCATAAGTGAATATACTAGGCAGAATATGCGATGCAGAAAGAGATAGATTCATGTTCGAAGATATAAAAACCACTTTTGGTTGGAAGGGATGAATATATCAGATCAAAAAGACGCTAAAAAGTAAACTTTTATTACCACACGAAGAACAGCTAGACGGAGCGAAGATGGATGCCGAGCAGTTCGATCTCCCGTGCCCTAACTTGGCGACGGAAGACACCTACGGCAATGGCGGAGAAGACGAGGTCTGCGGTCGGCTTGAGGACGGTGTCGAGGAGGTCGCGGCAGCTAAGCGCTTCATCGTCGGCGTCGTCGAGAGCTAGCTTAGGCGCTAGGGTTTGCGAGAGATGGAGAAGGAGGAAGAAGGATTTTTGACCAAGATGAGACATGCATTAATAAGGACAGAGACAGCATAGCGCAATTACGCAGGTGCCCCTGGCGGTTCACATCTGATGGACACGTGGCGAACATTCAACTCATTGAGAGTTGTTCCACGTTCCCATGCACGCCTGGATTGTTGGGGTGGTCGTTCCGAATTCTCCGGGTTTCAGGCAAAAGGATATGTCTTTAAAGCTAGATATAAATGTTTGTCTCTGTATCTTCTGCTGACAAGGACACAGAGAAGACATTCGATAGTTTCAACAGAATGCATATTATTTGGATGATCTTGAGGTAGAAAGCATAGAGAGGTTAGGGTCCGATCACATTCACTTAGTTCAAAAGATTCAAACAAGAAGACATAGCCATAAGTGAATGTCAGAGAGGATGTAATACAAGATATATATATATAAAAAGCGAGTAAAGCCAAATCAAGAATCACGAAATCAAATTAAAGTTGAAGTTAAATCAATTGCGAAGACTTTGCAATTATGACGCCATGAGGAAACACTTCATAAGAGTTTGGTGGTGGCTACCCACCGATATAGGAAGTATTAGACCTGCACACGGCAAGCACGATTATCGTGGCGCTCTCAAGTCAATTTCCACATTAATGTATTCACACTTAGAGTGTATGTCTTCATTGATTGAAGATATACATTACTTCGTGTTGCACATCTAAGTCATCAAACCGCATAAGTGTTAGGATGTGTGCCTAATCACGTGACATTCGAGGATTCCAAGATATTTAGCTCACACCGCAACTTGCAAAACCTTTTCTCATCCAAGGGCTTAGCGAAGATATCGCCAACCGCTTCTTCCGTCTTGACGTGAATGATATCAATATCTTCTTTCATAACATGATCTCTGAGGAAATGATGACGAATTTCAATGTGCTTTGTCTTCGAGTGCTGAACTGGGTTATTGGCAATCTTGATAGTGCTTTCATTATTGCAGTAGAGTGGCACATGCTTCAGATGGATGCCAAAGTCCTTAAGAGTTTGCTTCATCCACGTAAGTCGGCGTAGCAGATCCAAAGAAGAATGTATTCAGATTCAGCAGCTTGAGAGTGATACACATTACGCTTCTTTGAAGACCAATGCACAAGAGATCGACCGTAAAGTGACATGTGCCCGATGTAGACTTATGATCCACCTTGTCACCAAAGATAATGAGCATCCGAAACCCAACAAGATCAAACTCGAGCCCTTTGGATACCATAATCCTAGTGTTTGGGTGTAAGCCAAATATCAAGAATTCGCTTCACGCCTAAGTGATGCGACTCTTTGGTGCCGCTTGAAATCGGGCACACATGCAAACACTAAGCATGATATCCGCCTAGATGCACATAAGTAAAGTAAAGAGCCAATCATGGAGCGATATACCTTTTGATCGAAATCTTTACCATTGGCGTCGCGTCTTAGATGACTTTTGGTTGGCATTGGCGTCGTGTATCCTTTGCAGTCTTGCATTCCAAACTTCTTCAGGCAATCTTTGAGATGTTTTTCTTGAGATATGAAGATGCCTTTGCGTTGCTGACGGATTTGAAGACCGAGAAAGAACTTCAGCTCTCCCATCATGGACATTTGATATTGTTCTTGCATCATGTAACCAAATTCATCATTGTATTTCTTGTTGGTGCAACCGAAGATAATGTCATCCACATAGATTTGGCACACAAACAGTTCACCATCATATGTCTTCGTGAAGAGAGTGGGATCTAGAGAACCAGGTTTGAAGCCTTTGCTCTTCAGGAAGTCTTTGAGTGTGTCATACCAAGCACGAGGGGCTTTTTTGAGGGCATACAGTGCCATGTTGAGCTTGTATACCATATCAGGATGTTTTGGGTCTTCAAAGCCATGCGGTTGTGCAACATACACTTCTTCTTCAATCTTTCCATTGAGAAAGGCACTCTTCACATCCATTTGATATAGAAGGATGTTATGATGATTTGCGTAAGCTAGCAGTATGCGAATAGCTTCAAGCCTAGCCACTGGAGCAAATGTTTCATCAAAGTCAATTCCTTCAACTTGTGTGTATCCTTGAGCAACGAGCCATGCTTTGTTTCTGACTACTTGACCATGCTCGTCTTGTTTGTTGCGATATATCCATTTTGTGCATATTATGTTGTGCTTGCGAGGATCAGGACGCTTAACTAATTCCCACATGTTGTTTAGCTCAAACCGTTGAAGCTCGTCTTGCATAGCTTGAATCCATTCAGGTTCCATGAAGGCTTCCGCAACTTTATTGGGTTTAGATATTGAGACAAATGCAAAGTGCCCACAGAAATTTGCTAGCTGTGTTGCTCTTGAACGAGT
The DNA here is from genome assembly GCA_021437245.1 of Aegilops speltoides. NCBI lineage: Eukaryota > Viridiplantae > Streptophyta > Magnoliopsida > Poales > Poaceae > Aegilops > Aegilops speltoides. The sequence goes on along the minus strand of CM038142.1, from coordinate 301,637,673 downwards.
GAGTGGACCAGGTGCATTGATGCTATCGATTATCTTCTCAATTTGTACTTCATTTGCAACATGAGGATGAACTGGACGAAGATTTTGCTTCTGCTGATCATTGTCATCATTTGGAGGATTGTCTTCAGGCTGAGCAATGTCTTCAGGTTGATCAGGTGCAGAAATAATAAGTTCCTCTTCAGGATGGGCCTCTGATGGTATGATCTCTCCTGTTCCCATTAGCTTGATCGATTCACCGGCAGGTACTTCATCTAGCACATTTGGCTGGTGCTCTCTTTGCGAGCCGTTAGTTTCATCGAACCGCACATCCACAGTTTCAACCACTTTATAGTGAAAGAGGTTGAATACTCTGTAGGAGTGCAAGTCCTTTCCATAACCAAGCATAAAACCCTCATGTGCTTTCGGTGCAAATTTTGAAGTGTGATGTGGATCCTTGATCCAGCACCTAGCACCAAATACTCTGAAGTAGCTTACGTTTGGCTTCTTACCAGTTAGAAGCTCATAGGATGTTTTCTTCAGAAGCTTGTGAAGATAAACACGGTTGATGACATGGCATGCAGTATCAATGGATTCAGGCCAGAATTTTCTTGGAGTCTTGTATTCGTCAAGCATCGTCCAAGCCATCTCAATAAGGGTTCTGTTCTTACGCTCCACGATGCCATTCTGCTGAGGTGTGTAAGGAGCAGAAAACTCATGAGTGATGCCTAAGGTGTCAAGATAGAGGTCGAGGCTTATGTTCTTGAATTCTGTGCCGTTGTCACTCCTAATGTGCTTGATCTTGACGCCATAGTTGTTCATGGTGCGGTTGGCGAAGTGTCTGAAGACATCCTGCACTTCAGTCTTGAAGAGAATTATGTGCACCCAAGTGTATCTTGAATAATCATCAACAATAACGAAACCATAGGGACAAGCAGTAGTAGTGAGAGTAGAGTAGTGAGTGGGACCAAACAAGTCCATGTGGAGCAACTCAAAAGGTCAAGATGTAGTCATGATTGTCTTCGAGGGATGCTTGGCCCTTGTCATCTTCCCAGCTTCCGAAGCACCACATAGATGATCTTTCTTGAACTTGACGCTTTCGATGCCTATGACGTGATTCTTCTTGGCGAGAGTGTGTAGGTTCCTCATGCCAGCATGCCCTAGCCTCCGATGCCAGAGCCAACACTCTAAAGACTTGGGTAGAAGACATACGACCATTTGTGGTCCTGCTGAGAAGTCTACCATGTACAGATCATCTTTCCTGTACCCTTCGAAGACTTGAGACTTGTCAGATTCCATTAGTACAAGGCAACGATATTTTCCAAATAGCACAATCATGTTTAAGTCACAAAGCATTGAGACAGACATTAAGTTCAAACCAAGGATTCAACAAGCATCACTTTGTCCATGTGTCGATCCCTTGAGATTGCAACTCTACCTAGGCCCAATACCTTGCTTTTACCAAAGGTCATGAATGTGATGTGACTTTTATCACATGGACGTAAGGTTGAGTCCATGAGAATACTTCATCACCAAATATGTGGTTAGTGCATCCGCTGTCCATAATCCATTCTCAAGCACGAGGTGTCGTACCCTCACAAAGGCAGATTAGAGGATAGGCTTCACAAAGAGTATTGTGAAGCATAAACATTTGACATACAAGAGGATTATCAAAGCTTAGATCAAGGTTAGGACTGATAGTATGACCGCAAGTTTATTGACATTTAAATACATAGTAAGACCATTTGGGCATTTTATCTTATGTCCCATAATGTGTTTTAGGTCCCCAAAGAATAGCATCGGACGCCTTTGATTTCCTACCGGGGACCTTTCCCTAAAAGAGAGTTAATTCTTCTTAACCACCCACATCTTCGAGGGTGGCTTAGAAGCAATGAGTCTAAGTGCAAGATCGAGAATTTCGCTTTGGAGCCCTAGCAAATAGCCTTGCAGGAGAAGAACGATACTCATATGAATAAGCAGAAAAGTTCTGAGTTCTATGAACATAGCGGTTTGAAGACACATGCTCATATTCATAAGTTTGAGTATGGTTTCCCTACAAAACATTGGTGTCAGGGTGACTCAGGTGAGTCCTGTATCTGTATGAAGCCTTTGGGCCATATGAAGCCATAGGTCTGGGGTTTGTCTTCTTCCTTGGTGGTGTCATGATGACATTCACAGGAAGATTCTCAATACACTGTTTAGGTACCCAGATCTTCTTCTTAGGTGGTCCATTCCTGCAGTTAGTACCAATATACCTGGCAAACACTTCACCATTTTGATTCTTAAACAGTTTATAGTTTGCATCAAAGGATTCATCAATAACAATTGGATTAGCACAAGTAAATCCAGATAAGGTGGATGGATCCATTGAAGGTTCCTTTGCAGCAACCCATGTGGTTTTGGGGTACTGCTCAGGCTTCCAGTAAGAACCATCAACGTTCATTTTCCTCTCGAACCCAACACCCTCTTTCCTAGGGTTTTGGTTCAGGATCTGCTTTTTGAGGACATCACATAGTGTCTGATGCCCCTTGAGGCTTTTGTACATTCCTGTTTCAAGCAATGTTTTCACTCTAGCATTTTCATCAGCAACAGCAGTGGCATCCTCCGCAGAGGGGTTAGTTACCACATTGTAGGATCGAAAGTATGTCTAGAGGGGGGGGGGTGATTAGACTACTTGACAATATAAAAATTATGCCTTTTGATAAAGACAAGTTTTTTGGCAGATTCACAATGATGATCAAGTCAAGCATCACCCTACACATGCAATTCTAGAGTATAGGCAGCGGAAAGTAAATTGCACATGTAGTAAAGAGAGGTGGAGAAGAGCAAACGCAATTTGGAGACACGGAGATTTTTCTCGTGGTTCCGATAGGTGGTGCTATCGTCAATCCACGCTGATGGAGACTTCAACCCACGGAGGGTAACGGCCATGAGAGTCCACGGAGGGCTCCACCCACGAAGGGTCCACGAAGAAGCAACCTTGTCTATGCCATCATGGCCACGCCCACGGAGGGCTAGCCTTACTCGGGTAGATCTTCACGAAGTAGGCGATCTCCTTGCCCTTACAAACTTCTTGGTTCAACTCCACATCTTGACGGAGGCTCCCAAGCGACACCTAACTAATCTAGGAGGCACCACCTCCAAAAGGTAATAGATGGTGTTGGTGATGATGAACTCCTTGCTCTTGTGCTTCAAATGATAATCTCCCAACACTCAACTCTCCTCACCGATTTGGCTGTGGTGGAAGAAAGGATTGAGTGGAAAGCAACTTGGGAAGGCTAGAGATCAAGCTTCATATGGTGGGAGTGGAGCAACTTGATCTCAACACAAGGGTAGGTAGTTTTCTTCTAAATGTAAGGTAGGAGTGGTAGTTCTTTCGATGGCTCTCTCCACGAATGAAGAGGGGTGGAGGGTATTTATAGCCTCCACACAAAATCCAACTGCTACACACATTTGACCAATCTCGTGAGACCGAAGTTGACAACTCGGTGAGACCGAAAGTTCAAATCATGTGAACGTTGGGATTTTCGGTGGGACCGAAAATACAATCTCGGTGAGTCCGATTCGTCCAAAGACATGAGCTTGCCAATCTCGGTGGACCGACTTCATCATCTCGGTGACACCGATTTGATGATGTATGTTAAGCTTGGCAACTCAAGTTTCGTGAGACCGAGTTCGAATCGAAAATCCGAGATTTCTAGGGTTTGGCTATATGGTGAGGTGGTTCATCTCGGTGTGACTGAAGTTTAGGAAATCGGTGGGACCGAGATTACTTATGAGTGTATTATGGAAGTGAAAGTTGCTCGATAGTTTAGGAGATGTATCACTAAGCACTTTGAGCAACCAGATCATTATCATAACCTCATCCCTTTTAATAGTATTGGCTTTCCTATAGACTCAATGTGATCTTGGATCACTAAACCAAAAATGGAGTCTTGAGCTTTTGCCAATGCTTGCCTTAGCATTTTAGGGTCCACTCTTTCAGTCCTTGCCATACCCATATCAATGAACTTTCTGAAATGATTCTCAAGAAACTATTAGTTCAATGATATATATGTTGTTATTAATTACCAAAACCACCCGGGATTAGTTGCACTTTCAATCTCCCCTTTTGGTAATTGATGACAACATATAGATCAAAGCTTCGACATAGGATATAATCAATGAATAATATCGTCGCTTTGAGAAGTATGTGATAAGCAAGAGCTCCCCCTAAATTTGTGCATTATTTAAGATTTGCGTTTGAATGCAAATGCACAATCGATTAGGATCATGGGTCACTCTTCCATGTCACATACATCTTGGTGGAGCGCACAAAATGATAAGAATGAATAGCATGCACCCAATCACCAAGACATGAGTAAATGATCATACAAGATAGGAATAGCATATGATAAGCATTAAGCACACATTAAAGCATAGTACGACCAAGCACTCATTAAGGTAGCATGAAACGTAGTATCAAACACACAGAATGTCTGGAAAACCAAAAGTATCTCAAAGAATCCGCAAATGAACGAAAGAGCAAAAGCGCAAAGACAAAAGCACTCTCTCTCTCGAAGTCCTATGATCTATACAATTTCTCCCCTTTGGCAACAAGTTACCAAAAGTTCAAACAGCATAGAGCTAAGCGCCACTGGGGACTCTGTGGCGGCTCTGTCTGGGTTGATGTTGAGTTGAGATGGCAGATCTGCAAGACTTCGCTGATGTCTGTGGAGCTGGAGGAGTGGTCACCGGAGCTGGAGCCGGAGCAACCGATGGAGCTGTGGGAGGTGCTTGAGGCTGTAGTCCTGGTGTCATCACATCGAATAGCAGTGATCGGGTCCTGTGGGAACCGGAGCGATCTGCTGATAAGCATCCCGACTAGGTCATCCTGCATCTCACGATAAGCTCTTCCTTCTCCTCTTTGCTTCCTCAATATCCGCCTCAAGCTTGTTGACATTATTTGCACTTCATCCAGCTTCACATCCAGAGCATGGATCTTGTCTTCAACAATCCTCTCTAGGCTCTCCCGAGACTGTATAATGCTGGCCAGCGTTGCTCAATCCTTTGGGTAGCTTCAAGTAGCTGTTCTCCAACACTCTTTGGTTTAGCTGCTGCTCGCCGCTTCCTTGTCGCCTTTGGCTTTCTTGGCAGCTTCAATCTTTGCTTGACCTTCAACCGACGTTGATCCTCCTCATCCATCACAACAACATTATCCTCATGCTCAAAGGCTGCGGTGGTAAGTGTTCTCTATCCAACAAGAATGTGCCCGTGCCAAACTTGGCATTGATAAGCATCTGAATGTGCGGGCAAATCCACATGACCTTTTACGTCACCGCAATCCTCTTGATGGTCTCAACTATCAAGTCCATCACCTTGAAAGGTGCCTTCTCATCAAGTATATGCAGCATGTTGATAGAGTATCCTCCGATCATGCGATGATCTCCGCACTTGGGCATCAAGGTATGCCTCGTAATAGTGTTTGTGGTAGGTAGACCTGCTCGAGATAATACACCGAGCCAAGCTTCCAGATTCCTACATCCTTTGTCAAACCTCTTTGTACATATTCTTCATAGATTCATGGTTCTTCTTGGGAATACCATACACATCAACATCATCCTCTCTTGGCACCGGAGCATTGAAGTTCTGCCCATTCTCGCAACAGCTTGAAGAGAATCTTTGGCCTTCAATCATCCATGTGATTTTTCCATCTGAATAGAAATGAGTGTGGCATAGAATTGCATAATCATTTCATCATTCCAACTGGTCAACTTCGACCCACAAAGTTTGCAACACCACATGCAAAGAAGCTCTCATGCACATGTGGAAAGAAGTCTCTGTGCTCTTCATTGTCAATGTATTTCCAATCAACATATCTTGTGTCCGCCACAATGGGCTTCTTGTCCATCGGACAGCCTCATAGAAGTCCCGCTGCTCTCGGTGTGGAATCTTGGATCAACAGCAGTTCTTCTCCTCACAAAGATATGGATCAGCTTGTCTCCATAGCCCGAGACCTCTATCTTTCCTTTCCTTCATGTTCTCACTTGAGGATGAGCATCATTGTGAAGTGGCGATTTGGACGAAGTTTCAAAAACTGGTCCTTCATCATCCGACACACCGGTGGCACATCATCTTTCTTCTTCTCGATGCTGGAATGTTCTGACTGTTTTCTTGGGCTTGGCAAGCAGGCTTTGATGGAGCTGCCTTGACTGGAGCAGATGGCTTGGACTTAGAAGTGGCTCCGCCTCGATGGCATCACCCATGAGCTTAGGCTTCTGAGGAGGCTGGGGTGCTTCCTCATCATCATCTTCCTCTGCTGCATCATCATGCACTAACCTCTTCCTCTTGGAAGTTTTCTTCACCTTGCTTGCTGTTGCCTCTTCCAAATTCAGCTTCTTGGCAACAGTGGATTCCTTCACTTTTCTGGTGCCCTTCTTTGTCTGCTGACCTTGAGGTTCTTTGGCAAAAACTTTCCTCTTGGGCTTTGAGGTGACTTCTTCCTCAACAACAAAATCAAAATCCTCTTCATCTGAGTTCCTCTTCTTTCTGGCCCTGGTGGCTGCAGGAGGCAAACCACTTGGTGTACTCCTCTCACCATCATCGATGAGCTCTGGACTCGGGACTAGTGCCCGCCTCGAATATCTTCAATAGGTGACTCGACTGCTCGCTGTCACCGCATCCGACATGGTGACAACCTGTGAATAGATAAGGTGTAGGCAGAGTAGAAGAGTTATCACAAACTGCAGAAGTTTTTGCAATCAAAATGAGTTCAAATTTCAGTTTTTGGTTTTCACATAAGACATTTCGGTCAGACCGAGTTTAAAATTCGGTGAATCCGAAGTGTTCAAACATAAGCATTCACACCACTTTCGGTGGGACCGAAGTGGGTTTCGGTCCTGCCGAAAACACTAGGGTTTCACTAAATCCTCATTTTGGTCACACCGATTTGCACAACTCGGTTGGACCGAAAGGTGCAGTGCAATGGCCATAGGCCAAATCGGTCATACCGAGAATTTAAAATCGGTCTCACCGAGATGTGTTCGGCGGAAACCTAACCCTAAAACTTTTACTCGAATCTAGTCCAAAAGACTAATCTGTGTGTTCAGAAGATTTCAATCATGGCAAGATTACAGCAAACCAAACGTGCATTGAATCGGAGATGGGAGCACGAGTGGGATCAAACTCACCCTAACTTGGTGGAGTTCTCTCTGGCGCAACGGCGCCGAGAAGATGTCCGCTGACGGCGACGGAGACCTGCGGCGCGCACAAGCGACAACGGAGACGATCCGGAGACCACGGCGACGCAAGCAAAGGTGTGGGGTGAAAAGTTTGAAGTAGAAATCAACGCGGCCCTCGGAGTATATATACCCTTTGTCTTTGTCGGTGGGACCGAGTTGTAAAACTTCGGTGGCACCGAGATGGATAATCGAGGCGCTTACACACTTCGTCACGCCGAAATTCACAACTCGGTTTCACCGAGGTGAAAACCTAGATCAATCTAAATGTTTTCGGTTTGACCGAGTTTGAGTGGGTTGGTCCGACCAAATCACTTAGAAGGTTTTGGAAGTTTAGCCTTTGACGGATCGGTGGCTCGAGTGCTCCTCACTCGGAGGGTCCGAAATGACTTGTTCAAAGTTTGTGATGTAAGCATGAATAGAATTTGAGACAAGACAGCATAGATAGCTAGGGAGGTACTTAGGCATTCTTGTCCATCCATTTGGTCGAAAAATCAAAACGACCAAAGCAACAAATGGATGTCCTTGAATGGATAAAATCATGCATCCAACATGCTCACACAATAAGATAGCAAATGAAATATGTGTCAAACATGCACAATCAAAACTCTAGCAACTAACACACAATTTGTCGATGACTAGGTCATCTATATATGAGTATATTGACTTAGGAGTCAAATGAGAACATTTGATCATAGGTCATACTCATCGCTTAAGCACAAGTGGGGTTACCACTTTTACATAAAGCATTAATGTGTTCACATCATTTGAAGATGCTTTAGCTCAATTCTTTAGAGCAAAGCTCCCCTAGATGTGAGAACCCCTTTAAAGGGTCAAACTAACCTTGGGTTGTTGTAGAAGACTTCATGTAGATGTTGAAGATGTGGATGCTCAATGTTGATGAAGATCATCAAGAGTTGGGAGCAATCCTTTGGATTCGGCACTTTCAATACCTACATGGGTTAGTCCCACAAGGAACAAACAAGGATATCCATGGACATAGATTGAAGTTCACAATAGATGATGTCCATGAAGGCAATGATTACCTTGTCCCTTGACTTACCAACAAGAGGGTTTGTGACTCCATGAACTAGTGCATAATGTGGAAGTTGATTGCACAAGTTCTTGCCAAAATGAATGTGAGTGAAGTATGGGAGGTCAGGCTACCTTCACCATAGCGCCCTCTCACGAGACGAGGAGGAGTCAACCCTTTCGTGCGAACAAGGATGTATTTGCATAGCAAGCATTGTGCACAGTAGGCGTTCCATGGAATGTCGAGCACCACCACATGGTGTGCCCCCCTGTAGCCGTGAGTAAGCGCGATGGCAAGCCACGGAGAAGCGAGTTGTTCATCGTCCGGAGACCCACAAACCGGAGGCGGCGTTATCACGGGAAGTCACGGCACCAGTGGTTAGCAAACCGGTCATCGTCCCCAAGAAGCGGGAAAAGATTGCATGTCGTTGACTTCACGAGCTGAACAAAGCTTGCCCTCGGGACCCGTTTCCTCTTCGGTATCAGCGGATCATCGACTCGGCTGCCAAGTCGACCCTCATGCTTCTGGCTTCTCGGGCTATCATCAAATCAAGATGGCGGTGGAAGATGTAGAAGGCGACCTTCTTGATCCCATGCGGGGTGTACTACACTGCATGCCATTTGGGTTGCTTGATCTGCGGGAACATTCTAGAGGCGATGCACATGCATACAGGCAAGCAGCTCGAGGAGACGAGAGAGGCTTCGTCGATGATATAGTGGTCAAGTCCGGGGAGGCAGGACCCTTGTTGGAGATGGAGGAGGCGTTAGCCAACTGCGCGAGGTGAAGTTGCGGCTTAACCACGAAGTGTGTATTTAGTGTCCCATCGGCAAGCTCTTGAGGTTCTTGGTGTCATACGAAATTGAGGCCAACCGGAGAAGGTCAAAATAGAGAGGATGAGCCGCCTCAAACTCTCAAGAAATCTGACTGGCGGGCTCGTGACCTCGCTTAGGCGCTTCATCTCCTAGTTAGGCGGCGCGCCCTCCCTTCCTTCAAGGTGATGAAGAAGGGCCCGTTTGAATGGACTCGAGGAGGTGTGGCTTTCCAAGACCTCAAGAAGTACCTCACCAGCCCACGGTGATGGCGGCACCTCGTCCTCGAGCCTGGTGCTTTACCTTGCCTCCACGCCTCACTCCCGGCCGTGTGTGGTCTTGTGATTGCGAGAGCATGCAGCCAAGGTCTGTGAAGCAAACCACACACCGTCCAAGCCCACGACCTCGGGGCCGCGCGCTGAGACATGACCGAGACTATCGGGGGATGGGTTTCACAGGTCGGGGCCTCTGAGGCAGATGGCCCCCCCCTTGAGGCCCAGTTCTGTGACTCCATCACCCAAGAGGTACAAGACTCGGTGGACACTTCCTCCCTCGTCGAGCATACGTTTACTTTCACCATACTGCGTGGCGCGCATGGTGGCGGTACCCATCTTGCATGCTCCTCCTTGCACTCCCCGTCGCTTCGAGGCTGCGCCACTACTTCAAAGTCACCCAATCAAGGTTGTCTCAGCCTACCTGGAGAGGTGCTCTGGAGCTAACGCCCTTGAGGAAGGATCACCGAATGGAATATTGAGTTGTAGGCGTTTGGCTGGAATTCAGCACCATCCGAGTCATCAAGGGCACAACCCTCGTGACTTTGTAGCTGAATGGTGGCCTCAAGCCAAGTGGGTGAGAACCACTCCCTCGCCCTAAGAGGCGAAGCGCTTGATGGATGGGTCATGTACTTTGATTGCGCATTGCATACGCCCGAGAACCTGGAGGCTGGGCCGTGCTCATCTCGCCCACCAAGACAAGCTCTACTATGCCGTGGCTCTGCTTCCACCATGGTGAGAAGGTCTCCAACAACATTCCGGGTCGAGGCCTAATCGCCGGGGCTCGGGCCACGGTTGCCTGAGGTCGGGCTCCTCACCATTAGAGACTCCGGCTCCTCATCAACTTCTCCAACAAGGTACATGCAGAAGGGCAGCACATGGAGGCATACCTCGGGGAGGTATGCAAAATTGAAAGCAATTCTTAGGTTTGGGCTGCACGTGCCTTGGCAGACAAGGCGGATGACATCGCCAGAGGGCATCCGGCCTCCCAAACTGTGGCGTCTTTGAGGAGCGGCTCTTGAGCCATCGATAGTTCCCCCTATTGCAGGCAGGCGCTGCCTCGGGAGGAGCGCCCGACACCCGGCACTAAGCGCCCGGCTTGTGGCCAGCCGAGGGCCCGTCATTTCCTCGCTCGAGCCCAGGAGGTGCTGGACCAAGGAATTGGCGTGCCTGCTTCGCGCACCTGTCGGAGAAGGAAGAGGATCTGGGCGGGTGGCCCATGAACCGCCATATCTTGCATCGAGGATGGTGAGCTCAGGCGCCCAGCGCCTCACATGGTGCATCTCAAGGAGCGGGGGTGCGAGCTTAGTGGACTTTCACGGTGGGGTTGTGGGCATCACTCCTCGCCATGCACCCTCGTGGGCAAGGTGTTCATGGCGGGTTCTCTTGGTCCCTTCGCGCTCAGCAGCGTCGCGAAATTGGTAGATCTTGTGAAACTGTCAATTCCATGCCAGCAGATCCACCAGCCGCTCGGGTCTCAGACCATCCGCTCTCGTGGCCATTCATGGTGCAGGGGTTGAATATCTTGGCCCATTTAAATTGGCGCCCGCTACCTCTCGTCGCCGTCGACAAGTTCACCAAGTGGGCGGAGGTGGAAGCTGTCCGCCCATCGCGACTCTGCGATCAAGTTCATCAAGGGCCTCGTAAGCGCTTGGTGCCCAACGCATCATCACCAACAACGGTTATCAGTTCACGAGCAACCTCTTTAAAACATGTCGTGCTAACCTTGGAACCCAAATATGCTCGCTTGGTGGTGCACCCGGAGCAATGTGACAGCGTGCTGTCTGAAGTCTTGAGGGCCTCAAGGCAAGAGATTGCTACCTCTTGAGCCTTTGCGTTGGTTTTCCCGTGAAGAGAAAAGGGTGATGCACTAAGTAGCATAAGTATTTCCCTCAGTTTTGAGAACCAAGGTATCAATCCGATAGGAGGCTCCTCAAAAGTCCCTCGTGCCTACACAAACAAACAAGAACCTGCATAACCAACGCGATAAAGGGTTGGATCCCTTCCATTAACTTGGAAGTGAGATCGATAGAGATAATAAGATAAGATAAATATTTTGGTATTTTATGATATAGATTGAAAGTAAAGATTGCAAAATAAAGATAGATGGAAAACTTATGATAAAAAGATAGACCAGGGGCCATAGGTTTCACTAGTGGCTTCTCTCAAGATAGCATAAGTATTACGGTGGGTGAACAAATTCTTGTCGAGCAATTGATAAAAAAGAGCATAGTCATGAGAATATCTAGGCATGATCATGTATATAGGCATCACATCCGCAACAAGTAGATCGAAGCGATTGCATCTACTACTATTACTCCACACATGACCGACTCCTACTCTAGAGTATTAAGTTCATAAGAATAGAGTAATGCATTAAGCAAGATGACATGATGTAGAGGATAAACTCAAGCAATATGATATAAACCCCATCTTTTTATCCTTGATGCAACAATACAATCGTGCCTTCTTCCTTTTGCATCCTTTGAGGAAAAGACAACAAGATTGAACCCAAAGCTAAGCACTTCTCACATTGCAAGAAAGATCAATATAGTAGGCCAATCAAGCGATAATCGAAGAGACTTGCAAAGATAACCAATCACACATAAAAAGAACTCGAGAGGAGATTCAATTATTTCTCATAGATAAACTTGATTATAAACCCACAATTCATCGGATCTCGACAAACACACACGCAAAGTGTTACATCGAATAGATCTCCAAGATCGAGAGAACTTTGTATTGAGATTCAAAGAGAGACAAGCCATCTAGCTAATAACTATGGACTGAAGGTCTGCATTAAACTACTCACAACCCAAGGGCCTTGGAGATGATGTAGAGTCCCTCGTGGTCGATTCCCCCTCCCGTGACAGGCGACAAAGGCTCAAGATGGGATCTCGCGGATAAGAAGGTTGCGGTGGTGGAAATAGTTTTTCTTGGTGCTCTGGATGTTTTCGAGTGCAGGGAGTATATATGGCGAAGGAGGTAGGTCGAGAGGCCATGAGGGGCCCACGAGGGTGGGCGTGCCTACCCCTAGAGGCGCGCCCTCTGCCTCGTGGCGCCTCATTGCGCTTCTTGCGTCCTCAAAGTCTCTGGATTCGTTTGTTCCAAAAGATCGCTCTGAAGGTTTCATTCGTTTGGACTCCGTTTGATATTCCTTTTCTTTGAAACCTTGAAATAGGCAAAAATAGCAATTAATTTGGGCCTCCGGTTAGTAGGTTAGTCCCAAAAATGATATAAAAGTGTAAAGTAAAGCCCATAAACATCCAAAGCGGGTAATATAATAGCATGGAACAATCAAAATTATAGATACGTTGGAGCGTATCAAGCATCCCCAAGGTTAATTCTGCTTTCGTCCTCGAGTAGGTAAATGATAAAAACAAATTTTGATGTGGAATGCTTCCTAGCATATTTATCAATGTAATTTTCTTCATTGTGGCATGAATGTTCAGATCCAAATGATTCAAGACAAAGTTCATATTCACATAAAAATAGTAATACTTCAAGCATATTAACAAAGCAATCATGTCTTCTCAAAATAACATGGCTAAATAAAGCTATCCCTACAAAATCATATAGTCGGCTATGCTCTATTTTCATCACACAAGTATTTAGTCATGCACAACCCCATGACAAGCCAAACAATTGTTTCATACTTTAGTATTCTCAAACTTCTTCAACATTCATGCAATACATGGCGTGAGCCATGGACATAGCACTATATGGGAATAGAATAGTGGTTGTGGAGACAAAAAAAGGAGAAGATAGTCTCACATAAACTAGGCGTATCAACGGGATATGGAGATGCCCATTAATAGATATCAATCGGTGAGTAGGGATTGCCATGCAATGGATGCACTAGAGCTATAAGTGTATGAAATCTCAACAAAAGAAACTAAGTGGGTGTGCATCAACTTGCTTGCTCATGAAGACCTAGGGCATTTGAGGAAGCCCATCATTAGAATATACAAGCCAAGTTCTATAATGAAAAATTCTCACTAGTATATGAAAGTGACAACATAGGAGACTCTCTATCATGAAGATCATGGTGCTACTTTGAAGCACAAGTGTGGAAAAAGATAGTAACATTGTCCCTTCTCTCTTTTCTCTCATTTTTTCCTTTTTTTATTTGGGCTTCTTTGGCCTCTTTTTTTATAAAGTCCGAAGTCTCATCCCGACTTGTGGGGGAATCATAGTCTCCATCATCCTTTCCTCACTTGGGACAATGCTCTAATAATGAAGATCGTCACACTTTTATTTACTTACAACTCAAGAATTAGAACAAAATATGACTCTCGTGAATGCCTCCGTTGGTGTCGAGATATGCAATGAATCAAGAGTAACATGTATGAAAAATTATGAAGGTGGCCTTGCCACAAATACGATGTCAACTACATGATCATGCAAGAGCAATATGACAATGATGGGGCATGTCATAATAAGCGGGCAGTGGAAAGTTGCATGGCAATATATCTTGGAATGGCTATGGAAATGCCATAATAGGTGAGATATGGTGGCTGTTTTGAGGAAGGTATATGGTGGGTGTATGGTCTTGGCGAAAGTTACTGCAGCAAGAGAGCTAGCAATGGCGGAAGGGTGAAGTCGCGTATTATCCATGGACTCAACATTAGTCATAAAGAACTCATATACTTATTGCAAAAATCTACAAGTTATTAAAAAAAAGTACTACAGCATGCTCCTAAGGGGATAGATTGGTAGGAAAAGGCCATCGTCACGACCGCCACTCATAAGGAAGACAATAAATAAATACATTATGCTTCAACCGTCAGCGGTTCACCATACGTGCATGCTACAGGAATCACAAACTTCACACAAGTATTCCTCAAATTCATAATTACTCAACTAGCATGACTCTAATATCACCATCCTCATATCTCAAAACAATTATCAAGCATCAAATTGATCATAACATCCAATTCACTTTCTATGATAGTTTTATTATACCCAACTTGGATGCCCATCATTCTAGGACCAATATTATAACCATAGCAAATACCATGCTGTTCTAAAGACTCTTAGAATGATATAAGTGAAGCATGAGAGGTCAAAATTTCTACAAAATTAAACCCTGCGTGCTCTAAAAGATATAAGTGAAGCACTAGAGCAAAATTATCTAGCTCAAAAGATATGAGTGAAGCACATAGAGTATTCTAATAAATTACAAATCAAGTGTGTCTCTCCCAAAATGTGTGTACAGCAAGTAAGATTGTGGTAAACTGAAAAGCAAAGACGTATTATACAAGGCGCTCCAAGCAAAACACATATCACGTGGCGAATAAAAATATAGCTCAAGTAAAGTTACCGATGAGCGAAGGCGAAGAGGGATGCCTTTAAGGGCATACCCAAGCAAACTTTGGTTGTCCTTGAATATATTGGGGTGCCATGGGCATTCCCAAGCTTGGCTCTTGCCACTCCTTATTCCATAGTCCATCAAATCTTTACCCAAAACTTGAAAACTTCACACACAAAACTCAACAAGAAATCTCATAAGCTCCATTAGTGCAAGAAAAAACCACCACATAAGATACTGTAATGAACTCATTATTTATTTATATTAGTGTTAAACCTACTGTATTCAACTTCTCTATGGTTCATACCCCGATACTAGCCATAGATGCATCAAAATAAACAAACAACACACGAAAAACAGAATCTGTCAAAAACAGAACAGTCTCTAGCAATGTGTAACTTTGAATACTTCTGAAACTCTAAAATCCTACAAAAATAGAACGTCCTGGGAAATTTGTCTATTGATCTACTTAAAAAGAATCAATGCAAAATTACGTTTCTATGATTTGTTAAAATTATTCTTGTGCATCTGAAGTTTACATTTTCAGAGAATCAAATTAGCTATTACCATAGGTTATCCTATAGGTTATACTTGGCACAAACACTAATTAAAACATAAAACCACATCTAAACAGAGGTTATATGAATTATTTATTACTAAGCATAAGCAAAATCAAGGAACAAAAAATAAAATTGGGTTTGCCTCCCAACAAAGCGCTATCGTTTACGCGCCCTAGCTAGGCATAAAAGCAAGAATAGATCTAAGTATTGCCATCTTTGGCATTCAATTCATAAATTAACGCATAATGGATTCATAAGGTAATTTGAATTTATTTCTAGGAAAGTGTTCCATGCCTTTCCTTAATTGAAATTGAATCTAATATTCCCTACCTTCATATCAATAATTGCACCAATCGTTCTAAGGAAAGGTCTACCAAGAATAATAGGACATGAAAGATTGCAATCTATATCAAGAGCGATAAAATCTATGGGCACATAATTTCTATTTGCAACAATAAGAACATCATTAATCCTTCCCATAGGTTTCTTACTAGTGGAATCCATAAGGTGCAAGTTTAAAACAATCATCAAATTCATGGAAACTTAGCACATCACACTTTAGACGTGGAAACACTAGCACCCAAATCATAAAGCATTGCATTCATGATCTTTAATTTTAATTTTATAGTAGGTTCACTCATAATTAACTTTTCTAGGTATAAAACTTCCAATTCAAGTTTTTCTTCATAAGATTGCATCAAGGCATCAACAATATGTTTGGTAAAAGCTTTATTTTGACTATAAGTATGAGGAGAATTCAACAGTTGCAACAAGGAAATACAATCTATTAAAGAACAATTATCATAACTAAATTTCTTGAAATCCATAATAGTGGGTTCATTGCCATTTAAAGTTCTAACCTCTCAATCCCACTTTTACCAAATTTAGCATCAAGATCTAAAAACTCGAATCATTGGGGCGCCTTTTAACTAAAGTTGACTCATCTCAGTCCATCATTATCAAGATTCATATTGAAAAACAAAGATTTAATAGGGGACACATCAATAACTTTTAGATCTTCATCATTATTTTCATGGAAACTAGAAGAACAACGCTTTTACAAGCAATCTTTCTTAGCACACATCCTAGAGGTTCATTCTTTGCACTCATCAATGGACATTCTCATGGCTTTGAGAGACTCATTGATATCGAGCTTAGGTGGAATAGATCTAAGTTTCAAAGAATCAACATCAAGAAAGAATCTATCAATGTTCTAGCCAATTCATCAACTTTAAGCAATTTTCTTCAAGCAAAGCACTGAAATTCTTTTGAGATCATAAATTCTTTAACAATATTCTCAAAATCGAGGGCATTTTATTAAAATTTCCATAAGAGTTGTTGTAGGAATTACCATAATTATTAGAGGAATTACTAGGAAGCGGCCTGGGATTAAGTTTCCTCTATACGCGTTGTTACCAAAATTATTCCTACCAACAAAATTCACATCCATAGACTTCATTATTATTATCAATCAAAAGTCGAAAAGGCATATCATTGGGATCGATAGGAGCACTCTTAGTAGCAAACAATTTCATAAGTTCATCCATCTTTCCTCAAATCATTAATTTCTTCTATAGCGCACTTTTTACTAGTAGATCTTCGATGTGCCATTGAGAATAATCAACCATAATGTTATCTAACAATTTAGTAGCTTCTCCTAACGTGATTTCCATAAAAGCGCCTCCAGCGGCGAATGTAAAAGATTTCTAGAAGCAAAATTCAATCCGGCATAAAAATTTTGTATGATCATCCATAAGTTCAAACCATGAGTAGGACAATTGCGAATCATTAATTTCATTCTTTCCCAAGATTGGGCTGACATGCTCATGATCAAGTTGTTTAAAATTCATAATATCGTTTCTAAGAGATGATCTTAGCGGGAGGAAAATACTTAGAGATAAAAACATTTTTGCATTTATTCCATGAATCAATACTATTTTTAGGCAAAGGCGAAAACCAAGTTTTTACGATCTCTAAGTGAAAATGGAAATAACATCAATTTAACAATATCATTATCCATATCTTTCTTCTTTTGCATATCACACAAATCTAGAAAGTAGTTTAGATGATGGCGACATCTTCACTAGGAAGGCGGAAATTGATCTTTCATAACAAGATTCAACAAAGCAGCATTGATTTCACAAGATTCAACATCATTAAGGGAATGATCAGTGCTAAAAATCATTATTATTGGTATTGGAAAATTCACACAATTTGGTATTATCTTGCGCCATCGTGACAAGCAATCGAACCTGAAGCACACAAGAAAAGCGAAAGAGAGAGGAGAAACGGGAAAGAGAGGCGAATAAAAGCGGCAAAAGGTGAAGTGGGGAGAGAAAGCGAGAAGCAAATGGCAAATAATGTAATCGAGGAGATGAGTTTGTGATCGTGCTTGGTATGTCTTGACTTGGCGAAGACCTCCCGGCAATGCCGAAAATCCTTCTTGCTACCTCTTGAGCACTGCGTTGGTTTTCCCTTGAAGAGAAAGGGTGATCCAGCAAAGTAAGCGTAAGTATTTCCCTCGTTTTGAGAACCAAGGTATCAATCCGATGAGAGGCTCCTCAAAGTCCTCGTACCTACACAAACAAACAAGAACCTACGCAACCAATGCGATAAAGGGGTTATTAATCCCTTCCGGTAACTTGCAAAAGTGAGATCGATAGAGATAATAAGATAAGATAAATATTTTTGGTATTTTTTGATATAGATTGAAAGTAAAGATGCAAAATAAAGATAGATGGGAAACTTATATGATAAAAGATGAACCGGGGCCATAGGTTTCACTAGTGGCTTCTCTCAAGATAAGCGTAAGTATTACGATGGGTGAACAAATTACTATTGAGCAATTGATAGAAAAGTGCATAGTTATGAGAATATCTAGGCATGATCATGTATATAGGCATCATCTCATAACAAGTAGTCGAAACAATTGCATCTACTACTATTACTCCACACATCGACCGACTCACTGCTGCATCTAGAGTATTAAGTTCATAAACGAGTAATGCATTAAGCGAGATGACATGATGTAGAGAGTATAAACTCAAGCAATATGATATAAACCCATCTTTTTATCCTCGATGGCAACAATACAATCGTGCCTTGCTGCCTGTTGTCCTTGAAATGACACATAAGATTGAACCCAAAGCTAAGCACTTCTCCCATTGCAGAAAAGATCAATCTAGTAGGCCAAACCAAACTAATAATTCAAAGAGACTTGCAAAGATAACCAATCACATAAAAAAATTTGGAGGAGATTCAATTATTTCTCATAGATAAACTTGATCATAAACTCACAATTCATGGATCTCGACAAACACAGGAAAAAGAGTTACATCGAATAGATCTCCAAGAAGATCGAGGAGAACTTTGTATTGAGATTCAAAGAGAGAAAAAATCTAGCTAATAATTATGGACGAGAATTGGTAAACTACTCACAACTCATTGGAGGCCTTGGAGATGATGTAGAGGCCCTCCATGGTCAATTCCTTGAAGAAAGCCGTGAAAACTCCAAAATTGGATCTCGTGGATCTGAGAAGGTTCGGCGGTGGAAATAGTTTTCGTGGTGCTCCTAGATGTTTTTAGAATGCAGGGAGTATATATAGGCAAGGGAGGTAGGTCGGGGGCCACGAGGGGTCCACGAGGGTGGGGCGTGCCTACCCCCTAGGCGCACCCTCCTCCCTCGTGGCCACCTTGGCTGCTTCTTGGCGTCCTCCAGTCTCTGGATTGCGTTTGTTCCAAAAGATCGCTCGAAGGTTTCATTCGTTTGGACTCCATTTGATATTTCTTTTCTTGAAACCTGAAATAGGCACAAAAAAACAACAATTAGGGCTGGGCCTCCGGTTAGTAGGTTAGTCCCAAAATGATATAAAAGTGTAAAGTAAAGCCCATAAACATCCAAAGCGGGTAATATAATAGCATGGAACAATCAAAAATTATAGATACGTTGGAGGCGTATAAAACCAAGAAAAACTTCGAGGAGCTGCGGTGGAGGTGGCTCAGCTTAGTGCATCTTTGTGATCCACACCCACTGCGACCAAGCTCTGGCGAGACCACTGTTCTTCCTCGTCTCTGAGGCAGGCGCTCCTCCCTCACGGTCGGGCATCACTCCCAGGTCTGGCATTCGATGAGGCACGTCCGGGGCGCCTCATGAGGATGGACCTCGTGTTGGGGAGCAGCGTCGTCAAGCCTCGCTCGAGCTGCGAGGTACAGCCGTCTGCTAACGCCTTGTCAGGTTCCCACGACTCTCGAGGTGGGTGACCTTGTCTGAGGCGGGTGCTCTCGGGGAAGTAGTTCCGCCCTTTTCATCTTCGTGACACGGTCTTGGCTCTAAAGATTTCTTCTTGGACTTTCCTTTCTTCTTGGCTGGCGGTCTTATTGACCATCAACACTTGTTTGTTCTTTTGCATTCCAGCCTCTGTAGCCTTGAGCATAGCAAACAACTTCGTTTGTGCTTTTCTCCATCCCATTCATGTTGTAATTCATGATAAAACCATCATAATACACTACAAAATTTGCTCTATTCGGTGACAAAACCACGGTGACAAAATAGGAACGTCGCCTAAAACCATTTTCTATAATGAGTCCACCGTCATGAGGTGTTTTCCTCTGAGCGTCGTCTAGCCAACTTTGGTGATGTTAAGCCTGATTTTGGCGGCATTTGGGCGTCACTTCGCATGTCCATTTTGGGGCGGTTTTGTAGTGTCACATTATAGGATCGAGTATGTCTAGAGGCTGATTAGACTACTTGACCAAAAAAATCTAACCTTCGATTTTAGTTATGAGCAATTAACACAAGTCAAGCAATCAACCTACATGCAATTCTAAGGTGTAGCGGAAAGTAGAACCTTTGCATATGAAGGTAAAGGAAGGGTTTGGAGAGTGCAAATGCAATGAAGACTTCGAAGGTTTTAGCGTGGTTCGATGGGTGGTGCTATCGTACACCCCGTTGATGGAGACTTCAACCACGAAGGAGTAGCAGTTCTTGTGAGTCCAGGCTCCACCCGAAAGGTCCACGAAGAAGAAACCTTGTCTATCCCACCATAGTGCATCACCCACGAAGGACTTGCCTCACTCGGGTAGATCTTCACAAAGTAGGTGATCAACTTGTCCTTACAAACTTCTTGGTTCAACTCCACAACGTGGAGGCTCCCAAGCGACACCTAACCAATCTAGGGACACCACTCTCAAAAGGTAACAAATCTTGTGTTGATGATAACCTCCTTGCTCTTGCTTCAAATGATAGTCTCCCAAACACTCAACTCTCTCTCGATTTGGATATGGTGGAAAGATTAATTGAGTGGAAGCAACTTGGGAATGCTAGAAATCAAGATTCTTGTGGTAGGATTGGAATACCTTGATCTCAACACATGAGTAGGTGGTTCTCTCGAGAAAATGTATGGTGGAAGTGTAGGCGCGTTAAGCGATGTCTCTCTCACATATGGAGAAGGGGGGTGGGGTATATATAGGCGATCGTCTTCAAGGTATCTATAATTTTTGATTGTTCCATGCTATTATATTATCTGTTTTGGATGTTTTATATGGATTAATATGCTATTTTATATTATTTTGGGACTAACCTATTAACCTAGATCGATGCGAGTTTTTGTTTCCTTATTTTTTGAGTTTCTGAGAAAAGAACATCAAGCGGAGTCAAGAGAATAAAACTTTTGCGATGTTTTTCTTGGACGGAAGATACCGAAGACTTGGGGAGAGGGCCATAAGTCGAGGACTCCACAAGCATAGGGCATGCCCTAGGGGGCACCCCTAGCTTGTGGGCCCTCGAGAGTCCATCGACCTTCCTCTCGGCTCAAAAATCCTAAAATATTGCAAAACCACGAGCGTCCACCAAAATACTTTTCATACATAAGCCTCGACCTCATGAGATCCCATCTTGGGACCTTTTCGGCAATCTGTCGAAGGGGATTCGATCACGGAGGCCTACATCAACCCTATTGCCCTTCCAATGAAGCGTGAGTAGTTTACCACAGACCTACAAGTCCATAGCTAGTAGCTAGATAGCTTCTTCTCTCTCTTTGATCTTCAATACAATGTTCTCCTCGATGTTCTTGGAGTTACATCGATGTAATATTCTTTTTGCGATGTGTTTGTCGAGATCGGATGAATTGTGGATTTATGATCGGATTATCGAGAATATTATTTGAGTCTTTTGAACTCTTTTGCATGATTAAATATCTTTGTATTTCTCTTGATTGTCGGTTTGGTTTGACTAGATTGGGTTTTCTTGCAATGGGAGAGGTGCTTAGTTTTAGAGTTCAATCTCGTGGTGTCCTCACCAAGTGTGATGGGGAGTAGTGAGGCATGTATTGTATTGTTGCCATCAAGGGTAAAAGATGGGGTTTCCATCATATTGCTTTAGTTCATCATGTCATCTTACTTAAAGCGTTGCTCTGTTCTTATGAGCTTAATACTCTAGATCAGGGCATGAGTCGGTCGATGTGTGGAGTAATAGTAGTAGATCTTGAGAATCGTTTGGTCTACTTGACCTGAGACGTGATCTTGATATTCATAATCATTGCCTTGGATATTATACGTAACTTTAGCTTTTCTATCTATTGCTTGCGATAATTTGTTCACCTTGTATGTTTTATTTCAAGAGAAGCCTCTAGTGAAACCTATGGCCCTGGGTCTATTTTCCATCATATATTTTTAGATCTATAAACCAAAAACCCAAAAATACCAGAGTTTTATTGACTTTTATTTTGTTTTACGTTTTAGTAATATTTTATATCTATCTCTATCGATCTCATCCTTGCAAGTGACACTGAAGGATTTACAACCCCTTATCATGGTGGGTGCAACTGTTTGATTATTTGTGCGGTGCATAGATTGGAGACTTCTTGTACCTCCTCTTTGGATTGATCTTTGTCGATTGTTAGGAACTAGGGTACCCACTTGCCTACTGCCATGGTAGCTCCATCGGCTTTGGTGCGGCCCATCTTGACGAAAAGACAAGACCCTCGCGAGGCCAAGCGTCGTGGTGACGACATCAAGACTTCTGACGGCCTCCGGCCTAAAGGCGGAGATTTATATGCAACACTAGCCTCATGAGGCCAAGGTAACATCAGCCATGCGACCAAGGCGGTAGCATGATGGGCGTAAGTGGCAGATTTCCTCTTTGGGCAAAGGAGGCGACCATAGGTCTTGAGTCCCAAGGAATCAGCCAAGGTTGTCGTTTGCGTGAGACCGAGACCACGAGCGGCGGGATGGATTTCATCGTCGAGCCACCGCGACATCCGACCCGAAGCTTTGCGGCGAAGACCACCTTCGTCGGATCAAGTGTACTACTTGTCCCCTTTCAAAATTAGACGTTGTGGGATCCTTCACCTGCCTAAGTTTTGGGGAAGAGGACCAAGGCCACTATAAATATAGCCTAGCCACCGTAGGATCGAATCATCGACCCCTTGAGAGACAAAGAGACCGAGCTCATCACAAAAACAAGCCTCTGAGGCTGTTCTTCCCTGTACTAGTGCATCCTCGGCCTGAGGCTAATCCACCTAAGCGGGGTAGGGTTTTGCTGCAGTGCTTTGAACTGGAGTAAACCTCATGTCCTTTTCCTTCCTTCATCGAGCTAGGTCGTGAGGCAGCGAGTCGATCGACAAGAGGTTGAGTTCTCTGCAGCTCCACAGTTCGAACCTTTCTTGGAGTCTGCGAGCCAAAATCGAGACATTTAGTGCGCGGTAGGGGCATGTCGGGAGTCGGCCTCTTCATCAACGCTCTACCCTTGCCGCTCGGTCTCCATGGCGGGCGCCGCTCCTTCCCTTAGTCCGTCAGGCGTGTCAAGGTCCTCGGGCTTTCTCCCCCACCTGCGGCAGGTCATGGCCCCAGAAGTTCGGTAGGAGCTACCGCCGTGCTATGTGTGTGGCGGACCCCTCTGGAGTTCCTCTGAGCGTCGTGAAGGCTATCTAGGCGTGAGGCGAGAGATGCAAGGCCATGGAAAATTGGCTCCCTATGGCACTCACAGGCATGCCTCGCACTTGGTGCTTTCGACCTACGGGAGTCTTTGGTGGCTTTCTAGGAGGAGATGTGCAAGTTGTTCATCGCATGCTGCGATTACAGTGCACCGCGTCGCAACCATCCTCGGTGGGTCGCAGGCGCCCGCTTCAACCACCATGCCAAGTAGTTCTTCCGTCACGTGTGGGCTTCTCTGTCCCCATGGGGCCCCTCCAGTAGGCGGCGCCCAAAGGCCGACCTCACCTTCAACTCGAGAGAGATCCCCAAGACCATGGCTGGTCTTTGGCTACTTGCCCATGCTTCACCGGGATAGGGAGGCAAAATCGACCACAATGCAAAAAACAAAAAATGGGGCCTACATGCAAAACTAAAAATGGCCCTATCTCACAAAAAAACTAACGAGCAATTATACTATATATCTCACGAGAAAAAAATTGTAGTGTATATAATATAAAGCCTAACTCACCTAATTTTGGGTCGTGTGATTTTTAACTTTCGAGATGTAAGAAGGAAGAAGCGAATCTCTAACAAGTAACGATCCTGTCAATACTTAATTACAAAATTAGAAATTAGAAGTAGGAATCGAAGTTAATCGAAAAGGATTAGCTAAGCTATCTGTAATCCACAGCCCACGAGCCTGGCCGTATTTTCACGATCTTGAATTCCCAATCCCTTTAAGTGTGCGATGGAGACATTGATTAGCTGAGACATTTATTACGGGCTTGTCGATCTGACAATCGAGGAGGTCGACTAGATCGAGAAGAAGTTCCGTTTAGCGGTGGTGTTGTCATGGTTTCAGTAGCTCCTTCTACGCCCTTCGTATTGGAGTCGAGGAGATCGGTCGGTAGAGCCGATCCTTTTTTCTTTTTACGTGGGAGAAAAGCGCTGTCGCTCGATGCCTCGATGGATTCCTCCGCTCGTCGCTTAACTGACTCAGACGAACCAGGCGGTAGAGAGCCCACTCCAGCGCCCAGCCGATGGTTCATAAGACTAGGCTTATGTAGAAAATTTGGGCCCCAATTTTGGGCCTGTCTTGGGCCGCACCTTTTGAACCACTTGTGGGCCGGTCCCTTTGCACCCCACTATATGCAACATAGTCACTAGGACCCTCATCGGCGGTGGCACCGACCTCAACATCCTTTACGTGGAGGTGTTTGGCACTCCACGTGTCTCATGACGGCTCCTCCCCGAAACCATTTTCCGAGTGGTGGCGGCTCCACACTGGGATGGGCGGTCGCCTCCGTCACCTTTGCAACCTGCGACAACTACGCGCCGAGCTCATCGACTTTGATGTCACAGCATAGCAGGCTCCGTCTAGCGCCATCCTCGGTACGGCCCTCGCCAAGTTCATGGCGGTGACTCATCCCGCTGCAATATCATGAAGATGCTAGGAAGTAGCGGCGTCCTCAACGTGTCGGGAGACCTTTGAGATCTGAGGGCAGCCCTTAAGCTCACCTTCAAGGCCGTGGCGGTCATGCGGCCAAATGTGGGAGCACTCCGGAGGGCAGGGGCTGCCCGTGAAGAAGAAATCGTTGTTCTCCCAAGACCGGGCCAAGGCAAGCAAGTATCGATCGGCGAGCACGGAGGTCAGGCTACCTTCACCATAGCGCCCTCTCACGAGACGAGGAGGAGTCAACCCTTTCGTGCGAACAAGGATGTATTTGCATAGCAAGCATTGTGCACAGTAGGCGTTCCATGGAATGTCGAGCACCACCACATGGTGTGCCCCCCTGTAGCCGTGAGTAAGCGCGATGGCAAGCCACGGAGAAGCGAGTTGTTCATCGTCCGGAGACCCACAAACCGGAGGCGGCGTTATCACGGGAAGTCACGGCACCAGTGGTTAGCAAACCGGTCATCGTCCCCAAGAAGCGGGAAAAGATTGCATGTCGTTGACTTCACGAGCTGAACAAAGCTTGCCCTCGGGACCCGTTTCCTCTTCGGTATCAGCGGATCATCGACTCGGCTGCCAAGTCGACCCTCATGCTTCTGGCTTCTCGGGCTATCATCAAATCAAGATGGCGGTGGAAGATGTAGAAGGCGACCTTCTTGATCCCATGCGGGGTGTACTACACTGCATGCCATTTGGGTTGCTTGATCTGCGGGAACATTCTAGAGGCGATGCACATGCATACAGGCAAGCAGCTCGAGGAGACGAGAGAGGCTTCGTCGATGATATAGTGGTCAAGTCCGGGGAGGCAGGACCCTTGTTGGAGATGGAGGAGGCGTTAGCCAACTGCGCGAGGTGAAGTTGCGGCTTAACCACGAAGTGTGTATTTAGTGTCCCATCGGCAAGCTCTTGAGGTTCTTGGTGTCATACGAAATTGAGGCCAACCGGAGAAGGTCAAAATAGAGAGGATGAGCCGCCTCAAACTCTCAAGAAATCTGACTGGCGGGCTCGTGACCTCGCTTAGGCGCTTCATCTCCTAGTTAGGCGGCGCGCCCTCCCTTCCTTCAAGGTGATGAAGAAGGGCCCGTTTGAATGGACTCGAGGAGGTGTGGCTTTCCAAGACCTCAAGAAGTACCTCACCAGCCCACGGTGATGGCGGCACCTCGTCCTCGAGCCTGGTGCTTTACCTTGCCTCCACGCCTCACTCCCGGCCGTGTGTGGTCTTGTGATTGCGAGAGCATGCAGCCAAGGTCTGTGAAGCAAACCACACACCGTCCAAGCCCACGACCTCGGGGCCGCGCGCTGAGACATGACCGAGACTATCGGGGGATGGGTTTCACAGGTCGGGGCCTCTGAGGCAGATGGCCCCCCCCTTGAGGCCCAGTTCTGTGACTCCATCACCCAAGAGGTACAAGACTCGGTGGACACTTCCTCCCTCGTCGAGCATACGTTTACTTTCACCATACTGCGTGGCGCGCATGGTGGCGGTACCCATCTTGCATGCTCCTCCTTGCACTCCCCGTCGCTTCGAGGCTGCGCCACTACTTCAAAGTCACCCAATCAAGGTTGTCTCAGCCTACCTGGAGAGGTGCTCTGGAGCTAACGCCCTTGAGGAAGGATCACCGAATGGAATATTGAGTTGTAGGCGTTTGGCTGGAATTCAGCACCATCCGAGTCATCAAGGGCACAACCCTCGTGACTTTGTAGCTGAATGGTGGCCTCAAGCCAAGTGGGTGAGAACCACTCCCTCGCCCTAAGAGGCGAAGCGCTTGATGGATGGGTCATGTACTTTGATTGCGCATTGCATACGCCCGAGAACCTGGAGGCTGGGCCGTGCTCATCTCGCCCACCAAGACAAGCTCTACTATGCCGTGGCTCTGCTTCCACCATGGTGAGAAGGTCTCCAACAACATTCCGGGTCGAGGCCTAATCGCCGGGGCTCGGGCCACGGTTGCCTGAGGTCGGGCTCCTCACCATTAGAGACTCCGGCTCCTCATCAACTTCTCCAACAAGGTACATGCAGAAGGGCAGCACATGGAGGCATACCTCGGGGAGGTATGCAAAATTGAAAGCAATTCTTAGGTTTGGGCTGCACGTGCCTTGGCAGACAAGGCGGATGACATCGCCAGAGGGCATCCGGCCTCCCAAACTGTGGCGTCTTTGAGGAGCGGCTCTTGAGCCATCGATAGTTCCCCCTATTGCAGGCAGGCGCTGCCTCGGGAGGAGCGCCCGACACCCGGCACTAAGCGCCCGGCTTGTGGCCAGCCGAGGGCCCGTCATTTCCTCGCTCGAGCCCAGGAGGTGCTGGACCAAGGAATTGGCGTGCCTGCTTCGCGCACCTGTCGGAGAAGGAAGAGGATCTGGGCGGGTGGCCCATGAACCGCCATATCTTGCATCGAGGATGGTGAGCTCAGGCGCCCAGCGCCTCACATGGTGCATCTCAAGGAGCGGGGGTGCGAGCTTAGTGGACTTTCACGGTGGGGTTGTGGGCATCACTCCTCGCCATGCACCCTCGTGGGCAAGGTGTTCATGGCGGGTTCTCTTGGTCCCTTCGCGCTCAGCAGCGTCGCGAAATTGGTAGATCTTGTGAAACTGTCAATTCCATGCCAGCAGATCCACCAGCCGCTCGGGTCTCAGACCATCCGCTCTCGTGGCCATTCATGGTGCAGGGGTTGAATATCTTGGCCCATTTAAATTGGCGCCCGCTACCTCTCGTCGCCGTCGACAAGTTCACCAAGTGGGCGGAGGTGGAAGCTGTCCGCCCATCGCGACTCTGCGATCAAGTTCATCAAGGGCCTCGTAAGCGCTTGGTGCCCAACGCATCATCACCAACAACGGTTATCAGTTCACGAGCAACCTCTTTAAAACATGTCGTGCTAACCTTGGAACCCAAATATGCTCGCTTGGTGGTGCACCCGGAGCAATGTGACAGCGTGCTGTCTGAAGTCTTGAGGGCCTCAAGGCAAGAGATTGCTACCTCTTGAGCCTTTGCGTTGGTTTTCCCGTGAAGAGAAAAGGGTGATGCACTAAGTAGCATAAGTATTTCCCTCAGTTTTGAGAACCAAGGTATCAATCCGATAGGAGGCTCCTCAAAAGTCCCTCGTGCCTACACAAACAAACAAGAACCTGCATAACCAACGCGATAAAGGGTTGGATCCCTTCCATTAACTTGGAAGTGAGATCGATAGAGATAATAAGATAAGATAAATATTTTGGTATTTTATGATATAGATTGAAAGTAAAGATTGCAAAATAAAGATAGATGGAAAACTTATGATAAAAAGATAGACCAGGGGCCATAGGTTTCACTAGTGGCTTCTCTCAAGATAGCATAAGTATTACGGTGGGTGAACAAATTCTTGTCGAGCAATTGATAAAAAAGAGCATAGTCATGAGAATATCTAGGCATGATCATGTATATAGGCATCACATCCGCAACAAGTAGATCGAAGCGATTGCATCTACTACTATTACTCCACACATGACCGACTCCTACTCTAGAGTATTAAGTTCATAAGAATAGAGTAATGCATTAAGCAAGATGACATGATGTAGAGGATAAACTCAAGCAATATGATATAAACCCCATCTTTTTATCCTTGATGCAACAATACAATCGTGCCTTCTTCCTTTTGCATCCTTTGAGGAAAAGACAACAAGATTGAACCCAAAGCTAAGCACTTCTCACATTGCAAGAAAGATCAATATAGTAGGCCAATCAAGCGATAATCGAAGAGACTTGCAAAGATAACCAATCACACATAAAAAGAACTCGAGAGGAGATTCAATTATTTCTCATAGATAAACTTGATTATAAACCCACAATTCATCGGATCTCGACAAACACACACGCAAAGTGTTACATCGAATAGATCTCCAAGATCGAGAGAACTTTGTATTGAGATTCAAAGAGAGACAAGCCATCTAGCTAATAACTATGGACTGAAGGTCTGCATTAAACTACTCACAACCCAAGGGCCTTGGAGATGATGTAGAGTCCCTCGTGGTCGATTCCCCCTCCCGTGACAGGCGACAAAGGCTCAAGATGGGATCTCGCGGATAAGAAGGTTGCGGTGGTGGAAATAGTTTTTCTTGGTGCTCTGGATGTTTTCGAGTGCAGGGAGTATATATGGCGAAGGAGGTAGGTCGAGAGGCCATGAGGGGCCCACGAGGGTGGGCGTGCCTACCCCTAGAGGCGCGCCCTCTGCCTCGTGGCGCCTCATTGCGCTTCTTGCGTCCTCAAAGTCTCTGGATTCGTTTGTTCCAAAAGATCGCTCTGAAGGTTTCATTCGTTTGGACTCCGTTTGATATTCCTTTTCTTTGAAACCTTGAAATAGGCAAAAATAGCAATTAATTTGGGCCTCCGGTTAGTAGGTTAGTCCCAAAAATGATATAAAAGTGTAAAGTAAAGCCCATAAACATCCAAAGCGGGTAATATAATAGCATGGAACAATCAAAATTATAGATACGTTGGAGCGTATCAAGCATCCCCAAGGTTAATTCTGCTTTCGTCCTCGAGTAGGTAAATGATAAAAACAAATTTTGATGTGGAATGCTTCCTAGCATATTTATCAATGTAATTTTCTTCATTGTGGCATGAATGTTCAGATCCAAATGATTCAAGACAAAGTTCATATTCACATAAAAATAGTAATACTTCAAGCATATTAACAAAGCAATCATGTCTTCTCAAAATAACATGGCTAAATAAAGCTATCCCTACAAAATCATATAGTCGGCTATGCTCTATTTTCATCACACAAGTATTTAGTCATGCACAACCCCATGACAAGCCAAACAATTGTTTCATACTTTAGTATTCTCAAACTTCTTCAACATTCATGCAATACATGGCGTGAGCCATGGACATAGCACTATATGGGAATAGAATAGTGGTTGTGGAGACAAAAAAAGGAGAAGATAGTCTCACATAAACTAGGCGTATCAACGGGATATGGAGATGCCCATTAATAGATATCAATCGGTGAGTAGGGATTGCCATGCAATGGATGCACTAGAGCTATAAGTGTATGAAATCTCAACAAAAGAAACTAAGTGGGTGTGCATCAACTTGCTTGCTCATGAAGACCTAGGGCATTTGAGGAAGCCCATCATTAGAATATACAAGCCAAGTTCTATAATGAAAAATTCTCACTAGTATATGAAAGTGACAACATAGGAGACTCTCTATCATGAAGATCATGGTGCTACTTTGAAGCACAAGTGTGGAAAAAGATAGTAACATTGTCCCTTCTCTCTTTTCTCTCATTTTTTCTTTTTTATTTGGGCTTCTTTGGCCTCTTTTTTATAAAGTCCGAAGTCTCATCCCGACTTGTGGGGGAATCATAGTCTCCATCATCCTTTCCTCACTTGGGACAATGCTCTAATAATGAAGATCGTCACACTTTTATTTACTTACAACTCAAGAATTAGAACAAAATATGACTCTCGTGAATGCCTCCGTTGGTGTCGAGATATGCAATGAATCAAGAGTAACATGTATGAAAAATTATGAAGGTGGCCTTGCCACAAATACGATGTCAACTACATGATCATGCAAGAGCAATATGACAATGATGGGGCATGTCATAATAAGCGGGCAGTGGAAAGTTGCATGGCAATATATCTTGGAATGGCTATGGAAATGCCATAATAGGTGAGATATGGTGGCTGTTTTGAGGAAGGTATATGGTGGGTGTATGGTCTTGGCGAAAGTTACTGCAGCAAGAGAGCTAGCAATGGCGGAAGGGTGAAGTCGCGTATTATCCATGGACTCAACATTAGTCATAAAGAACTCATATACTTATTGCAAAAATCTACAAGTTATTAAAAAAAAGTACTACAGCATGCTCCTAAGGGGATAGATTGGTAGGAAAAGGCCATCGTCACGACCGCCACTCATAAGGAAGACAATAAATAAATACATTATGCTTCAACCGTCAGCGGTTCACCATACGTGCATGCTACAGGAATCACAAACTTCACACAAGTATTCCTCAAATTCATAATTACTCAACTAGCATGACTCTAATATCACCATCCTCATATCTCAAAACAATTATCAAGCATCAAATTGATCATAACATCCAATTCACTTTCTATGATAGTTTTATTATACCCAACTTGGATGCCCATCATTCTAGGACCAATATTATAACCATAGCAAATACCATGCTGTTCTAAAGACTCTTAGAATGATATAAGTGAAGCATGAGAGGTCAAAATTTCTACAAAATTAAACCCTGCGTGCTCTAAAAGATATAAGTGAAGCACTAGAGCAAAATTATCTAGCTCAAAAGATATGAGTGAAGCACATAGAGTATTCTAATAAATTACAAATCAAGTGTGTCTCTCCCAAAATGTGTGTACAGCAAGTAAGATTGTGGTAAACTGAAAAGCAAAGACGTATTATACAAGGCGCTCCAAGCAAAACACATATCACGTGGCGAATAAAAATATAGCTCAAGTAAAGTTACCGATGAGCGAAGGCGAAGAGGGATGCCTTTAAGGGCATACCCAAGCAAACTTTGGTTGTCCTTGAATATATTGGGGTGCCATGGGCATTCCCAAGCTTGGCTCTTGCCACTCCTTATTCCATAGTCCATCAAATCTTTACCCAAAACTTGAAAACTTCACACACAAAACTCAACAAGAAATCTCATAAGCTCCATTAGTGCAAGAAAAAACCACCACATAAGATACTGTAATGAACTCATTATTTATTTATATTAGTGTTAAACCTACTGTATTCAACTTCTCTATGGTTCATACCCCGATACTAGCCATAGATGCATCAAAATAAACAAACAACACACGAAAAACAGAATCTGTCAAAAACAGAACAGTCTCTAGCAATGTGTAACTTTGAATACTTCTGAAACTCTAAAATCCTACAAAAATAGAACGTCCTGGGAAATTTGTCTATTGATCTACTTAAAAAGAATCAATGCAAAATTACGTTTCTATGATTTGTTAAAATTATTCTTGTGCATCTGAAGTTTACATTTTCAGAGAATCAAATTAGCTATTACCATAGGTTATCCTATAGGTTATACTTGGCACAAACACTAATTAAAACATAAAACCACATCTAAACAGAGGTTATATGAATTATTTATTACTAAGCATAAGCAAAATCAAGGAACAAAAAATAAAATTGGGTTTGCCTCCCAACAAAGCGCTATCGTTTACGCGCCCTAGCTAGGCATAAAAGCAAGAATAGATCTAAGTATTGCCATCTTTGGCATTCAATTCATAAATTAACGCATAATGGATTCATAAGGTAATTTGAATTTATTTCTAGGAAAGTGTTCCATGCCTTTCCTTAATTGAAATTGAATCTAATATTCCCTACCTTCATATCAATAATTGCACCAATCGTTCTAAGGAAAGGTCTACCAAGAATAATAGGACATGAAAGATTGCAATCTATATCAAGAGCGATAAAATCTATGGGCACATAATTTCTATTTGCAACAATAAGAACATCATTAATCCTTCCCATAGGTTTCTTACTAGTGGAATCCATAAGGTGCAAGTTTAAAACAATCATCAAATTCATGGAAACTTAGCACATCACACTTTAGACGTGGAAACACTAGCACCCAAATCATAAAGCATTGCATTCATGATCTTTAATTTTAATTTTATAGTAGGTTCACTCATAATTAACTTTTCTAGGTATAAAACTTCCAATTCAAGTTTTTCTTCATAAGATTGCATCAAGGCATCAACAATATGTTTGGTAAAAGCTTTATTTTGACTATAAGTATGAGGAGAATTCAACAGTTGCAACAAGGAAATACAATCTATTAAAGAACAATTATCATAACTAAATTTCTTGAAATCCATAATAGTGGGTTCATTGCCATTTAAAGTTCTAACCTCTCAATCCCACTTTTACCAAATTTAGCATCAAGATCTAAAAACTCGAATCATTGGGGCGCCTTTTAACTAAAGTTGACTCATCTCAGTCCATCATTATCAAGATTCATATTGAAAAACAAAGATTTAATAGGGGACACATCAATAACTTTTAGATCTTCATCATTATTTTCATGGAAACTAGAAGAACAACGCTTTTACAAGCAATCTTTCTTAGCACACATCCTAGAGGTTCATTCTTTGCACTCATCAATGGACATTCTCATGGCTTTGAGAGACTCATTGATATCGAGCTTAGGTGGAATAGATCTAAGTTTCAAAGAATCAACATCAAGAAAGAATCTATCAATGTTCTAGCCAATTCATCAACTTTAAGCAATTTTCTTCAAGCAAAGCACTGAAATTCTTTTGAGATCATAAATTCTTTAACAATATTCTCAAAATCGAGGGCATTTTATTAAAATTTCCATAAGAGTTGTTGTAGGAATTACCATAATTATTAGAGGAATTACTAGGAAGCGGCCTGGGATTAAGTTTCCTCTATACGCGTTGTTACCAAAATTATTCCTACCAACAAAATTCACATCCATAGACTTCATTATTATTATCAATCAAAAGTCGAAAAGGCATATCATTGGGATCGATAGGAGCACTCTTAGTAGCAAACAATTTCATAAGTTCATCCATCTTTCCTCAAATCATTAATTTCTTCTATAGCGCACTTTTTACTAGTAGATCTTCGATGTGCCATTGAGAATAATCAACCATAATGTTATCTAACAATTTAGTAGCTTCTCCTAACGTGATTTCCATAAAAGCGCCTCCCGCGGCCGAATGTAAAAGATTTCTAGAAGCAAAATTCAATCCGGCATAAAAATTTTGTATGATCATCCATAAGTTCAAACCATGAGTAGGACAATTGCGAATCATTAATTTCATTCTTTCCCAAGATTGGGCTGACATGCTCATGATCAAGTTGTTTAAAATTCATAATATCGTTTCTAAGAGATGATCTTAGCGGGAGGAAAATACTTAGAGATAAAAACATTTTTGCATTTATTCCATGAATCAATACTATTTTTAGGCAAAGGCGAAAACCAAGTTTTTACGATCTCTAAGTGAAAATGGAAATAACATCAATTTAACAATATCATTATCCATATCTTTCTTCTTTTGCATATCACACAAATCTAGAAAGTAGTTTAGATGATGGCGACATCTTCACTAGGAAGGCGGAAATTGATCTTTCATAACAAGATTCAACAAAGCAGCATTGATTTCACAAGATTCAACATCATTAAGGGAATGATCAGTGCTAAAAATCATTATTATTGGTATTGGAAAATTCACACAATTTGGTATTATCTTGCGCCATCGTGACAAGCAATCGAACCTGAAGCACACAAGAAAAGCGAAAGAGAGAGGAGAAACGGGAAAGAGAGGCGAATAAAAGCGGCAAAAGGTGAAGTGGGGAGAGAAAGCGAGAAGCAAATGGCAAATAATGTAATCGAGGAGATGAGTTTGTGATCGTGCTTGGTATGTCTTGACTTGGCGAAGACCTCCCGGCAATGC
The DNA here is from genome assembly GCA_021437245.1 of Aegilops speltoides. Lineage (NCBI taxonomy): Eukaryota > Viridiplantae > Streptophyta > Magnoliopsida > Poales > Poaceae > Aegilops > Aegilops speltoides. The sequence goes on along the minus strand of CM038142.1, from coordinate 301,603,678 downwards.
CGAAAATCCTTCTTGCTACCTCTTGAGCACTGCGTTGGTTTTCCCTTGAAGAGAAAGGGTGATCCAGCAAAGTAAGCGTAAGTATTTCCCTCGTTTTGAGAACCAAGGTATCAATCCGATGAGAGGCTCCTCAAAGTCCTCGTACCTACACAAACAAACAAGAACCTACGCAACCAATGCGATAAAGGGGTTATTAATCCCTTCCGGTAACTTGCAAAAGTGAGATCGATAGAGATAATAAGATAAGATAAATATTTTTGGTATTTTTTGATATAGATTGAAAGTAAAGATGCAAAATAAAGATAGATGGGAAACTTATATGATAAAAGATGAACCGGGGCCATAGGTTTCACTAGTGGCTTCTCTCAAGATAAGCGTAAGTATTACGATGGGTGAACAAATTACTATTGAGCAATTGATAGAAAAGTGCATAGTTATGAGAATATCTAGGCATGATCATGTATATAGGCATCATCTCATAACAAGTAGTCGAAACAATTGCATCTACTACTATTACTCCACACATCGACCGACTCACTGCTGCATCTAGAGTATTAAGTTCATAAACGAGTAATGCATTAAGCGAGATGACATGATGTAGAGAGTATAAACTCAAGCAATATGATATAAACCCATCTTTTTATCCTCGATGGCAACAATACAATCGTGCCTTGCTGCCTGTTGTCCTTGAAATGACACATAAGATTGAACCCAAAGCTAAGCACTTCTCCCATTGCAGAAAAGATCAATCTAGTAGGCCAAACCAAACTAATAATTCAAAGAGACTTGCAAAGATAACCAATCACATAAAAAAATTTGGAGGAGATTCAATTATTTCTCATAGATAAACTTGATCATAAACTCACAATTCATGGATCTCGACAAACACAGGAAAAAGAGTTACATCGAATAGATCTCCAAGAAGATCGAGGAGAACTTTGTATTGAGATTCAAAGAGAGAAAAAATCTAGCTAATAATTATGGACGAGAATTGGTAAACTACTCACAACTCATTGGAGGCCTTGGAGATGATGTAGAGGCCCTCCATGGTCAATTCCTTGAAGAAAGCCGTGAAAACTCCAAAATTGGATCTCGTGGATCTGAGAAGGTTCGGCGGTGGAAATAGTTTTCGTGGTGCTCCTAGATGTTTTTAGAATGCAGGGAGTATATATAGGCAAGGGAGGTAGGTCGGGGGCCACGAGGGGTCCACGAGGGTGGGGCGTGCCTACCCCCTAGGCGCACCCTCCTCCCTCGTGGCCACCTTGGCTGCTTCTTGGCGTCCTCCAGTCTCTGGATTGCGTTTGTTCCAAAAGATCGCTCGAAGGTTTCATTCGTTTGGACTCCATTTGATATTTCTTTTCTTGAAACCTGAAATAGGCACAAAAAAACAACAATTAGGGCTGGGCCTCCGGTTAGTAGGTTAGTCCCAAAATGATATAAAAGTGTAAAGTAAAGCCCATAAACATCCAAAGCGGGTAATATAATAGCATGGAACAATCAAAAATTATAGATACGTTGGAGGCGTATAAAACCAAGAAAAACTTCGAGGAGCTGCGGTGGAGGTGGCTCAGCTTAGTGCATCTTTGTGATCCACACCCACTGCGACCAAGCTCTGGCGAGACCACTGTTCTTCCTCGTCTCTGAGGCAGGCGCTCCTCCCTCACGGTCGGGCATCACTCCCAGGTCTGGCATTCGATGAGGCACGTCCGGGGCGCCTCATGAGGATGGACCTCGTGTTGGGGAGCAGCGTCGTCAAGCCTCGCTCGAGCTGCGAGGTACAGCCGTCTGCTAACGCCTTGTCAGGTTCCCACGACTCTCGAGGTGGGTGACCTTGTCTGAGGCGGGTGCTCTCGGGGA